>JALDQA010000008.1:0-1200000 GCA_023634325.1 Cladosporium cucumerinum | reverse complement strand
GAGTAGGTTGTGTAGGCCAGTGCAGCAACAATGCCCACAATAATTGCTTGGATCGAGAAAGGCAGCCAACTCAGCAAAGTCGGTCGATAGCTGAGTAGCACGTCCATCGTGGTTCAGAAAACGGGGCAGAGGGAACAGTGGCAAATTTATGTTTCTGTGACTTTCGCGGGAGCATGTCTTCAACATATATACCCACCAAAGCCACCATCGCCTCCATTTGTGCACGAAGATCTCTGCATAACCGTTGGAAGATCAACTCTTCATTTGTTTATGACGACTACTGAGTTTCAGCCACAACTCGATGTACATCCCAAACTCCCCTCGGACCTGTCCAATGGGTGACAGCGTAACTGCCGATATAAGTGCGGATCTAAGCCTCGCGAAGCATACGAGCGTCAAGCCTCGTAAAGCATACGAGCGTCAATGACTCTAGTGCACCGCCACAATTTCGCGATTTCTCGGATTCGCACGCAGTGGACACATTGTATCCAAACATTTTGCGAGCCGATTTATGCTTTAACCTACTCAGTCTTTCCTTCGAAGATTGATTGACTTTTCGTATGATGTCGTACGATTATTCCAAGGGCCACTACGAAATATCTGCCACGGCGTCCGCTGATGCTATCACACGCGCCTGTTACAGGAACGCCAACAAGACTGGTGGTTTTCTTGTGTACATCGATGAATTTGAAGGTCGATTGATTTTACTTTTCCTGTAGTAGTCAGGAATAGACGGTAGGGTGACGGAGTTACATGCTGACTGGGCAATCCTTCGATCCTTCGGCCTTCCAACTGCGAGTTCACCTGCATCGATAAATCGAATTAGTCAACAGTGGAGCTGAACAGACCCAGTACACAACCCGCTCTCTTTCGAGGAAACATCGATACTGCCAACTTTACAGATACCTTTGCTACTCCAAAACTTTTATCCTCAAGATGCCCACTGGGAGCTGCCTCTCTGTGGCGACGTCAAAGTCGGGTACACTAGTGAACCAACTTACAGCGCATGTCTGACCCCATCAATTGATCAAGGTGGCGGCGAAACCTGACGTGTGGCTTGGCTCTAGGCATTCTGTCATTGCCATGATGACCGCAAACTGAACAACACCCTAGTCTTCCAGATCCCAAGGGTCAACTTCACCGTCACCACTGGTGAGCCGAAGATCTCTACCAAGCAGTCTGACCTTGGCAGGCTAGGTAGGAGTAATGAAAGCAAGGCTTGCGCTCAGCCCATAATTCATTAACATCGCACTCGTATTGACCTCGTAACCCCCCAGGATATCCATGCCCACTTCTGTCCTCGTTGCGGAACGGCACTATTCCGGACCGGCGGCGCACCTGAGATGGCGGACTACGTTGGACTCTGAGTTGGTGTGCTGGAGGATCAGAGCATACTTGACAAGATACCTATGGTGAAGGTGTACGTTGAGAGACGAATGAAGTGGCTCAAGCCTATTGATGGAGCGATGCAGCTGGACGCTCAGTACCAGGTCATACAGTAAAAGTCAGATATCGCTGTAGCTTCAACGTGCAACGGCGTAGTGTAACCTTTGTGCGGGTGGAAAGCAACGCATTATTGCGCTTTGAACATGTGTTTCGGAAGCAGAAATGTGCCTTCATCCGGTCGTATATATCTTTTCTGCACAAATGATGTGCACAAGGCTACCAATCGACAGTCTACAACCTGTTACAAGTAAACGAATTTCTAAAGTTTGTGCGTGACGTCTCACCGTTGAAGATCATCATTCTTATGCGGCCGCGCTAGAAGATATATGCATGACTGCAAGCAAGTAGGGGGTTAACTTTATCCCTGACCATGCCTCAGTGCCAACAACTCACACTCCGATGCCTACACTGGAAGGTATTTGCACGCTCACTATAAAGACATGTCGAGAGCCAGCAATGTGCGAGGACAGTGAGAACCAGTGTCGAATATAGGAATGGTAACGTCAAATTGCTTCGATTAAATCAAACGCCAAAATTGTACAAGATTGTTAGACTACTCATGATCAAAATTCTCATAGCTTGCTTTTTCCAGCAGCGGCCAGCTCTGCACCAGCGCCACCAATGCACAGCTTGCCAGTCTCCTTCACCTTGGTCTGGAAGAGGACCACGTTGCCCTCCTTCCACATCTCCGTCACCAGGGTCTGACCAGGGATCACAACACCTGCAAAGCGGACCTTGATGTTCTTGAACTGACCGTAGGTCCTGACGACCGCCTTACCAGCGATACCGAAGGAGCAAAGACCGTGAAGGATGGGCTCCTTGAAGCCGCCGACCTTGCTGAATTCAGGGTCGATGTGAAGGGGGTTGCGGTCACCAGACAAGCGGTAGATGGCCGCCTGCTCCTCGGTCGTCTTCTCCTCGACAACTGAATCGGGTGCGCGCTGAGGCATCTTGTACACGCGGGTTGCAGCGCCACGGTCGGTGCCCTTCTTGGCGCCTCCGAAGCCACCGGAGCCACGAATGAAGACAGTGCTTTCGTTGTAGAAGAGATCCTTGCCGGTCTTCTTGTCCTTGGTAGTAGAGCCAGTGACGATGAGTCCGGCGTTGCCCTTGTCGACAACCTCGACGAGGTTGGGGTACGAAGTGGTAGTCGCTTCGGTAGGAATGGGGTTGCGGATCTCAAGGTACTGCTCACCGTGGAGAAGCATCATTGGGCTGAAGTTGGGGACGAGGTCACCGAAGCTGAAGGGTGAAACTGCGTTGAATGTGGGGATGACACCGAAAGTAGGCAGAACCTGGAACTTGTCGTCGTTCTCAAAAACGAGAGGGAGGTCTGTTCGCTTGGCACCGACACCGAGGTCTAGAAACGAGTTAGCTTGAGCTCACACCGGTATCTTGTCACTCAGACTTACTGTAAAGAATGACATCGCGCTCATCGTATGAGAAGTCGGTGCCCTCGGCCTTCGCCTTCTTCGCAGCCTCAATGTTGGCCAAGATCTCCTTGTTCGGCTCAGCGGCCTTCTTCTCCTTCTTTGCAGCAGCTGAACGGTTCTCCATGTTCGCCATGATCTTGGCAGTTCCAGCAGAAGGGTCGTCAGGGTGGTCAGCACGGCCATCGTCGAAGTTGAGAATCGTCTCCCACTTGGAGAGGACCTCTTCGGGTGTAAGAGGCTTGTCAATGGGGAAGCCAACACCACCAGTGCGCTGCCACCTTGTCTCACCGACCCAACCCGAGCCGACTTCAAAGAGGCGGCCAGTGGCAGGCTCGGGCACCTTGTCTGAACCGAGCAGAACAACGAGTGGCGCCACGTAGTCAGGCTTGAATGCTTGGACCATCTCTTCAGGCATGATAGAGCGTGTCATGTTGGTGCCAGCGTTGGGTGCAATAGTGTTGACAAAAATGTTGTACTTCTTGCCCTCTCTTGCGAGTGCGCGGGAGAAACCAAGAATACCGCACTTGGCGGCAGCGTAGTTGGCCTGGCCGAAGTTGCCGTAGATACCAGAAGTGGATGTGGTGTTGATGATACGACCGTACTTCTGCTTAAGCATATACGGCCATGCGGCCTTGGAAACCTTGTAGGTGCCGCGCAAGTGAACGTCAAGCACCTGCTTGAACATCTTGTCGTCCATGTTGGCGAAAGCCTTGTCACGCAAGATACCAGCGTTGTTGACAATGATGTCGATGCGGCCGTAGGCGTCGATGGCAGCCTTGACAACAGCATCACCATCCTCGGCGCTCGCCTTGACACCGACAGCCTGTCCACCAAGCTTCTGAATCTCCTGTACAGTGGTGTCCGGGTCGACAAGGTCATTCACTACGATCTTAGCGCCGTACTTGGCAAATTGCAGAGCGTAGATGCGACCAAGACCGGCGCCAGCGCCCGTGATCAAAGCGACCTTGCCCTTGAACTCAATGTTCTCTGCTGGGGGGTTGGGGGGGAGCTTCTGTGCATCCTCGAGAAGCTCCATGAAGTTGGCTACGCCTGTAGGGTACTCTGCGCCAGCAGAGAAGTCGCCAACAGTGTCCCACTTCTTGAGCAGAGCACCGGGGGTGAAGCTGTCATCGGCTCTGAGCAAAGCGCCCTTTGATCGCTCCCAGCGCAGCTTCGCAACGTGGCCGCCTCCAACCTCGAAGATGGAGCCAGTCTCAGTCTGGTTGGACTTGTGGACAAGCACTGCGACAAGAGGAACCACCCACTCCGGCTTAAGAGCATCCAGAACCTCAGGAGGCATGATTGTGGCGGTCATTCTTGAGGCTGCAATGGGCGCGATCACGTTGCAGATGATGTTGTACTTCAGACCCTCCTTGGCAAGAGTCTCGGTGAATCCAACCTGTGAGAGCTTGGCAGCTACATGGTGTTAGCGATTGAATCCCGATTTGAGATGAATTGTTCCTCCGTAGCAGTGCCACTCACCTGAGTAGTTGCATTGTCCAAAGCTGCCGAAGAGGCCTGCTGCACTGGCCGTGCTGATGACACGACCGTACTTTTGCTTCCTGAAATGTGGCCATGCGGCTCTTGCGCACTTGTATGCTCCCTCGACGTGTACCTTCATCACCAAGTCCCAATCCTGGTCTTTCATGTTCTTGAAGCTAATGTCACGTAGGATGCCGGCATTGTTGATGAGGACATCGATCCTGCCAAAGGCCTTGATCGCAGTCTCGATGATCTTGTCGCCGTTCTCGACCGAGTCGTAGTTCGCGACGGCCTTGCCGCCAGCAGATGTGATCTCCTTGACGACCTCGTCGGCGGCCTGTGGGAAGAATAATGTCAGCATGCTCTGGGAGACATTCTGGGAGGACGACACTCACCTTGCTGCTACCACCCTCGCCCTTGAAGGAGCCACCCAAGTCGTTAACCACGACATTGGCTCCTCGTGAGGCGAAGAAGAGTGCGTATGCCCGTCCCAATCCTCCGCCGGCACCTGTGACGACGACCGTCTGGCCATCGTAGCGTAGTTGTTCTCCAGCCATGATTGCTGTGGAGTATGTGTAAATAGTGTGGAGCGAAAGTGTATTGAGAATGTAAGGTAGAAGAGAAGTGGCAGAGGGCGCCTTCCCTCGATATAGGGATTGCAAATGACCACCTGATCCCCCGGCTCTTGAACTCGTGAAGCTGGCTGTGACGAATGTGCCGAGGCTACCTCGGCGCGAGCGAGCAACCAAAAAACCATCGGTTCTCCCCGCGGCATTCACATGAAGAGTTTACTGCCATGCTTTACCTTGCCCGCATAATGCTGCTCTGACCATTGACTTGCATGCGATTAGCCGTGGGCAGCAATTGGTCGTCAACGTGCATGCTGTATCGTCTTCGCTATTCTGTTAACCGGGTGTTCGCATTGTGCATAAGTCTACAAACGTATTCAAATACAAAGACTGTGTTGCTCTTTCGGGTACCGACCCTAATAAACCCAGCATCATATGCTAAGATACATGTAGTTACATGTGTTGTACTTGAGGATTGAATTTAGTATACGAAAAATCTTTCTGATACTATCTTATGGCACGATTGATGCTAGAATGATGTCGCTACAAACGTGTTATCCGCACCTCAAATTTTTGAAGACTTATTGGTCATAGACAGTGTCAACTGCTCCGATGCTCATCAAGTACGCATATAAAGAAGATCACAGATGACAGCCACTGGACATCGGATTCATACCTATGAAACCTATATACGCTTGAACAAGTGCACCTGGAACTTCATGTTTTCGAGGCTTACCGGGAACTTGAGCGCGTCGTCCAGCTTATACAACATGCTAGGCTCGTTGATCACTTTCTCCCAAGCGCGTTCCGGTTGCTCTTCGTCACTGTCGTCTGGGTTTTGTTTCTTGGGAAGCAAGGCGTAATCCAGCAGCAGATTCATAGGGTATTGCCTTTTCTCGTCTCCTTCTTTCGCGTTGGCGGCGGCAACTTCTGAATATGCTCCGGGGCTGTCAACGACTAACAGGAGACTTCCTTTCGGAGCGGCTTCTTTGAGTCTTCGAAGGAAGGCGGTCGTCCGAGGCATCGAGGTTGTATATAGCTCATTCAATGTGAACATGAGTGTTAGGAGAGCTGGAGCCGCTCCGATAGCTGCGCGAAGGTCTTCTGTGCTGAGGCCCAGAACGTCCGCTCGCGTGAAACTATGCTCGGCGATACCAGGCAACAGGAAAGAGGCATTCGCCACACGAACAGCGGCGCTGGCGTATTTCGAGAGTGTGGGTGGCGTCTTCAGTCCTTGGTTCAGTTTTAATAGCACCGAGGTCCAGTCAGCAGAGTCAATGAGGTTGACCTGGAGAAGAGGGGACGGAGTGTTGGGTGGTGAGATTGACAAGGCATCCAAGCCTTCTATAATCCCTCCATCTGTCGTTTGTGGGTTTCCAGCTGCCTCTGAAGGCCGTAGATGACGCAGAAGACCAGCAAGTGCCATGAACTCAGATGCACCACCTCCGAAGCAGACTACTTTTGTCGGGCCCTCGTGTTCAACACTGCCGACCAATTGCTGGATGTAAGCATCGTTCGCTCTTCGTGTACAAATCCAAGCGAGCAGATGTGAATAGCCTAATGTGCGGCTCGGACTCCAGCGTACTGAGTAAGCTTCAAGATAATCCTCTCTCCCGAAAGCTGCATCGAAGTCTCTGAAATTCAGCGCATACCTGATCTCCTGCAATATCGGCTTTAGCGCTTCAAAGTCGTTGGACGCAGGAAATGTGGTGCGGTAAACTTCCAGTGTCCGTTTTTCGAGGTCAACGGGTAGAATGTGGTCTAACTTGGGAGGCTCTGGAGCTGCTGCTGGAGTCGCTTGCGGTCGGGCCTTCTTTTTGGCGGTGTAGCCACGACCTTTTCTTTCTTCTGGTATGCCGCGAGCTAATGGTGGAGGACCTTTGTATGCGCCACTGGAACTAGGTTTCCCGTGTTTTGGCTGTGACTCCTTCTTGCGATCAAATTGCCCCATGGCTGAAAATTGCTTCCACGCTCTCTTCTCTCAGATTTTTCTTTGCGAACAGCCAGCTTCATAAGCGATTCCCCATGCATGCACTCGATACGCAGCTTCTGATGTGTATTTTTTATAGGTCGGTCTGCGTGTCGATTGTGGAATGGCGCGTTTGTCTATTTTACATGTTGAAGTTTCGCCAAATCCGTGTATGCAGCTCGTACCCTATGCTTAGTCAGCAATTTGAATACACGTTTATACTATACCAGCCATACGTACACTACTGTGACTGGCAACAAGAAGATCTCTAGTTACCGGGAGTTGTTGATGCTATATGGCCGCAGTCGTTTTCCTGCGTCCATGCAAACGCGCCCGGCCGTAGCTATACCACTAACAGCCAGTGAGAGGCATAATGTCACATACTCTTTTATTAATCATGACACAACTGAGAGGCTTGCATTGACCAAACAAGATTTGGGATCCACGTCATTGAGTACACGCTCGGTCTAACAAAGCTAGCTTATAGCCTTATGACATCCCTGACCCTGCGGTCTTTGCCAACCATCAGTCTCAGCTGGCGACCCGATTCGGGATAAATGCCCTCTCTGAGAACTTCTGTGTAAAGCTCATATGCAGGATAATCTGTGAATGTTAGTACGCATTACTCCATGGATATATCCGCGTCGCTTACATCCGTTGACAAAGTTGTTGACTTGATCGACACTCATGCCGGTACCCTTGCTGGCGCGCATTGCGGCCTCCTGTTGTTGGCGCCAGTCGTATACGTAGAGCGGGTTCTCGGCGTCGCTGGACCACGCGGTCAGTATTCCTCTATGTAGGGTACTCGGACGTACTTACATATGGACAAAGGCTCCAAGTTGACTACAAAAACGTTAGCAGGCCGTCTCAAATTGTGGTCACAGCAAAATTCACCTCGTCATCGCATCATATTCTCTGAGCTTGTTGTTGACGAACAATACGCTCTCAAGCTCTAATTTCCCCAAGCGGCCTTCATAAGCATCCCCTCTGGTCTCAAATTCTTGCACTGCGGCTTTCCATTTGCGCTCGACTTCTTCGTCGCTGAGAGCACGGAAGCCTACGCACCAACCTTCGAAGATAACTACCTCGATTGGAGGCTCACCCTCACGGTTGCAAATTTTCCACTTGCTCGTAGGAAGTCTGTCTCCCGCGCCTGTGAAAGCAGACTTGTCATACGAAGGAACTTGGATGTTGCGCTTACGGTTCGTGATAGCTGCAAAGGTCTCGATACCGAGCTTTACATCGTGAGTCGAAGGCTGGCCGCGATGCTGCACGAGTGGGTTGTTGGGTTGAGATTTTGCGAGTGCCTCCTGTTCGTCGTGTGGAAGGTAGAGATCGTCTATGGAGAAGACCAGAGTGGGCAGGTTGTACGGCGCTGAGGAAAGGGTCTTGGAGAGGGTGGTGACCTACCTTTGTCTCAGTAGAGGAGCGTGGGATATGGTTTACACAATATCGAGACAATGCATTGCACAAGTGCACAAATACATTCTCGATGGAATAGAGATACTTCAATGGGCCATGCATACCAGTGTCGTCTTGCCGGCGCCCTGCACACCGTTGAGGCCAACAAAAAATGGTGTTGGCTCCTTGCCCTTTGAAGCGAAAGATTCTCGGTGTTTGGTGATCTCGTCAAGGATGAAGGGCACACAGTGTTCTGACTTGTCGTCGATGATTTCAGGCATCTTGTTTAGTGGAGAGGTCGAGTGGTGTATGGTTGTATGCTTGTATTGAACAACTAGCTGTCTACATATAGTTGTAGTCACTCAAACCAAGCGAGAGAGATCTCGGCGACGGGTGATAGTCAGTCCAAGCATCGGTGTCTGGACAGACCGAGGACATGCACCCTCATGCATGTCCAAGCTCTTGCTCAGGGCTGCTGGCTGGGCAGTAGTGGATGCAATAGGGTTAGGGTCACGTGCCCTGGCTGATTCCGCTGACCCGCAACTGCCGTATCGAAGCGACCAAACTGGAGCGTGAGAGCGAAGTCGGCGATGATGTGATCGCCCGCAATGGCGGGCAACCCACACTTTGGTGGAGGGCGGTCTGGTCGGTGCCTTGCATGATTCACTGTGGCCGCACGAAGGCGACTTGCTTCTCTTGACATTTCTCTCTCTCCCTCTCTATCTCTCTGCTACACATACCTTTCCAACTCACTCTCATCCACGCATCCTTCAACACAAAGGAGCCCATTCACCCGGACTCCGCCCATCATTTCTCCAACATAGAAACCCAGCGCTGAGGTCTCTGGCCCTCACTAAAAAACCACCTCCCTCCAATTACCACCCATCACCATGTCCGGATCTAAAGATGCCCCCAGTGCCATTGGCAAGGCCATTGCTCGTCTCGACCTCGACGGTCACGACCTGCCGCCATCGCCCACTCCGTCCAGCCCGGCAAACGGTCGCAAGTATGCTCTTGCCACCGAGCTGGTCTACACCGAAAGCAATGACCAGTTCAATTCGAGTAGCACTCCCATCTACCAAACCGCTACCTTCAAGGGCGGCCCCGGCCAAGAATACGACTACACTCGTAGCGGCAACCCAACCAGGACGCACCTGGAGAGGCACTTGGCCAAGATCATGAACGCCAACAGGGCCTTGGTCGTCGGCTCGGGAATGGGCGCGCTGGACGTGATCACCCGAGTGCTCAAGCCGGGTGACGAGGTCATCACTGGTGACGATCTTTACGGCGGCACCAACCGCCTGCTCACCTACCTCAAGAACAACAATGACATAAAGGTGCACCACGTCGACACCACAAGGCTTGATGTCGTCAAGGCCGCAGTCAACGAGAAGACCACCATGGTCCTCCTCGAAACCCCGACCAACCCTCTCATCAAGATCGTCGACATTGCAGGCATTGCTGCTGCCGCACACGCTGCCAACCCCAAGGCTATTGTTGCTGTAGACAACACCATGTTGTCCCCTTACCTACAGAACCCGCTGGATCTCGGTGCCGACGTCGTCTACGAGTCTGGCACCAAGTACCTCAGCGGCCACCACGATGTCATGGCTGGTGTCATTGGTATCAACGACGTTGCGCTTGGCGAGAAGTTCTTCTTCATGATCAACTCCACCGGCTGCGGTCTCGCGCCATTCGACTCTTGGTTGTTGCTGCGCGGTATCAAGACGCTTGCCGTCCGTATTGAAAAGCAGCAGACTAGCTCTCAGGCTGTCGCTGAGTTCCTTGAGAACCACGGCTTCAAGGTCCGCTACCCTGGACTGAAGTCACACCCGCAATACGCACTCCACTGGAGCCAGGCTCGTGGCGCTGGCGCAGTGTTGAGCTTCGAAACTGGCTCCGTTGCACTGTCTGAGCGCATTGTTGAGTCCACAAACCTTTGGGGTATCTCAGTCTCCTTTGGTTGTGTCAACAGCTTGATCAGTATGCCTTGCCGCATGAGCCACGCCAGCATTGACCCGGCGACCCGTAAGGAGCGCGAGCTTCCTGAGGACATCATCAGGCTGTGCGTTGGTATTGAGGACTTGAATGATCTGATCGATGACCTTTCGCAAGCTCTTGTCCGTGCTGGAGCTGTCCGTCTGACCGAGGGAGGCTTTGAGGCTTTGAGCCACTCACGCGAGGAGACCGGAAGAACGACGCAAGTTGTTGATGAACCATAGATGAATGATGTCTGTATATGATTAAATCAAAAGCACATTGCTGTTGTACTATTGAAACCAATTCCACAATCACACATATCTTCTAAACGAATTATATGCTAGCACACGCCCTTACTCGGTTGAGCGGATCTAGTATAGGTCGCCCAGTGAGAGTGTAATTATGCCTTCAAGTGGTTAGTGCGCTCCATAAATGAGGTCTCCAAGGAAGTAGGGAGTGTATACATTGGCGCAAGGTCATCTACATTCAGGCCAACAGATGAGCAGATCCATAAATGGCTGATGCAGATTCGTGTTTCCATACAATACACATACATACTTTCTTTGTACCAGACAGCAGTACCATCACGCGCGACGTCATTTGCGGACATGCGGTGACATGACACACGAAACTCACAACAGGCAACTTCCCCTCACAGCACAACACACAAACGCCATGACAGAGCTCTCACCTCGACATACATGACACCACTACATTTATGACACATCCGCCGGCGCGCATGAGCCGCGCACAATGGACTATGTGCCAATCCTCCGACCCAGCCGCGCGGGCGCATGGCGCAGCAAAGCCGACTTCTTCAGACCGTTTCGCAGCAGCAGCACGGCGAGCGAGACGGGAGAGAACATAACACCTCTCTATGATCCCACGCTGGTGAATCAAGACCAAGAGGAAGAGCCGGATCTCGCGGACTTGAACACATCTCTGGCGGCTCTGGTGGAGCTCTTTCCGGACGTACAGCCTGAGGTCTTTCGGGAAATGCTGCTGAGCATTAGCAAGGAGAGCAGGCTGCAGGTTGTCACTGAGCAGTTGTTGAAGAAGAAGGCGATGTATGTGAACGGGCGGCTGAGGCCATCTGGGTGTGGGGATGCAACGCTTGCGCACAGCCACATGCCGCAGAGACGAGATGAGAACCCGCTCCCAGCAGAGGATACGTTCAGAGGCGAGAACTACAGGAAAGCGGTCAAGCAGCTGCTGTACCTGGAGTTCAAGAACCTCAGTCACTCGACAATCAGAGGCGTCATGGCAGAGCACAACGATTCGTACACGCTGTCTCGTCCGACACTGCAACAGTTATCTGCCAAATCCTGGCGGTTCTCCATCTCAGCTCTCTGGTCAAAGAGGTCGCCTGCTGGCAGTGTTGGCGACCATGTAGCTTTGTATTGGCATACAGATACTCCGGGCATCGACCCTCTGCCCAGTGTGAAACGGACTGGAAGTGCAGTGCTCGACCGTGAGCTGCACGGCTTGTTTGTGGAACCATTTCTGGTCAAACGACAACAGGAGCGGATCCAGGCCGACCACTCATTTGCAAATCAGCTCAATGAGGCAGAAGCCGAGGAAGTTGGTGCCGTCTTTGACTGCGAGTGCTGCTACTCATCGGTTGCGTTCGAGCAGATCGCTACCTGCAACGACGGCTTTCACTACTTGTGCTTTGACTGCATCTCACGCACAACGAACGAAGCAGTCTACGGACAAGGTTGGGCTCGTAGTACTGATCTAGAGAGGATGACACTACGCTGCTTTGCACCAGCACTGCAAGAGTGTCACGGCGCCATACCCTCTGCTCTAGTACAGCGTGCATTAAGCGAGGATGTCTGGCTGGCCTTCCAGGCTCGAGCAACGAGCGATGCAGTCACTAAGAGTCAACTGCCTCTGCAAAGATGTCCATTCTGCATATATGGTGAAGTTGACGAAACGCCCGCTCCACGATTGCGCAACGCTCGTCAGATCGCGTGTCACATCCTCCAAAAGTCTTCGCCTGGAGTGCAAGGTATTTTCCTTGTAAGCCTCATTCTGGCATTCTTCCTTACCATCCCTTTCCTCCTTCTCGCTAGCTTTATCTATTTTCTCAGCGTTGTCCACCAACCGACTGCCTACGCCCTGCAACAATCCTGGACTCGCGCCTACAAACAACGCCGCGGCCTCAAGTTCCGCTGCCTCAATCCTGAATGCAGCAGAACCTCTTGCACCCGATGCTTGAAACCCTGGTGCGACCCGCACACGTGCTTCGAGACGGAGAAGACATCTTTGCGCACTGCAATCGAGTCTTCGGCCACGGCAGCGATCAAACGCACTTGTCCCAAATGCCATCTCTCGTTCGTCAAATCATCCGGCTGCAACAAGCTCGTTTGCAATTGCGGGTACACCATGTGTTATGTCTGCCGTGGAGAGATCACTAGCAAAGAGGGATACACGCATTTCTGCCAGCACTTCCGGCCTCACGGTGGTCGATGCAATGAGTGCGAGAGGTGTGATCTGTACGGGGACGAGGACGAGGCTGACGCAATACGCAAGGCTGCTGAGAAAGCCGAGAAAATTTGGCGGGAGAAGGAAGGATTAGGGATGGGTGGGCAAGACGAAGAGGCTACGAAGGCAATGGTCGATGCACTTGTGGGCAAGAAAGGGAAGTGGTGGGAGGAAGGGATGGATGCTGTCTTGGACGCTGTGCTTGCTTGAAACGATTTTACCATTTTTCTCGAGATACCCTAGGAACGAATTTCTTTTCATGCCAAACTTGAGAACGAGTCGCAAACCAACATGATATCAGTTGCTCGATCGTGAATATATGTGATGGCGCTTTTCGGCTCCCATTCAATGACAGTCTAGACGAAAGCGGAAGGGTCGATCGAGACCTCCGCGGCGCCAGCACCTCCTACGACAGCGCAGCCAAAATGTTGCATCGGGAAGAGAGGGCTACACCACCACATCACAACCCCCTCCGGTAGTGCCGCCACCATGTCCAAGGCGTACAATTCGCCGACTGCGCGCCTGCTGCAGTCCTCACGCCTCTTCTCTCTACCGCGCCCGCTCCCGCAGGCTGCTCTGGAGACTCCCAGCTCGACCGGAACCTATCGTGCCTCAGACAGCGCCACGCAGTTCTACCCAACCCACCAGGCCATCGCGACACCCTCCTCTTCCCACTACCGCGGCGACTGGGGTCTCAAGCGAGCCATTCCCGGCAAGACCACCAAGTCTTCCACCCCGAGCATCCGAGTCCTGGGCCAAGACACTTCCGACCACATCACCGAGTTCGAGAGCGCCGCCGACCATGAGCGCTCACGAGCCAAGTGGGCCGAGATGGGCGTGCCTATCATGGCTCGCGGCAAGAGGGAGCGTGGCGCCGCCGACAAGTCTACCCTGAGCGTCTACGAAGACTTCCTGGACAACACCGACCCGAACGCATCTCCTGTGGTCTTGCGCTCTGGAGCCGATGCGACTGATGGCCCGCAGACGACTGAGGCGAAGCGCTGGAAGTACGCCGGTCCATTCATTGCGGGCATGCAGGAGGGCCAGTTCCAGCGCTACGTGCAGCGCGAGTTGCGCGCACGCAGGGATGAGTGGACCGAGTATCTGATGGATCACTTCGCGAAGCAGAACTTTGAGAATGAGAGGAGAGAGGCGCAAAAGAACCGGAAGTGGTATGGTCCCTTCGAGGCCGCAGGGCCCTGGGTCCAAGCCGATTTGGTCATGTTGGAGGCAGAGAGGCAGGGTGAGGAATTGGTGCAAAAGGCTTCGTTGAGTGGCAGTGCTGAGGCGGAGGCGAGGGCACGACAAGAGGGTGAGCGTATCTTGGTGGAGGCGAGGCAAAAAGCACAGGACTACGCCGCAGAGGGCAGGCGATGGGATGCACCTGAGGAGGCTCGCAAAATCCTTGTTCAGGCACAGCGTACTGCCAACGCCGAGAGGGCCAACATGGAGCGTGCAGGCGACTCATTCGGCGATGGAGAAGAGCGCATGCAATTGATCATCTCGGACGCTATCACAAGTGTGAACCGCCTGTTGGGCATTGAAAGCACAAACACTGCCGATGTCGCGGAGGCCGACAAGCTGATCCGCGAGGCTCAGAACCAGATCACCGAGATCCAAGTCGCAAAGACTCGCATGTGGAACGAATGGCAAGCCAAACACACTCCTACGCTGAGGCCCACACTCAAGGAATTCTCAGTACTCGAGAAGGGCCTTCGTGATAACCACGCAAACCTTGGATCCGACCTCGCCAAGCTCCTCACACGCTTCCTCGACATCCCTGCCGTGAACACAGAGATCCCCGGCGGTGCCAGCAGTGCATTAACCTCAGGCTTCGGCATCGAGCTCTCAAATCTCGGCGACAACGAGATCGCACCACCCACAACCCACCCTGCCGCCGGTCTCTCTCACATTCGCACCAACGCCTTCATGGAGAACCACCCTGTGCACGGCCCTCAAGCCTACCCATCACCCATCCTCTCCCGCGTCCTCATGGCCCGCAGCGCCGCCCGCTCCACCAGCGCCCAAGCACACCTCGGTGTCGGAGGCTTCGTCGCCCTGGACCCCATCACCAGCGGCTTCGGCAAGAGCCCTCGCCGCAACGAGACCGCAGACCCAACGCACCAACTCGACCCCGACCTTCCCCACGGTAATAAAGTCTACGTGCAGCCCACCACCGCCATCATCGACGAGGCCGGCCGCGTGCGCCTCAACGTCGTGCGCGCAGACAACGAGGCCGTCGCCGTCAAGGAAGGCAATGTCGAGCACATCCACCAGATGCGGGGCTCTGGCGCCGCGCGCACTTCTGCTGCTGTTAGTCTACCTCCTTCGTTCGGCAGGCCCCGTCAGACCGCCAACTACGGCTTTGGCCTGCCCGACAAGAGGCGTCTGGCCAAGGACCAGAGGATTGCCGGACGCCCTGCTTTCCAGTCTCGCGTGAGCGGGTATGATGCTGAGGCCGCGAAGTTGGGCGGCGGCAAGGTCAACGAGGAGAGGACGTTGGAGATGATCCAGGAGTTGTCCAAGGGCGTTAAGCAGTAGAGTAGTAGTTCTCCGAGAGGCGACTATGTTGCATTCAGCACTTCATGTAAGAATATAGCGTTTCCGCGGCCCCCCAATTGACCAGCCTGCGGCGCCTTGTGATATTTACAAAATACAAATACAAGTTAAGATACAGAAAAACGCCAACTCCCGGCATATGCGCCCTTCTATCTATGGTATCTCTGAAAAACAAAATGACAAGAGTGAACAACACCTCTATACCATGCCAAACAAAAGAGACCAGAGAGAGGGGAAACCAGCTCTCAAAACGTATTCATCGATCGCCGTCGCTCAGTCGCCCAGTCAACGGAAAAACTCATCCCTCCTCTCCTCCCTCCGCCGTGAATCATCGCGATCTCTCCTCCGGCGAATCTCCTGCCGCGCAGACCCTTCAGTAACATAGTAGTACTCGCGCCCGCCGGTCCTGTCGTCGACTTCGTCGAAGACGGGTTCCCAGCGTTGACTGGTGCCGGGACTGGCGATGTACTCTTCCGCGGCCGCGGGGGCTCGGTTCTGCATGGAGTCTTCGTTGACGGCTTTGGCGCGCTCGCGCTCGATGACTTCGCGGCCGCGGTCGCGGATGGAGTCGCTTGGTCTGCGGCTGGCGCTGGCGGGGACTGCTGGGACTGCTGGGCTGTCTGGGTAGTGATATTGGTGGACGGTTGCGTGGCCGTAACTGCGGTGGCGATGGGTTGAGCCTGCTGACAGTGGTGATGAGGAAGCGAAGCGAGTACGTGTCTGTGCGGGCCGTGGGTGGCTTGGTGGTGCTGGTGGGCTGGTGTGTCTGCTCCACGAACTGTGTTCGCTGTCTGTGGTGCTGCGTGGAGGATGCAAAGTGTCAGGCAGCCTGTGCAGAGGATCGAACGAGCGTCGGTAGCGTGCACGTTCGGCTTCACGGTCGAGTGACCTGTTCTCGGCAGCTTCTAGATCTTCCTGACGGCGAAGTATAGCCTCGTCTAAAGCGCGTTGACGTCTAGCGAATTCTCTGGCGGCTTCACGCGCGGCGTGTTCTTGGTCGCTCCTTGGAGGTGGTGAGGTGTTACCAGGAGTGTTGTAATCGTGTGCTGAGTCTGTGCGCTTGTGGCGGAGGCTGGGTAGACGGCTCAGACCTGGCGATGCTTTTGTAGGAGGATCATGCTGACGTGTCCCAGTGTGCACCGAAAGGCTAGGACGGCGAGGGTCAGCTGGTCCATCGCCAAATGACACTTTGCGGGTCTTTCCCGTCGATCGATGTTCATTGTCTGCAGCACGTGACATGTTCCTCAACGATGGTGGTGCATCGTAGACAGCTGTGCCGCTACTGTGAACTCTCACAGAGGGCTCTGAGGGTAGGGTCGGTGGAAAGGAGTCCATTCTTGGCGGTGCAGAGCTAGGCGTGGCAGGACGAGAAGCAGGTGATGCCCTTCTGGTAGTGAAAGCCTCGAACACCCGAGGATTCGAGGAAGAACGACCGTCAGTTGGGTTGCGATCGTTCGAGTGTTTGTTGTGGCCAGCCTTGTGTTTTTGACTAGCGCGGCGACGAACGTCACGGTAGATGTGAGTGTGTCCGTTGTTCTCGGTGACGATCTCGTTATTTCTCGCCGAGGAAGAGGTGCTTGTCTCTGGCTTCACCTCAACGATCCTGGCAGCGCCAGACGTGTGGGTGGCGTCGGAGCAGAGATCTATGCCTGAGTTGATGGCAATATCGCAACGATGGACCCTATCGAAAGCCTTCTGGCTTCCGTCGGGTTGGTAGTATGTCTTTTGTTCGACAACGCACATCGATGGTGGTGGGTTGATGGCAAGTATGTGACGACGATATCGATTCGTGTATGAGATAGGTACGTGAAGGTGTTGTAGTAAATAGGTACGTAGTGGTCGAGGGATAGAAGAGCAAGGGAGTCTCAATGGGGCCTAATGTAGTGCTCAGGGTCCGGGAGCGGCAGGCAGCAGAGTGTTGGTTGAACAATGGGTCCGGCGATCGACAGTCAGATGACTCTTATAGGTGCAGTACTAGTAGCTTTGGTAGCAACGAAGTAGGCAGGCACCGAGCTTTTGTAGGGTGTGGCACGCGGTGAGACAGTCTTGCTTTGAACCTGACAAACAATATGGAGAATGGATGGGTGAGAAATGCGGGTAGGACGGGTGATGTGAGTGGACAAGATATACCCGTGACTGCATGCGGCGGGACACACTGCAGCCTTATAGTGTACGCGGACAGGAAATAGTGACGGACAACCTTACCACGATGGAGTGAATGGCAGCCACATTTTCGCGAAAGACAGGCGCAGCGTTTGAAGCATGACGTTAGTAAAGGTAGTCAGCGGCGGTGGTGTAGTGAAGGATCATGCTATATGCACATGCTGCGGTCGCCTCAGGACCGTGCGCGTCTGTGCTGCGAACCTGAGGAGGATCAGCTCGTCCTGGGTCGGGCTAGGGTGCTTGCTGTGAGAACGATGCTTTGCTTGCAGGCGTGTCGCATGTGTTTTGTCTCGCTCGTGTCCGGAGAGAAGGGACCTCTGTACTCAATTGACCTGCTGGGAAGGGTGTCTTGAGGTTTCAGGTAGGCGAGACATTGCATGCTCGACGTCTGCTCACAGCTGTCAGACGACCAGGTGCTCGCCCACATCTGCAGTCGGTGATGGCGATGGCATAGAGGAGAGCGACTACCAGCCCTATCCGCACGGCAGCTCACGTTGAGTTCGAGCAGATCCGCCATGATCATCCACAGTGTCGCTTTGGGGTGGTATGATGATGTGACGGGTGTGGGGAGACTCGAGCGTGTGAGGGCGAAGAGGATGATGATGGGGAGGCGGTGCTGCATTGGTGCCTGCTGCGCCGCGCCTGAGGCTTAACTTAGTGCCACATCCCGTCTCTGCATCCTAGATCGCTTCTCACACGCCGCCTGCTCATCCACATCGATGTGCACATGATTCAAGCGTTGCTTGTCTTGATGCGAACGTCTTTGATCGCCGGCCCGTTGAACTTGAGCTCATGGTTCGTGCGATCGCAAACAATACATACCGTGCACGCATACCCACTCGTAGAAGCTTGGTCATATCTCCGCCGTCGTGGGTGGTTCGCGGGCTCGTAATCGTTGTACATGCTGCCTTGAGCACACAGAGCAGGCTAGAGTGTGGCTCAACTCTCGCCATCAACCAGATCTTACCAGTTGGTCTCGCTGAACAAGGTACGCGATGCGTCATCTACCTCGTCGCCTCCCCGTCCTAACCACAACCATCTCCCAAATCGCTCCTTTCCCACAATAGATCCAAAACCCCTGCATCTGTCAATCACTTTGTCCGAATTCGGCCCCAACATACTCCATCGTCAATCAGCAGCTGCATAATAAAACAGAAGAAATGCAAAGAATCACGCGTCCCATAAACAAAGATATTATTAAGTGCGTACATCTCGCCAAACAACGACCCCAGCCCAGCCAACCAGAAGTCGCCGTATGCGAGAAAACCAACACCTGCGTACCTGACTTGCACAGCTGAAACTGCACACCACCCTGCACTTTTCTCGCCTCATGAGCGAAGCTGATCGAAGCTAGCGAGCGGTAGCGAGCGAGCATGGCCACAAGGACACGTTCAAGCCACACCAAACCCACCCAAAAGCAGCAAAGGGTCAACATCGTCTTCCCTTCTTCAGTCCTACGTGAAGTAATGATCCTGCACCGCCTGGAGGCGTGGCTGGGTTATCTTTCCCGTTTCGGCCCCCGAATCGTGGCGCTCTCTGGGCCTCCTCGTATCGGATTCTGGAAGCGTGGCGGGAAAGCACCACTAGCAAGACGTACATACCTCCTAGGAGTGTTGTGAGAGCATCAAGCGGGCGTATAGTCCCTCCGTCCGTCTGTAAGTCTTCGGGTACCTTGAGCTAAAGTCTTTGGGATGTGCAGCGTGCGTCTTGCTCTGCCATCCTTCGAACGCAAGGCTGCCTCGCGACACGCCTTGCCATGAGTTTCTGAATTTTCCGTCCGTGACCGTGTGCGTGCGCGTCTTCGACTCTGCACGCACTTTGTGAGGTCCAGCTGGTATGTCCACGCAGGGCGTGTTGGTTTTTTGCCTCAAGTACAGTACGAGCATCGACTGTGCCTGGGGCGCTCGACCGGACGGACGGACGTACGTACGTGTGGCACTTGACAAGGCTGCAGGAATCGCATCAGCTCTCACGCCTAGTTCGCGTCTCGGAGTTCGACACAAATGCGTCCGTTACAAATCACCAGTCGTGGCGGTAATCATATCGCTACTTCGCGGTACTCAGAAGTGCGCCCAAAGAATAATTTTTGATTTACGTCCGTTTTGTTCTGAACGAGAAGAGTATGATCAAGAAGCAAAAGAAGAAAAAGAAATAAACAATCGCTAAAAGTGGGTATCCAAACATCATCCATTTTCCCATCGCTGCTGTCGTATCGCCGTTGGTCCCTTACCGACGTACACACGTTTTCCTCGTCGTCATATTCGTCAGAACAATTGCTTTGCGCGAATGTGGTCTCTTTGCGGAACAAAAAGGAAAAGAGGAAGAAAAAAAAAAGAACAAGTTGTCCCGTCTCTTTTCGTGACATACCATAGAGTCGCAACTCTCAATGCTCATCTTCCTCCAGACTTTCCCGCCAATTGCAACCCAAACATGCTCTTTGCCAATCCTTTCGCATCAACGCCCAGCTCAAAGTCCAGCAAAAAGCACAGCGCGACTTCCAGATTGAGCAGTTGCGTGGGACTTACGCCTCCCACTTGCGCCACGCGCTGCTGGCTCCATTTGTTGTCCTCCAGCGCTTTTGCGGCGATCCGTGTCGCGGCGAGGAAGAGCCGATGGACCGTTCGTTTAGTGACGGGCAAGACTCTTTCCAGTATGCAGAGGCGGTGGATGTAGTGGGCCGCGGTCAGGTAGACGCCGGGACTGTGGGGGCAGTAGTCGTGTAGGCGTTTGAGATAGGCAGCTACTGAGAAGGGAGGCGCGCTCTTAGAGAAGAAGCGGCGAGCGATTGCGGCGTGTTGGACGTCGTGAGGATCGGCATCGGCGCCGATAAAGGTACGCGGAGGGACATTCTCGTTCGCTGGCTTGTTGTGTGTGGGTGTCGCTGGGCGAGAGATGGGCGGTGTTGGAGGGACGTCTGTGGCTGCTTCTGTGAGATTCTCGAGAGCGAGTTGAAGGGTGCGCAATGCACCTTGGGCAGAGAGCGTAGTGATGTCCCAGCCCGGTTTATCGATAAGGGCGGGCTCGTCAGAGAGCTTGTCGAAGTGAGGGTTGATGGCCGGCACATCGACATTGGGGTTTGGCGGAGGCGGCGGCGAGGTCAAGTGGCCTCCTTGGTTGTCGTGGTCGGAATCATATTCCATGCTCCAGGTTGGTGGGGAGTAGGAGGAGGCTCGCGGTCAGTGTTGTGATCGCCGCCCATGGGAGTCGGTAGGCTCAAGACATGCAGATGCGCAGCGAGCGTCGTCAGGTAGAGGTAGACTTTGCTTGGTTGAAAGTGCGATGCGGCTCGAACAATGCGGTTGTGGTAGCGAAACGGTGATTGCGAGATATAAAGGCACGACGAGCGGTGGATCACGAGTACGCTCCTCTTTAGCGCGGTGTGCATCCAAGTCAAGTCATGCAGACGCCGTTGCCAGCGGCCTGAGATCCAATCCAACGGAGCGAGGCTTCCGGTGGCAGGCAGGAGCTAGGGAAGCATCGTTGTCGAGCGGGAGAAGGTTCGTGGGAGAGACATGGAAGCACCTTGGACCCCATTAATTATGTGCGTGAAATATCCCGTGCTGCGAATCGGCCCTTCTTCAACTCCCATCATGGCATTAGGAAGCATTGTGTATTTGGCCATCAGCTCACCTCATCAACCGATTGTTTGTCTGTGCAGACTGCGACTCGTTTCCGGGCCACCGCGGTTTACACGCGTTTACCCCGTGGCATAACCGGATGAGGGCAAAGACAAGCAAGCCATAAGCCGCTGGTTTGAGCTCGGTGCATCCAGGGCGCTGCCGTGCGAACATCTGGCCGTGATTCGATCTCGGCATCAGCAAGCTTGTACTGTGGAGGTACGCTCGTAGTGGCTCGCCTACAGTCCAAGGGAAGATACTGTAGATACATTCATCCCTCATGCGAGCCTCGAGCCTGAGCCTGGGGCTAGGCGGGGTCGAGCATATAGGCGAGCTCCTCCATGGTTCCGCCAAGGTCAGACAGTATTGCCGCATTATTGTTTCAGACATGGTCCTTGCTATCTTGCGCCAATTTGACCTGATTAAAACCAACTCATCTCGAAAGAAGCGATTTTTTAGCTTTGTGTAGATTCCTCACGTGTCAAGGTCGTCGACGACATGAACTCGTAAATCCCTAAAGCCGACTCGCCGTTTTTGTTAACGCCGATATGCATTCCATCCTTGGTAGTGATCCTCCTTGGTAACGTGAAATCATGTCAGCCTTGGACATGTAGTGTGTAAGCAATAGTGAATGACAAGTGATGTAAGGTAGCATTCAAGCGGCATTTTAAGTCGCTCTTTCCCAAGGCTGTTCGTCATACTCATCAAATCACTCACTCCAAGCTCATCGTCTTGCAAACAAACAAGCAAGAGAGAAACTCACTACAGCATTGCAATGCCGCCACCACAAGGAACCCCAAACCCGATTGAAGGTCCCGGTGAGTGCTCGTCGTTGGATGTACGATTGCCGCGATGCGTCTAACAACAGATAGGCGATTTTACTGTCACCAAGACCGTCCACAACGACACATACCCAGCCATCGACCCTACCAAACAAGATCTCTCCGGCAAAGTCGTTTTTGTCAGCGGTGCAAGCAGAGGCATTGGTCGCTCCATTGCGGTCAGTTTCGCCAAAGCAGGTGCATCATCTGTCGTGCTCGGCGCGCGCTCGAGTCTCGATGCCAGCGAAGAAGCTGTCAAGAAAGCAGCTCAAGAAGCTGGTAGATCACCGCCGCAGGTCCTGCAAATCAAGCTGGATGTCACAAACCCAGCCTCAGTCGCCCAGGCTGCAGCTGGAGTCAAGACGTCCGCCGGCAGGCTTGATATCCTGGTCAACAATGCCGGCCTTATCGACATGACAATGATCAAAGACAGTGATCCTGAGACTTGGTGGAGAGTCTGGGAGGTCAATATCAAGGGACCATACTTGGTTGCGAGAGCGTTTCTGCCACTGATGCTTGAAACCGAAGATTCGTTGAAACAAGTTGTTACAGTGGCAAGGTATGTGAAGCACATACTGATATTGTCCCACAACACGCAGCTAACAAAGCATCAGTGTCGGTGCCCATCTGACAACACCTTCTCTATCAGCATACCAACCATCCAAATTGGCAGTCCTCCGCTTTACCCAATTTATCGACAGCGAGTACAGCTCGCAGGGCGTCACGGCCATCGCCATCCACCCTGGCAATATCCTCACTGAAATGGCAACTAGTGGCGAGGTTCCGGACGAGCTCATGCACGTTTTCACTGAGACCCCAGAGCTGCCCGCGGACACCGTTGTGTGGCTTACTGCAGCGAAGCGAGATTGGCTGGCCGGTCGATATGTCAATGTTACGTGGGACATGGAGCAATTGGAGGAGAAGAAGGACGCAATCGTCGAGGGCGATAAGCTGAAGGTGAAACTTGATGTCGCCTTTTGATATAGCACAAGCTGTGTATCAGGAATGTTTGACCACGGAAGAGAATGTCAGTGTGGTTGCAAGCACTGTGTGCTACGGTTCAAGCTCGCCAAATCATCCACTAGATGAAATGCCTACGAAGTATGGACAGGCGATAAGACACTAGTACACCCAAGGCAAAAACTTATAAGGCACCTTCCTCCTCACATCCTCCCACTGCTCTCCATACCGTTTCTCGCAGTACGTATCCAGACTAGGAATCGCACGCGCGCAGAAATCACCCGCCAACCACGCCGCCTGCAACACGCCCCAAGTCCACCCAGCACATACAAGAGAGTAGCCAGAACGCCAGAAAGTGTAGCCAGTGTAGTTGACATTCCTGACCACTCCGAACAGGCCATCCGAGTAGGGTTTGCCTTTGTTCTCAGGCTTGGCCTTGAACGCGACGCGCTGGACTTCGCAGTACCACTCGATAAAGATGCCGACGGTGTACAGAACGATGCCGACGGATACTGACGGCGCGGCGGTCTGGAAGAAGGCTGATAGCGACGTCTGAGCGCTGGGTTGCTGTGATGTCACGGCCCAGAGGGCGAAGCCCGTGTTCAGGGTGTTGAGGATGGTATTGTAGGCCGCTATTCCAACACTGAACCCCGCTGGCATCGCCAGCTCGTTGACAAATAACTTCCAGTAGATCTGCTTGAGTGCGCTGCCGGTCGCGAGACCCATCACGAGTGTGTGGTACGAGCTGAGACCTAAGACGCCTGCGGTGGAAGCTACGGGTGACTGGAGCACTGGAGCGCCACCGAGTCGCTTGATAAGGTCTGATCCGAGACCGGACTGGAGTAGGTAGTATTGCAATGGTAGGTCCAGGGCGCGTAGTGCGACGAAGAGGATGGTGCCGGCGGATGTTGGACCTTTCTTGCGCGATTCCCAGAACCAGTCTGCTGGTTTGAAGCCGGACTTGGTTGAGGCCTCGCGGGGCACTTCGCCTCTTTCTCTTGGATCACTCATCTTGCGAATTGAGCGATGTTCTGATGGTAAAGTGATGATTGAAGGAGGGGGCTATGATATACTACATCATGAAGTGAATGTCTATAACGTCACATTACGTAGTGGTCTTCAAGTTGCACCGACGGACGTTGGTTGCGCCGAAGAAGGGTTGCTATGGAACAACGATAAATCATCACAGTGCTAAACGTTGATACGCTGTTCATCAACAATCATTCTTTGACACGTCTGTAGCTGCGAGCTCGCAAGAAACTAAGGTTAAGATGTCCTTTAATGGAGGGTGTAGTAACAAGATACAGATAGGAGTTTTGGACACGGATATTGATGAACCCTCACGTTTACGAGTTATCGGTCGGTGGACCAACCATCTATCGCCGCATCTTAAATAAAAACAAGCGTCTGGGATGCTCTTTCATTGTCTCTTTCGGACTAGCAAAAGCAAAAGAATGTGGTATAACAAGGACTTTAACCTCGAGCATTGATGTGACTCCCCGTGAGGGCAGTGAATCAACCAACATGGGACTCGAACCCACAGCCTTCCGCTAATCCCTGGAATAGGAGGCGGACGCTCTACCATTGAGCCAATCGGCTTTTGAAGCAATTATCATGACTTCCCATTTGCCTTTACCCGATATCTACGCTTCATCATCAAGCGCCTCATGAACCTCGTCCAGATTCACCAACTGTGGTGTGACGTTGAGTTCCAGAAAGATAAAATGAATGAAAAACAGGTATCAAGAGCTCCATGGTTGCCAAGACAGAGTATAGCTGATATCTGCACGGTTTTGGTCGCGGCTGCAGTCAACACAAAATTCTAGGAATGCAGAATGAGCGTATTTCAACAGTCCAACTCATGAATTTGGGAGAAAAAGGAGAGCATACTAGGTACCTTGCTGTCATAGATTATGGATCATGATTTGAAGAGGAGTGTTATCTCCTGGAAATGCGTTGTTGGATGCCTTACGACAATGAGGCACAACTTCGAATCACAGCTGTCGTCCGCCACACGCTCGCAATGTGGAGCCAAGATGGTGCGATCTGGCTCCGTGATTCCGCCAGACAACCAACTTAACGTGAGTGAGCAATCATTGCTGCAGCTCACTTTTTTGGCTGCATCTTTACAGTCAATCACTCACATCCACCTCTTGCCTCTTAAGCAAAGTATTCTATAGCTAAGCCGTCAGAATGGGAGACGCCGTCGATCCGCCTGCCGCTGTCACACTCTTCGGCCAAGAGAACGTTGAGGCTTCAGGGACCACGATAGACCTTGTTGCCGCTGAAGACCTGCCACATGCAGAGTCTCTGAAGAATGGTGATGATTGGGTGTACCCATTCCCGACGGATTTCAAAATCCAGGAGAAGCCTATCGACGACGTTCGCCAATTGAAGGTGACCTCTGACCGCACTACTTCATCAAAAGACACGGCTGACGATTGCAGGTCGCAGTGATAGGTGCTGGCATTGCTGGCATCACTGCCGGTGTTCTGCTCCCAAGGAAGGTTCCTGGCATCCAGCTGACCATTTTCGACAAGAACAGCGATGTCGTAAGTACACAGTCACGACGAGCCCCCAGGAGCAATCTAACAACTATACCAGGGAGGTACTTGGCTTGAGAACATCTACCCTGGTGTCAGATGCGACATCCCATCGCACTGTTACCAATCGACTTACGCGCCCAAAGTCAACTGGTCCGAGGAATATGCTCAAGGCCAGGAGATCAAGGACTACTGGCAGTCAATTGCCAAGAAGTTTGATGTTTACTCCAAATGTCGCTTCCAAACAAAAGTCAACTCAGCGCGATGGAACCCCGAAAATGCCAAGTGGAGCTTGAATATCTCGGATATTGCAAAGTCGACTACTGACGATCTTGACTTCGATTTCATCATTACTGCAAACGGCCACTTCAACGAGTGGAAATTGCCAGCGTACCCAGGCATCGAGAAATTCAAGGGCCACCTTCGCCACTCATCTAACTGGGATCCTAGCTTCGACCCGAAGGGTAAACGTATCGCCACGATCGGCAACGGAGCTTCCGGCATCCAGGTGACAACGGCTCTGCAGAAGCAGGCGGCTCATGTGGACCACTACGCCAGGAACAAGACATGGATCGCTGGCTCGTTCAACCCCAGTGCTAGAGAACGACAGGAAGCGGCGATGCCATTCACTGAGGAGCAGATTCGTGACTTCCAGGACCCAGAGAAATACCTGGCCTTCCGAAAGCACCTCGAAGGCACATTCTTCCGCCGGTTCGAGTCTATTCTGCGTGACTCAGAGACCACTCGCAAGGGCACCGAGGCTTTCAAGCAGATTATGCGGGAGAGACTGGGCGATGACGCTGAATTGCTTGAAAAGATGGTACCTGACTTCCCGCCGTTCTGCCGTCGTCTTACACCTGGTCCCGGCTACCTCGAGGCCATCACAAAGGACAACCTCACCTTTATCCAAGACCCGATCGACCACTTTACCGAGGATGGTATCGTCACCAAGGACGGCGTGCATCGCCCCGTAGACGCAGTCATCTGCTCAACAGGAGCGAATGTTGACTTCGCACCACCATTCCCACTAATCGCAGGCGACTACGACTTGTCTCGAGACTGGAAGCCGGACGGCAAGTTCGGCTTCCCCTACTCGTACCTTGGAATCTGCACGCCGAACTTCCCTAACCTTGCCTACATCCTTGGTAAGTATCTGAATTGTAACCTTGATCGCAATGACGAGTACTAACAATACTGAAGGTCCCCATCCACCAGGAACATCAGGCACTGTGCCCCACGGCGCAGAGATCCAAACCACATTCATCGCAAAGCTGCTCCGCAAGATTTCCTCACAGGGCATCCGCACAGCAACACCCTCCAAGCGTGCCACAGATGACTTCGTAGCATACTGCGATGCCTTCTTTCCGCGTACCAACATGAGCCGCAAGTGCAGCTCGTGGTATAACGGCGGAAGGCCCGGTGCACGCATCCATGGCGTTTGGCCCGGCAGTGCATCCCATCTGACACGAGTCTTACGTGAGCCGAGGTGGGAGGACTTTGAGTACACGTATGAGACTGACGAGAACCGTTTCGGCTTCCTTGGCAATGGATGGACAGCCAAGGAGCAGGATCCAGAGGCTGACCTTACACCCTGGTTGCGTCTGGAGGGTCAGAATGACCTCAAGGATCTGCACGAGAGGTGGCAAGACTTGTAGATGGTGCTATTCTACAATATTTACCCGACGAATATATACATAGAGTTGTACATGTCTTTTGGACAAGGGTCTTTTCAAAGATAATTTCCCTAAATGTACAGGCTGGATTATCGTCTATGTGAGTAAGCATGATAAGCCGAATGTTCTCATGGCCGTGAAACAGATAGCAAGAGCCACATGTCTCAGACCAACTGCTTGAACGTATCGAACCACTCCGTCATGTCGACTAGGCGGTCGTGATGACGAGGTCATAGTAAGCAGGCACCCGCTCCAAGGGGCATGCCGATCTTTGTGCGAGCGACGGCCTATCGTGGCATTGCACCCGCCCTGGTGGACTGCAGCACAAAACGATGAACCACAGGCACATCACTGGGTCTTCTTGCCACGAACGACCTTACGCTCTCCGACCACGACATGGAGCCTTCCTAGCATATCCACGGCCATGAATACAGCTGCAGGGTGACGAGTCAGCAACGATACGAGAATTAAGTAGAGAGCGCAGCAACTCACACAAAGCCAGATACGGCACGTAAAGCTTTCCAAGCTCAATCTTCTGCGAGTTCTGGTAGTCGCTCCAGCTCAGGTAGTCTGCGATGCACGTGGCGGTCGTGAGAGCGGTCTGCACGGCGTACACGAGGAGATGCACGGGCACTCGCGGGTCATCTGGGAAAATCCATCAGCGCAAAGCTATGCCAGTGGAAGATAGGCGGCATTACCTCTGATCAGAGCACCAATGGCCCAAACAGACAAAGGAACATGGTAGATCAATTCCATGTACATGTACATATTAAACCATGCCGGCGGCTGAGTGAAGAAGCGGTCGGCGTAGGTTGTGATGTACCATTCGCGCAGCGTGGTGATGAACTCGGGCTTGAGGCTTGTTGGGTAAAGAGGCGCCAAGTCGACACCTGCGAACATGTGTTAGCTAGGCGTATTTCAGAATCCACAAGCTACGGTTCAGGTGATGTAGAGCGTTTCGTACAGAAAAGGATCGGAACGTGGATGATGAAGAAGATCAGGTACACGAGATCACGCTTGCGCGAGAAGATGCTCTTTGTTGTAGCCATGGTTGTTTGATGCTTCTTATGGAAGGTGTGGTATGCGCATATAAGTTATGCGTTGCAAGGAGAACACGGCACGGTTGTATGGGCAAGGAAGGTTGTTATAGTTGTCTTGGGACTGGGCATCCATTAGCGTCCGGCTGCATTACGCGAGATTTTATTGGCTGAGAGACTGCACGCACCAGCATTAATGTGAGCGCCACGGGGACATTACGAACCCGACCATTGATTGCGGCACGGCACAACCTTTGTGCAAGATATACAGAAGTTCCTGCATGCATAAACTCGAAATAATGTTGTTTAACAGAAGCCTGCTCGCACTGGGTGCGTCGAGAAAAGTATTATCCGCTCTCATGGAACTGGGAATACAGACTGCACTTAAACCCAGGTTTGTGTACGACTCAAGCACTAGCGCTTTATCGATATCTCTCTTTGTTGTTGTTGTTGTTGTTGTTATAGGCTCTGGGTGGGGTTGAGAGCATGCTAGCCGTTGAGACGATGTGCACCAAAATTTAGAGTGCTAATACCATCTGCCTTAGGGATTTGATGGTCTTACTGTTACCATTGAAAGTCCGTACACAAACTTGGGCGCAAGAACTGTAGAAGCGAGAAAGCCGGCGTAGAAGCAATTAAATTTCATTGGCCATCAAGTAGCTGTACTTTTGTGGTAAATATCGGATTTGCTGAGAGAGATTATACACACAGCCACATATTGCCTCACACTTTCGCCTCGCTTTCTGCACTAGCCGCACCATCCGTGGGCTGGGGCTTTCCATGGAGTCTGTTCCACTCCTCCGCGTCAGCAGCATCATCAGCATCATTGGCCGTCAGCTCCGGGGTATCCTCGTCGACATCTTCTTCAGGAAGGATAAGGTTGAGAATGAGCGACAGGAATGCAGTGACCGCGAAGCCAGTCTCCATGACGAGTTTGATGGCGTTGATGAAACCAATGAGACCTGTGTTATCGCCAGAGTAGGTGAAAACATAATCGAACCAATCGGACACTGTATGAATTGTTAACATAGTCTCCTGATTTGAGGTGTATAACCTAGAGACATACCTAGTGTGGCGCCAAAGCCAACGCTGAGGGAAGCTGTAAGAATGAACCTGTTGCGCCTGGTGAAGGGCATAGTTGAAATGATACGAATACCCGAAGCCACGACCGCAGCGAACAGGAAAGTCGTCATGCCGCCCAATGCAGCCGACGGGATGGCCACGAGCGCGGCAGCGAACTTCGCAAAGATGCCCATGATGAGCAGCCAGAAGCAAGCTGCGTAGCCAGCTTTCCTGTTGGCGCAGCGGGTGAGAGCGATGACACCGTTGTTCTGGGCGAAGACGGACATAGGCGTGATGGTGCAGAGGCCAGACAAGAGGCCGCTCATGCCGTCCGCCAACACGCCACCTTGGATGCGGGAATCGAAAAGAGGTCCGTCGACCTGCAGACGCGAGACATCGCAGGTCGCGGTGACGTCGCCGATACACTCCATGGCCAGAACGATGTAGACTGCCAGTAAGGGTAATACTAGCGGCCCATATAAGCTCAAAGGGAATGTGTGAACCCAGATGAAGCTCACAGCAGGCGCAGCATCAATTCCAGAGCGGTCAAAGTAACCGCAAGCAGCTGCCACGATACATCCAACCAGCAAGCCAACGACAACCGCTGTGCTCTTCATGATTGGAGATCCAAAGCGCTCGCACAAGATGATAGTCACGAACACAAGGAACCCTAGCCCAACAAACTCTGCAGATCCCCAAGGCAATGGTCGTGGTGCATTGATGTTAGGACAAAGTGCGAACAGGCCTTCCTCCGGTCGAGAGCGGCAATCATTAGAGCCGCCAGCCCAGTTCTGCAGACCGGTATTGATCAGCTTGACACCAATGAGAAGCACAGTCGGTCCAGTGACGAGTGGCGGGAAGACACGCTTCAGCACTTTCGGAGGTGTGAAAGACATGAGGATTTCGAGCAGGGCGCAGATACACTGTGTTCCAAGAATCGCACCGTAGCCTTTCGGGCAGGGAAGTGGGCTACCATCAGCAGCCGAAGGGCAGTAGCCTGTGGTGTACATTTGTCCCAAGGCGCCAGTGGCTACCGGAATAGTTGCAAAAGAAGTGCCAACCACAGAGAGCAGGCCTGTCCCAAGATAGTACGGTGTACCCTTGATGCGCAACCGTGTGATCTGGATGGAAGATAAGATGGCGCTGACAATCAGAGACGTGCTGACCAGGTAGGCCTGCAAGTTTCCTTCAAGGTTGGCAGCAGATGAGAGGATGATGGGTGGCGTGATGATACCCGCCAACATGGCGAGGGCGTGCTGGAATCCCAGAAGCATTGCAAGCAGCACGGGCATGTGCGCATGCAGTCCGAAGAATGGCGCGGCACGGCGCTCTTTCTTGATGAAGGGCAGGTTCGGCTTGAAAAGGAATGCATAGTCGTAAGTTCCCACGAGTCCATCCTTAGTTGTGAAAGCTCGAACGAGCGAGCGTAGTTTGTCTCCCAGTGTTGGCTTTCGTGTTGTGTCTGGACCAATGCGATCGGGCGCATCGTCCTTGACATCATGAGATGAAGACATACTCGAGGATGTCTTACGGAGTGGCGAGTCGTGTGGATTAAGACTCAGTTTGCTGTGACGCACTTGATTGTCCTTTACGGAAAGACAAGGTCGACCCTCCAGTCGTGAGGTTGGTTAGATTCCCAGCGCCTAGGAAGCTCAGCAGGATTGCTTACGTTGTCCAGACAGAATGGTTGCACGGGTTGAGGGTACGAGATAGCAAGTCAATAATTTTTTGTAGTCTGACTCGGGAGTTCCGAGACTTTGCTTTTCCCCAATGATCGACGCCAGGTAGATATGGCTGGGGGGATGCCGTGGCCGATAGCCCTTTGTCGAGTGCTCGCGTAATGGCAGATCCAAGTACCAGGTTCGTATCAGTAGCAAATCACTCGAAATTGAGCTATCAAATGTGATGATGCCGATGGAAAAGCTGATGGGGAGAAGAAGCGCACAAAACAGCAGCGAAAACGGATCAGCTGCTCGAGATATTATACTTTTACTGATCCAGCTCCACCCACCATCTCGCTCACCAAAGGAAATAACCACCAAGGAGATACCAGTCTAGACTTTCTGCCATCAGCCATACTCACGTCTCCGTATCAGTGTAAGAGCATCATATCTTCAAAGATCCCATACAGGAGTTCGCCGACGAGGCCACGAGGTGCAAAGTATAAGCGATAACGGAGCCGATGGGTGCTTGGCCGGCGTCCAGTCGGGTGAGGGTGCGAGTGGGAGATAAGGAACTGAAAGGCGGAGAAGGTTTGCGGGAGGAAGAAGCAGCCGGCACGTGCGCGCGAAGCTGTCGTTCACAGTTTCCCGCGTGGGCGTGACCAAACGAGTAACGTACTGTAAATATCTAGGGCTCTATCGCTTCTCGGCAAGCATTTCGATCGATAGCGATAACGATAAAGATACATGACTTTGTGGTTTTGGAAAACGTTTGCTGCTTTTGGTAGACAGCGACGTCGCTGTTGACGTACTGCTTCCGTGCTAGTGTCTCGCTGTTCAATGGAGCGTATCTAGAGAGCAGCACATTGGCCGGAGTTCTATTTTGCGATTCTCTTGGGCCATTGGCATGCATGTACAGCTCTCTTCGCATTGCTATCGTACTCTTGTCAGAGACACTTTCCACAAAGTAGTGTCTAATCATGTCCGTCAGACTTTACTTGGCTTTTGATAGTCTCGTCTCTTGGAATTCGTCTTGAGGACGTTTTCGGGGCCACCATTCATCAGCAGTGCACATAGTCATATCCGTGAGATTCTGCTTCGACAAATTACAAAAGTCGTACAACACTGGTCCACTTGCCTCCAGTATAGGCAAGCAAGGACCAGACGAACGAGCGCCATCGCTACTAGGAAAGAAAAACGAAGGAATACATCTCTCATCACGCCCCATATCCCAACAATCACAGTCGATAATGGCAGCCTGGGAAAGGGAAACACTCCACGTCTACCATCAGCACACCAAACGAAACCCCAGCATCGAAAAAGATCACATCTTCTGACAGCCTCCTCCATCACACCACCACCATAAAGCCCAGCGACCCAACCCCAAAAACCCCAATCCGAATGTCACCATCCCGAAGCAGCCGGCCACCAGCCTGCCCTGCCCTCCCCATCATCGATCAACATCGAAGAGCAAGCCAACGACGTACCTCATCGCCATCAGCTAGCTACTCACTGCCCCATAGTGCCTCTGCTGCAACTGCTGCAAATGCGCCGGCTGCGGCCCCGCGGGCGTAGGCAACTGGCCGAAGTACTGCAGCGCACGCTCAGCGGCGTCTTCGCGGGCGTTGTTGACGTACTGCCCGTCGTACCAGAAGCGGGCGTGGACGGTCTGCGAGCCGACGGTCACGGTGCAGGACCACGCGGTGCGGCCGCCTGGGAACAACCGATGTTTTGTTAGCAACAAGCGACAAAGCAAGAAAGTATGATGTTTTGAAGGTCCGAAGAGGAACGAACAGGGGCAGAGGCAGGTGCAAGGAATGAACGAACCACGGCGGTCAGAGATGATCTGGTAATTTGGAGAGAGCGGTGTGCGTGGGCTGACTTGGCGGCAGTAGGCTGCGAAAGGATTGAGTGGTCAGAACTTTTTCTCTCTCTCTCTCTCTCGGGCTTGCAGATTTGGACGTGGGGTTTGGGGATTTCCGTTTTCTTACTGATCAGTCTATCTTGGTACTGCGACTGCGCGGTGGAGGAGGCGGTAGAGGCAGAGCCGTTGGAGGCAGTGGGCGATGACATCCTGTTTCGCTGTCGTTTGGAAGGGATGAGGAAGGTAAGGTACGGTCCGGACCTTGTGAGGATGGACGGTGCGTGTGAAGCAAGCTAGTATCGTGACTAGCGGCGAAGGCACTGGGTCTGTGGATCTGGGCGAGGCGGTTGGGTAGTGGAGAAAAAGGGACCAGGAGGAGAGAATGTCGTGCAGCGTTAGGGGGAGAGTATATGGGAGTATGACGACGGTGTTTGAGGCTCTGGGACGAATCGAAGAACAGATGGGTCACCAAGGGTTTGCCGGCGAGAAGGAAAGGTTTGGAGGAAGGAAAATCGGTGCAGGAGATTGGTGAGAGAGTAGTTCCTCTTTAGCTCGAGTTACCTTGTTCGAGGCCGCATTCTTATAACCCTGGCGTTGCATGGATGGGACCTACCTTTCGTTTGCTTCGCGCGTTCTTGCGTCGCCCACACGTTACCAGTCGACTTCGCTGTTCGTTCTGCCCAACGCTGCCGGTTCAGGGCTGCTGCTAGAGCCACGTCAACGGAGACGGGAGGATACCTGTCCGCTGTCAGCTGGCCGCTGGCGTGTTGCCGGGTGAATCTGCAATGGGTCACTTCGCCCATGAAGCAGGAAAGTGTATCCAGACCGGCGGTGCCAGCGATGAATACTCTTTAAGAGAGGGCGGAGAGAGTATTTGCTGGCTGGCTGGCGCGTGACGCTTCGCGAGTGGGCTTCATGGAACAAACAAAACGCACCCTGTTTCGTGAAATCAGCTACTAGTGGAGCCGTAATGTACCTACCTGCGCTTCGTTCAATGCTAGGGAACTTTGCTGGCAGGAGTACTGTACGTCTAGACGTCCTGCCCCCCGCTCGGCACTCTCCCATCGGCGCCGTGTAGCCTTGTGGTGATGCAACAATCGTTCACGTCCATGGCCCGGCGCGAGGGATTGGGCCGCTCCGGTGCTAAACAACAATCAACCGGGGGGATGTTTCTTGTGCATGGGTGGCCGAGGTGGCATTCGTCAAACAGCACTTGCGTTCGAGGCCCTAAGGGAATCGGCGGACCACTCAAGTGTCGCAATGGGCGCTAAGACACGTTCCCTCCTCACGCGCACCCACTTCGTCCGCACTAGCTCTGCCAAAGTGCACATGAATCAGTTTGCTCATGGGCATGCAACGTGGGGCTTTCTGCCACGGCTACCCAAAGCCGCATGCAGCCATGCGCGCCACCCAGGTTAGATCGAGCGTGCTCGGTGGTCATCTCGCTTTTTTTTTCTTCTCTCCCCTCCCTTCGAGACCCGTTCATGCACGCGCAGCCAACGTAAACGGAGGTGCTCGCTGCACGCGATTGCGCCGACGCCAGGTCTCCGCTCCTCTGCATGAAAGAGGCTGCTGATGCGCGAGCCTTGCCCATGAAAGGGCCCGACCACGTACCATGTTACACGCACGTCTGCCCAGCGGCTGATTGCGACAGAGAAAGAGATTCGCTCGAGGCGGTCAATGCGGGTGCGAGGTCCTCCAAAAGGCTGCGTGCGACAGGCCGCCCGGGTCTTCCCAGGCCAAGGCGGCGGGTAGGTGTGTTTGCGTGTGCAGGACATACAACACCGCATACTGTACATCCATGATCCATCCCAGCACCAGCAGAACGAGCGCTCGCGCATGCACGCAACGCATCGAGTTTGCGCACGGCGGACGAAGGATCAGTAAGCCGGCAATGGGGACAGGCGACCCGGCTGCTGCAACATGTGCATTGACCAGTTGTGTGGGCGGCGGTGCGTCTTTTCTGGAAGCGAGCAAGCGTGGCGAGCGTTGACAGCGACGGCGCACAACAGAGTCGAACAGCCACGCAGGTCGCGCGTTGTTGTTTGCAGACGTCAAGAGCCTTGCTGTCTGCAAACCGACAAGAGAGGAGGTGATGTGTTTGTCGCACGGTCGTCGATCGGGTTCCTGCCGATGCCGTTGCGGTTTTTGACACTCCCGTCCCGTGGCGCGTGCCGGGTGGAGACCTACATGTACCTGCTCAACAGATTGTCGGCCACATTTACGTGTCGCGGTAGCAATCAATCAAGCACTTACGTGGACGGGAGCGATTGACATGTTACATCTGTGACCACACTGGGATCCAATCGTGGAAATCACAAGGTGAGGCTTCACACCGCTCTGAAGAAGTACGTCGGCATGCATCATCAGGTCGATAAGATGTTTGGCTTGGCGATGCAAGCAATCACTTTTTATCGGAAGGTCAGGTCGCACAACCATCGTAGGCCTAAGCTGTGAATTGAACGCAAGCTGACATATCAAGAAGCGATGGAGCACGTGGCCCACATATCACCTGGTGTGAGGTCACGTTGAACCGGACAATTAAATAGAAATGCCAAGAGCGTTAGGTAATGTTACGGAAGAACTCATGTATGCATAGGCGCGCATCCTACTCTTTCGTCGATGCAGATAATTCCAATATTGGAGCCATCCAACGTTTCGACAGCCCGCTTGGCTTGCCAAAAAAAAAAACAAGAAAAGATCAACATCATCCCGGATCTTGCATCCATTGTAGCATCATGCCATAGGACCAAGCCGAAACCCAAAGTAGTAATACCAATACAAGAAGCTGTGCATGCGATGCATCAGACAGGCAAATGACTTGAAGCTGTTGAAGCCACTGTTGGTGAGCGAGTAAAGTAATTTGCGTGAAAGCAGAAATGAAGCCGTGACTGTGATTCCGGCGACGATGTGACGTGCATGGCATATCCGATATGACGGTAGGATGTAAGGAAGTTGGAGATGTGAATAGCTGCAAAGCTCCCACGGCGGAAGCTCCGGCGTGATGTCACGCCAGTATGCTGAAAGGAGATCGCACGACAGGGAAGTATAACCCGAAAGTGTGACCGAAGAGTATTTCGTGGAAAATCTCGGATCGTGATTGTGGAGGATTCGTTTACGAGCCGCTGCTGCTCGCGCGGGAGTGCGTGGGATAGCCGTGGCTGGTCGATGGTCGACTGTTGTAGCTGCTTGAGCGATTTGGCCGGAACATCTCGTTGATCAGACGTTTGGGTCCGACGTACTCAACCTTGGGCAGGATCGAGGGCTTTTCTCGTTTCGTGTGAAACCGCTCGCGAATAGTGTTGTCGACGAGAGCCATGAGACCGGCTGCGACGATTACGCTGTGAGAAATGTTAGCGATAAGAGCGTTGGGTGGCTATAGAACAAGAATGTATACTTACTCCGACACGTCCTTTTGGCTGGCCACGATCTTCTCGTCAGCAATGTACATGGAGCAAGGTGCGATCCACCCGCCCTTGGCTTGCTCTTCACGCTTTTCCGAGCGTGAGAGGGCGATGGGCGAGATGTAAGCAAGCACTTGTTCACTACCAGCCTTGACAAGGTGGAAAGATGTCTCTACGCTGTCGTGCTTCTCTTGCACAACTCGCTTCCACGCGTAGTTCACACCCCAGTAGTCGAACTTGTAGTTCTTGGACGCTTTCGCGCCAACCCGGGTAACATCAAGCTGCGCATAGTTTGAGAATTCCAACTTCATGGTGTGGGTCATGTGTTGTTGAGTCTTGGGCTCGTCTTCCACAGGAAGAGGCTCATCATCAAAATCAACAGTGTGCATTGATCCATAACCGGAGTCGTTTCTTTTGAGACTTGACATCGTTGGTACCTTGGTGTCAGACTTGGGCAACATGCTGCTCAGTGCGTTGCTAAGCGAACGCTGGAAGCCAGGTCGCTTCTCAGCAACAGGCTTTTGAGTCTTCAAGACCGAGTGACAGACCTCACGACCAGAGTCCCGGCAATAGCGTCGAAGCGAGAATTGTCGCTCCTTGAGATCGTGCATACGGAGGTGGAACAAAGTCATGTCACATCTTCGTCCGCTCGCGTGTACCTCTGTGTCTATTCGCAGATTCATGTTCCCATCGAGCGTTGAGTCGTCATGTCTTATGGTGAGCCGACGATGTGATGGAAAGAGCTCCGAGAAGTCTGAGGGAGTTGCAGGTACGACATAATCATATTGCTCTGCTGTGTACTCTGGCAGGTCGAACTGGCTCAGTTCGTCCGTAAGAGCCTCCTCGCTCGGTACGGTCGACGCATAGGTCTCTACCGATGTACTGGGGCTTGCCAGCGGTTCCTTCTCGGGGAAGAAGCGCACTGGTGGCCTCTCTATCCGGCCGTAACATGTCTCATGTTGTCTGATAATGGGCCTCTGGGCCGAAGTATCGTCCGAGTACGCGGTGGTTGCGGTCTGATATGATCGGTCGCTGCCAGAGGTGCGCTGACGGTAGGAGTCGTCGCCGCTGCTTGCGTTCGAGGAGAGATATGAGCGGTCACTCTGGTAGGCATTCCTCATGTTGGCGTACTCTGCACGTTGGCGGAGTACGTGCGACGCCATACTGGCTCCTGCTTCGCACAGGCAGGCAAGTCGTGGGGAAGAAAAGATGGGTCTCGCTGCAGAGGTGTCGCCCGCTGATGTAGAGGGTGGACGTTGTAGCACGCACGCTACACGGTGGCGTGTGTCGGTGCTGGATCGGCGTTGGTAGGTCGTGAGGGCGAACTAATGGGAAAGGAGCGCGTAAGAGGCACAATTTTGTGTTGTGAAGGATACAAAAGTGCGTCTGTCAGGCGGCCGTGTGTGTGTGTGTGTGTGTGTGTTGGGGTCTAGTCTTCTACTGGAGCGGCATGGCTGCGCAAAGTTGAAGAAGTCTACGCCACAACGGCTATGGGAGAAGAGCGTTGTTCGAGCAGTAATGGAAGCAATGAGTGATACGGTGAGCGGGCAGGTGTACGGTACAGGCAAGACAGACAAGACAGCGACGGGCGGCGCGGCTGGGTTTTGGGTGAGACTGGTGCTCCAAGGCACGAGAGAGAGGGTGCGGTGCAGCAGCAGGCAGTAACTCTAAGCGTGGCCAGGAGGAGGGAGGGACGAGGAGTTAGTTACTTTAATCTGACTGGACTGGATTGGACTGGCGCAGCACAGACGGACGACATGCTCATGCAAGGCTCCAGGAAGGTTTAGCCCGCGGACGGTGGGCAATACCGTTGGCGAGGGTTTGGGAAAATAGTCCGGGGTGGTGGAGGGATGGGAATGGGGTTGGATGGATGCGAGTGCGTGTGCATGTGCGTGATTGCACTGATGGACTGTGTGTGTGTGAGAGCAGCAACAACAACATGCGCTACAAGGTCCGATGCAGCGAATCGTACATCCCACACACACCACAGTCTGCACGCCGCCTCGCTGTCTTCACACGCCACCAGCCTGCTAGCACCGCTACCTGCAATCGCCATACTGCCGCTCATCGGCCCATCGACTGTGCCTCGCTCCGATATCTCGCGACCTGCGTGACACACGCGGCGTTGGCCTGTACCTTGCCAGCGTAGTCGCGGCCAGCAGCGACAGTCATCGTCATGTGCTCGGGTAGACGAGCTGCTTCATCCACGGCATGTCTCCTGGAACTCCGCCTAGATCTGCTTCGAACGCGTCGATCTTGCTCATCGTGCCAGACATGAAGCGAGACATGTCAGGACGCCATTCGATCGTGGGGTCTGATGCCTCTCCCGCGCTCACGGTACTGGGGCCACACTATCTCACCTCTGCCGCCAAGCAAGCCTCGACTATGTGCATCTACTGCCTACTTGGGCTCTCGCTGTAACATCTCCATCTGTTCGCCTTAGCGCTGCTTCATATCCGTCTTCCGAGCGAACACGAAAATCCCTCCGGAGAAGCCACCGATCTCGCGACTCGTTGCCCCGCCTCAAATAAAACATCCTTAATAGGGTCCAAGGAGGTCCGTCCACGTGCGGCCCTTGTCCAGGAACACAAACTCAAAGCACCGAACTGCTCATCAGTTCTCGCCCACAACGTGTCCTCCTCCACTCGTGGCTGAGTCCGCCGGAACCATTCGAATCAGCATCGCTATACCCCACCCCACCAGCCCGCGGGCCAAACACTCGCTTATGTGGCCGAGGTATTGCTTAATGCCTGCTATAGGATAGCCCGCTCGCTGCTTCGCACGCGTGACAATCGACAGGCACCTCTTGGCCGTGTTAAGCTGCGCTTTGCGCGGATATGCATGACCCTGCTGGCATGCGTTTTCGTTGCCCACGAATAGAATGAGGCTGTGGCGTGGGTGCTTTTCCCGCACATGTCAGGCTTGTTGAGCTCGAAGCTCAACTCTCCGATATTTACGCACAACAATCAGATCACTGCTTTTTCGCTGCCGGTCGTATCACTGATAACAGTAAATGCAAGGACGCTCGCAGGAATGCAGCGTCAAGGTTTCATCCAAGTCTCAACGTGGTCGCCACCGTTTGCGACGAGTTCTGGAAGGAAGCTTACAGCCGCATTGATCCTGCGAGCCTACTAACACGTAGCAGGCAAGGCAGGTTCGTGCGCTGCCTCTTACAACACGTGTCCAGCAGGCTACCACCTTCGCCCGAGGCAGCCAAGGCAAAACATTGATGTCGCATCATCGCCGAACAACACAACATCACGAGACGAATAAATTAGACCAAAATCCACCGTCTAGACTCATCGATCGCCATATCCACTGCAATATCACCATCATCTCTCGCGCAAACACGAACATCACCCGTGAGCTGTACGGCTGCAGAAACCACAAGCAAAAAAAACCGCGAATAGGCAGAAACCCATTCTCAATAGCTTCCCAGCCCAACTCAAGCTCTCAAAATAAGTAATTGTCCTAATCTCTAGCGAGGCGCGGCGCATCTGTGTTGGCGAAAACGTATTGTCGGGCTGTAGCTGCTGTCAATGGTGACAGCGGATACATGTAGGTACGTCCTGCAGGCCGAGACAGCTCCAGCAACGTGGGATACGCTCCACACGTAGGTACTTTGGTTTTATCGTCAGATGGACGTCACTAACGAGTGGTCAAGCGGCTCGTGACAGGAGGTAGGATTCTCGTACTTTGTGGGTCCTTGATAGCTTTTCAACGGAGCGATCGGAACACGCCTGAACAGCTTGAGGGACATTTGAGTTTGAGATCTTCAGCTCCAAAGCAAAGAAATCTCCGATCTTTTAAGTCTTTCTAAGGCACGTGAACAGGCCAGTATTACCCTCTCATGCTGTCACAGACGCTCTTTACTTGCTCGCTTGCGACGGGTACACGTAGATGGTAATTCCCGCTCCCGTTCTAGGCATGCTCGTTGACACCTTTGTGTATCATTCGTGAGAAGATCGAGACAGGTTCGGAACCAACCAATGGAAAGACAGAAATCAATTCAATCGCACCAGAGCTAAACCACACAATCCCCAGAGGCTCTGACTACTCATGTCGCAGCCAGCAGCGTGATCTCAGGGGAAACAGAAAGGCCCACCTCAAAACTTCCTTCCCCCATCACCGCTATCAAAAACAATTTCTGGCTCGCGTTTCACCGCCGGAGTCAAACTCGCCCTCTGCCCTCCCATTCTACTTCTCCTCTTCAGCGCAAGATCCTGCATCGTCTTCCGACTGCCATGCAGCGGACAAATGCTCTTCCCGCCCGTCTTGCTCCTCACATCCAATGGGCAAAGAGGACTGCCGGGTAAGTGGTCGGGGACATGCGTCCGCAGTAGTGCCTCCGCATCTTCACCGCCCGAGTCGTCTTCTGCTAAAGCTTTGCTGATGAGGGCGCGCATGTTCGCTTGCTCGTTGCGTTTTTCGTCATGGTAGCGCGTGGCGAAGGGTGTTTGGCTGAAGCCGGTGACGGTGAGATCCTATTCTTTGGGGTTTGTGCTGAGTGGTGCGCTCTGGTGGGATCTTTTGAATACCGTTATGGAGCGCTTGATGGGTTTGATCGTCTGGCCGGCAGTGCTTGCGCTGGTCCCATGGCGTACGATTGACGTGATGGCTGAGCGGCGCTTTTGCAGCAAGCGGACTGGACGGTCGCCCTTCAAAGACGATTTGCGTCGGTTCGGTGTGCCTATCAGTTCAGAGGTGATGTCCTGAAATACACTAGAGCGTTTACGGATTGAGGCCGTCGCAGGCGGAGGATCCGGTGCTTCCTCGTCGGTCGATGATGGGAGATGGAACGTGAACCTGCGTGCGGGAAACGAGCCTGGAATAGGCATCGACTCAGCGGTACTCGTGACTGGTGGCACAATAGTTACACCGGAAGATCTCCCTCTGTCAATCAATGGAGACGAGTCTGGAGTGTCCAATGGGTGATGATGTATCCCTGGTGCCCCTGGAATCTCGATTGATACACGCCTTGACCTGTCATAATCCTCTCGTAGCGGCGGCAACGGCGTGAAGGGTGACAAAGGGCTAATGACGGCGCTGCGCTCCTGGACATAGGACTCGTGGGCATTTGATGGGCTGAGATCTTGAGCCGTTCTCATACTGCCAGATGATTGCTCGGGGGACGGTAAGATAGCTGAGACCGTATTGGTTCTCCTTCGCCGACTGAAGTGCTGCGGGATGGACTGATCTTCTGACATCCGCCTCCACTGTGCTTTTCCCACGTCCATAGATGACTTGGGCCATGTTACCATAGCTGGTACCGTGGGCCGGTCCTGAGAGTAATTGTCCGTTTTCTCAGGCAACGTGGACTCTGTAGCCTTGGCTGGTACTGGTAATCCAAACACGCTGAATATACTGCCACGCTTCTGTCTCTTTGCAACAGTATCGCTGCTCATGGCTGGCCAGGTCTCTTGCTGGACTTCATTCTGAAGCGATCGTGGTGACTCGACCGGACTGGGTAAGGATTGCTCCGGTTTTGTGGGCGAGAGAGTCGTAGTAAAACCCTGGCGGTTGGTCATCTTTGTTCTCAGTGTTGAGAAGTAGCTGTCGTCAGTTTGGAAAGGGTTGGTTTCCGATTTTCCGGTATGACTAGAGCCTGGCGTTGTTGGTAGTGGTCCGGCCGCAAGTGGGCTCACGGGTGTTATCCGACTCGACGAGCTAGTCTGCTTCTTGTGGCTCGCGGCATGAAGCGAGTTTGTGGGAGACTCTCGACTTGAAGCCTTTGGGAAAGGCCGCGCTTTGGGACTGGCTTGAGGTGAGCTTGACCGTCCGGTCACATCACGTGAGGGAGACGAACGAAGGATGCCTGGTCGCCTCGTTTTGACATTCTTCGGCTGAAATCGATGTGGCGACGATGATCTAGAGTTTGGCGGCGACTCTGTCTTGTTCTCACTCGATGTTCTTGACGTAGTCTTCCTCAATTGCTTGGGTGGTGGTAGCTTCAGCGAGGTGACGGCAACCTTTGATGTTTTGTCGAGGAATGCTTGGAGCGAATTGTAATTGCTATCATCCAGCGGTGAGATAACAGTCTCGTTACGACTGTCTGCCACAACCTTCGGTATCCCGAACGTAGGCGAGCGCAAGGGTGGAGAAGTCTTGCCTTTCATGGAGATCTGTTTCTTAGTATGTTGGACGGGCTTGAAGCGTTTCCGTAAGAGTCGCATATCGACTCGGTGACGCAGCTGATAAGCAAAACTCGAAGCAGCTGAGCTTCTCGCTGAGGAACTTGAACCAGGTGTCTGAGGTGAAGGAGATTCAAATGGCTTAGGGTTGAAAATCGAGGTGGCTTGAGCGGTAGGAGTGCGCTCCTCATCATATCGTGCTGTTCCTTGCTCCATGTGTGTCGGACCGGAGAAGGCAGCTTTCCAAACGATGGGTTGCACATTGTTGGGTGTTGGTTCTTTGTGGGAAAGATCTTGAGATGGGCTCTCCACTGCGTTCATATCGGTCCCAAAATGCCCTCCTACGAGCTGTAATGATACCTCCTCGGTGGAGGATTCCCACCATGTCGCTCGAATCTTTCCCGATCCAACACCCGATCGTACGCGTGAGTCCTGCGAGGGATTTGAGGATCTCCGATCACGCGATCGTCCAGTTCCTAATGTTCGTCCTCGGCGTGGCGATTGCTCCTCGACTCGCGACGATGGTGGTGGCGTGTCGGTCTCGCGGAGGAGCGGCGGTGCTCGCGAGGGGAGCGCTGCGAAGAACGGGATGGTGAATACGATCGGTGCCTCGCTTGCCTCGGGTGATGCGTCCGCTCCCACTCGTTGTCCTCCCTCTGCTGCCGCTCCAGAGCTGCCAGCTCCTGGTTCACCTTCGCCTTTTCTCTCCCGCTGAACTTCTTGAAGCATGCTAACGGGTAGACGCTGCACAGTCCAGCAAGCCCGATTGTCGCGGCCAAGAAAATTCCCCTGTGGTAGCTTTTCTCTTTGTTCAAGTTGTGGTAGAAGCCCATGATTAGATGGAACGATGACCGCAGGTGTGCTTAGAAGGAGATGCCGGCTGAGCGCATGGGGTGATGAGTTGATATGCGATGGGTTTTTGGTGATGTCGGCGTGCGATGCGACTCCTGGCGCTGTCGCAATTTCCAGGCTCGACAGCGTGGCAGAAGTGCGCAAGGAGTTCCAAGTGATATGTTTGTTGGATAGAAAAGTGCTTAGGTCGATTGCTGCGGCGGGTTCTGTGTTGTGAAGTGGTGTTGGAGGCAGGCAAGCGCGGTGTGCGACCGAAGTTGGCTCTGTGACGAAGGAGTCAGTGGCGAGTGGGCGCTTTTTGGTAAAGAGAAAGTGCAACAAGTGAAGTCAGCCGCGACGGAGCGTGCGACAGGCCGCCTTGTTGTGTATCGCTTCTCGTTGACGTATCTTGTGGGATGAGCAAACAACTTTCATGTGTTTCACTTGACAGGCCTGCATTCAGGTGCGTCTCACGTCAGTTGTCTTGGAGTTACATTTGATCTGGACCGACTGGTGGGCTGCAGTGTTTGTATTGCCTGTTGCTGTTAGACTAGCGATTCTTTCAAAGAAGTGAGACCTACCTATTATGCACCAGCAGGCGGAAGTACAGCCTCCAGTTGCCAATACTCGAATGCACACACCATGCCAATGCTCACAACGTGTAGCCGCTCAGTCTGGAAGCCCCAATGGTCAGGGCTATTACCACCGACACATGGTCAAGTGGGTGGTATACGGCAGATGATTTAGTGGGAAGCTGGCCACCTAAGATCAGAATTCGCTGTGAATACTCAAAAACACCTACACAGAACTATCGCAACCAAGCCCACTTGACGTCCACCCTTCCTCTGTCACGCGATGCGAGCAGGTCAAAAGCTGAATAAGTCACGTCAATATCGTTGGGCTGACATCCTGTGCAACGATCCACAACCTTCAAGTCAATACTCCTCATCTCGCCACGGTCCTCATCATAGCGCTCGGCGCGGATCTTAAGCCCACACAGGGGGTTGGAATTTGAGTTGCCTCCTTTCGAACTCGAGCTGCCGGCTGCGTCGAATAGGATATGCGATACTGCGACGATGCTGTCGGAATCGCTGCTGGTTTCACCACAGGCGCCAAGCCCGGTTTGGAAGTAGGTGAGTTCGCCATCAAAGATCTGAGAATTCGAGGGTAATGGAAGGTTTGATGATCTATGAACATTGTTAGCCAAGTGGTATGCTTCTAGAATGATCCAATTACTTACTTCGATTCTTGCGTCAACCCGACAGCCAAGCCAATGATCAGCGCAAGAAGCGCCAAGAACACGGCGAGGAGTGCTAGCAAGAAGATGTTGCGCTTCATTCCCAGGTACTTCTTGTGTGGCGGCATTGCAGTGTCGAACCTTTCTCTGACCGATGGTTTGGTGGATTGAGTGGCAGGATCGGCACCATTTGAGCTATTCGTGTGCTCCCATTCGGGCACCTCTACTTCCTTGTCCGTTATGGACTGCGAGTGAGGGTGACTCGTCATGTTGCCTGCGTTGCTGGAGGCAGGTGCTATTCAGTCGAGAAGTGGCCAGCGTATGTATGTCCCTGATGACCCCGTGAATGGTGTTCAAGTCAGAATCTGGTCACATGACGGCATATGTTCGGTTCGTCCAATGCTCTCGAAATTGCATCTTACCAAGCGGTTGAATTGGGTGGCTGGTCATACAGGAGGCATGCCCCCTATCAGGCTTCCAGCTTGATTTGTTGCCGAAGAGTGGGGATCAGCCATGGACGAGCTTTGACAATTTCTGCCCAGATCCAAAGTCGGACGACCTCACCTTGCAATGTCAGAAACCTCGGAAGATCTATCAAATTTCATCATCTCAAGATAGGGCATGTAAATGACTATAGCAAGACAGTCTCTGCTGCTGGAACAGGGACTGACGTCTTATGCCGAGCTTTCCGGCTACTACTACGGGACAAATTTATTGCACTGGTCCATGCCATTCCGGAGGTCCGTCACATATGCTCAACCAGCACAATGCTGTGACGAGCTTGCATGAATGCGACGCTTATCAATGACGCAGGTGCTGCTTGGAGTCCTTCATCCTTGTAACTCTGCGTCTGATCGTCGAACCCGCCTACCACAAGCAACAAGTATGCTCTGATCTCGCGCACGATATGTGCAGAGATGGCCCTCTGGGTACTTTCTCAAACAGATTTCTGAACAAAACCTGTTCGCTATGCATTTCCGCCCTTCTAGTGTTGCAGAAATACATACCAGGACATTTCTGCTTGACTTCGGGCCGCAGATGGTCACAGGCGGTCTGGCAAGACAAGCGGTGTGACGAGAAGGACCAACAAATCAACAGAGTATGTCTTATGCGATTTATGCTTCGCTGAATCTTGGCGGCCTAAATTGATGATTGGACAAATTACACATCAATCGCCAGCATTGGAACATCTACCTGTCAAAGTGCGTCACAGAGCTGAGGCTGCGAGACGTTCCCCATCCCGTGCCTGAGACCGGATTCAAGTAAGACCATGCATTGCGCTTAGTCTTACTGGTAATTCGGCAAGATGCGACACGATCTGAGGCCTTCGACACGCTATTTTTTTCCGCATGCACAACGAAAATGGAGTCGTTGATCGAACAAACTCAAGGGATAAGTGGACGCATGCCATTTCAATTGCACCTTGCCAGACAGCACATCTGCCGAAGGTAGACACACGCTCTCCTACCCGATATCTGCAGTGACGACCAGAACAAACTTTCTCGCCAGCACCGGCACTTCCGCAATACTACTCCCAAGAACTAGTCTGCGGCGTCATGTACAACAAATTAGTTGCAGACATCTGCATCGAAACGGCGAAGGTATTGAGTGCTGCAATGCATTCGAATTTTCTTGGCCATTGCGCATACCTTTTGCACCGCTTGCACCGTAGTAGCGATTGTGATATGCACTCTGTCGCCACGTTTATAGTAGCACTTGACTCATCTGCAAGCGAGCATGAAGTGAACAACTCGTCTACGGCCTCATTCCGCTCAACGCAGATACAGCCGCTTAATTGACAGTGTTAGTCAACGTGAGTGAACATGGTTCCAGGCTCAGGTAGCAAGTGTAGTGAGCCCAAAGGATATGATCATATGAAAACATCCATCATGTTATCTTAACCACTGTGCGTGCGAACAAAACGACGCGCAATACTTAGTATGCTCCCTTAGACCTGAAAGTATTCGTATCGCTTCAATCTGCCGTTGATGACGGAGCGCGAATCATCGACCGAGCATCCGCATTTCCTGACCTAAAAGACGCACAATTCGCTGTGATGAAGAACGTCACTTGTGATACATTGAAGTCTTTTTCCTGTCTTTACTGAGCCATCAGATGACGCCGATAATGCCGCTTCAAACATCCGTTCAAGCGTTCGGCGGAAATGAGCATTGAGCGCGAACTGGAGGTGCCGTGCATTGGCTGAGAGGATGCCGATAAGTTTGAGGGCTCTGTGAAATAACATGGCGTACATTTCTTGACCACCTTCATCGGCATATTGACTCAATGCTTGGACGCCTCTGTCAGAAGACGTGGCATTCAGGCACTGCCAAGGATAAGGCATCATAACAAATGAATAGAGTTTGCGGCTTTGGGGGTCTGGCCGATTGGCGTTGTCAACATTGTTCAAATGTTGGCTAAGATCATTAGACATACAATACTGTTGTAAAGTGCTTGGAGGCTCTGAAGATACTCTCACGACCGGTCTCGTTCTTCTACAGATCCCTTGATGGGTTCCTTCCGGAAGAAGTAGCACGGAGCGATGTTGTTGTGGGCTGTGGCGAGCGGGTAATGGTGCGATTATGAACCGTGAGATCATTTAGCTAGGTCAATGAAAGTATCATGATCACATGAGTGCCCATCACAAATGTTCAGTTGACGTTCGTGGATGTCTCGTAAACAAGGTGTGTCCAAGCGTCATATAAAATGACCATGATTCGCGTCGCTTTGGCAGGGCGAAACTTCTCACGTGCTGCTGTGTACCTGCCCAAACCCTCTAAGCCACCATCTCCTTTGTCTTGCGGTCTTACATTCAATCAAGCAAAAAAGCCGTCTTGCATACATCAGGCACCAATACACAGCACGGCCTTGCTTTCTTTCGTGTTTCATTGGCGGTCCTCCGGTGTCTTCCTCCGCAACCTCAAAATTGCCTCAACCCGCATCTTGGACGCGTGCAGCATCCGACGCCAACTTATCAACAATCGCAATAACGTCAGAAACGTCATCTATAGCAGCTGAGGCGTCGATCACTGTAGCCGGTCTACTTGCTCGTAATCTTACATCCTTCCAGCTGAAGCCATCAGCCCTTCAGGAGATTTCATCACGGAGGCATCGCTCACTCAACGTATTTACCAAAATCTCGACACAGACCTTCACCTGGAACCCGCCGATTACATGGGATCTGGACGTGGCCCGAAGCACGAGTGGGAACTTCCCCTCCCTCGTGCACCCATATCGAAGCCTGTGTGGCGACGCGGCCAGGATGGCGGCGATACTGCTATCAGAATCCCTATGCCCCAGGAACCACCCGTACACGAAGTAGAGATCCCGGTGAACCGCGTCACCCCTTCTAAGAGACCTTTCTTCAAGGCCTTCGATGCAGAGGAAGCGCAAGACGCTGCTTTCGCGAACCGGACTGCCGGCTACGACCATGACTTGCCACAGTACCCTCGACACCACGCAAAGAAACGCAGAGACAGCATCCAAGACGACAACAGTGCTTCTACAGGCAGCGTCACTGGAGTGCGTACGCCGGCGTCGAGCTCTCCCTTGCCAACAAAACCCAGGCCGCGGGCACCGGTCATCGTTTTAACGACAGAGCCCTCAACATCCAGCCAAGACAGTGCAGTCGCAATTCCAAAGGAGCTTGAGATCGACGGTAACGCCGGCTTCGACCCTCATCGCCCCGATAACGGTGGCACGCCTCCTAAACGGACCTATCTCTACAAGGGCAAGCGTTATGAGGTGCAAGGGGATGAGCCTGAGGAGTGGCTCAAGGATGTCAGGGAGGTCGCCCCCACTCCGGTTGCAAGTCGAGCTTCCGTGTCAAGTGCGCAGGCTGGGCTGCACGGCAGAAGCTCTATTACGCCAAACAGTATTCGTTCTGGCACTACGGCTCGGACACGCCAGTCTCAGCGGGAGAGTTTGGATAGGCCGGATGACGGCGACAGGAGGCGGTCCGGACGCTTTCGATGAGGCTATGAGGATGTAATGGAGGCGTACTACTCTTCCTTCTAACCCGGGTTATGTTATCATGATGGGAGCACTGAAGCACCACGACTAAGCATGGGTATCGTGCATTGTAGACGAGCGGGGTGGACATGTTTGCTGCGATGGGTTTGTAGCTGATCGTACAGAGAGCATCACAGTGCTAGTTCCGATCTTCAGTCTGCTGTAAAAGTTCCCTACGCCGTTCCAAAATATGAGGACGTAACGCGCAGACTCCAAGTTATTCTTCTGCGTCAGACCGGGAGAGGTAAGTTGTTTTTTTTTTTGGCACTATGAACCTCAACGGCTCAGATGATTCTCTATACGCTCAAGCGGACACACTCGTTTTCAAAGCCATCGTGAGTTCCTGGGCCGTAAAGCAAATACCTGTTTCTTTCTTGCTTGTAAACTTATCTCATACCACGCGGATCTCACCACCTGGCAAACCTTAGCGAGTACGATATAGTGTCTGCCATCCGACCAACTCGGCAAGTTCCCTAGGCGCCAAGACGGCGATACGTCTTCGCTGCCTAATGGCTATCTTGGTATGACTTGTCATGTCTGTTCATGCAATTTCGGTTTGTATATTTATTGAACAAAAACCCGAGGGTATGACGATGCTACACAAGTCCGCAAGCGCACACATTCACAGCCTGCCAGGCAGATGAAGTCCGAGCGCCCTCCCAAGATCAGCTTGAGGATTTCTAGCGCGAAACTCTCCAGCCTCTAGCGATCAAGTTCCCACTTCCAACATCTCGCCAGCCGAGAGTTAGTGGGCGCATTCTGTACCGTTGAACGGAGCGAGCGAACAGGAAGTCGCCTCATAGCGGAGCAGTAGTACCCAGACATACGTAAGGAATCCTCTCATACCTCTCTCCTCTATCTTACATGCCATAATCTTGAGTCTGCACACAAAAGAACGCCCCCGGTCAAACAGCCATGCCCTCCCTAACCTCCCACCTAATCGGCCTCGAGCCACTACGCCTGCTCGAAGCAACCCAGCACCCATTCCTGCGTGCCGCCGCGACCTCACAGCTCTCGCCCGCGCTCCTGAAGACATGGCTCGCGCAAGACCGGCTCTACGCAATGTCCTACGTGAACTTCATGGGCACCATGCTCTCACGGCTCCCGATCCCAGGCTCTTCCCAGCGCGACAGCACGCTCGAATGGCGCGTCGCCGACCTTCTGATCGATGCGCTGGTGAACATCAAGCGCGAGCTCAAACTCTTCGAAGACACCGCCGAGTCAGAGGGCTGGCTAGAAGACATCTGCGACGCGATTCCCACGCCGCAGACGCGCGCGTACCAGGACCTGTTCGCAGGCGCGGCGCACCCATCACGACCGCTGGTGGTCTCGCTGGTGGCGCTGTGGGCGACCGAGGAGTGCTATCTGCGATCGTGGCGCCATGCGTGGTCGAAGATGGACCATGCGCTATCGGCCAAGGACAAGGATGTCATGCAGCGGGTGTTCATTCCCAACTGGAGTTCGTCGGAGTTTGAGGCTTTTGTGAGGAGGATTGGAGGCCTTGCGAACAAGTACGGGGCTACGATTGAGGAGGGCGGCTGGGAGTGGGGCGAGTGCGAGGAGGTTTGGAGGCAGGTTCTTTGGGCGGAGAAGAACTTCTGGCCGGACATGTGAGTGAAGATTAGGGAAGGCACTTTGACTTACTGCTAAATGAAGTGTACGATGTAAATGATATCAAGCTGAAAAGAATGCGAAATTTAGCGTGCCTGTGGTCTCAAGGTTATCATAATGCTTTATCAGTATCGAACACAGTCTACCACTACAAGATATCCATATTCCCTTTCGCAGACAACGTCAGTCAATCAACAGATAACTGACACATTGGACAGACAGTCCATGAGCATCTACCCTAAGGCATGCACCATAGCATTGTCAGTTAATGTGGCTTCCACTATTCTCATCATACGTGGACCTAGTTCAAGCCTCTTCCCTCGCTCTCGCTCAAGAACACGACCAATCTCCACACCTTCTTGACCAGCAGCTTGGCTTCTTCCTCAAGTGCCGGCTCAAGCTCGCCAACCAGCTCTTCAGGGGCACGCTGGTTCTTGATGCCGTCCACAACTGTGTGAACGAGTAACTCTTCCTGCACGCCCAGGTACTCGACAACCTTCTTCTCCACCGTCGGCCGAATCTGGGACTCGATGCTGTCAGATGACAACGATGCCCAACGGACCCTGTACGCGAACAAAGCATCCACATCCGTTGGAATCTCAGCCGCGAGTTGTGAACGGGCAGCAGCACGTTCTTCATCACTGAGGTCAGCACCGTTCGTCGGCAGCGTCGAAGTGTCGGCAAGCGGCTTGAGAGCGGGCTTGCCGCCAGCGGCTGCGGCGTCCTCTTCGTCCTCCAGGAGGCCTTCAAGATCGGCGACATTGCGCTTAGGTGCGGGTGCAGCGGCCGATGCAGCAGCGGAGGCCTTGTTCTTTGCTGCGCCCAGGCTGAGCTTGAATGCACCGCCAGCTGCAGCGGGCTCTGCGTTAGATCTTGTCGCAATGTCGTTGTCGAGCTGGTCGAGGAAGGCGTCAGCCTTGCCACGAGCTTCGGCATTCCTGGTTTGTTGAGTAGAGGCCTCCTTGGCTTCGTGAACACGGTCCGAGTCGTCACGACGGGCTTCGTTGTCGCGATATGCACCACGCTTACGCAGCCAAGCTGAGCGGTCGACGTAGTACTCTTCATGGCCGAGTTTGTTCTCCTCGTCATCGTTCCACTTGCGCAGACGGTCTAGCATGACTTCCTTCTGTCTCGCCTTCTGTTCGTTCGACCTCGCCTCATTCTCGCGATCACGCTGCCTGGCACTACCAGAGACACGCTCACGATTTAGCCATTTGCGCTCCTGGTCAATGTACTGCTTCTCCAGCTCTTCCTCACGCTTCTTGCGACGGCGTGCTTCAAGCTCCTCGTCGCTCTCCTCTGCATCCTCATCTTCGCGGTTGAGAGAAATGCCGTTGATTGCACCGTTCGCGCCGACAAAGGTGACCCCGTTGACATAGTCAGATGGCATCTGGCCACGGTGACCTCTAGGTCCACTAGGTGCACCAGACGGACCTGTAGTGCGGTCACGAGGGCCAAGTGGAATTCCATTTGTAGATCCTGCCGGGCCTCCCCTGGGTGGTGAAGCCAGACGGCTCGTCCGCGATCCAGCAGCTCGCTGACGTTCCTTCTGCTCCATCTCTTCTTCCTGTCTCAGTCTGTCAAGATCGCGACGGTTGGAGCGATCGCGGAAGTTTCTAATCTCGGCGGCCACAGTCGCACGCATGTCCTCGGGGACATCTGCAAGGTCGTCTTCGGTTTGGGCAGTCAATGGGATGTTGACCACCTCGGCGTTCTCGTCTTCTTTGTTCTCACCATTCGTGTCGTGTTGAGCATCATCGGCGTCGCCATTCAGGCCAGCATTAGCCATGAAAGAATCGGTGTTGGTAATAGAGGTGAGCGCCTGGCGCAAGTCTTCTTTGCAGCCATCGAGACGAAATTGACGTGCATCGTCGTCCTCGTTGCGCTTGCTTGTCCACTCCTCGATGTATTTCTGACTCTGCTCGTCGATGACCACCAACAGCTTGATATGCTTAATATCGTTGCTCTCACCTTCACGGATCAGCCGGCCGGCCTTGAACGCGGGCACCTCGATGCCTTGACCGAATAGCTCATTGGCAGCCTCGAGCGAATCGACGTCTTCGAACTCCGCGAAGCCGAACTTGCACTTCCTGTCATCAGCGTCCCTAGCTCTAGTCCAGCGACGAAGCTTGCCGGCGCACCGTAGAATGTTCTCGATAGCCTCATCCTCAGGCGCATCGTCTCCCATGCCGCCCACAAAGATTGTGCGTGCGACCTCCTCCCTCGTAGGCGGCTGGATAGCCAGCATGCTCTCGCGGATCTGCGCACGGTCGCGCTCGAGATTCCTGCTGCCACCGTCCGCACCCAAGCCTGCGCGCCTGTTGTTGCCTGCGGGCTCTGCATTGCCTCCTTTGCCGTCACGTCCTCCTCGGTCGCGGTCGCGGTCGCGGTCTGATGCTTGTGCGCCAGCCTTTTGGTCCATGCCGAGTCTGATCACCGGTGCATTGAAGTTGACTCCAGGGATGTTGAACTGCTGCACCTGAGCAGCAGCAGGCGGCGCATCCATGCCGGGAGGTGCCATTCCAGGTGCGCCATAGTTGGGCTGGCGCGCACCGTAAGCCCCGGGAGGTGCAGCGTAATTGTATGCCATGGCACGGTGATTGGAGCAAGTCCAAGGCTCCCGCTGCGAAACTAACGTCGTCGGCAGTGGCAGTGGCAGTGGCAGTAGCAGTGGCAATAGCAGTAGCAGTGGCAGAGTGTTGGGTCGTTCGTGAAAGTTGCAGCAAGCACGCGCGGGCCATCAAGCAAGTAGTGCACGAGTCATGTGACAGACGTTCGCCGCAAACCCCCGAACGAACGAACGAACGAAGCAGGCACGAGGCATCTATCTCACCCCAGACAGGCAGGCACAGAAAGTCAGTCCGTAAGTGAAGGTGAAGGCTGGACTGTGAGCGGCAAGCCAGCACCAGCAAGCACCATTGGCCTTCCTACTCCGCTGCTGTACACCAATCTTCCCTCGCCCAACATTCGCACTCTGTCACGTGCGGCGACAGACCTCATGAAGGCCGGCGAGACCATCATGCGCTCCTCGCACTCTCTCATGCCTTTCCTGGCTCCCACCGCATACATGCAGCCCGCCAGGAGGGCCGTCTTCTCGCAATGCCGTGCACAACCCATGCGCGCCTCGGCGTCACGATCCTTCGCGACTTCCATGCGCAGATACCAGGACGACAGCGCCTCTTCCGGCGTCCTCACCAGCCCTCAGCAACCCGCAAAGCCTACAACTGCCAGCCAGGAGATTTCGAGCATCCTTGACGGTGCGCTCGACATGAAGGGTACATCGACCGCTCCTACCGGACGAACCTCGCGCTTCGCCTCCAACTACGCCCAGACCAGTAGCTCGCCTGCTCGCGCTCAGCTCGAAGCAGACAAGCAGAGCACCCGAAGCAGCATGGACGACCTAATGGCCGGACTCCTCGGACCGTCCTTGGGCGGCAAGCGTGACGTTGCCGGCTCCCTCAATCCCAGAGCCCGCAGTGGCCCGCCTCCAGTGCCCCAGCCAGCGCCCATGAAGCTTGGCCCGACATTGGGAAGGACGATCTACGTGGACAACCAGCGAGGCATCGATGTTGCCAGGGCATTCAGAACGATGGAAGTCCAAGTGGGTAGGAACGGTGTGCGCAGGGACTTCAACGCCCAAAGGTTCCACGAGCGAGGCGGAACGAAGAGGAAGCGTCTGCACAGTCAAAGGTGGCGGAAAAGATTCAAGCTGGGCTTCCAAGCGGCTGTTAAGCGTATCTTGAAAATGAGGAAGCAGGGCTGGTAAGGAATGGATGGGTTCTGGGAGCTGCGGCTCTTGTATGTGTATTGCATAGCGTGGAGAAATGTTGCAGGCTTTGCAGCAGAATAGCCTAGGGTATAGGCATTGTATTGTACAAAAACGGCTATGATTTATTCATGTTTTGATCCGCCAGGCCTCGACGTGACCCACCTGCTTGACATCTATGGACAGGAAGCTTCTCCAGCATCAGGAGATCCACAATGGTCACACCATCACACACCACTCACTCCTCATCCTCAAACTCCACGGCCTGCTTCCTAGCCAGCCCCACCACATCCTCCGAAACACGACCCTCCGGGATGAACTTCCTCATGACCTTCTCCACATACTTCTCCGGCACGCCCTCGTCGATCGCATCATCAATCCCCTTGTTCATGCGATAAATATACTCCTTCTTAGGCGCACTAGGCGTAACTTGCTCCCGATTGATGTACACCAGCATATCAACCTGCTGAGGCGTCGCGGTCAAGTTCGCCGGCCCATCGCCATCCTTGACAGGCCAGAAATCACACACCAGCCATTCCTTCGTGTACGCAACAGGCACACCCTCGTTGCGATCCAGACGAGCTTCGTCCGAGGGCTGCAACATGTAAACCAGGCCCCAGACCTCGTCCTCGTACGCTTTCGCCGAAGGAAGAGAAAAGTGCTCAGTCTCGCTTTTGTGGCGTGGGATTTCCACGACGTTCGCGTAGCCTCGCTCGTTGATGAGCCACTTGTAATCGTTCAGTCGCGCCACGCCTTTGTATTCGGAGTGTGGGCACCGTTGCTCCATTTGCTGGCGCCAGAGGTTCGAGCCATAGCCGAAGTAGATTGTGCTGTTGCTATTTGCCATGGCTAGATGCTGAAGAGTGGTGTTTGTGGTGGCGGGAGTTGACGGGCTTTGGATTGACTGTGGTGCGAAGATTGCTTGCGAGACGTAGTTCCAAAGCCGCATGATTTTGTTCTTGATATCTTTTTGCAGCTGTACTCTGTCTGTAGCTTTTTTTTACTTGGGTCTTAGCTATGAACGGGTGGCTGTTCAAACAACAAGGTTCGGATACATGCATCAGTGAAGTTGAGATGTTGCAATCACGCCAAGACATGAGGCTATGATGCAAGACGCATGATCAGTATTGAGTATCAGCAATTGCATCGGCGCACTCTTTTGTGAAGAGACAGCTACTAAAACGATCGTTCAAACAGACGGGTATATTCTAATCTTTTGGTATCTGCTATTCATGCTCCATTTCCACAACCCCAACGTCCTCGTACCCAATACCACGAGCAAAAGCACATTTGTGCAATGTGTATAGAAAGTTTCGCTGCTTGCGATGCCATATGCGACTTCATGCCGATGAACGCTTTCGTAATAGAACTGCAGGAATCCTACATCTCCTTCTGCAGATCGATGATCTTCTCGTAGAGTTCCAAGGCGAATTGTTGACGGAGCTGGGCTCAATTGTTAGCTTGGATGCCAATGTATCTTGCATCAAACACTGGCTTACCTTAATCTGCAGCATTTCCAAATTATCCCTGCCGTCGAACGTTCCAAGAAAATACATGAAGCCGTTTGTGGGAGGTGCTCCACTGGGAGTGCCGAACTTAATCTCCTTCTTGATGGGGGTGTTCAGAACGACGCGATGAGAGCCGTCGGCGCGCATGAGGAATCTGGCTTTGGGCCTGCTGCTCTCGTCGTCGCCGTCATCGCCCGGCTTCACGTTCAGCCTCAACACTCCCAAGCCACGCTCACGCCACTCCTTCTTGCCGTCAGGCAGCGTGAAGTAGTTGTACAACTTGGCTCGGCATGAGTACGCCGTGGTCTCGTCCTCCTCACCGGTCTCGACATCCTGCTCGAAGAACCTCTCGTCCTTCGCATCCCCTTCGGCTGCCAGGGGACTCTTGCTTCCAGCGGCATCCTCATCAGCGCCGTCATTGTCATCCTCGTCATCATCTTCTGCTGGCGCACCGAATGCCGACTTCGCTTTGGTGGCGCCTGACAGAGGCGTAGATTTACCACTCGCAAAGCTTGTAAGACCAGTTGCGCCGCTACCAAAGCCAGAACCTCCAAGGCCTGAACCGAGTCCGCTCGACTGGCCAATTTTACCAAAGCCAGAAGCACCCGATCCAAACCCACTGAGGGATGCCTTGGGAGCACCGAATGCAGATTGCTGCCCAAGAGACCCACCGAAAGCGCTGCCACTTGGCTTCGCATTCTCTTCATTTGCGCTGGTACCGAGCGGACCCTTGCTGCCTGATCCAAATCCGCCACCAGAACCAAAGCCTCCACTGCTCTTGCCTGCTGTTGCGAAAGGAGAAGAGGCCGAGCCTGCGAGAGAGCTGAATCCTGAGGCTGCAAAAGCACTGTTCGAGGTCTGAGGTTGGTCCGATTCCGTAGAAGGCTTGTTGTTCGCGAGCGCGCCAAATGGTGATGTGGCAGAGGTGTTGGCAAAGCCGCTTCCCGCTGGAATCTTGGTTGCTTCCGCAGTGGACTTGCTGTCGTTGTCTGCAGAGCCTGTCTCTTCCTGAATCTTACTTCTCTTGACTTTTGGGCTCACTACAGTCTCTCCAGCAGCTTCGTTCTTGCCTGTCGTCGGGTCGGGTGTGCTGGAGCGGTCGCTGGCCTTGTGCTTTGTCGCACCGTTGGTCGCCGCCGACTCGGCAGCAGGAGACTGCGCTCGTGACCTCTCGCCTGAGATCTTGCGCTTGTGTTCGTTGAGTTCATCATCCTCGGCCGTGCTGTCTCTTGAGCGCTTGCGTGTGTGGTAACGCACAGGCTTGGTCGCGGGCTCTGCATCCTTTTTCTCGCCAGTCTCTGCGTCGAGTGGTACCTCCTCACCTTCTACGATTGTCGCCTGTTCATTCTGCGTTGAAATGTCTGCTGTGTTCCTGGCCTCGTTGGCAGCAGCTCGTGCTTCTTCAGACAGGCCTCCGATCGAGGCTTTCTTGAGCTGCTCTCGCACCGGTTTCTCGGCTCCCTCGACGTCCTGGGCAGCCATTTTGCTTTCTGCAAGCAATGGTTGTTCGCAAGAAGTGCTGTTTTGCTGTCTCCGGTCGTGGTATTCGAAGGTGGACGTCAACCTGCGACTCCGCGGGCGAGCGGATAAGGTGCGCTGTGGGAGCCTGGCGCAGGGATCGTGGTTGTCAGGTTCACTGTCAGGTTGGGCTTTTGGAACTACCGGACAGAAGGGGTGGAATAAAGGCGTATTGTGAGGGAAGACAGTGTGCGGTGTGCAATAAGTGGTGCAAGTCAAGGCTCAAGGGCTGTTGGTGTCGCAGCCGCGGGGTGCACCCTCCTTCACACAAGCTAACGAGCAAAAGAAAGATACAAGCAAATTACCTGGTCTGTCTACTACAATCTACAGCTTCATACCAAAACGGTGTCTCGTGCATATTATTATCTGCTGATTGCAAGATCTTCGCCAACGTGCACCCGGTCGTCCTCGGTCAGCAGTCTTTTACTACAGGTGACATTGCCACGCACTGCCATGTCACGGCGGCTGCATCCCGGGCTCCACTCCATATGCGAATGCAAATTACCGAATATCATTTATTCGTACTGTATATCGATCATCCGTCGCGGTATGCGCTACCTGCTTTTGGGTAGCTTGGCTTCTGCCTTACTATAATCCTCGCCGAACGCGCCGTACCACTGGTCGACCAACTCCTTACCCATGCCCGCTGATATGACCTCCTTATCCTGCTCCAGCTGCTCCACGACCTCGGCCATGAACTCATCAATAGTCAGCGCATCGGCGCCCTTCTCTTTCTTGTTGTCGTCTGGATTCTGTCGCTCGCGGTGAAGATCGGTCCCTACACTTGGTGGCACGATCTCGACCACGCGAACGTCCGTCCTGTCCTTGGAGAGCTGTGTACGCAGGTTCATAGTCCAGAAATGCATCCATGCCTTGGTGCCGTTATACACCGGGTTGATGATGGAGAAAGGGTTGATACCCAGTACTGATGAGACGTTCATGATGACGGCGCCATTGCCCGCTGCGGAGTGAGACTTCAGATGAGGGAGTAAGTTGAGTGTCAGATGCATTGGCCCGTGAATATTAGTGAATAGCTCATTATCGGCTTTAGCCAGAAACTCTTCGGAGTTCATCTTGTTGACGTCCAAGGGCCGTTGCACGCCAGCGTTGTTGATCAGACAGTCCACTTCCGGGTGTTCGGTGGTCAGCTTGTGCACAAACTCCTCCATTGAGTACGTGTCAGAGGTGTCCAAGACGTAGTAAGGTGCACCGCCCAGGTCTTTCGAGGCTGTTTGTAGTTTAGACTCGGTGCGGCCAGCGATGATGACTTTCTTGTCTTTCGAGAGGAGGTACTTTGCCATAGCCAGGCCGATGCCTCCGGCGCCACCAGTGATCAGCGCGCATTTGAAGTCCAGCACTTGAAACCGCATGTTTGTTGATGTGAGAGATGGTAATCAGTAATGGAAGAAGTAGACAGAGTTGTTGTTCGATATGGGATGCTAAAACACAGGTGATCGTTCAGGGCGGGCAATATCTAGATATACCTACACGACTCGCCGCGTGTACGCCGAACCTCATAGCCACGACTCAGCAAAGGCACCGTTTTCAAGCTGACGCCGGGTCGCCGTTTTTTCACAGTGGTTTTGTGCGTGCCTATGACACTTGATGATGAGGGATGCTCGAGGCGTTGCATCATACTTGCTTCGTGTACCAAGATTAAAGTGGGGCTGCTAACTTCCAAGGATCGTCCGACATGATCGCCTTGGATGTTGCAGAACAACCGCGTGACCGGGGGTCGTTCCAAGTCCCGGAAGGACCGATTAGTGCTGCTCCAGCGATCTAGTCGTACGTTAGTCAAATCCTTCACTTTCTTAGATGGCGTCGATTGTGCGTTTTGGTCTCACTTGACCAGGCTAGCATGTGGATTACTACATATGAATAAGCTTAACATTAGACGATAGTCCAGAAATCAACCAAATCTTCTGGGTTACAGACTGTATTTGGTATCAATGGCATATCAATCCATTGGCACGGTTCTCATCTGGATCGGTCGGTGAAATCGAGGCGAAATCGATATAATATGCTAACAATCATCAATCTATCACAATCCAAGCATTACAATCGATGCTTTCCCGTCATAATGCCATGTGATCATCAGCATCTACCGGAAGGAGAGATCCACGTAGCTTCTAATGACATTCCAAACACAGCAGTAAAACACTCGCCGTTCATGCCTTGAACATCGAAAACGGCCTGAGCCATGATGGCACGTTCATCCTGCTGAACAGCATGAACACGGTCTCTCGTCAGAAACTCTGAGAGCCGGCCTGACCTCGATTTTGTCTCGAGGGCCTGCACTAAATGGCCATCTCGGCCCATTCTCGTGCTCTGCATCGCTTGGGCGATCGCTCCCTTTGCGTGACCCGTTATTTGCTCTAGAAACGGTTTGTTGTGGTGGAAAGAACACTGGCAACGTTTTCCTGCATCTCGTGTATGCCAAATCGAGAGGATTTTGTGTGCATAGGTCCATGGATGCAATCGAGGGGTTCTCGTCACGACGACCGGGCAATCGGGTCGTCGGCAACGTGGGGAGGCATCCTCCAGGCTTCAATCCATGGGTGAGCGTTGGATATCGAGCCCTTCGAAGCCGTTTTGTGCGACGTGAAGCATCGTAGCCAAGTCGTTCCTTTCGTCTCAGCATGATAGCCAAGACCAGTTCTGGACGTCTCCAAGCTCCAGAGCAAGAAGCATTTCCCGTTTGCAACTCTCACAACCATCCACCTCGCTCTCCCCTCTGCAACCCTCACAGCCATACACCCTTGAGAGAAGTCCACCCAGTCAAGGTTCAAAGAATTCCAGATCCTCAACCCCAAATCACCACTCAAAAGCCCCCGGCACCTTACACTCAAGCTTACTCATTCTTCCAGCCTCCTCACTCCCAGATCCAGACCCAGACCCAGATCCACTCCCCTCCCCATCCCCCCCCAAACTCTCCCGATACGCCGCACACTCCTTCCAGATCTTCAACTCCTGCGCGTAGAGATCCATAACACACGGGTCGCAACTACTCCCACAGCACTCTCCCGGCGACGGTTTGACCGGTTTAGTCTCGCCGAAAGCGGCTTCGAGGAGAGTCGTTTCCCGCGAAGGCGCGGGACGGGCTTTGAGCAAGCGAGTCAACGTCGGCGAGTGCTTCTTTGCTTCTTTGGGGGTTGGTGGCATTTTTTTTGGGGGGGGGGGAGGGCGGCGGCGGGGGGGCTGGTTTTAGATCATTTTCGAAAAATACGAATGAAACGTGTTATTGGAAATGGGGTTTGGAAGAAGTAGTCGTAATCGCATCGGGTGATATCGGCTTGTGTGAAGGCGTTCTTTCTGAAGGTGGTGAGCCGAGCTGAGCATTCCGGTGCGGACATATCAGGAAGCCCACGAACATACCGACATATCCATTACCCTAGCATACAAGGACATTATCGGGAAGCATAGGGGGTTGTTATTGGACTTATACATGTGCTTCTGTGATAGATATTGGCGATCGTATCGAGTCAGAAGGGTTAGGGTTGGGTCGATGGTATTCAACATTGAACGCACCAACATGTATAGGTATATACACGTATGCAGCTCACATCGTGTTGGATGCATGTGGCTTTTGATTCATGTAACTGCACGTGAGATACTACATTCATGTATGTATGTGACTATGCTTAATAAGTGGATCGTGACCTCGAGACCACAGTGTACACTTCACTCCATATCATCTATCACCAGGCACATGGACACACGCAGTCATCGGTCGTACGCCAGAAAATTACATTTGCAATCTACGAAACCAAAAAGATCTTTTGTAGAAACAGGCTCTCGAATGGAGCCCCAACGATGATATATAATCCATCCCCATGTCATGCCGGACTCCCGGTAATGTTTAGCAACGCCCCAAAACGCCATGCACGCTGAGCTTTTTCCTAGAAAACCACACAACAGTGAACAACCTGACACTCGAAGCGCGGTTGTTTAACGGCTTCTGTGAGTGCCGTTGCCACGCTTGCCAGCAAGCAGCCACTTGGCCTTACTGGCAGTCTCTCTGTGATCGGCGTCACCCTGTCTGGCCATGCGGTTACGCTGGCGCTGCACAAGCTTGGCCAGCTTGGCGGCCTTCTCTTGCGTCTTGCCATCGGTAATACCCATCGCCGTGCGGTCTTGTGTCTGGGTCCTGGCGGCGACGCGAGATTTGCTGCGCAGACGCTCTTCGGGGGTGGCGTCGATGTCCATGGCGGTGTCCTCGGTGGCAGCGCGGCTGCGAGGCCTGGAGGGGCGGGAAGCGACGGCGGCGCGTGCCCTCTCCTCGATGGCGCCAGTGTCGTAGCCGGCGCCCTCGAGACCCTCGGTCATGGTGTTGAGGTCGACGTTCTTCTTGTTTCTGGGGATGATGGCCTTGTTCTTCAAGCTCTTCCTCATCTTGTTGGCGTTTCTGATGAGCTGTCTCTTCTCGCGGATGAGGTCGGCCTTGTACTTGATGTCGGCCTCCTCGGCATCGTCCATCTCCTCCACCTCGTCGTCGTCGTAGTAGCCCTCCTCCGCCAGTTTTGACTCCTCCTCCTCGAGGGCAGCCAACTTGGCGTCGATATCGGGGTCGATGAAGTCGTACACGTTCTTGCCCTCGAAGTACTCGGGGATGCGGTCGTTCTTCCACTCGTCGTTCTCCAACAGGTACTTGTCGCGGAGGTTGATGTTGAAGACACCAGCTCCACCCTCTTCCTCCTCGATGTCGCGCATAAGCTTGGGTCTGTTGGGGTCGTTCTTGTCGTACTTCTTGAGTTCCTTGATGCCCTCGGGAATGAAAGTCTCCCTGGTGACGCCACCAATAGGCTGTGCAACGTGAATCCTCTTGAGGACATCGCCGAGACGGCCAGAAACCTCGCCAGAGGCGTTGGTACCAGTCTTCAGCTTGGCGGCGTTTCTCTCAGCAAGAAGACGGTCGCAAGCAGCGTTCCTGACGTTCATCACACCCTCCATGGTCGCGCAAGAAGTCTGGAGCATCTCAACGTTGCCGGACTTGAGCAGCTCCTGCAGCTCGGCCTGAGTAGCCTCGTCGAGATCCTCTGGTCTGGTGACATCGATCTTGTTGACAACGATGAAGACCAACTTGTTGGCGAAAAGCGGCTTGATGCTGCGGAAGAGCGCCATCTGTGCGTGGACACTGTAACCGCACTGCTCACTCAAATCCATGAAGTACATGATCGCACTCCTCAAATGCGCGATAGCGGTGATGGATTGCATTTCAATGGTGTTCATCTCTTCAAGCGGGTGGTCCAAGATACCGGGGGTGTCAATGGCCTGGAAACGCAGCATCTTGTAGTCGAAGTGACCGACGAACAAGCTCTTGGTGGTGAAAGCGTACGGCTGCACGTCGACATCGGCACGGGAGATGTTCTTCAGGAAAGAAGACTTGCCGACGTTGGGGTAACCGCAGATGAGGAGTGTGCGGGTGTTGGGGTCGATGGAGGGCAGACGGCCCAAGTGCTGCCTGACCTGGTCGAGGTAGAGAAGAGGGTCCTTCAGCCTCTTGCAGATGGTGGCCATGCGACCGAGGGCAGCACGCTTGAGCGCCTTGCACTGGAACAAACTCTGGCCATACTTGATCAGACGCACATAATCCCTGGCCACGGTCTCGATCAAGCTCTTTGCGGTGTTGCACTGGCCGAGGGCAATGCGGAAGTGGTCGGCGTCGTAGAGGGTGTTGAGCAGATCCTTGTGGAAGGGGTGGATGTCCGCGAGTCTAGGGAAGCCGTCGAGGATGGCGGACAGCTTCTCACCGAAGGTCTCAGCGGTGTATTTGACCTTGCGCATGTAGAAGGCGCGGATACGGGTGATCTGGAAGCCTGAACGAATCTGCGTGGGCAGACGGCGCTGGGTGCGCGACAGCACGATGTCCAGGAACTCCTGCGAGGTCGGCACGGGCGCGATATCCTTCCATGTTGTCTTCATCTTTGCGGCGTGTATGGCGTCTCTGACAACACCGTGTGGGAATAGCAGGTGAGGTGGAGAGGAGAGGAGAGAGAGAGACCGAAGTTGCTCTGCTTCTTCTGCTGGGGCGGCGAACTCGAAAATGCTAGCGCCGCAGTTTCCCTCTTCGTCCTTTTTCGCTCGCCGGCTCAAAGATAACTTATCGTCGGCGCGGCTCTACCCGCCCAGCCGAGAATCCCTGCTTTTGCTGTCTCCACACCTTGTTGACATTCAGGCGGCACAACATATGTTTATCATGTATGAGAAAATTGAGTAGTAATCATTCTTGATCCGTGCGATTCGCTTGTATATCGCACTACTGTTACTACTACTAATACTACTACCATAGCAAGCAACGCTATATCCGCCTGACCACCCAAAGAAAGAGAAAAAGAAAAGACAGCAAAATGGAAATCGTGAATTCATTCCCTGCCGACCCATCGAATGTGTGTGTGTGTGTGTGCTGTGCCAATCAAACAAAGCAAACCACGCTCGCTAATCCCCAAAATATTGACAACCCAAGACTGTAGCTTGGTCTTTCGATTCTGGCCCAGTCCGAAACATGTGCGCTACCCTTTGCCTGTGCTGAACGCCGCTAATAAATCTGTAACAAGAGAAAGTATGGAGAGCTAATTGAAGCCAGGGTGGTTCGCTGTTGCAAAACGGATCAGACAGCGAGCGTGCTGTGCTCAGTTCATGCAGCTGCCACTTCTGGTGCTGCTTGTGGTACGGGTTCTTCGAGGCCAGCGTCTTCCGAAGATGCGGCCTTATCCTTTTCGTTGACGCCCTGGCCGCGACAGAGAGGACAAGAGTTTCGACCTTGGGTAAGCCACTGGAAATTTGGTCAGCATTTCAACGAATCTTGTCGGCGTCAATTCGAACTTACGTGATCAATGCACTCCTTATGGAACAGGTGACCACACTTCGCCAAGCGTCGAGCTGTCTCCTTGATCTCGAAGTCGCACAGACAGACCAAGCAACGGTGTCCGGCCTCCAGGTGAACCCTGTCAGGGTCGTTTCCACCTTTGGTCTCGGCAGTCACTATCGCCATGAGACGATCGGGTGAAGCAGGATCTGTTGCGGTGGTGCTGCTGTCCTCGACTGGCTCCGCTACAACGAGTTCATAGATGCCACCTGCGTTCTGTACATCATCCTCGGTTGCAACAGGTGCTTTCGCCGGCCCCAAAAGGGTGGAAAGCAGCATCATGTCTTCGTAAGTAGGGTTCTCGGTGAACAGACTTGGTGTCGTGAGGATAGGGTGGTTCTCCGGGTAAGACCCGCCAAGGACGTAGATGATCCAGCTACGGCTGTCACCATTGCGGTCTTCCGGGTTGGCATTCTCTGTAGCGTTGCCTGACGATGAGCGCGACAAAGAAGGGATATCGTCAGGTTCGACAACACCATTGCGCCGCGGGTGCCCGGATGTGAAGCGAGGATAGTGAATGTTGGGTGCGGTGTCGGATCGACGATGTCCGCGGAAATGATCGGATTCTCTAGGTTGCGAGAGCAAATTGTCACTTGAGCGGGTGGAATGTAACGATCCAGTCTCCTCGGTGTGGCTTGCCAACGGACTAGCCGCGACACGCTGCAGAGCACTGTTACGACGCGAGTCTGAAGCGAAGTCGCGAAGACTGTTGGCGACAAACGAGGCGGGCCTTGAATGTGACGGCGTGCTGTTTCTGCTAGATATGCGACTGAGTTCTGGGCTTGGAGAAGCTGGCGTTGCAGGCGGAGGTCGAGGTTCGGTATTCGAGCTTGCACTGGCAATGCTCCAAGGCCTTTCACGTCGTCTGTCAGGTGACCGGTGGTCGCGCTGATCGTCGTATCGATCGTTGATTCGGCTACGGCCCATACCCAGCCCACCCATGCTGGCTCTTCTCCTGTGGCGGAAGCTCGTACCATTTTGAGGCGGGCGTAGAATCGAGTCGATGCTATCTTGCCCGTGAGCGCCTAGAGCGTGTGCTGGCAGTGGCGAAGGGAAGTGCCCAAGTGCATCGATGAACGGCGGCAGTTCGTCGACTCCGCCACCAGCTCCAGCAGCCGAGTTTGGTGAAATCGACCGGATGCCCACTATTATGATAGGCACCATTCGGTTGTCTCCGCTATTGGATGGCTCTCCGGATCCCTCGGTCTGCGAGTCTGTCTGTGGACTTTCCGATGCCCCGTTGGCGCCTGGAGTTCCAAACCGGAACATTCGGAAGAAGTTGAGTGGCCCGGACTGTCCGCCCTCGCCGTTCTCTTGTCCATCGCCGCCCTGCCTAAGCGCTGACGCAATCCTACCATTTTGCAATGCCCTCAGGAACCCGTCAAAGCTGCCATCTTCGCCGTTACCGCCAACTTCCCCAATACCAGTCCCTCCTGTCAAGCCCCTAGCCTCGCTCAGTGCCTGGTGATCATCACCCATCAGAGTAGCAGCCGTTGCAGCCGCGGCCACGCTCAATAGCCGGCTGAGCATGGTCGCTTGGTCTTCGGGTCCAGCAGAACGTCTCAGTGAGGTAGGAGGTGGTGATCTCCTCCTTCGGAATCCAGAAGTCATATGTCTGAAGGGCCGGTCGGGTCGTAGTGAGTTGAAGCGAATGTTGGGTAGGCGATGTGAGCCTGCTGATCTCGGTGGTTGATCGTGGTCTTGGTCGGAATCAAGTAGCTCTTGTTCGAGCATGGAGTTGTGGTCGAGTGACTGCGGCCGTGAAGGTTGGTATTCGGGTGCATCGTCATGTGTGGAAGAGTCACGAGTGTACGATGGTGGGTCATGGAGTATGCTCCGTGAATGTGATGGCCGGGTTGCAGCAAGTGTTGGGTCGTCTCGCCGGAATATGTGAGATAAAGTGGTCCGCGACCGTTGTAGTGCTGATGGCCGTGACGGTCCTGCGTCACTTGATGAAGGAGGCAATGTGGAAGAATGTAATAGGCGTGAGAGCCTGTGTGTGCTGTTGGAACGCATAGGTAGTCGACGCCGACTCCGTGCGCTCGAGAGACCGCTGCCATCTTCGTTGTCCGCTGGCTGCTGCTCCTGACCGCGGAGCAGGTTGCCAAATGATGACTGTCGCCGGCGCTGCGTGGTGCTTCGGCCAGCAGCAGGCACATCAGGCTGATTCTGGTCGCTGTTCCGCAGAGGCTGTGAAGCGCCCTGACCCATGACTACAGTGATGTGGCTATTGCATATCCTCCAGCGAGCCGCCGTATGTCCTCCTCCTCGCGGCAGTAAACGATAGACAGACGGGGTGGTGTGAGAGTCCGCTAGCGAGAAGTGGTGGTGGTGGTGGCGGTGGTGGAAGGCGGAGAGCAAGGTGAGGGAGTAGCGATAGACGTAGGGGTGATTGGTGGATGGATGGTGGGTTGATGCGGTCAGCTGTACATGGATGGAGGTGGTGCGGGCGCGTCGAGTCGGGCTCAGAGGTAATGGAGACAATTGACGGGGGGGGGGGGTTGATGAGGGCGATGCGGGAGAAGAAGAAGAAGAAGAAGAAGAAGCAACAGGCGCAGCAGGAGCAAGCAAGCAAGCAAGCAAGCAAGCACGCTGGCAAGTGCTATGGAGTGAAGGGAAGTGAAGGTGATTGTGGGCGCAGCAGCAGCACAGTAGACAGTAGAGCACACACACACGTCCACACGCACACGCACATACATACATACATACACATACACATACACATACACATACACACACACACGGCGGGCGAGAGAGCCTGAGACTCGTCACTTGTCACTTGTCACTCACTCACTAACTCACTCACTCACTGCTAGTTTAGTTAGCACTAGTTGCTCGCCCGCGTGTGCTGCCGAAGTCGTCGTAGTCCCTTCGAGTTAGAGGCGGCGGCGGCGGCGGCGGCGGCGGCAGCTTGTGCGCATGTCTCATTCAAACGCCACGAGAAGGCGAATCATCATCAAGAAGTTCGGCGCATCGTCTTTTTAACAGGCACAGGCACAGGCAGCGGCGCGTGGTGCCGCCGATGTGTCCACAGATCCTTTTGAGACAGACTTGCACAGCGCAATTCAAATCCCCGTCTCCATCCCATCCGATAATATCCTATCCTATCCTATCTTATCCTATCCTATTTTCGGCTCGGGAAAAAAAGATCCTGTGATCTCATACTGCCACTCCCGTCTCAGACACCACGAGGCACGCAGACAGACCACTGCTTCTGTTCTTCCTCACTGGGAACCTGCTCTCACTTATTATTATTATTATTATTATTATTATTCCTACGTGGGATTCAATCTCTCTGCAGTGAGCAGTCCTCTTAATTTCTCTGCAGTGGGCAATCCTCTTCTCCCGCTGCCTGCTGCTTGCTGCCTTGTCGCCTGCCGCACGCCGCATTATATGAAACGCACCAGGGTCATAACAGGATTGCCCAAGTCTTAACACGCTGCTGCATGCATTTCCCGCAAGCCGGCTCCAATTCGTCTCAACAGCGATCCACCGCGAGAAATGTCTACCTTTGCCCCGGTATACCGTCCGACCAAAGCCCAGCACTCTTTCCTCGCTCTCGAGCAAAAGCGTGAGGCCAGGAAAAGGAAGAGAGATGAGGAGAGCGGCTCGTCTGTTGCAGACCGTTCGTCTTCAGACTCAGACGATGGTGCAAAGCCGTACAGCGTGCTAGCTTCTGCTCCTTCAGTAAACAGGACTGACCCCTATCATGTGGCCGGTCTGTCGCGCGATCATCCATTGCCGAGATATCCATTTCCCCATGCTCCCGTCAAATCTGCACATGTACCCAGACGTTCTTCGCAAGAAGAATTAGCAGCTGTGAATCCACCGCTATACGTGCCCAAAGTTGAAGTGGACGACCAATCAACCTCTTTGAAGCGCAGACATCTTGACAACATCACAGTCGTCTTGCATCGATGCATGCTCAAGGGAGATTGGGAGCGTGCGTCTCGTGCCTGGGGACTATTGGCTCGCAGTGAGATTGGCGGCTTGGGCATTGATGTTCGCCAGCATGGACGCTGGGGTATAGGTGCCGAGATACTCATGCGGCGAGAAAAGGAGAAAGTACCAGAGCAGTCGTCGGTAGCCAGGAGATCGAGCGTGGATGACGCGAGCTCACTCCACGACGAAGCCTCTGATCTGCCTACCAATCGACCAGCTCATCGATTCGCAGACGAAGGGTTCAAGCTGGCGAGAGAGTATTACGAACGACTAGTCCTGCAGTACCCTCACACACCACACACTCAGCACACGGTCAATGCCAAAGTATTTTACCCTGCGCTCTTTAACATTTGGGTATACGAGGTACAGGCACGCTATCAGCACCTACGAGACGAAGCATCCCGTGCCAGGAGGTCCTCCTTACATAGCATCGCCAGCGACAACGCAGACGAGCATTCAAACGCCACCAATCAAGACCTGGCAAGCCGTGAGATCGCAGATGCAACTCCAATCGCAGAGCGGCTTGACGAGCTATTACTCAGCCCTCCATACGATGTAAGCGAGCCTCTGCTACGACTTCGAGGCATGATGGGCCTATGGCTGTCAGACCTCTATCGCTCGTTGGCAAACGCACACCGCAAGAGGTCGGATGCGTCCTCTTCTGGCCCTGTCGAAGGGTATCGCAATGAGTATGCCGATCGGGTCGCTACTGCTCAAAACCGCCAGAAGGCTTCTGCTGAGAGGCGACGTGCCAAAGAGCTACTGGCTAAAATCGAAGCCGCAGGAGGCGATGAATCAGCCGGTGTGGCTTTGAGACTGGCGGACGCGGGAGACATGTCTGATTGAACAATGTAAGGCAGCACCTCCGCCGAGCCAGAAAGTCAAAAGTAGAGGCCCGCCTTTGCAATAGTGAAGTCTCTCGACATCCTGATACGTACTCTTGTGCGAGATCGATCCAGACTACGTATCGTACCACCACCACATACCCACACACACACACACACACACGAGACCTTCGTAATGGCGACCCAAGGCACGACGTACGACTACATGAATGACAGCCACCGGTCCTACAAATGCTTACTTGAAGGATGGCGCGATGATCGACGACACGCAATGCTTTTCTTCAGACAGGTGGTTGAAGGCACTCTCGTTGATTCGCCTGGCATGGAGCCCAATCTATCACGACCCGCACCACATTGAATGCCCTCAAGAAATGCAAAGACCTGGCAATCGACATCTGCTGCGGGAACGACCCAGTGTCGATATGCGCTGTACAAGACATGTTTTTCGCTTTTGTCGACCGCATCCCTGAGGTCCACTTCCTGCGCAGTCTTATTGTCCGCGTCACGGTTGTACTACCTAACAACACCAATGAGCGCTCATGGATCGTGTCAGACGTCTGGCCATCGGCTTTCTTACACATGCCAACAATTTACGAAAACAAAACGATTCAGCCCAGGGACCTGTCACGCATGCACATGATTGCGTTCCTGACCGATCCGCTGCGGAAGATCCGTGGACTTGGCGGCGAAGGCAAGATGAAACATTTGTTTGATCTGGATTATTCAGGCCGCACTGGAGTAATGTGGAAGGTGATTCTAAATGTGGTGAAAGACTTGGTCTTTGGGAATTCGGGGGTGAAAGACTATGTTGACGGTGCCAGACATCTGATCAACTCGATGCAGAACGCCATCAAGACCTTTGATGAACTGCAAGACAAAGCTCTGCCTGATGACCATGGACCAAACTCCCCTGAGTCGCTCACTTCGACCCCAGTGCCCTCGACAGTACCGGAGGTTATTGATCTTACGACCGAGATGCACAAAGTCAACGACCTTACAACTGACGCGTCGCAAGGACCCATGGGGCTGCCAGAACCCCTAGAGGTCACGAAGGCATTGGCTGTGGCGCGCATTCGCGGCAGCTTCAAGGATCTGAGGGTCGGCCACTATAACCCCTTGGAAATGGCAGACAAAATGGTTCTAGCAGCATCTCGTTTTGCCTGGGAGCGAGCAACTTTCCAGCTTGCTCGAACGACTTCAACAGAACATGGAGTATGCCGCTTCGATCTTCCCGAAGGAGGTCGATGTTCCATATTATGGGTACAACGAATCAGACACGAAGCTGGCGGAGTATAGGAGCGATCCCGAGGGCTATGTTCTGCGAGGAACCAAGCTCAAACCTAAGCGGAAGAGAAAGCGCGGACAGGATGCATGAAGGAACGCAAACACGGCATCGACATGACTTGCGTGGTGGGGAGGCGCACTGAGACATCTCTCATCCGTCATCCCACTGGAAGCAAGTATCGCGACGATATCAGAGGTGCATCAAGATCTGCGATTCCAATGGTTCGAGTAGGTGCGTCACTCAGGAATGTGGACAGCCGTCCCGCGAGATTGGGCCCACCGCCTACTTTTACCATGCAATCTCCTTCCAACTGCGCTGATCTCAGCTGCATCTTTGCCCCAACACCCAACGCCAGAAGTCCCGAAGAACTCTCGTCGAACATCCTTTTGCAGCTGGTACAGCAATGCGTCTCTCCCGAACGGTCTTCGCTCTTTCGTTATTTGCTGCTGCCTGTGAGGCTTTCCGCTTCACGGTCTGGCTCGGTGACAAATGTACCATCAGCGGCACGGGCACGAAGCCTTCTGACCAGGAATTGCTCGTCATTCCGCAGACTGTGAACGATGACGGATGCATGGTATGAGCACTAGCAAACATTCGATCTAGCCGTATACATGAATTGACCAACCTTGCCTTGCCTCAGAAGTACGAATTGATGGAATATGGCTATGACCAATCGCTCCTCATCCGTCCGGAGGCCGACGATGGCCCTAATCAATGTGAGTCTGTTTCGCTTCCTGCCATTGCGATACAAATACCAGCGCTGACTCTGATGGCCTTGTCAGATCTGGCTTTCTTCCCGACTCGGGATTGTAGCGGTGACCCACTCCTCATCTCGCCGCCTGCGAGTGTGCTGCGCGAGCGGCCGGTCGCTGGGTGCTCCAACTATGCTGCCGCGGGAATCACGTCCATGTCGTACAAGGTCGTCTGAGGGCGATTGGAAAAGTTCTGTTGAACGAGGAGGAGCATGCCACGACTTGAATAGGATCTGGTCCGAAATCGAGTATTGAGGTTGTGCTTTTCACTTTTGCAAGGAGCTGATGATGTCGATGAAGGATATGGCTTTGCTTGACCCAGCGAACGTTTGAATCCTCAAGAAGGCATATCAGATACTAAGAGGGCATCATTGGCAAGCGCATGCTAATTCATTTTCATTCATCTATCTCCCACGCACAACGAAGCTGATAAGCTTTTGGCTGGTCCAGCCAGACCAAGCCTCAGGACTGCCACCGACACTTCATCTACGATGTATCAGAGCAGCCGACGAAGTTGTTGCCCGAAGCGCCAGTGTGCGTGATCGATCCAGCGTACTGGCAGTTGGAGTTGAACACAACGCGGTCTGCGCCAGGCGAGCCTGCAGTGAAGAGTTAGCTCCTCTTCCACTCCCTAACACTTCTTCGCAATCGAGTACTTACCACCGGTGTAAACGCCACTCGTCTTGATCGGGAACTCTTGCCACGGGCCGCTGGCAATAAAGTCGAAGCCTTCGAGGTTGTTGTAGCGGTGAGGGTATTTGTTGCTGCCGACCTGTTGCCCGTTTTTGAAGAAGTTGCAACCCTGGTTGACGGCGGCGGAGACTTGGGAGGCTGTGTATCTCTGAAGAGCAAGATTGTCAGCTCGTGAGGCGTGATGTGGGAGGACAAGGTGCAATGCGTACAGTGCTGCCACAGGTCACGGCGCCTTGACGCTTCTCAATGGGTGCAGGGGCAGCGAGCACAGAGGCCGCAAGGGCAATGGTGGCGATGAATGAAGTGTACATTTCGGTGGAGTTGGGAGCGAATGTAGAGGATGATCGGGTTCACGAGCGGAATGAACGATGGATGAAGTTTGGAAACGAAAGGCGGTGTGGTAACGACGACAGTGATGGATGGACAGAGTGGTACTGGTATCGAACGGGTCCGGTAGTCTTCTCTACTTATGTGTTCGCTGGTTGCATCAACACCTTGTACATACTTCGAGCAGCTTGCCGGAATAAGACCTCCGCGTGCGATTAGATAGATTGCCTAGCCATAAGCCTCGGACATTTGCATTGGCTATTAGCCTGATGCTCCTGCAAGAATGGCGATCTTTCTCTCCCCAGCTGCCTACAAGAGATGGCTCGCGAGGGCTCACAGCCAAAGAAACGCTGCACGATGCACGGCAATCTAACCAAGATGGCATAACAGCCGTGCTGTGCAGCCAATGGAGGCGAGTCCGACAGAAGGGCCATGTCAACAAGTGCAAATACTCTGCGAGGGCTGCGTGGCACTGCAAGGCGGGCACGGCGCCCCGAGTCCATACGGAAGAGCGATAGCAGGCACATGTGCTTATCACCATTGCATTGCGCAGGTGGGTCCGTGGTGTTAGCAGCAACTCAATGTAGTGTCCGTCCAACGAGCGCGTGTAGAGGAGGGAGTGTGCTCAAAGTCTCACTTGGCCTTCTGGGGGATTGATGACCTGTGGCTAGCCGAGTCGGGCAGGTCCCTGTTGGTGTATTTGGCTAACTTTCAAGGGCACGCACATGCACCCTGCCGACGCGTTTGTGTGGTCAAGCTGGCCGTCTCTTGCGGCCGACGAGTGGAGTGTCTGTTGATGGGGCTGCTGGTGATTGTTCGGAGCAAGGTGAGACTGGGTGATTCGATCATCATGCCACGTCATGTTCAGCGCTGTACAAGATGACACACGCGCAGTAAAGTTGTAGGTGAATAACAACACTTCATTGTTGCAATACAATGCACATATCTTCCGCCACTACACACATCTTACAGTGCCTACAAGAGACTAATTAACATATACAACAACATCATCATCATGGGCGGTATCGAACCAGACCACGAGGTCAAACACTCTCACGAATATCGCGCCCTCACCACCTACCTATCAAACGAACCCCAACCCCTCAACGACGCCCAGGAGTCATTCTGTAAACCCACCGAGGAAATCTTCATGAGCTCCCAGAGCGCTTCGGAAGTCGAGTCTCAGCTCTGGCGTGTCTGGAAAGCCGTCGTTGCCACTGCCACGCAAACGCCACACAATTCTCCCGCCCAGCAGAGACTGGTCGACTTCGTCCTGGAGCTGCGAAACCGTCCTATTCTGGAGCGACAAGGGAAGGTGTGCAAAGTCTGGGAAGCGGTCGTGTGGAAAGACCTTCCCATCTTCGGACCACAGATGAGAGAGGCATGGAACGATGGTGAGTTCCTTGACATTTCCACCATGTACCGTGTCCAGCTATTAACACTCTTCAAAAGCCGCCACCGATCATTCGCACCATCACGCCCGTGCCGCCTGGATCAACCTGAATGCTTTCACGGCGACATTGGTCAACACCATCCAATCCCGCAGCATCGCTTTCCCGCCCGACAACGACTTCTCCCTCTACGCAATCTGGACCATCCGCATGGCTCTCGAGGACGACGACGGTCAGCAAAAGGCCGACAAGACGTCCCTGGAAGCAGCATCTGCATGGTTTGCTTATGCGGCGCCCACTTTGTGGAAGCTCTCCAGCGAGGGCAAAGAGTTTCAAGGCAAGATCGCGAAACAAGGCCAAGCAATGCAGGGCAAGGAGTGGAGAGGGTTTACGAAGGAAAGGTGGGATCACTGGGAGGAAAGGCTGAAGGCTAGCGGTGATGAGGGTTTGGTGGCGAAAGCGAATCGTGCCATTGGTGAGGCGAAGTGACAGGGCTCGTGAAGAGGCTTATGGTTTTGACGTGCTATCTTATCTGTTTGTCAGAGAAATGGTCTTACCAGCCATTGAGACAACTCAGAGCTCTTCGTGCTATTGGCGTTCATATCCAATCTTTCGGTCAAACAAACGACCTTGCAAACCCTCAAGATACCTCAGAGCTCTCCCTTCTATACGCGGTACTACCTAACCTGCCAGTCAAAGTATTAGCTTTATCAACTATTAGGATACCTTCGAGTTCTCAATCTTATATGCCGTTATATTTAATCTGCTAGTATAAGAAAAGATAGTGCAAACTATCGAGATACCTTAGAGCTCCGAGTGATATATGCGGTCATGTCTAATCTGTTAGTATAAGAATAAATAATGCAAGCTAACAGGACACCTCAATGCTCTTCGTTCTACATGTGGTACAACCTATTCTGCTGGTCAAAGAAATGATATTTCAAGCCATCGAGATGCCAAAGTACTCTCTGCTTTACACGCGGTGCTATCTAATTTATCAGCCAGAGGAATGACTGTAGAATCCATTGAGGGCCACTAGTATCATCACCTCCACGCATGGTGCTGCCTTAGATGCTAACAAATCAAACCGCAATAGTAGCCATTGATAAATATCAGTATTCTCAACTCCACGTATGGTGCTATCTGGAATGCTAGCAAAAGGAAAATCAGCGTGACCCGTTGAGATACATCATTACTCTCCATGCCACATATGGTGCTATCTTAGATACTAGCAGAAGAAATCACAATGGTGGCCAATTAGATACACCCTTACTCTTCGTTCCATGCGTTGTGCTGCCTAAAAATCAGCCAAAGAGTCCATGTTGAGAGCCACTGAGATACCTTTGATACCAACACGCTGTCCATTTACAATAACGGTAATATCATCAGGCGTGGAGACAAGACATCAAATCGATCAAGACAAGTGCCTCTGCGGCATGTTCATTGTTAATTATGTAAAAACTCCCAAAACCAATCCCGGGTATCTCATCCAAAACAAAGCAAAACAAAACAAAACAAAAACTGGTACTCAAGCTCTGTGGTTGAGGATTTGAAAGGGTCCTTTTAAGGATACCTAGGGAATCCCACTCCGAAGAGATAGGTTCAACCTGCGAGTATCCGTCCAAGCTGGGAAGGGACAGAGCGCGGGAGATGTGGTGGCCTCCTACCGCGATATCCCAACCCAGGCCTTAAGAAGCGGCAACCCAAGCAACTCACTCAACCGAACAGGCTGAGACCCATCCCGCCCATGCTGGGTAACAGGTCTTGCACTCCCATGCTGACTGAGGCCAGCAGGGTCTCCTGCTCTGCGCCCATCAGGCGCTGGTATGCCATGTCGTTGGCGTCGAACCAGATTTCGTTCTCGCGCAACAGGCCAGCAAAGCCGGAAGCGCAGGCGATCATGGCGATCAGGAAGATGAGCCACATCCACCAGGGAACGACGGGGCGGTCGACATGCTCAGTGATCCATCGAGTGCGCCAGTGCACACGGATCTCAGGGGCAGGCTTCTTGATTGGGGCCACCACTGGTGCCACAGGAGCGGTCTCGATTCTGGTGATGCCACTGAAGCTGAAAGGCTCTCTCATTGGGGCAGGCCTTTTGACCGGACCCACCACTGGTACGGCAGAAGCGGTCTCGACGCTGGTGGTGCCGCTGAAGGTGAGAGGCTCTCTCATGGTGGCAGACTTTTTGGCTGGAGCCACCACTGGTGCAGCAGAAGCGGTCTCGATGCTGATGATGCTGCTGAAGGCGAAAGGCTCTCTCGATGGGGCCTTGCTGTGCTCCGAGACAGGGGCGATCTCAACGCTCTTGGTGCCGCTGAAGGTGAGAGGCTCTCTCGTTGGGGCCTTGCTGTGCTCCGAGCCTGCGTCGGAGCGGTGGTCGTCGGAGTGGTCGTCTAGCTCCTCGTGGAGTGAGGAGGTGGAGGCGATGCGCGAGCGGCCGGCGGGAGCAGTATTCCGGTGCTCGCGGACGTAGGCGAACTTCTCGTTGATAGTGAGGCCCTTGGCCATGTCAGAGAAGACGTCTTCGAAGGACGAGTGCACTTCTGCGATCTCTCCTTTCAGGGTCGTATTTTCGGTGGCGACAGTCTCTTGTGCGGCCAGTTTACTCTCGAGCTCGTCAATGCGATCTTCCAGTCCGTGACTGTAGACTCCGGCCTCATCGAACTGCTCTTCGAGCTGGTGCTTTGCTTCAGTGGTTTCTTTGAGCGCACTGGTGGTGGCGACGCCGTCGTTCCTCATCCTGGTCATGAGGTCTTCGGAGATCTTGAAGCGCTTGTCGCTGGCCTCGGCGGCAGCGTGGGCGTCTTTGGCGTCTTGCAAGGCCTTTTCGAACTCGCTCGACACATCTGCCGCCAAACACTCCTGTTGTGCGATCGCAGCCTTTTGCTTTCGGATCGTCTCCTTGTGCTTTTCGATTTCGCGCTTCCTGAAATCGCTGCCCTTGCGGGCGTCGGCGAGTATTGCCCTCTGGGCGTCATCGTTCTTGTTGTATCGTGCGATGAGGGCGACGATGCGCGGATCTTTCCAGATCTCGTCCTCCTCATCCTGCTGGCTCCGGCCGGCCTCGGCCTCCATCATCGGTTGGTCTCCTTCAACAGAGCCAGGAAGACCCTGGTTGTTGTCGGTAGGACCGACCTTCGAAGCCTTGAGCGCGGCAACGCGGGCGTTCTCGCGCCTCATGGCGCGCGGTGTCCGCAGCCTTTGGAACTTGCGGGCCGCAGGAACGCCCTCGCCCTCCTCAGTGGTACTGATACCACCGGGAGCTGGCCTTCCCTCCTCGCCCTCCTCCGCCCAGGGTCGGGCCGCCTTTACCTCCGGCTCCACCTCCTCCTTGTCACCCGTCACGTAACTCCCAAACCTCTTCATCGCTCTTGCTGGTGGTAGTGCTGCTGCTGCTGTGGTGGTGTCGGTGGTATTGCTGCTGCTGCGGTGTGATGTGGTCGCAAAAGTCGCTGTGTGGTGGCGTGGTGGTGAGAAAAGCGCGAGAGAGGCTGTTTGTATTTATGTGGCGGTAGGCCCCACTTTTTCAGTGGCAGAGCAGGCCAAGGCGAGGACGACGAGAGAAGGAAGGAACGACTGAGTGTTTGTCTATTGTTGGGGAGGGTGCGTTCAAACGGAAGGAGCGACTCACTGGGTGAAGCGTGGCTGGTGACAGCACGGGGCAAAGAACTGAATGTCAGGCTTCACTTTGGATATTTCTTCGATGCTGATTTCGGACAGATATGGGTATGTAGTCGATGATACTACCACCAGCAAAAAGAAGCTCATGAAAGTGCGAGGTTATCGATCTCTTTGTCTTGCAATACTATGCATGAAGCAGGATGCCGATGGGATGCCCAGAGACAAAGCAAACATACCCGGATACGGACTCGCCTTTGTTTACACTCACTCACCGGGGTTGGTTCGAACTATCAAAGTAGAGAAACTGATATGTACATAAATACACTTCACTCGGTGAAGCGCGCCAACTTCAGTTTCATCGGATCAATCACTCACATCTTTTCGCGAGAGGTATTGGTATCTGCACTCCGTTTTGATGGCGACATGTCATGAATATCAATGCTCTCGATGAGAAAGAACATTATCCCGAGAGTCCGATGTCGCTGGTATTAGCACGAAAGATTGGGAACGATCACTATCGAAACTGATGAATCGAGGTGTGTTTACTTTCACTGGTGTGGACTGTCAGCCCTCACTTACGCACGAGCCACATCTCTCACTTCGAACGTCACATGCACCCAACACTCTGAAACAGCACGAAACAACTTTGTTGGGAACTATAGCACAATAGCGATCAGATCATGTTTGAACAAAGGTAACATTTAATACTATGGCTCTCCTCCAAGTCATCTCTCAGCCCTCTCGTGTCGATCCCGCCTCTTGACTGCAGATTCCTTTCCAACAGTTCCCTCGGCTGGTTCGTTCCGTCGTTGCTCCTCTAGTCCAGGTATATGCGCATGAATGGGAAACGTGTGCGTTTGGGGCGCGCACAAACAATAACGCCCGCTGTATGTAAGACTCAGTGTGCTCTCCAATAAAAGAAACCCCGTGGGATATCACATCTCCTTCCTCGTCAGCGCCGCACTCAACAATTGCGTCGGTGCCAGTGGTGTGCAAAACAGTGATCATGTCGTTTCCTCCTCGGCAACACCATACCGCCAAATTAGGCTCATTCGCCAGGCTTCTGGCTGTCCCGGTCTTTCTTCTTGCGCAAGACGGGCATCAAAGCTTTGGTTCTCCTCTCTTTCTTCACTTTGCGATCACTGACAGCTGCTTGTTGCTGCACCACGGTCTCAGCCTGTTCACGGCGCACTTCGCGCTGATAGGACGGCAAGGCAGTGGTGTGTTCAGTGTCGCTGCTGACAGCGCTGGAAACGTTGCTCGCGCTCGCAGATGCAGTCGGCGATTCGAGGGACGGCCGAGCAGGAGGCGTTGGGCGCTGCAATGTAAGCGGGCGACGCGGGTTCTTAGGCTGTATTGGTGGAGGCATGTCGAAAGTGGCGGTAGAGTTAGAACCGGAGTGTATGGGCGTCGACTCGTAATTACGAGAAGATACCTCGTCTTCGTCTGTTTCTTGCAGGTCCGAGTGGGGTTGATGCAGTGCATTGTAGACGGAAGCCATGTGCGGCGCAGAGGCCATTGAAGTGTCGGCGGCGATGCGCTCGGCTACCTGCTCAAATGAAGTTCTCGCATCGTCAGTGGAGGATGGTCTTTCCAATTGATCGATCAGCTCGTCCCAGCGGAAGCTTAGAGCACTGTTAGGACGCTCGGCTCGCTCTGCACGGTTCAAGCATTCTTGCGTCCGTGCATGAAGAGTACTGCAGACATCGTGGAAAGCCTTGAGGTCGCCCTCTGAAGTGTGGATGGCTTGCATGAGGCTCATCTGAGGCTTTCCAGTAGAAGAAATTTCGTGCTGCTCGCTCGTCTGTGATGTAGTTTCTAGCCAGAGCTGAACAAGCTCGGCGAAGCAACGAGCCTGGTCGATGAGATACGGCAGACTGGGGAAGCCTTCACGGCTCGTGGGCGGCAGGCGATGCATAATAGTCATTGGTGTGGTATAGCTTAGATGTGTCTCGGCGCTTGTAACGCCTCCAATGCTAGTGGGTGATGAGCTGTCCGAGTGCGAGAAAGAGGATGAGAGTAACGGTGTTGGTACGTAGCAAACGTCATCGACAAATCCTTTGAAGCTCTCTCGGTGCTGTGTCAGAAATTGGTTCATCGGCTCCATCCAGTGTTCCTTGGTTCCAAAGCTTGCCATGTTGGCGAGAGTCTGGAGGGACTTGGCGATCAAAGTACAGGTTCGGCGTGCTTTCGGTTTCATGTCATCTGCGATTGAGTTAGAGGCGCCCTGTATAGCTTGACTACAGTGTCAACATACCTTTCATCAGACCGAACAGCTTCGGATTCAAGACTGCTGGACAGAAGAATCGTAGGAACAGGAAACCAGACACACTGCTGAAGCTCACGCTCCTCAGAAAGTCGCCATATCTGTCTTCGGCACAAGCTCTGACGTGCCTAAAGATACGCCTCAGCTCGATTGGGCATTTCGCTTTGGCAGCAACGATAGACTTCCACACATCTTGCGTGTATCCAAGCAAGCGACGCCAATTACGCTCCAAATCGGCTGGTGCGGACACTCGGTTGGGGTCGACTTCGCAGTCAGGATCTTTCTCGTTGATCTCTCTGACCTTCGCACCAAGAGCTTCTTCAAGATATTCTCTACCAACGCGGCGCATATGGCTGTCCAAGCTTTTTGTCAGGAGAGTGTTGCCTCTGAACAGCAAGTTCGCCTCGAGAGTGGCATTCTTGTTCATGTCTCGGACTAGGAGTTCCCGATCAGTGTGACCAGCTGATGCTCCTAGGCTTTCATTGCTGTCGTTAGAGCCCATGCGTCGGCTGTATCTGAGGCGGTTGACCGGCGTTTCTCGGTGCACACTATCAATCTCATCCTCGACAAGCGCCATGATCCAATCGCTAGCTCTTCCAGAGACTTGGAAGAGGTTGAGCAGACAGTCGCTTAGTCGTTTCAGCTCGCCAGGAATTATATGCGCGATCTGAAGCGTCAGACTGTTGGAGAAGCGGTGAAGCAAGTCGCTCAATGGTTGATAGTCCCTAGACATCAAGATAACGCCTTCTTCCGCTCGGGCCTTGATGAGAATCTCGCCAACACGCTGGTTGTACATGTTTACCACAGGCCACCATTTCTCGATTTCGTTCGCTGCAGCGAGCTCTTCAAGGTAAATTTCGACCTTTCCGCAAGTAACGTCAAAGGTGAGACCGCTGTAGCCGCCTTCTGCGTTCATATTGCCAGTGAATCCGTAAGCTTCGTTGACGAGCTTGCTCTGCTGTGACTCTTGTGCACGTGCATGCTCTGGAGGCCTCCTCTTGATCACCACACTTGCGCTGTTGAGCACAGGTGGAAGGTCCGAGAAGTCAAATGTTTCGCCCCAGAGAGGATTGAGTCCTTCGAACTTTGCAGCTGTTTTGCCTCGAGTTTCGTTGTCCAGTAAAACTTCCACGTGATATCCGTATTGCTCCGGTCGTATTTGCGGCGCTTTGCTGTGTCCGCCTTGAAACCCGGCGTCAGCAGCGCTGGCGCCAGTCGGTGGGTACATCTTCGCTTCGACTACACGAACATGCAAGGAGCGCTCCATGCGGAACATGTCTGCTATTGGCGCTGCAACAGGATCGTCTCTTTCCATTTCGACGCTATTGGGGCGTGGGCCGTACAGGGCAGGTATGGTGAAAGCTCTCAGCAGCACAAACCATACCTCGAACAAGACTCGACTTTCCAGGCTCAGGAAGATTGGTCGTAGTAGTGCGCTGTTCCCGGTTTGATTGCTAGTGTATTGAGGGTAGATGGCGATACAGTGTTCGTTGCCAAGCACACTCGAATCGAGTCGTTGAATGGCGCATCGGCTTAGCTGGCTGAGCTGCACGACGGAAATCAGGACGTTGTTGTCAGATTCAGAATGCAGTTTTAGCTCGCCATTCTCTCTGAGCTGACCGCTGATCCTTCTCCAACGCCTGCCACCAATACTCTGTACGCGGTATACTTGCGGTCTTCCAATAGCTGCCGATCCAAGAGATGATGATGGCGTGTTGTTGTACGTGACATTAGTGTCCCAGAAGATCATACTTCCAATCTTGATGACAGGCGCTTCCCGTGTTGCGCTCATTAGAACGGATCGCCTCCTATTGCTTCGGTCGCTGTTCGCACGCTCACGCCCGTCAGGGTTTTGTGTAGAAGTCGAGCGAGACATCGCGAGTCGTGGCGGTAATTGTGGTGGTGGTTCAGCATCGGATGATGTTGCACTAGTCTGTGGTTGTGGCTGTCTGCTTTTGTAGCCCTTTGGCGGAATCGGTTGCCAGCAGAGTAACGCTGCGAACCATGAATCGAGATCGGCCTGGTTAAATAATTTCAGGTGCACCTCCACTGCAGATGCCGACTGTGACGATTTAATGTTGATGTAAGGCGTTTCTCCATCTTCTGCAAGATCGACCTGACAACCTCGCAGGTCTGAAACAAGTTTTTTGTGAACGCCTTCGCTACCTCGAGACTCGTAAAGTAGGCTCCCACTTTCCTCTCTGATAAAGCAGTACGCTTGTGACCATGGTGACTGTGGTCCACGTCGGAATAGCAGGCTGCCGCTCATTCTTCCATCGAGCGTTTTCATCAGATGTAATATTCGCCGCGCGTTGGCAGATGGCAGAGTTCCGGGTATTGACTCGACGGTATGCGATGATACGGGTGACACGCTTCGCCTGCTCACGATCTCTGTAGGGATCTGCACCGGAGATCCGAGTGATGAGATCGAAGGCGCAGAGGGAGGCGACGTCGCCGCAGGAACCGAGGCCAGATAGTCAGCGCCACCACTGTGTAGAGGTGCGCCCGTAGTGTTGACGCTCGCGATGCGATGTCGGTGCCTGAACGAGGTTGGCGAGCGGTCCCTTGAGCGTCGCTCGTCGAGTGTTCGTGTGCGTGGTCGGTTGCTGCTGTAGGCGTCGCGGCCACTCTGGCCGGCGTGAGAGCTCTCACCATTGCCCTGCGTGCTGCTCCGACCCAGCATTCCTCGCCCGTTCGCAGCGCTGGTACGGCTGCCCGGGCTCCTGTCGCCTGAGTTCCACTCTCGGTCTCGCCTCAAGCGAGTGCTGAGGCTGCTTGTCGGGCTGTTTGCCTTGGTAGTTTGTGCTGCGCGGCCGCCGGTGATGGTCGTGGTGCTCACAGGCACAAAGGCGTGTTCGAAACTCGTGGTGCCACGTCCGGTGTGCTCTGGTTCGGTGGTGTCGGGTGTGACGGCCCTGATCGTTGCGCTCTGGGGCGTCTCTGTGTCACTGAATGCAAGGGACGCTACCACCTGAGCGTTTTGCACCTGCTGAGCCTGCAACGCCTCTTTTTGCGTGGCCTTGGTGGCCTTTTCCTCGGCGAGCCACTCATCGTACATGCTCGGCTCCTTCCTCCGTCGCGGCTCCGTCCAATGCTGTCTCGCGCGGCCGTTCTCCATGACTGCGGGCGCCCTATCGTCCTCCTCCTTCAAGATGTGTGTGTGTGTGTGTGTGTGTGTGTGTGTGTTTGGTGTGTATGCGCGCGGTGTTACGCCAGGTTTGCTTCCTGGTCTCCAGCCGCCCGGGCTAATAGCCCCAATGGCAGAGGACGGTGATTACAAGGTCGTGTAGGCGTACGGCGCATGTCGCAGTCCTCGAAATAGCCAGCCAGCAGTCCGCCTCTTGATCGATCCACGCGCTGCCCTGATCAAATGCCCGCTTCAGGATATGCCGGGTCCACCAAAGCACGCACGCACGCACGCCAGCAAGCAAGCAAACAGGCTGGCAGACAAGGCAAGGCAGACAAGGTAAGGCAGACAAGGCAAAGCAGACAAGCAAACAAGCACGACGCAGCGCACGTGTCCTCCGTCCAGAATGCAGCCAGAAGCGCAAGCGCACGCAACGGCCTTCAGAGTCTTTAGCGACGGCAAGGGTGCGAGCGAAATATGCAGCGCAGCAGAGAGCAGAGCAGAGGGCCCGAGGGGAGCAAAAGGCGTACTACCGCACGGCTTGCGTGTGGTGAGTGTGGGGGCAGCGAGCGGCGGGCGTTTAGTTTAGTTAGAGCGATCCGCAGCTGAAGGGTTGATGGGTGCTAGACGGCCTAGCAGTTGTTAGCTGGCGAGGCGAAGACGATCCAAGGTAAACAGCCGAGGGCAGTGGTGTACTGTCTGTACTATGATAATATGATGTTCAGTGCAGATATATCGCAGGACGGCCAATGCTACGGTACGGTACATGTATGGTATGCTGGTCGGCGGACTCATAGTCTCATCATATGCTTGCATTACTGTAACCCAGCACAGAGAGATCCAGACTACTATTGACCATCATCATCATCTTCATCGCCTTAAGACCATCGAGGTCGCTTCTGGTGGGCCCGGCGAGCTTCACACACGAGTTCAGACAATCCATTGGTGACGGCCTCCGACCCGCTCCAACGCCGCTGTCGTGTATCTCCTGGTCTGGCTGCCCGACTCGCCTTCCCACGAGTAGGAAGAATTGCCAGTGACATTCCCTACACCGCAGCCTCTGTCAAGCCATGGAGACTGTCTCTGCCTGTCCCTGTCTCGCCACCACCGACGATGATCCTGGCGCGCTGCAGCATGCCGTGCCGATACAAGATACGATGTGCCCATTCCCACGGTAGTAGATCCAGGGTCTCTGCAGCGCGCGCATGCAGCCAGCAGGAGCCACTCCAGTATTAATAATATTAGCCAGCTTGCCCTGCAATATCAATATCGACAAAACGGGAAGCATGGATGCCTCGCTTGGGCTTTGCTAGCACGTCAGGCCCACCCACCGTGTCGATGGCTTACGCAGGGAGAAACGCTGGTTGCGCACAACCTAGCTTGCTTGCATAGACCGCAAAGGGTCCCTGTTTCATCAATTTCCGCATTTGTTTCAGCCCGCGAGAGATTTGCAAAGGCCACAAATTTGCTGTATTTGCTTATGCAGAGCCAATCTATCCCGTACATGCCATCTTGTGTCGCCTGATTCCCTAATTCCGGGTATACCTCTCATCTAGCCTGCTGGCCTCAAGTGGAGGCTCCCGGTGTGTCGCAACGGCGACTTGCAAGGCATCTTGAAGAGTGGGGCAAAGTGTGCTGGACGTCAGGCTGCCTAGTCCAGCTCCTCCCTGCAGAGACCGACCGTTCGTGGACCTCACTTCACAAGTCGAATATCATCGTTTCGATGTATGCATGCGGCAATAATCACATGTGAGATGCAACTTCAGCCCTGAGGACCAGGACATCTGGCATGTTGGCTGTCGTTTACGGTCGTTTATGGCTAAATACATCAGTAATCAGAAAGATCTTTTGCTCGAGCTTTAGCGTAGCACGTCATTACCTAGCTTGCCACCACCATCACATATGGGCAATAAAACAAACTTTCATGCCAGTAGGATCTAATCCACTCACACCGAGAGATTACACGAGCGTCAAGATGCTGCTTCAACTATTGAAGCGAGCCTCTGACTTTTCTCGAGGGCTAGGGTATTGAATGGCATCGTATATATGTAACGTAAAAAACATGCTCACTCACGAGGTACGACTGTACATATCAAGAGTCACCAACTACATTCGTGTGCAACAGTCTCACTCCATGTAACCATTACTGCATAATTTTCGTTTCGAGGCATTAGGGCGGGCGATTACTCCGAGGCCTTACGATGCGATCTTCAACTAAAGTCCACGATGAAACCAGGCTGAGAAAGTGGCCTTCAACGCTCTCCGATCAGAAGGTGTGCATGTCACTCTGTCACTCAATCTCCGATCAGGAGGCCGTCGTACCCGCATTGTCAACGGTTATCAGGCCTTGCTGTCCGGATCGCTCGAGAGCCGTTCGCCGGTTCAAGTCATGGATATTGACATTCAGAGCGACGCCTGACGCTGCAACTTCATGCATCCGAACTTGTGGACATTGGCTGCCTTGCGCTGTAGTTCTGTGGGTCAACGGTTTCCACACATGGAGGGGAGAAACGAGGCGACGTAGATCTGGAGAACCTCTCAGAATGGTTGTAGTTATCCCATTGAGGAGCGAGGTTATGCCATCAGACCACATGTGCAATCTGAGTTGCTAAGTGGTGGTGTGATATTCCACTTAGACTTTGCAAGCAAGAATACTAACTGACAACTTGAGCTCTGTAATTCAAGCTCTTGTAAGCACAACGTCTCATGAATCGTGTTGGCAGAGTATCGCGTTTGTAAGACGGATCGTTGAAATGAAAGTTGATGGGTGCAGCAGAAAGTACTTGATACTCAGGGAACAATAACGTACTGTAAATCCGCATTCGTCTTTGGGCGCGTCATTCACTTCCCAAAGAAACTCGTGATCTTTGCATTACCCTCCTTCACAGGACTCTTCGCTGCAGTGTTGTTGCTTGTTGCACTTCTCATCTTTCTCCCTCCCACAGCGGCTGGGCTCCTCTTCTCCTTTGGTGAGCCACCGGATGCTGACTTCAATTTTCCAGCACGTGCATCCTCTGCGGCCTGTAACAGAGATTCGTCGTCGATCACAGAGCTTTCGAGCTTGACGTTCTGATCTATCAATTCGCAAGCAGCTTGAGCGAGACTCGAATCTGGTATCTCTGAAGTTTCTTTCTTAATCCGTTGGGAAGTGGATGGTGAAGGGTCATCCTTTGGCGTAGGTCTTGGCATCGGAGCATTGGATTCGGGTGCTTCGGTCTTGGGTGAAGTCGGACGAGGATGAGGTGGCTCTTGCTTGATGTCTATACCAGAGTCTTCGACTTTTGCGGATGACTGCTGTTCTGATTTCGGTTTAGCCGAGCTTTGTTTGGAACCGAAGAAGTTGGCAATGTTGTTCTTGTTCTCTTTGCTGTCAATCGGGACCATGAATTGCGGACTGTTGTTGCTAACCTTCCCAACTGCCTTGTCAACGGGGTAACACTCGAGCTCGCCGTCGTACGGTTTCAGTATGCTTTGCAGTTCTTTACACCAACCTGCGTTACCCGGATCAAGCCACATTTTCATTGCGTCACTTCCAGCTTCAAGAATGACGGGCATGCGGTTGTGCAGGAATTTGAGCTGCTTATTTGAGTCGGTCGTGATGACAGTATACGAGTACAATTTCTCATCACTGCCTTCGTACTGCACGCAATCCCACAGACCAGCGAAACACATCAACTGGCCGTCTTTACGTTTGACGAAGTGAGGAAGCTTCTCCTTCCCATTGTTCATCTTGAGCCATTCGTAGAAGCCTTCTGCTACGACAATGCACCGTTTGCGCTGCTTCATCGTGTTCCACATGCCGCGGTTCTCGAGCAGACTGTCGTCACGGCAATTGATGGTACGCATCTGACTGCCATAATCGGATGCCCTTTTCGTCCAGAATGGCACAAGGCCCCATTTGGCAGCTTGTAGCTTATATTTGGTCTCTGCTGTTGAGAGGCTGTCGACAGAGTGGTAGGTGGCGTGTGAGGTTTTGGCCCGCTTAGGCGATGGCTCTGCAGTGTCGTCCTTCTCGTTGTTATCGTCCTGGGAGCTGGCACCAGAGTCAGGTGTATCAGCACGATAGATCAGTCCATGGTAACCTGGCGCAAAATTGTAGCTTTGACGGATGCGGTCATTATCATCATCTGGAGCATCGTCTGCTGGCATGTTCTGTTCGTTCAATCGCTGGCGTACCTGCGACGGCCGCAGCGACAAGGCGTATCTGCCGCACATAGTTTTGTCGACACGATTAGAAGTACTCGCCCGGGGTTCTAGAGTCTCTCACGACTCGATAGAAGTGTATATCTAAAGAACGACCATCATTGATGGCTGTTGTTAGTACTCCATACGTCATTGACCCCGAAATCTAATCAGATTTTCCGTACTCTGAAGCTAGGCAAGACCTCTATCAGCCCATCGATGCTTGAAGACTGTATCTCAACCCAACAAACATGTCGGCCCCCTCAGCATGCCGTGCGCCATTCGCGCGTCTCTTTCAGCAAACAATCTCCCGTCAAACACAATCTAGAAGCCTACACACCCTCCGCACGCGACCCTGCCCTTTGCGCCAGAATCTAAGCGCACCGCGAGCACGAGTCGCCAACCAACAACACCGCAACGCATCGACTATTCAAGGTGGTAAGGCGCTCTTCAGACAATACCCAATATCAATTTCCATTGCCGGCGTAGCAATCGTCCTGGGCTCCTTCGCCGTGATCTATGCCAACTATGTCTACCAAGACTACATTATCGCATCCTTTCACAAGTACCCCGAGCCTGTGGCCGTGAAACTGCGAAGGGCACTCTACTACACCAACTCGGACTTGCAACCAAAAGAAGCCCTCAAGTACTATCGGCAGGCGCTCCAAATCGCCGAGGAAATCGGCATGGATCCCTTCAGCGATGAGATCATGGGCGTCAAGATTCAGATCGCGGCGATGATGGAGAACATCCAGCTGTACTCAAAAGCAATTCAGGTGCTGGAGATATTGCGTAGGGACAGCTTGACATGGTTGGAGGAATTGGGCGGTCTGGAGCAGAATAAGCTGAAGCGCACCAAGGTGCTGCAGAAACTCGTGGGCATCTCAATCAAGTTGGGCGAGCTCTACTCCAATCCGGTGATTTACAACCGCGATATGGCTGAGAACAGACTCGTCTGGGCTGTGGAGACTATTCTTAAAGAGCGCCAGCGCCGCGACACACTCAAAGTCAACGAGGAGATCGAAGGCTCATGGCTCAAGGAGTCAGAGATCGGCGCTGCAATGGAAGCTCTCGCACACACGTATGAGGAGACCAACCAGCACCACCTTGCCACGCCACTGTTCTTGCAAGCTCTCAGCCTGAGTGGCGCCGGCACCTGCCACTCTGTCGTGCTCATGAATAATCTCGCTTCAAGCTTAGCCCAGCAATCCCCTCGCGCAGCTGCCGCAGCACAGAAATTTGTGCAGAGCCAAACCATCTCTGAGCAGCCAGCGCAGCCTCCCATCACACGTGAAACGATGATCACGAACGCGCAGACTTGGGCACAAAAGGCGATTGACGTCGCCGCACAAATTAAGCCACCAGTGCGTGATGAGGAATGTGACATGGGTTGTGCTGTTGCTTTGCACAACTTGGGAGAATTTGCACAAATGAAGGGAGATCTTGCTGAAGCTAGTAAGAAGTTCACAGAGGCTGTCAGCTTAGCCAAATCTGTGGGCTTCCTTGAGGGAGTGGAGAACGGCGAGGCTAGGTTGAAGGAGCTAGGGTCTACGAAGTCGATGATATGACAATATTTGTGTACGAATATAGGGAACATGAATTGTAGTATATGTTGATACTGGAATTACAACAATTTGTATGCCGACCGAGATCAGAGCCCAACGAAAGCATCAGTATTGAAGAGAAAAACTAAGAGACCGTCAAATGATAAGGTACATGATGGCGCCCTCCTCCACCTAGGAGTCTCGACACGTCCGTCGAAGCTGCACACTCGCAGGAGAGCGCATTTTCAACTCAAAGCAAGCGCCATAGAAATGACCAACTCCCCCAACACTCCAAGTCTGCGGAGGATTCGCATCGATGCACAACAGCTCACCGGTATAGATGCAGTGATGTTATTGGACAGCGTGTGCCATGCATGTGAATCCTACGACTACTGCCACGGGGAAGGACAAAGCCCTCGCGTGCTACTGATTCGATCACTGTACGAGGCTGCTTGATCGCTTACACCGTCGGTAGCTAGATAGAGAGCCCGTAACAGGGAGTGCCGGCAGAGTAGTCAATCTCCTGCGAGCGAACGACAAAGCCTGCTATCTTACACGATGTTCATGGTAGCACCACCATCTGCCGTGTTTGTTGCGTTTATTTAGGGGTTGTGGTCACATGCATGGCTCGATATGCATACGGTACGTGCTGAATCATGTCGACAAATGCGCTTTCGACAGCATGCGATTCCCCCCCTCGAGCATGTAAGAAACAGGCAGACATCGTCAGGAACATACCATACTCAAGGTACATGTGTAACTTCAGAGAAGAGTGTCAGCATCACCGACAACGAATCGAATCGACAAAGCCATGTAGAGTTTCATCGATCTGGCAATTGCCATTACAGTTTGCGGCCGCATACCCGCGAACAAGGATGAGGCTTGTATTTTCATCTGGAAGGAGGCATCTGAACGTGCCCTCACGCGGGATACCTTCAAACTTTCCGCGAGACATCTAAGACATGATCTGATTATCGGTGATGCGGCTTGCCTGATGGAGTCGCAATGAGCAGCAATGCATAATAACGCGGGCGCGCACTACTACTTTTTTGCTCCAATCGATTCAATCAATGTATGCAAGCGGAGTGTCGTAGGTCAATCTACTTCGCGTGGCCACATGACACAGGGCCTTGGTGCGGAATCGGCGTCTGTTTCTAGTGCCGGCGACAACGGCGCTGCATTTGCATGCCGAGCCGCGAGCGTTGTATGCATGTATGTGTGTATGTGCAGGAGTACAGTAGATTGTTGTGCATTTCCGCATGCGTGTCTAACTTGACGCATGCGATCCTGCTCAGGTCGAGTCAAGTCTCGATTGCTGCCGCCCTTGACACGAAGCGGTACAGCCCAGCATCCAATATCACAAGCTTATGATATAGGGCATGGGTGTGTGTGTTCTTAACCCCAGAAACACGTGCGAACCTTCGTTGAGTGTCTTCCCGCCGCCAGTCGATGGTAAGCGAAGGAAGTAGTCGACCGACTCGAATGAAGGGGCTCCCTTTGCTCGCGTGGACTAGCCTGAGAGCATACCTGTCGCCTGTGGTTGCGCTACTGTACTCCTTCTGCCCTCCACCGACCATCTGACACTGCTCGGCTTGAAGAGCTGCCTCCAGACTGCCGCTGTATGTACTGTGATGGCGCTGTGCGAGTGACGCAGACTCTGCATGGGAACAGGCGGCGCCTCGCGGGCCACATCTCGGTGGCAGCAGTATGCACAGTAGTGGATGTGCAACCCGACATACGCCCACCTGTACCGCCGCCAAAACGCATCTCCCTAGCAGGGAAGCCTTGCGGCAAGAGGCGCATGGAGGCATGCTCCCCTCGAGCCTCGCCTCCCGGACTGTTTTGCTGTCGATCATGCTGAGCCTATGACTCCGCGCCCTGCCGGATGCCTCTGAGCTCTTCTGTATTGGAGGCCGACGGCGACGGCCACCACTGATGCCACTGGGAATTAAAACATGTACGAGCTAGGTAATGTATGCCTAGGTCCAGTCAGCTCCTGAATCTCGCTTGCTCCAGAGGCGAGCGCGCCGGCGACTGTTCGTCAGCAGGACACACACTACTGTACTCTACTTCACCATCTTCCAGCGCCCGCCCACTCGTGCCGGTTGCAGCAAGGCCGGCGAGACGAGACGGCAATGCTGCCAGCTGTGCTATTGCCATCATTATTACCAGTAATGTCCGCGGCCCTCTCCAAACTGGCGTACTCGGTCAGCATGGGCCGCATATGGAGAGTTAGCCGTCCATGCAGAGTATTGGCGCCACCCTCCTCTGCCTGCATCCTTGACACAGACTCTCCCGTTGGGCTGCTCGCAAACAGCTGTGAGTGTAGTGAACCATACCGCTGGGTCGCCACCGTCACAGCATGTAGTTGCCGTGCTGCCCACAAAGCCTCTCCACTTGCAATAATTACAGCACCTGTCGTTTCTTCTCTTGCCGAGCTGCAATCCTGCCATCATCCCAACACTTATTAATATCGACCCATCTTAATAACGTGCCTGTATTAGATACCTGCAAGCAGATCCGCCTAATTCATCGAATTTGTGCATCTGACGGTAGGGCCACGCTACTCCACTCACAAATGTCAGGGTTCCAACTAAGCATGTCTGCAGAGTGGCCCTCGAAAATCGAAACAGCACAAAATCTACGTTTGGAAGCATGGCGGCTGCGTTGCTGGCATTGCTTTCCCAGCAGACTCCGAACCTGGCAACTAGGAAGGCCCTCATCTTGACAGGTCTACAGCATGATTTCTTGTCACCAAATGGGAAGCTGCCTGTCAACAACCTGGACTCCGGGTTTCTCAAACGCACCAAAAAGCTTATAAATGAGTTCCGCCCACACGGCGACGTTATCTGGATCCGCACCGAGATCGATACCTCGAGACATCCAAGCGATGTGGACGAAGACGCCTGCAACGTAATCACTTCGTTGGACGAGCACGACCAGTCGGACTCAGATGGCGATTTAGGGGATGATGCTTCCGATTCAGACACTGCACAACCCTTGAGGAAACGGAAGCCGGGCAAGGATTATTCGTCACCAGTAGCCACGCAAGGCGCTTCCAAGCGTACCCAACGCAAGTCATCACTCGATGAAGCATATACGGATCATTCGGCTCCGATAGATGAGGAGCACTTCCTCACGCAAACAGAAGACAGGGAAGCCTGCTTCATCAAGGGCACCCTTGGCGCTGAATATGCTTCCGAAGTCAAATCCTGCGTCCAGCCAACCGATTTACAGGTGACAAAGGCACATTACTCCGCATTCAGTTCGAGTTCGTTGCTCTCCACCTTGCGGATGAAGCTTATCACGGAGCTCTACGTATGCGGTGCTATGACGAACCTCAACGTCTACGCAACCTCAATGGATGCAGCTCGATATGGTATCAAGATCACCCTAGTGGAGGACTGCTTCGGTTATCGTCAAAAACAGCGACACGATCTCGCTATCAAGCGCCTGGTCAACATCATGGACGCCAGCGTCACCACGAGCGATCAGGTCATCGCAGGAATGGGAGGAAGTGTGTCGTCGTCCCGTCCAAGAGTGACAGAGCCTACAAGCACACGTACTGCTCTCGGCGCAAATATTGACGCTGCAGCTGACATGCTCGAAGTCGCAAGCAGCGACGATGAAGATAACGAAGATCTGCTATCCGTACGTGCTTCTCCTTCCAAGTCTCATAGGCCGTTGGAGATGAAAGGTAGCAGACCACAAGATGAGCACTTACACGTGGTTGACACAGGATCAGACTCACATCCGCAATTTCAGAGAAATGCATCTGCGGAGTCGAACACAGGCACTGTCACGAGCCAGCGGACGACCGCGGACGATATCGAACGTCCAGGCCAAGTTGAGACTGTCGAGCTCGAAATCATATGTCCCTTGAATCGTTTGGGCATTACGGACGAGGCTACTCGATCCACTGCGACTGCTCACACTATGACTATTACGAAACATCGAAACCCTTCGAATCCGGTAGTCAACGCAGCAGGTGACTCAGCACAGAGTCTACCAACCTCTGCCGCATCTCAAAAGAAGCAGAAGGCGAAAATCCGCAATGCCCTCTCCAAAATACAGCGACGCAACCGAAAAGCACAAGCAGACGATATGATTACACGACAAAAAAATCAGCCGCTCTTCGGCGTGGACAAAGAGGAGGAAAGTCAAGGTTCAAGCATACAATATGACCTGCTCCCACCCGATCGTGTCGACGGTTTATTCCACAACCTCAAAGAGGAGGTCAGCTGGCAGAAGATGCATCACCAGACTGGTGAGGTCCCACGACTCGTGTGCTGTCAAGGAACGATTGACGCTGAAGGAGACATGCCCGTCTACCGACATCCTTCTGACGAAACCATCGCTTTGCTCCCTTGGTCGAAGACAGTAGATGAGATCCGCCAGGCCGCCGAAGCAATCGCTGGCCACGAACTCAACCACGCTTTAATCCAATTATACCGCGCCGGAACAGACTACATCTCTGAACACTCCGACAAAACTCTCGACATTCGGCCCAACAGCTTCATCGTCAATGCATCCTTCGGCGCCGAGCGCGTGATGCGCCTTCGCACCAAACGCTCGCAAAACACGACAGAGCCATCGGCACAAGACCCCTCACCACGCACAACACATCGCGTCCGCCTTCCTCACAACTCCGCCCTGCTCATGTCCCTCGAGACAAACGCCCAATACCTGCACTCCATCAACCCCGACAAGCGTCCAGCATCGGAACTCACACCCGCCGAGAAAGCCTACGACGGTCAACGAATCAGTCTGACGTTCAGACACATTGGCACGTATCTAGATGCGAAGTCAGAGTACATCTGGGGCCAGGGGGCGACAGGGAAGGAGCGAGAGGATGCGCGGAAAGTCATCAACGGGGGCGCAAAGGCAGTCGACAAGTTGGTGAAAGGCTTTGGGGCGGAGAATTCTGCGGCTGGAATCGCCTGGGCGGAGTGGTATGGTTGTGGGAGCGATGTGCTACACTTGAAGTGATGCTGTCCTCAGATGGATGAGCGAAAGGCATCGTGGGCAGGTTTGTTTTTACCGCTTGTTATCGTCAAATCCCGGCCACGGTCACTGGTACTGTCTACCTAGTCAACCCGCCCGGTGCTCTCGTGACATTTGTGGTTGTTGGCTAGTGCAGTGCCGGCTCGGTTTGTGTCGCCCAGGCATGACATACATCCCAATATCACTGGTGATGTGCACGCTTGATCCAGGGCCCTTCCATCAAATCGTCCTGGCGAGCCAATGACAATTCAGAAACAGCCATATATGAAAGCAAAGATATGAAATATGAAATATGATCTAAATGATGATATATTAAATAACGACTCCTCGGAAGGGTCTCTCAGGTAAACCAAACAAACACGCTAGCCTCTCAAGGCAATTCTGATCTTCAAACCGCCGCCCCTCCTATGCAATGGATATCTCGAAACAAATGCCCTTCCCCACCCCGGAACTCCACGCTCAAAATTCTTTGACAGATGAAAGAAATTAACCCCCTCGACATTGCCTTTCCCATATGCAAGCAAAACCAACCCATCATTTCAGCTGCTCGTCGACGGCTTCGTAGAATCCTTCCATGCGCCACCGCCAGCTCTTCAAGTAAGAGCCAATCGACTTGTCCACAGGCGCCCACCACTTCTCGTGCAGACTAGCAACGCCGCCCTTCAAATCCTCCATAGTAGGGTAGTGCGCGTTCCACTCGGTCGAGACGGCTTTCCAGGGCATGTTACCGCCGTCGGCCTCGGGCCTGTGGACGTAGTTGAGCAGGTTCTGCTCGGGCAGGTGCGGCGGGAAGCGCTCGGGGAGCTGCATGACATTGAGGTAGAACTTCTGCAGCTCGAGCGAGGGCTGCATGACGAAGAAGCCGGCGTTGAGGTAGTTGATGTTGGGGTAGTCGCCGGCGGCGTCGGAGGGCGGGTAGTGGTGCGCGGCGTTCATTTCGGGCTGGCCGGCGAAGACGTAGGTGGAGGGGAGGGAGCCCTCGTCTTGTTTGTTTTTGTCCGGACGGTCGAGGGTTTGGTGCAAGGCGACGGCGGGGTCGTCGAAGACGCCGTCGAGAGGTCTGCTGAGGACAGTGTCACCGTCCAGGAAACAGATTCGGTCGAATTGGGTGAGCTCCCAGAGGCGCAGCTTGTCGAAGACTTCTTGCCAGTTCGAAGCGCCTGCTCCCTCCAACCAGCTGGGCTTCTCGACGGTCTCCACCACAATCACGATCGCACCATCGCGACGGAGACGCTCGATTTTGTTCGCATGGACGCCCTTTGTGGCAAGAACGATGAAGGGAATGTCCTTGCTCCGGGTCTCAGGAGCGTGCATGATCTGGTAACCAAGAAGTCGTGTGGCGATGAAGTAGTTATCGTGGAGGTTGCCAGGATCGTCGGGGTGATTAGAGTCGGCTGCGAGGAGCGTTGCAAATGCATACTTTGACTCGGTGGTCTCCAGAGATGCTGAGGGATGCAGCGCTGACTTGGCCGTTCCCGTGGTAGCGTCCGCGACGTGTTTTACTAGAGCATCTCGCTGGCTGTCGTATGCGGTTGGCAGTGGTGTGTACACGAATAGTGTGAGGATAGCAACTGCTGCAAGCACGACGTAAAGTCCCATGCAGTTGCGTCGAGCGATACCAGTGCCTGAGGGCGACAGACTGCGCAGATATGGAGCCATCTGGGCTAGTCAGCGCAGAGTGTGGTGGTATAGTCCAACGAACGACGTAGTAGGTAAGCGGCACTGCAAGTCTGCAATAGGCAACGATATATGAGATTGTTTGTCTCTGCCACAGCACAGTACGGGGCAGAGGAAGCAAACGTAACACGTAGACAAGTAAAAGAAAGAAATATGTATGACAAGGAAGGCGCGAGAGCAAGGGAAATTAGAAGGTCGTGAGTGCTGGCGGAGGAGGAGGCCAGACCTGCATTCACGGCGTTATCTATCGTCGCGAACAGCCTACCGAAACGACTCTCTGCTGCTACTGCTGCGCAAGGAAGGGCCCAAAGTAAGCAAGCTCATTAAGGTATGCGAGGGTCTTTCGCCTTCGCCTTCGCCTAGCAGACACTGGCGTGTGGCGTCGCGGATGGGATTCCTCCATCTCGTTTCTTGGTGCTCGCATCTTGGGAGGGCACATTGGGTGAGGCGAGGCGAGGCGCGGCGTGTGAGTGGCCAGAGCGGTAGAGTTTGCGCGCCCAAATTTCGTGCGCAAGGGGCTTTTGTCGGCTTCACGGGCTAAACCGCTAAAGAGATCGTATTTCGGACAGACCCGCCAGGCTTGGACTATGCAGAGGCAAGCGTGCTCTGCTGCTCGCTGAAGACTGGAGCTGACACCACCCTTCCCGCATCCCCCCCCCCGCGCGCTGGTGGCTGGACTGGTAGGTGAAGAGGGCAGTGTACCGTACCACCAAGCCAGCGTCCACAAATAGAGTGGTGGGTGCGTGGTGTGATTTTTAAGTACTGCGATTGGGAGTAAGCAGTGATGCTACTACTGTACGATGGTGGGCTGTCTATACGGCATATCATGGAGTATGCCGCGTCGTTTCCCACTCGAGAGATTCATGTCATGTCGAGTCGTGTATAAGATTAGAGGGGAGACGCGTGGGAAAGGAAAGAAAGACAGCAGAGCCTCACACTGTCAAATACTCGGTTGAATTTCCATCCCACAAGTCTTGATGTGAGCTCTTCTTGCTTTCTTGCTCGTACTGTCCTGCTTACGAAAGCCCCGGATACAAACCTTACCATGGTTTCATTCAGCTCCGAAAGTATCGCAAAAACCTTGTGTAAGAATGGCGTTTCTGGAAGATCTGCACCGTCATCTCTTTACGGGCAATCAAGGCCATTTCGTCTGATACGTTTGGATATTTCGTGGCGCTGAACTCCCATTGTCGAGGTGTGACTGACTGAGACTGACTGACTGCGAGAGGGACTTGACCCTTGTTGTGATACTTTTCAGTATCAAATGTGCCGCCGGAATGTCTCACGGTTCGGCGATGAACTTGAGTGAGTGGTGATTCAGATGCCAGAGGCGCAAGCCTGCTGCTGTTAGTGGAGCTGTCGTGCATCGCTCAGTGTCGTATGGCAAGTCACGTCGAGGTTTGATCTCTGCCAATGACCCCTCCAGACACACTGAGAAATGCGGCAATTGCAAAGCCGAAAGGAATATCATGTTCAGCCCGTGAAGAAAAGGAACTGTTGACAATACTAGGTATACACGTCCACCCTGCACTTCTAAGCAGCGCTCTTGCCCTTCTTCGAGCCACCTGCCTTGAAAGCCGCGCCTCTCCTCGCACTCCTGTCCGTCGGCTTGCCCTGCTTTTGAGGGCCCTTCTTGTTCTTTCCACCGCCCTTGCCACCAAGCTTGAGACCTGTGTTACCCTGCTTCTGAGTCGCTCTGTGGCCCTCGAACACAAATGCTTCGGGCCTCTTGAAGCCTGCAAGGTTGTGGGCAGGCCTGTCTTCTCTGGGGCCCTTGTTCGCCGCTTTTTGTTGATCCTTCAGCAGAGCGGCAGCACCAGCCTTGCCGACCATCCTGCTCTGTCTGCCCAATTGCGCAGCCTCTTCCTGAGTGATTTTGCGTTGGTAGCCACTTGGTGCAGCCGCCTTGGTGTTTGAGCCGGGGCGCCCAGAGCCGGGCCTTGCGTTTCGCTTTTGTGCTTTTGCGCGAGAGACACGCAGCTTTCGGGGAAGCATGGGAGGGAACTTCTTCTCGTTGTCCAGGAGAGCCTTCTCGACGCTGTTCTCGTCCACGAACTGTACGTACGCGATGCCCTTGCCGACACGTGTGATGCTGTCGCGAATGACACGCACCGACTCGACGGCACCGTGACGCGACATCGTACGCCAGAGACCTTCCTCGTGATCTGCGGGCTGCTTGCCGGGCTTGCGCACTTCGCGACCGTCGGCGGCGTTGGCGGCTTGGATGTTGGTCTCGTCGTCGACGAAGCCCAGGTTTCCAATGAAGACGCAGCGCTTGTGGTCAACGACAGATGGGTGAGCGATTTCGTCCACACGTAGGTGGCGGTCGAGGGTCTTGGTTGCATTCAGACGGCGCGCGGCTTCGCGTGAGAGAATTGGCGAGCTGTAGACTGCGTATGCATTGGTAGATTTTGTTGTGGCGTCCATGAGTTCCTTCTTCGCATATGCGGCCTTTTTGGGGAGAGATGCGGCGTAGGGCGTGCTGCGGAAGCGAATAGATTCAAGCTTGAACTTGACATCGGGGTGCTTCTTTTGCACTTCCGGGAAGAATGAAGTGAGGTGTGCGATGAAGACCCTGCGTGCGGATTTCGAGGTGATTGCTGAGGTCGAGACGTTTCCGAGGAAGACTGTACGGCTGGCCTTGGTGAGGTCGTTCTCTTTTTGTTGAGTCTCGTGCTTGGGCACAGGAGAAGATTTCCTCGCCTTCTTGGTGCTCTTCTCGTCGTCGGCTTCCTCTTCGTCGTCCTCCTCGTCGTCCATCATGTCATCGTCGCTCTCTGCCTCAATCTGCACGTCCACGCCGTCGTTGTCGTCGTCGCTCTCCTCAGCCTCGACATCCTCGCCCTTTTGGCGCTTAGAAGCGCGTTCCTTCTGAGCAGCCGCTGCCTCCTGTGCCTCCTCCTTCTCAAGTTTGCGCATGTAGACATCCTCGATCTCGTCGCCCGCATCCTTGCGCTTCCTCTTGCGCTTCTTGTCGTCCTCTGGTACTTGCGCGACCGCCTTGCTGGTCTCCTCGGCAATGTTGACTAGCTCGTCGTCGGCTCCATCGTCAAAGTCCTCGTCGATTTCGCTGAGCTCGGCATCTGGGTCCTCGTCCTCGGAGTCTCCCTCGGGCTCTGGAACGATCTCCTGGCGTGTTGGTGGTGTAGGCTGAGAATGTTAGTTTTAGATTCATGCGTAGTTAGTCTGGAATATACACACCTGTGCGGCGAAAAGAGACGAAAGCACTGGGTTCACGGCCTTCTTGTCGGCAAGCAATGAAGCGGCAGAAGCCTGTTCGACCGAGGATTTCTCATCCTTCTTGCTCTTTTTCGCGCACTTGTCTTTCTTGGACCTCTTCTCCACCTTGGGACTCTTGTCGCTGGTCTTTGCGCCCATGATTGTTTTGGTGGTGGGTTAGTAGTGTATGTATTTAGCCCAAGTGCTGCCTTCCCAACTTGTGATATTTTTCGAGCAAAGCTTCGGGGCCCTGAGACTAGCTGACGCGCTGATTGGCTGGATGGGCGATACTTCATCATCGCAAAGCCGAAAGCACGAGTGGAGGAGGCGAGGCACAGGCACAGGCACAGGCAGGATACAGCAGCACGCTTGTTGTGCCTTCATCCATCTGCCGTCTGCTGCTGTCTCTTTCCCACAACACACACACATACACACCACGCCCTAATCTTCACCAGCACTGCTCACGTCGACCATCCTTAGCCACGCCGCTCACTGGCGTGCGACGTCTTCATACCACCCACCCCATCAGCTAGCAGCGCCCTCCTCTGCACCCGAACCCGTCCGCCTTCTCGGTTGCCGATACCGCAAAACCAGTGCGTCGCGCACCCCAGCCCTGCTCTTGAGCGCTGCGCCGACTCGGCATCACCCTCGCATTGAAACCCTCCAGTCTGCATACCACTGCTCGAGGGCGAGTCTTGCACAATCCGCGTTGTCGGGCGTTTGCGAACATCCACACATCGCCTAGGGCCATGGCGTCGCCAGCCACTGCGCGTCGAACTGAGCCGCTACACGATAGTAAGTTGCTCCTGCTGAGCTATGAGCATTCCCAGTCGCAAAATCGGCATCTTTCGCTAACTTGTGCCTGCGCAGACCACGATGCCGACTCTGGCGTACACACTCCTCTCCGCGCAGCCCACCACACCCCTGCTAGGGCACCCACACCCCGCCCTTCCATCTCTCCTCTGAGCACCGCCTCAAAAGCTCCTCGAGGTTCGCCTATCGCCACAAGAGATGCTACAATGCGCGATGTTGACCTCGACCAAATAAGTGCCGAGGCTCTCGACGCTGCCGATCGCCCAGAAGCCGAAATCGGCGACATTCCTGATGACCGCTCGAGCAGTCTCAGTGATCCCGAGGACGTAGATGACGATGAGGAGGGACTGAGATATGTGGCCAATGGTGCAAGAGGTGTTAATCTGCCAACCGCGCAAAGAACTCTGGAGGTGGATTCTGAAGCCGAGACTGAAAGATTGGAGGAATCTCCGCGAAAATCAAGGCAACACGCAGAAAGCACCGGCAGGACGCCTAGTAAGCTCAGCAAAGCTGCCGGCGTGGAAGACGATCTGTCGGAGCCACCATCGCCTCTGCCGACAGGACCAGGCGCTGCTTCTAGTACGTCAACAATCGAGACGGCCGGTAAGGCTTCTAGAACCAGGCCCTACAGAATTGGTGTGGCCATCATCTGCAGTACGCGATACTAATGCAACAGTTTTAGGACAGAAGCGCAAACGCTCAGATGCTGAGGAAAGCCCTCTCACAAGCGAGGAATCGGACATTGAACAATCGCCCAGAAAACGAAGCCAAGGCCCTTCCGCACATCCGCTCGAGGGCGAGGTTGCGCAGTCCACAGAACTGAACGGTGCCGACGATGCGCAAGAGATCGAAGAAACTGAGACTGCCGAGGTCGAGGATGTCGAAGTCCCAGCTGCATTGCCCACGAAAGGCTTCAAAGGCAAGAGGGGCCGCAAGCCTGGAAGGAAGGCCAAGGCGCATGAAGAAATCGAAGGAGTAGAAACTGCGGACCCTACTGCGGGTATCGAGGGTGATGAGACGGTGGAGCCTGAACCCAAGAGCGAGGAGGAGCTCAAACAAAAGGGAGAGGCATCTTCTTCCTTCGAGGATCTCGCGAAACAATTCACGGCGTTCCGACAGCGCCTCGTCAACGAAAGTCTGGCATCGGTTGAGCACGAGCTGCAACTGCTCAACCAGCCCGATTGCATGCACCCGGAGTTCTTGCGACAGGTTTCGTGCATCGACGAACGACGAGCTAAGCAGATTCGCGAGGCGAATGCTTTCTACCGGTATCGCATGCGGTCAGTGCGCCAACGTACACTGGGAGAGCGCGCACAGCTCCATTCGCAATACTTCCAGACAGCTCGTGAGCTTCGGGAGAATATGCTTTATGAGCTTGGCGAGGACTGGTATGGTATCCAAAAGGAACGTCGACAACAGCACCAGGAAGGCGAAGAAAGGTTCTTATACAAGCTACCGAGCAAGAAAAGCGCGCAGATCCGGCAACAAGCCAAGTACAACCAGGAGGTCAGCGTGCTCAGTGGTGTCGCGAAGTACGTTGGATTCCCAGCTGCACCGAACATCTCTGGTGTCGAAGGATCTGGATTGGAGGATGACTTCAAGGCCATGCGTGTAAGTACATGTAACACGTGATACCGAAACCTGCCACACACTGACTTGAACCTGCAGATCCCTCGGCGTATGCATCAGCCCGTGCAACAACATATGCACCCTCATCAACATCAGCATGTACACCCTCCCCAATTGTCGCAGCAACAGCAATTGCAGCAGCAGCCACAACAAGCTCTACAAGCACCACAGCATCAGCAGCAACAACAGCAACAGCAACAGCCACAGACTGTCTACGTGACAGTGCCGTATGCTCCACCGCCGGCGCCTACCGAGCGTCAGGCGCATGAACAGTTCCTCGAGCAGAATGCTTGGGCTCGCCCTCAGCAAACAGTCATGTCTACGCATGGCACACCCAACTTCACCCATACACCAGATTGGGCCGACCAACCACCTGGGGCGAGACATCTCATGCGCAATCTTGGAGGACCAGGCCAGCGTACCGGCAGTCCACTTGCGACGCCTGTATCAGGGAAGCGTACAACTGGCTTTGCTGATGGAATGGATGGTCACAGCTCAGCGCTCGCGGCACCTCCGTCGAGCTCGAGGACCCCTGCTCAAAGTATTTCCACGGGCTCGCCACTACAAGTCGGCAAGCATAGACAGCTCAATGGCAATACTGCTCACACTGGGGAGAGGGAGCTCACGGGCTTCCGCAATATTTCGAACATATCCAGCACGAGCACGATTGATGCGCCCTTGTCAGCGGAGAAGTCTCTCCAAGAAGCAGATCGCGCGCCTCACCACGAAGGCTCTCTCATGGCCAGATATCTACCAGGCCTACACACAGAGCAATCAGCTCCACATCAATCCTTTGATACAAGCCAACTACACCGACACCCCAATCAAGCAGAAGGCGGTCTAAATAAAGACGTCTACGCCAGTCATGGTTTCAGGCCGGCGGAGGGGTCCTACGGGACGCCAACAGCATCTTTGATGTCTGGAAGAGCTCCACCGCCGAGCGGATGAATTTGTACTGGGAGCGATTGATATTGGAGACGAATTGTGCAAAAGAAATGAAAGGAATTGGCAAGAATATATATGTACTCATGATACCCTATTAGCGCGACGACGACGGACTGATGGAAGAATATGTCGGGGTTTGAGGAAATCATAGGCCTGAATATAGTGGAAACCCCTCTGCTCACACAATTGATCAAATATCCCTAGTGTCACTCGCTCGTCTGGCACTGAAGCCTGCAAGCTTGAGCTTCAACGTTAACAGGATGTGGCATGCTTGACCCCAGGCCAAACCCAGACCGTTCATAGTTACAGTATACACCTATCGGTTCGAAACCGGGGTATGCTCCGCGTACCACAAACCATCGAGCTGCCCACAATATGCTTTTCGTTCACGGCTTGAACCCTATTCGACAGGTCAGATGATCCTGCGTTGCCTGACACTTACGTATAACGGATGGTCTCGCGACGATAGCGAGACCCGCGCCACAAGGCAATTCTAGAACACCGGGTATCGGCCCACAATGGTATGCTGGAGGCTAGATTTGGTCGTTGTACAGGGCGCATGCGCACCGTCCATTGGAGTATATAAAGGGCATGGAGAGTCGTCTTCTTGGGGGATTTATCTTGCGGCTGACCTGTTGGGTTGCCTTGGCTATCATCATCCTTCACCTGTAACACGGAATCTGAGGTCGTCTTCAGCCTCACAGGATCTCTAGGATCGGCTCGCTTGCTATAAAACACTCTCAATCGTCTTGACTGTCCCGTTGCCTCCATCCATCAATTCGAACAGCCAGACAATATGCAAGCGAAAGGAAGCTGCCTCTGCGGCAAATCATCCTACACTCTCAACGGCGAGCCAACTCTGACGGTAAGACCCTTCAACCAACTCTCTCATTCGACCTGAAGTTAACGAACCAAATACTGACACCTCCCCACCAGGCTCTCTGCCACTGCCTCAACTGCCGCAAACTCACCGGCTCCTCCCACTCCACCGCCTTGATGCTCCCAGTGTCATCCCTCATCTTCAACGACTCGTCCCCTCTCAAGAAAGTCACGGTCCCACATCACGAAGCCGGCTTCCCGATGACGATCACTTTCTGCGCAGATTGCGGGTCGGCATTGAGCAAGGAAGCCGATGCGGAAGCTTTCAAGGGTATGGTTATTGTGTTTGCGGGCTGTTTGGATGGGCCGGAGGCGCTGCAGGAGATCAGTCCGCAGGCGGAGATGTGGACGAAGTATAGGGTTGGATGGAGGGGGAGTTTGGAGGGGACGACGCAGTGTTTTGGGTTTGAGTGAGTGATGCGTTAGGGTGTTGAGGGCGATTCGATTCATTCAAGTGGTTAGGAATTTGTTCGGAGAAATCGCGTACTTCTGCAGATTGTGGGAACTTGTTCGTGCAATTGGACTGTGGTGATTATTCCACGAGAGGAGAGGGTTTGGCGAGAGAAGAGAATGGATGATCATGTGTGCCGTCAGACGGTGCCAAAAGTGGTTTGTCGAAAAGTGGTTGATTAAATACATGAAGCTAAATTTAACTCGCAACGCACGAGCTCAAATCACTGAATTTCATATCATCTCAAGGTCATCATTGGCTTTACAATCACGCTTTGACGGTGTCAAAGCCCTGCCATCCTGTCAATTTGCCGCGGATCTCAGCATTGTAAGCTCCAACGCCACCGGCATAACATGTCTGTAACAAGACGTCAGTATGAATATGTGTATTGGTGGAACAGCGCATTGTGAACGTACCATCTCGACCTTCTTGCCTGGCACGGTACCACCCATGTATGTGCTGCGAGTCGTGGGGAATAGCGTAGCGTCGCCGAGCTCATTGATGCGTTGCTTCCAGGCTTTGGTAGCCTCCTCAGTAGGGTTGATGTACTTGAGACCCTGCTTGTTCGCCTGTTTGATCGCGTCCTTTATCCAGCGGCCCTGGATCTCTACTGACGAGGGACCGTTGGAGAGGAGGGTAGGTCCGTGGGGGCCGTACAGGTGGAAGCTGTGGGGTGTTAGCATCGCAATTGAACGGTGGAGGTGGAGGTACGTACAGGTTGGGGTAGCCTGAGATGGTGGTACCGAGGTAGGTGTGTGCACCATCCTTCCACTCGTCTTGCAGGTATGTGCCGTTGATGCTCTTCAGACCCATGTTGGTCATGCCGCCAGTCACAACGTCGAAACCGGTGGCGAGTGCGATGATGTCGTATTCGCGCTCCTCGCCGTCAGATGTGATTATGCCCTTCTCGGTAAACTCCTTGATCGGAGTACCGTACTTGGTCTCCGGGTTGATGTTCACAATGCCGACGTTGTCGCGGTTGAGAACCTCGTAGTAGTTCTGCTCGAGACACGGACGCTTGATGCCAAAGGCGTGGGGCGGCTCAACTGGGAAGAGAATCTCGTTCTTCCTTTTGTCCTTGACGCGAGGTGACTGCTTCTTCTGCCAGAAGTTCTATTAACCATGTTAGCTTTTGCAGAAAGACCATCTCCGCGACAGGGAGCGCTCACGTATGCCTCGCGATTAGCCTTCGCATCTGAGAGGTAGTCCTTGTAACCACCGAGCCAGAGACCGAAGCCGGCTTGCTCCCAGAGCTTCTCGAAGTGCGCCTCACGCTCTTCTGGAGTGTCATCGAACTGTAGATAGTATCAGCGCAATGTGTCCTCGCAAATGACAACGATTAAACTAACGGTGTCACGCTCAAGCAGGTCGTAATCGAACCCGGCAAAGCAGAGCTCGCGAAGATTGTGAATCTTTGGGTACAGAGGCTTCAGAGCATCTTGCTCCTCCTTGGATAGATCGCGCTTGCCCATAGGCAAGGCAAGGTTCGGTGTGCGTTGATAGACATCAAGGTGGCTCGCGGTCGGTCCCATTTCCTGAACTGGTCAGTTGTGATCGTCGTATGATCCGTGATGGACTTCATGACGTACCTGGATCATTTGAACTCCTGAAGCTCCAGTGCCAATGATGGCAACGCGCTTTCCGTCGTATGGTACACCCTCAGCTGGCCAGAATGAAGAGTGGTGGATGGTGCCTTTAAACTTATCCATTGACGGGAAGCCAGGGATATAGCGTTTTGCAGCAAATCCAGCACACACAACAAGGTGCTTGGCTTTGGCCTTGCGACCATCTTGTGTTCCGACATTCCACTTGCCTTCCTCGAGATCGAACTCGGCGGAAGTAACGACTGTTTCGAAAGAGCAATCCTTGCTGAGATTGAGCACCTTGTCCATGTGGTCGAAATAGGCTTGAAGTTCTTCCCAGTTGGGATAGTTGGTTGTCCAGTGCCAGTCCTTGTACACTTCGGGGATTGCCAACTCGTAGATGGGCACTGGGCTATCGACACGAGCACCAGGGTACACGTTCCATCTCCAAGTGCCTCCAAATGAAGTTCCCGCTTCGTAGATGGCGGCCTTCAATCCAGCCTTCCTCATCTCATACAAACTGAAAGCGCCGCCAAAGCCTTTGAATTGTTAGAGATCGAGCGAATGGTTACTTTCTCGCTGTCTAGGAGCAAAACTCCGTACTGGCTTTTCAGCGGCATGTCAGGCAGTACGGATTCTGAATCTAGATCGAGAGACATAGAGAGGCTTACCAGCTCCTACAATCAAGACATCGAGGTCGAGATCATCTGCATAAGGTCCATCATGGCGTGTCCTGTTGCTGTACTCTCGAAGATCTGTCTTCAGAATACGCTCTGGCTGAGGCTCCTGATCGATGGAGCCCATTTTGCTGTGGTATTTCGCAGGTATGTGTTGTGGTGTTGCTAAGGGTGATAGCTAATAAGGAAGATACTTGATTGCACTCCTTCTCCGCGACCAGGGTGGCGGGCATTATAAGCAATAATTCTCGCCATGATCGTCCGCGATTCCGGTCGGCCGCAGTCTACCAGAACGCGTACCCCGCTAGCATGCACAATCATGTATACTATGTGTACTCCGGTCTTAGTTGCCAATGGACGCTAGTGTTAGGCTTTCCTTATGTCGACATTTAACGCCACACGATCTGTTTCGGCGATGTTCAAGACGTGGGAATAACAAATAGTGGGTGGGGTTTGGTTAGGATGCGGGGGATGCGGGGAGCGACAGGGTCGAGAAGAGCGGAACCGACCAAGGCCTTGAGGGCCCCCAAACTCTCAGACTCGATCACAAGGTTGCTGTTCCGAAACTAGATCGACTTGGAAATGCACCTCCGGTACAGCGAGCAGCGAGCACCGTAGCCGCCTTGACGGGTAAATGCAAGCGCAGCGGGTCGGCTTCGAATGCCCCGATGGCTCTTTCACGCGTATTTTTTCCTCGCTAACAAGAAAGGCATTGCGAAGAACCAGATTGCGATCTTTTATAGACAGAATAGCCAGCATGGCAATCCGTTCCGTTGAATTCGTCCTCGAGGTGGGTCGAGGCTCCCGTTGTCAGCATCAATCGGTTCATGTCTGTCCCGCTTACAGGATATGATACATAGTTTGTCGACCTGTCAAGAATATCTATCTTTTTTCATGCGCGATTCGATGCATTCGTTGTACTGTAACATTCTCAACGGTCACACCTCATGCACTATCGCGAGAACGATCTCGAGGTGGGCGAATATCAGTGGCTTTCATGATCGTACCACAGGGCATGGATTCGAACGACCATGCTTATCATTGAGATATTGTTGGCAGACAATCGTCAACAGCTCCAAGGTCGTTTGACATGTGCAAACGACTGCACGACGTCTCATCGTTACCTCTATAGAGCATAGCGGGCCACATGTCGATCCGTATTCACTGTAGTCGGATCTGTCATGCTGAGAACGTAGCAATTGGCTTAAAGCGACATAGGTCATTGCCAGTATGCGTGCTGTATATCGAGTTCTCGGGTTGTCGCTGCGAGAGATTCACGTGACAGTTGAAGAGTATAGCCATGTCCATCGAGCTTGGCCAGAAGTCATTCGCATGAATCTGCTGCGAAGGACTGCGCACATCCATCACAGGAGGCAGCATACTTTGACTCCGTGCATCAGCTCTGCAAGGTACAATCGATTATCGTATCGTGGTCCGCAGGAAGCAAGGCATGGCAATCACGTGAAGTCGCGCGCGCGTAACAGAGGAAGTCTGAGCTTGGCGTTTGGATCGGGAAGCGCCGACCAGGGGCATCATCGCACTCGTGGCAGCTTAAGTTAGCTGTCAACTAACTTACTCCCAAGGAACCTTCCTAGTTGGAGCAGCAGCTGAACATCCGTGCCCAAAACGGCGAACACCAGCACACACTTCTTTGCGGCCGTCGACCGCTTCCTGTCCTTCCTTCATTTCACCCTCCTTTAAGTAATTGGGCTGTCACAAGCCTACACCCACCAAACATGTCCTCCAATGCTGCCCTTCGCCAGCGGGGAGGGAAACGTGGCGCAACTGACGCTGAAGCGACCCCGAGCGTGGACGCAGATGAGGTTATCAGCCAGGTCAAGGGCGCTGCGAAAGAGACGGTACAGAGGGAATGGGACTACAAGCTTGCGCTTGCTGTGATTACAGTCCTGGCATTCATTACCCGCTTCTGGGGCATCAGCCATCCAAGTCAGGTGGTGTTTGATGAGGTGCACTTCGGCAAGGTAAGAACGCATAAATTTCAATTGAAATACTTGCAAGGATATGACCTAACCATGAGAATCGCAGTTCGCATCCTACTACCTTCAGCGTACCTACTTTTTCGATGTCCACCCTCCATTTGGCAAGCTCCTCTTCGCATTCGCAGGCTGGCTCGTTGGATACGATGGTTCCTTCCTCTTCGAAAACATCGGCGACTCTTACATCATAAACAAGGTCCCGTATGTTGCATACAGGTCGATGCCCGCAACGATGGGATCGCTCACAGTCAGCGTTGTCTTCTGGATCATGTGGGAGTCTGGCTACAGCCTTCCCGCCTGTATCGTTGCGGCTTCCGTGGTCCTCTTTGACAACGCGCACATCGGACAGACACGCCTCATCTTGCTAGATGCCACTCTGATTCTCTTCATGGCGCTGAGCGTCCTCAGCTACATTCGGTTCTACAAGCTTCGCCATGCGCCTTTCGGTCGGAAATGGTGGAAGTGGCTCTTGTTGACCGGCATCTGCATGTCTTGCGTTATTAGCACCAAGTATGTCGGCGCCTTCACCTTCTTCTCCATTGGTGTGCCGGTCATCATCGATCTCTGGGACTTGCTCGACATCAAGCGCAAGCAGGGTCCTCTGAGCATTCCGGAATTCGGAAAGCACTTAAGCGCTCGCATCATCGGCTTCATCGTCGTTCCTTTCTTGATGTACCTCTTCTGGTTCCAGGTTCACTTCACCATCCTATCTAGGTCAGGACCTGGCGACAGTTTCATGACTCCCGAATTCCAGGAGACTCTCAGCGACAACCTTATGACCCAAAAGTCTGTCGGCATTGATTACTTCGACAACATTGCGATGAAGCACAAGGAGACAAAGGTTTACCTTCACTCTCACGTCGACAAGTACCCACTCCGCTACGAGGATGGCCGCATCTCGTCCCAGGGCCAGCAGGTGACAGGCTACCCCCACAATGATACCAACAACTATTGGCAAATCGTTCCGTCGGTCGAGATGGAAGGCCGTGGCCACCCTGTCAAAAACGGCGATGTCGTTCGTTTCCGTCACCTTGTGACCGACACTTGGCTTCTTACCCACGACGTCGCCTCTCCATCCTACCCTACCAACCAGGAATTCACCACCGTCAGCACTGAAGACGCGAACGAGAAGCGTTTTAACGATACGCTGTTCGAGATCAGGATCGAAAACGGCAAGAACAAGCAGCAGTTCAAGACTATGTCATCTCACTTCAAACTTGTCCACTTCCCGTCCAAGGTTGCTATGTGGACCCACACCACACCACTTCCTGACTGGGGTTACAAGCAGGCTGAGATTAACGGTAATAAGAACATCGCTCAGTCATCGAACATCTGGTATGTGGAGGAGATTCCTGGTCTACCTGAGGACTCCCCACGCCTCAAGAAGGAAGAACGCAAGGTCAAGCAGATGCCTTTCTTGAAGAAGTACTTCGAGCTCCAGCGCGCCATGTTCTTCCACAACAACGCCTTGACCTCAAGCCACCCTTACTCTTCGCAGCCAATTCAATGGCCTTTCCTTCTGCGCGGTGTGAGCTTCTGGACTGAGAACGAGACCAGGCAGCAAATCTACTTCCTTGGCAACCCAATCGGTTGGTGGATCGCCTCGTCTATTCTTGCTGTGTTCTCTGGTATCATCCTGGCCGACCAAGTCAGCATTCGTCGTGGCGTGGATGCGCTCGATAAGCGTAAGTTTTGCATTCCCATTTTCTGACAACATCTCAACTAACATTTGTCAGGCACCCGCTCTCGTTTGTACAACAGCACTGGCTTCTTCTTCCTTACTTGGGCCGCCCACTACATTCCATTCTTTATTATGGGCCGTCAGCTCTTCCTGCATCATTACCTACCAGCACACCTTGCTAGCGCGCTTGTCGCGGGTGCTCTGATTGAGTTCATCTTCAACCTCGAGCCTGCCGACGTCGCCAGCGTTGCCAAGGATGGCAGCAAGACCATCACCAAGGAACCTCGCAGCAAGCCCATCAGGGAGCGCATTGCTGGACAATCTTTGCTCGCTACCTGGGCTGCCTCTGGTGTCATCGTCGCCGCTCTGATCTGGGGCTTCCTCTTCTTCGCGCCTCTCACTTACGGCACTCCTGCTCTGAGTGTGCCTGAGGTCCAAACGAGGAAGTGGCTCAACTATGACTTGCACTTTGCCAAGTAGACTGTGCGCTGAAGAGTCAATGCGATGCGTATGATACGTGTACGTTATTTTAGCGGGTGGTTTCCAAGATGGGCTTGAGTGATAATCTGTTGTGGTATGGCGCAGAACGCAACGAAATATCATTATACCTCAATCCTTGAAATCTTCTTTGCATTCGTGGCTTCAAGTGATTGCGCTTGCATTCGTCCTTTCCAATGCTCGGGTAGCAATCCAATAACAAAGGTCTGACCCCCTCGAGTGCATGTTGCGGACACTGCTTGATCATAACTGGAAACGGGTCCAGAGAATGATCAACCTCTGGTGAGCGGTACAAGATCGCGTTCAAGTGGTAATCAAAGCGGTGACAATTACTCTAGAAGATGAGATTAGCACAAAAGCCCTCAAGGGAATTAAGAACCGTTGATGAGATATTCCAGCGGCACAGATGAGTGCAGTGTCATTCTGCGCTTTGCAGTACCAATACACAGATTGACAAATGAATGTCCAGCTAGGAAAGCATCTCAATGGTAAGCAAGGCTATACACATATCTGTTGTCGACGGTACTGGCACACCAGCTGGTGAGATACTGTCAATGATGTCTGGCCATCTCCGTGACTAGTGTGTAAGTACTATTAGTCTTGGAGACAGATGTGCCCAATCCCGCCATTAAGATGCTCTCAAACCCTTCTTCGCGAGCTAGTAACTGATCTGCTTGTGCGATAGAACTCCGGTTTAGAGATAGCTACACCTACCACGGAGATGCTGTTCAAGCTGTGATCGCTTCTTAGTAACTAATGTGCTAGTACACTGGGTCTCGGTTTACATAGGACTGCGTCTGCCACTGAGACGGTGAAATATGGTCAGCAATAACTCAATAGCTGACAAGACTGGATATGGTCTTATAGTTGTCGATAGCCTCACATCAGCTACTGAGCTAGCCCTGCCTCATGAATATGGTCTCAAAGGCAGCAATTACTGTGATTACTACTAAAGTCGATGATGTTTTCACACTAGCTGCTGGGATCGCTAGGTCTTGTTAAAGATATCTCAGTGGATCCCATCAAGTCGTGTAAGGCTTCGAGATTAGACAACGTCTCATTGTGATCGTTGCGGCGTCAAGAGACGTCATGTATCTCGATGAGCTGCAACTTCCATCTTGTCACCAGGAGACCGTGTAGCACTGTAATATGATCTTTCAGCTTTTGAGGCGTCGAGCTCAATGGCAAGCGTGGGCACTTTTGCATCTATGTTAGGACGGGCGCAGTGTATAAGCCATCAAGATACCGTGATTGACCACTCGCTGAGAACATCAAAGGGTGTGAGAGCAAAAATCACAAGCTAAGCTTTGCCTATTCATCAGTAGTGAGTAAGTGAAAGATGAGCTACCACTTCCGCACAGTGAAGAGTGAAGGGAAGCCTGACCGGACTCATCATACAAATTCGCTGTGTGAGTAGGACGCACCGCCTCACCTGGAGACTCACTTGCGTTTTCACGTGGATTCAGTGCTGTTTGCAAATCCAAAGAAGAGGTAAAGCCAGGCAGCTTTTCGCTCGCACAACTTGCAGTTCACCCTCTGCTTCTTCCACACCTGACCTTTCTCACCACAACCAACATCCTGCATTCCAGACACAACACTCCTTGGTATTGATTGGTATGTCACCACCCTTCGATATTTTTGAAGCCTTTCTCTTCTGCTCACATACTGCTACAGATGCATCCACTTCACCACACCACTCACTCGCCATCCAGAACACCGATCAATCAACATGGTACCCAAGGAGAAGGCCGAGCCCCAGACCTTTACGTTCGACGAGGTCGCTTGCGTGATCGCAGCCATGAACACTGCCGGTGTTGTCCTCGGTGCCAAGCACTACGGCCTAATGGCTAAGCTCGACGGCACCCGCACCACATCCAGTTTCGAGCACAAGTTCCGCGCGGTCAAGGCGCGTGGCAAGGAGCTTGCGACTGAGCTCAATGACGGCACTGCCACTCCGAAGGCTTCGAAGACCGCGGACAAGACTAAAACCTCCACTGGCAAGAAGCGTGGCAGTACGTTAGACCCACTCTGTTATTTGTGCTCACCTCGCTGACCATGACTTCACCCACAGAGAAGGACGTCGAGGCTGACGACGACGATGAAGTTCCGCAAACTCCATCGAAGAAGGTCAAATCCAGCAACGTCAAGAAGGAACCGTCCGAGGAGGCTTCTGACATCGCCGCGGATGGCTTCGGACTCGATGGCAACCACTTCGAGAACGCCATGAGTTCGCAGTAGGAGGCTGGCAGAAGGAATATTGGTGCTGTAAACTTGACGGTACTGGGAGTAAGTGTTTTTTGACTCTCTGACATCGCCTTAGGAAAGTCATGCGATACGAGAGTTGGAGATGTTTGTTGGGCTAGTGAGCAGCCAACAGAGTTGGTTACCTGAGGGATAGTTTCCACCTGTTGAATGCAGGAATTTTATTTGTTTTATGACATGCTTTGGTTCGTGACCGTGCCTTGAAGGTGTATCCTCAACACCGAACCAGTGTTACCAACACTGTGATTCTTCGAATTCCAATGGCTCTAGGCAGAGGATATTCTTGAATCGCCCCTCTGCAGGAATATTCTTCGCTAACGTGCTCCCACTTCTTGTGATGGGCTTCGTCAGAATCATTGAAAGTCTAGCAAGAACTTCTCTTCCTAAAATACGAGGACAGTCCATCTCCTGTGAATTGAGCAATTGCATGTTGGTGGCAACGGCGAAGGCTTGACGTCGCAGCAGGCAAAGCTGATGAGTAAGCCTTGGCGCCAGCGGCTGCTGCCGTGCTTCCAATGGACCTCATCGTTGCGACTACCAGCTAGCAGACGAGACGTACATACGCCATTGGCCTGCCTATACACAATGCTACCCCTTCAAAGAGCAGCCCTGCGCTCCGCGCGTGGTGTACGAACCCAGATCCAGCGTCGTCACGCCAGCCACGGCGCTGGTGACGCCCACCACACCTCTTCCGGCTCCGAGAGCTTCGGAGTACGTGACACCCTGGAACGACCGGCGCATACGCGCAAAGAGACCTAGAAAGCAGGGAAACTAATTGAGGATGTAGGCTGGTTTCTTCGTCGCGATCACCGCCGTGCCTGCCGCCTTCTTCGCCCTCAACTATGCCACCTCTGGCGACAAGGAGCCTTACTTCACTCGCCTGATCACCAACACCTACAACAAATACGCCAACACCTGGGCGGACCGCAACAACATTCACACAGAGATGATCGAGCAGGCCGCTGCCGACCGAGTGCTGTTCCTCAACGAGGCCAGCAATGCCCCTCGTCACGTCGACTTGAGGTTCCCGGAGTACGTTTTCACCCTACGAGCGAGGAATACGAGAGGAGCTGGTGGAGCAGTCGAAGATAGTTGGGAGCATATGTGGGAGCGAAAGTCACAAAACCGATAAAGCCGGACTTGGAGGAGCGGCGAGAGTACATGCGCTAACACGATACTCACAGGATCTTCAACACCGGCTCGCCATGGAACGTCCCTGCTGGCCAAGGTGGAGCCAACATTGACCACCTCATCGCAAAGTACGAGAAGGAGGCGTTCGAGCAGAACGAGCGCAAGCACCAAGAGATCAAGGAAAACAGGGTTCCCAGGGAACAACCTGTCAAGCCGTTCAGCAAGCGCACTCCGGCTAGCCAGGACAGTTAGAAGGGGAATTGATGATTAACAGGGCGCGATTGTTCAAATGTGTATATATCCCTCGCAGCGAGAAGCCGAGGAAAGACTTTCTTATGTGTTATTACTTTGAAGTCACGTGATTTGTGCGCGAGTGATCGACCCTCTTTCCACTGTCGTGTGAAATTTATGCAGACCAGGTTTTTTCCTGGGTCTTGCCTCTGGTATGTTTACAAAACCCTTGTATGAGTTGGGACTATTCCCCGCCAATTCGCCAAACGCCGCCCATATGCATCGTGATGTTATATGTTACACCTCGCAAGCTTCCTTGTATAGCTGCCAACTATTTCTTCTGGTTGGCCACGGCCACACTTGGGGTGCTTCCAACGGCTGCTCCGGTCTGTATAGGTGCGTCGGGCATGGGTACGTCGCTGAAGTCGTCCTGGCCGATAGCCTTGATGGTGTATGTGTCTGTCGCAAATGATTAGTTGCCCGCTCTGTTGTACCATTCAAGGCAGATTTTACTTACAGACTGCACCAACAAAGCCGAGTAGAACTAATCCAGTCCCAATGTTCTTGATAAGGTAAGGCTGACGGGCGCGGTAGAGAGCAGCGGTAGGCTTGTTCTGCTTGTCGTAGTACGACGACTGGGGCATGCTGCGGATCACATCAGCTTTTGAGGGGATATAGGAGGAATTCAAGGCATGCGAACCGTCCAAGAGGCATTTTGAAGGCTGTATAAGGTGGTAATATTATGTTCTGGATATCTTCAAGAATATGGAATCGCGAAGCGGCAGCCACTCGAGAGGGTGCCTGGCGAAAGTCCGAGTCGAAGTCGCTTGCTCTCTCGGGGTTCACAGCCGAGCGGCAGGGCGCGCGCCTGACACAAGCAGAGCAGAGCAGAGCAGAGTGAGTAGAGCTCCAGTTCACGCGCAATGCGCAGACCATACATCACAGCTCCATCCAATCATCAACAAAAACACGCAAATTACCACTGGCACTGCTCTACACTCCCCACGACATCCGACAAACACCCAAACACGCCACATCGCAGTACAACAATCCATGCCTGCTGTTAATTGAACCCGCCAGCGTGCCATGCGAAGCTGTTATCGTCCTTCCTTTTCTTTGTAGATCTTGAGGCTTTCCTTCAGAGGGCCTGGCTATCTTTGAGCTCTCTGCGCGCAGACTAGACTCGGATTGTTCGTGCTCTTCACTCCTACAACGCATCACGCAGCAACAATGAGTGCCCTCTCCAACACCCTCGGCCAGCTCAATCAGGCGCGTAGCTATGTGCTCGCGGATCCCGCTATCTACCCACAAGTCGTGCCTGGCGTACTCCCAGCAATTGGTCCCCCTACGCCAGTCGAGCAGCGACGATGGGGTGCAGACTTCCTCGCAGAGACATTCGCATCGCCTGTTATTAGCGCCGACGTCAAGGAGAACATGTGCATGGGCAGCGGGGTGCTAGACACGCTGAAGGGATACCTGAACCGGAAAGAGGAAATGGGAGAGGATGAGGATCCTGCCGTTGTGAAGAGTGCTGTGCAATGCGCGGCCAGTGTGTATCCGCTCGTCTTCAGGTATACTATGAATTCCTCAACAGACGAGGCGTGGCACAAGATGGCCGCCATCAAATCGAGCATTCTGCGGCGCATGGACACAGCGCCTAGTGGTGTGAGGATCTGCTGCGTGAAGTTCGTTGCAATGGTTGTGCAAGTGCAGACGCCAGGCTTGATTGCCGACCCGCGACGACAAGAGCAGAACGAAATCAGTCTTGCTCTTGTACCTAGAGAGCATTCGGTTCTCAAAGTCGCGTTGCTGGAAGCCGAAGCAAGCGGTCTTTCAGACCGTCTGTTGTATGTTCTCCAGGACGATGCAACGGATGCGCTTCTGGTTACGGCGACTTTGAACGCGCTCTCTTTCCTCGTACAACGAAGAGCAAGCATAAGCAACAAGATCCTGGGGATTGTGCTAAACTTCAACCCACTCAAACTTGCGTCTCGACCAATGTCTGGCAGAGATAGGGTCTCCGTTAGGAGTATGACTCGGACGACCATGACATTCCTTCTACATGTCCTCAAGCGCAACCCACACCACACGCTTGCGGGCAGGATTCAGCAGCACATCGAACGACTTAGGCACAGTCTGATACAAGCCTTCTCCGACGCGAATCAATTGAAACGACCCGCTCCCGACGGCCCTGTGGACGGTCTAGACGACGCGAAACGCCAACGCGTCGAGCAAACTGCTGCTGTCGGCGCTGCCACCGTGCCACAACAAACCATACAAGCTTCAACACAAATACCTTATGGATCCACTGTCGCACAACTCTTCACACTATCAGACGATAAAGCCGCGACTGGTTTCCATGTCGAAGCGATACCATACAATATCGTGTCGCAGCTCATTCCGCCTTTGATGCAGTCGGTCGATCAGGCACGCTTTGACGAAGCAATCAACATAGTGAAAGCCCGCATTTTGAACCTTAGCAAACAACAACCGCCACCAGATGCTACATCAGCTGCAAGAGCGGCCATTGGCGACGATGAAGACGACTACGATCCTTCAATGACAATGGGTGGAGACGCCGAGCAAGTCTTGAACAGGCTCGACCAAATGCCACCAGAAGGATTCGAGGGTCCCGGGATTGCAATTGGGCCTTTCCAACTACCTCCCCCAGCGCCACTGAACGATCGCGAAAAGGACGAATACAGCAAAACAGCGGTTACGCGAGTGTTCGAAACGCTCACAGAACTGGACAGAGACGCTCGCCAGAAGGGCGCCAAAAAGCAGGAACTGGTCAAGGGATTCAACCGGCCTGCTGCACCAAGTCATGACAGAGATGGCTGGCTTGCGCTTATCACAAGACTGGCTACGAGATCACAGTTTGAGCTTCAGGGCAGTGAGGGAGGTGCTGTCAAACAAGAAAATGGCGACCGAAGTCTAGCGAGGAAGGGTAGCAACTTCACCCTGTCAACGGGCATCAGAGAAGCCCTTCTCAACTACGTGATGGAGAACTTCCGTGCGAGAATCACAGTGGCTATCTCATGGCTGAACGAAGAGTGGTACTGCGATCGTGTCCTCCAGAAGCAGAACGGCACCGAAAATTCGACAGAGGCAACACCAACATACACCTCCTACACACTTCGCCTACTGGACTCATTAATTCCTTACCTGGACACGAAAGACAACAAGGTCCTGATTCGCCTGGTTTCGGAAATTCCTTCGCTACCAGCAGAACTGTTTCCCAAACTGCGTAAGATCGCAGACGACCCTGAGCGTGTGAACTTGGTGGTGCAAGCGCTGCTATACCTTGTAATGTTCAGGCCACCGGCGAGAGAAGCGGCACTGGATGCGCTTGAGGCGCTCTGGCGGGAGAATGAGGACGCGAGGAAGCCTGCTGAGAGGCACTTGGCCAAATGGAGGCCTGAGGTCGTGGAGAAGGGCATTGACAGGAACGGAGAGGTGAAGACAGAGGCGTGAAGGGAGCACGCATGTGCAATTAAATGTTATGATAGTCAGTATGCTAGGTGTTTTTGGCGGTTGGCGGGCTTGCTGCTGCTTCTCGCTCTGTGGAATTAGAACTCATTGCACCGTCATCTTGCCAAACATAATTTGATTCTCCACGATGTATACGGTATATACGTTTTGAAGCATGCGATCCTTAGCCAAATTGTCGCTATGCTTTCTAACAAACATCACCCCCGAAGGCTATCATAGCCATAAAGCGGGATTGCATTGCATTAGCTTTCCTGACGACTCCATTCGCCCAGCTGTTCCGGCTGGCTCGGGCATGTGAAAGGTCTCACGTCATGCGCTGGGGAAAGCTGGGCCGCATGCAATGGACCGAGGTTCGTCGCGGCTCTTCAAGCATACGGCAGTGTGCACATGCAAACAATCGCGGCTATGCTTCTCCCTGGCATGCCCATCTCTACCTTTACAATGCCACTTGTAGCCTGTACTAATTGAGAATTGTTACATTCAACACTCTTGTCAACTTGCACAAAAAGATCAGTCCACAAGCATTTACCGCACTCCAAAGATGGACGACCTCAAGGCTCTCCAGGTACACCTGCACGTCGAGGGCATGTCGAGTACACCTACTAAGTACCATCTCTAGGGCGAACTCGAGAAGATCATCCTCAACCCAAAGTACCATGAACCTCTTGTCCTCCTCAAAGCCATCCGAAACGGCCTCGTCTACGGCGTCAAAGTCCGCTTTCCACATGCCCTGGTCATGATCTTCCTATTCCGCTCAGGAACAGTACGCGAAAAGCTCCTAGCAATTTTCAAGGCGACACGGCTACACGCATTCAACCTTGCAAAATTCGCCTTACTCTACAAATCATCCATGCTGGCGCTGCGGAATGTCAACGGCAAAGAGCAGAGCGTACATCCGTTCCTGGCTGGCCTCTTCGGCGGGTACTGGGTGTTCGGACACGGCAAGGCGGCCTTCAGCAGCGTCAGCCAGCAGATTGTCATATACGTCTTCGCAAGAGTAGTACTAGGGATGGCAAAGCTGGCCGTACAACCACCCGGAAACAACACCCTAGTCGGTGGCGCATACGGTGGCCACGGCGGCAAGGGCATCTTCGGATTGAACGAGCAGCAGCTCGCGATCGTAAGGCAGCGCTCCTGGCCTGTATTTGCCAGTTTGAGCTGGGCGAGTGTGATGTGGATGTTCAGGTGGTACCCGGAGATGCTACAGCCCAGTCTGCGCAACAGCATGACATATATGTACGTGCAACGTTTCTCTTCACCCCTCCTTCCCTTTGGCTTTCGTAGCAGCATGAGCGGGAGCCCAGCTGGGCACTTCGCTGCTTCCTTCCCAACTGACACAGGGCTGACGTCGACTTTCTCTCGTCCAGATACAACAACGCGGACACATGGGACGGCTTGGGCAATTTCCTTTGGCACAACAAATGAAGCTTTCACGAACTTTTATGACATTATTATTTGGATACCCATTGTACATTCATCCTGCATGTTACTGTTTCGCTGCTTTGCTTCGCGTGTCTTTGGGACGGTTGCTTTGGCAGGACTGACCTCTTGTCTTCAGCTTCGCCAATTCTGAACACTGGTCAGATCTCAGGACCTTTGTGATGCAGTACACACTTCCGGCACTGCCTGGAATGCCGGGCAAGGTTGAGTGAGTTGAGTGAGCTTTTAATTCCAATCACGAGGGCGATTTGCATCTTACAAGATAAATTGCTAGATCAAGTAAGATTGTTCACAGGGTATGGCTGATGAGGAAAGCCCGTGGGATTCTATGCTGGCGCCCGCGGTTCAGTTGTGCTTGCTTGGGCGAGCCACTATTGCTTTGACAAATCTTTCTCGAAATCACGCATGACTACTCTTGCCTGCCAACCAAGCCCATCGTCCACATGACCAAGAAGGCGATTTCCTGTCGGGTACTCTGCTGTGCTTGAGCGACTTGAGCAGGTGTACGAGATCGGTGCCTGAAAGCACCGCTGTCGCACACTCCGCCTATGTAAACGCTAGGGTGGGTGCAGTCACGTGAACATTCAAGTGAGGCTCGTGCTCTTGCGATGTAGCGCTTATGAAGAGCCAGATGTCCCGGCCACTGACTTCACTTCCTGATCTGGCGCACGATGTTTGGGTCGGAGCCTTTTCCGATCTCGAAGAGACAAACAACTGAGGGTGTTCGAGTGACTTCAGCCATGGAAACACGATCTGAGCCTGGCGACCTGGATTGCCTAGCACGACACTACACCGCGCATGGACATAGTGAGCATGGGCGTTGCATTACCCACGATTGAGTGCCGTAGCAATCACGTGTATCACTCCAGCTCCCATTGCTTGCCCGGGATTTCCACTGATCATCATGACAGGCTTCGCGTCTGACCAAACAAGCTTACCAGGTCCAGGTGACGCTGCGCAGTCTCGATACTGGTGCATCGCGCGGTTTGAGGGACGACGCCGCCGCATCATAACAATCACATCAAGCCATCGTGGCAACTGGCGACGCATTATGAAGACCGAGCCTAGCCGTTCTCTACAAGGGGGATGAGACATACAAGCTGCGTAATTGCTGCAGCCACGGTCCCTCACCTCGAACAAACCTAGCACCATGGCGCAGGAGCGATCTATAAGAGTCTTGTCCTCCTACTTGCCCACGGCAAACAAAAGTTTACGGTCATCTGCTTCACTGGTTATATTCGCACAATGCTCTTCTTTGATTTACTCATTACCAGTTCCCTGGTATCTAGGCTCACGGCCTCGCCTCTCACGCAATATAATGAGGTACACGAGAAAAGGCACTCACATCCGGCTGGCTGGATCCGCCGTGGTGAAGTCAGCGACAGTGCAATTCTTCCCATGCGTATCGCTCTCACACAGCGCAACCTCGATCAAGGCCACCAGTGGCTGATGGACGTCTCGCACCCCAACTCGGAGAAGTACGGTCAACACTGGAGCGCGGAGGATGTCGCTCAAGCTTTCGCACCGAGGTACAGTACCACTACGGATGAAACAAGTGGAACGTCATACTGATTGGCCTTCCAGCGAAGAGTCTGTCAATACTGTCAAAGCTTGGCTGGCTTCTGTTGGTGTATCCGCCGACCGCATCAGGCAATCGCATGGCTTGTCGTGGCTTCATTTCAACGCCAGCGTCAGAGAGGCTGAAAGCCTTCTTCGCGCCAAGTATCACTTCTGGGAACATGATGGTACAGGCAATACGCACGTTGCTTGCGACAAATACAGTCTTCCGGCGGGCATCCGGAAGCATGTCGATTTTGTCTTACCATCTGTACATTTCGATTCCAGGGTTAGCCCTCGTAGCGCATCCCGCCGTATTCAGAGTGAACGAGAAGATCACCATATTCGCATCGGCGATCCTAAATCTGGTTGGCTACCTAAAGCGGTTCAAAGTATAGACAAGTCCGATCTGCATTATCAGCTGGCTGGATGCGATCAACAAACTACACCGGCATGTCTGAGAGCCCTCTATGGCATACCTGTCAACGAAGAAGTAGTTGAAGGTAATAGCTTTGGGGTGGCAGAGTTTACACCTCAAGCTTACGTGCCTGCGGATCTCGACATTTTCTTCTCCAACTTCAGCGACAAACTGGTGGGCGAACGTCCCATAACCAGATACATACAGGGTGCCATTGTGCAGCAGCAGAATAAATCATGTGGCTTCAATTGCGAGTCAAATCTTGACTTGGAGTATGCAATGACATTGGTCTACCCTCAGCAAGTCACCCTCTACCAGGTTGGGGATATCATAGGAGGCGCCAGCTTCAACAATTTCCTCGACGCCTTCGATGCGACATATTGCGACGGATACGATCCAGCGGCCGATGCCATCTACCCCGACCCAACTCCTGGTGGATACAAGGGCCCCAAGACGTGCGGCGCATTCGACGCTGCCAAAGTTGTCAGCATCTCCTACGCATACAACGAGCATGACCTCATGCCCGCTTATGAGGAGCGACAGTGCAACGAGTATCTCAAGCTGGGCCTCATGGGAACGAGCTTTCTTGTCTCTAGTGGTGACAATGGGGTCGCTGGAAATGGCGATCAATGTATCGACCCCAGCAACCCCCTCCCTGGAGCGAACGCAACATACACGGACGGTCGAAATGGCAGGTTCAACCCGATGTTCCCAGCAGGGTGCCCATACATCACTGCTGTGGGCGCAGCTCAAGTCATGGAAGGCACCGATATCGTCCGCGCCCTCGCCGCCAATGTGCAGCCAGAAGAGACATTGGCAAAGGTTGCCTTCTCGGGTGGTGGATTCAGCAATGTCTTTGCCATGCCAGACTACCAGGCCGAGACTGTGGAAGAGTGGTTCAGGAAACACCCGCCGAAGTATGGCGGTGACCGCTTCAACAACAGCCAGAGAGCCCGCGGCTTCCCAGATATCAGCGCAAATGGAGCCAACTATGCTTTCGCGGTGAACGCTGAATGGGCACTCACTTACGGCACTTCTGCCTCGGCGCCTGTACTCGGAAGCATCTTGACGCTGATCAATCAGGAACGGCTGAAAGCTGGGAAGAGCAGTATTGGCTTCATCAATCCGACGGCATATGCTCATCCAGAGGTGTTTAACGACGTCACTTTTGGTAGCAATGGAGGCTGTGGAATGGAAGGTTGGCATGCGGTGACGGGCTGGGATCCTGTGACCGGACTGGGCACACCTAACTACCCAAAGATGCTTGAGCTTTGGATGTCTCTGCCATGATCGTTGTGATGAATCATGCAGGCGATAGATTCGAAAGAGTAGTCTTGTTGCGCTTGGGTTGGAAAGGAATTGTGTTGTCATAACATACAGTCACTCATTACAAACTAGTTCCTTCAAATGAACAGCATCGCCACCTGAGGTAGCATTCTTTCGTAACATTCCATGGTAATCGATCTGCGGCATCATCAACAACAGTACCCTCTGCCCTTTTCGAGCACTCTTAAAGGCTCTACATGGTTCAGAAATGTCCAGCCCTTCTCTCCGATCCAGTCTCCGATCCAGTAATTCCAAACGCAAGACCCAACCGAACCGAATCGCTTAAACATTGATCATCATTGTTGTTCTGAAGCATGCGGTGATTTCAAAGCGACTTGCTCTGCAACAAAACTATCATCCTTGTCATAGTGATCACCGATGTGCTGCATCCTCGTCTCCTTGGGGTCACAGCCACTGTGTGGCTCTTGACTGACGACATCCTGACAGAAACCACACCAAAAGCGGTCAACTGCTTCATCACCAAGACGCATGTCCTCGCAGAGTTGCGAGGTGATCTGCAACGTAGGTACTCTGTGCGTGACAGCAAGATGGTTTCGTAGCGCGGGCTCCGAAGTGAAGTTGATGAAGCACTTCGATCCATCCGGTAAACGAGCGGTACATAGCCAAGATTCTTGAATTACATGATGGGTTTCTTCATGTCGTTTCCAATCGCTTCTGCTGCCGTAGCGGGAGGTACAAGAAGGAAAAGTACAGACGTAGGGTCGAGTATGTCGTTTCATGTGTTTTCTACGATAGTAGTCAGTGATCAAGCTCAATGATAGCGTGAGAAGATCTGATGTCAACGTACTTGAGCTCACAGCGACGGCGCTTAGATTTGTCGCAATACGTGCACTTGAAGAGACCTTCGCCGTCGCTGTTGTTTGAGGGGCTTTGTAGTGAAACCGCGCTAGATGTTGTTGCAACCTCGAGGCAGTTCTTGTTCAGCAATCCACTCGAGTGGGCTGTCTGCATTGGTGAAGCGTGGAAATCTCCGTGGTCCAATCCCAGTTGATTTGCTTGGGAAAATGGCGGCACTACATCCATGGACCAGGGCCCAACGGGAGCGCATCGGAGTTCATTGTAGCTCCCGAAAGGTACATCTGCGCCAATAGGTCCGACTCTGTACGCGGATCCGTCAGTCAAATGGAGTGCTTGACCCACGCCAGCCAGCTCATCGACAGGAAGAAGTGCGGCAGAGTTATCGGACCACAGACCCTCCTCACCTTGCCTGAGTGGTGCCATGTCGTAGGTAGCACCAAAGTCATTCTGTGGAAAGGCTTGTTGTTGGTAGGTCGGGTCGGAGAATGTAGTGTTGTTGTCCTCGGAATAGGTGTGCCGTGGCCTCGAGTCATGTTCTGATCTGGACGGGCGTTAGTGGTAGACTAGAAAACCATGGTTTGTCAGACATACCGCTTCATCAGGTCTTCAATATTCCAACCCTTGTGTTTCCTGTTGCAGTGGGCTTTGAAGTTGTCCTGCCTGGGCCACCATTTCGACTTGCCGTCTGTGCACGCGAGGCAGATGAAGCCTTTCAGAGATCCTTTGGTGGGAGCTTCACGATGCTTTGCTGACTTGTAATGGCGATCACGGTCGTTGTCGGTCGAGAAGCCGATGTCTTTAACAACACATTCAGGGAAACGACACTTGAATGGTTTCGTGTGTTTGCGTTCATGTTTTCTTGGATCAGTCAGCAGGAGTGTCCTACCACAGACAAGGATGAAAATACATACTTTTGATCCGAGAAGTTCTTGGGTACGAATATTTTGCAGACGCTACAAGGGGGTAGTGGCTGACTTGACCGTCTCCTTCTGCCATGGTGAGCTATACTATGGTTGCCTGCGACTTGGCTGTCGGACAAGAAGATCCTTCCAGCAGGGGGTCTCGCTACGTTAATAGCTGGGTGGTATCCAGACATGGCAGAGATCTCAGACTGGTCATCCCGGTAGATGTCCTGGCGATACGATGAGCTCTTCCGACATGGTGCTCGGGAATAGAAGCCAGAGTCGAGTTTGGACACGAGGTCACTTTCAACCAGGCTGCAGATCTCTTCGTCTGGAAAGGGCTCCGACATCACTCCCGAACTCCTGGCATAGCCATAGCTGTAGTATCCATGGGTGGCATTCGTAGAGCGCGGCAGCAGTGGTGGTTTCCATGCTTCTCCCGCAGGCTTGACCAGGCTCTGTACATCCAATTTGTTCACGGCATCCTGAGGCGGCGGCTGTCCGAGATCCAGGAGTGGGTCAAGTTGCGACCGCTGTATTGAAGTGTCGACATCTTGCGTCAAGACACCAGATACATTGTATGCCCAAGGCCAGTCCTGTGACGGGAACGTGGTTGTGGTCTCAAAAGATGGCAGATCACATTGTTGATGGTACTGCTGCGGTGCCGAATGGAATCTCGTCTCATGTTGCTGCTCAGGCTTATCATCTTGTGGATACGGCGAAAATCGAAGCTGGAATGAGACATGATCGCCCGCCATCATATCGAACTCTCTTGGAGACTTCCTACGACGGCTTGAGTCAGTCAATTTTCTCAAAAGAGTGGGCTGCGAATCAGCAATGTTGTCGGATCTTAGCATCGCGTGTCGCATATTTCACATACGTAGCCTGCGAATAGCACTAGCCTTGAGACTCGAGAAAAAATGTTTGCTCAGGCTGATCAATCAGCGCTGCCGCATGAACTTTTCCGTGCGACGGCCAAAAACGTGGAACACGGCTGAGACAGGTGCAAGGATGAACGACTAGAGACGCAAGTCGAGGAGTGCAGGAGGACAAGGACATCCAAACGAAGTAAAGGGAGCCAAGGGTAGATCACGCCTCGGGATTGATCGCAGATAGGGCGGCCTGCAGTACTCGAAGGGCGACGAGGCTGTTGAGTCAATCATCAGTGGTGCAACGCAAGAATGTGTGCCATACACCCACCACACTTGACCGCAATGCCGCTGGTTCTGCGGTGGCCAAGGTCCCGGAGCGATCTGGACCAACTATACGCACCATAACAAACCATGACTTCGATGAACGATCAAAGGGCGCACCACTTTGAAGCAGCAAACCGAGGCGAAGACACGTTTCCAAGGCAAACACCAGACTGCGCTTGCATGCTGTTCATGCAGGCGGCCTCTGCTCCTGAGGGGGACAGCCGGCCAATAACGTTGAGTGGTGTGCTGTAACTATCCGGAGGCCGCCCTTGAACTCGTGACAGCAGCAGGGCGCATCGATTTTGATGATGACAAGAAGGTACGCTCGGTACTTCTCGCCCCGCTACTGCACCTCCAATATATATCATGCCGGAATGGCGGTCCCATGTGCATGGCCATAGTTGAAAAAATTGAGTCCTGGCGCTCCGCGAGATGCAACAGTAGAGTATGGCCGACTTTGCATGCGGTTATGGTCGCATGTTGTCGAATGTTGACTTGCAGACAGCATTCTTGCTTGGTCACGATATATGCAGCACTCCTTACGGTGTCGGATATCTGAAACTTTGTTTCGCCATCATCAAGGGTAAATAAGACTGCGTTCCGGCAGGTTCTGTGCATGTACTTCTGGCGCGAGCAATAATCAAGCGAAGGAGGCTAAGGCCGCCCGTCGGAGGGCTCGAGAGATGCACGATTGCCAAGGAATGATGACGAGCACTTCTCTACCAGCGCCCTGTCCTGCTTGCAGATTCGATGTTGTGTGCATTGGTGGTGGTGTTTGACGTTGCATGTGTGTATCTTATCATCTTTTCTTGAGCATCCAATTCTCTATCGACGATATCCCACCTGACATCGCGAATTGTTTGCTTGCATCGACGAAATGGCCAATCCAAAGTGTGAGGATTGTGGCGCAAATGTTGACGTGACACCTGATGGAACGCACGGCCACTGCGCAACGTGCAACAACGTATGCAGCATGCTGCTCCCGTGTTGACTTGAGCGACAGCTGATCTTATATGCAGATCATCGAACTCGAAAAAGAACCGAGCAAAGACACAGCAAAAACATCCGACGACCAGTCGGAGTCTAAACAAGAGGCGAAGTAGGAGGTAGACTACGGGTATGCTGCTTCTTTTAATATGCTTATTAGCAGAGTTGTGCGTATATATAATAGAGACGATCACCCTCGTCGTTCGTTTCAAGGTTGACGGACTGGCGCCTCTGGTGAGACATGCAAGTGAATCGCTCACTGGTCAAGTAACACATGGGAGTTCTATATCTACGAATACAGTAGCATATTAGATCATTGTGATTTTCCAAGGTACAATTTGTTTCTCACCTGGTGCATAGCCCAATTCCATGCTTTGCTGTTTGAAGTGTTGCGTTGTGAGACGTCGGTCTGTTGAAATTGCCTTCAAAAGATGCATGCTTGTACAGCAACATACACACCGATAAGACCCCCGAGAAACATCTGAGAAGATAGAGATAATCCATTATCGTCTCTCCCCTGTCCAAAAGCGGCAGACTATGGGTTACAAGGGATTATTCTTGTTCTCCAACCTTTACACGATAGCCCCAACCCCAACCCTAGGTGGTCACTTTTATCTCGTGTCTCTGTGGCCCTCATCGATGAGCATGATGTGCTACCTGGAACAGTCTACAGACTTTCGTAATCCTCGCTGCATGGAAGAGTAAGATAGTCGTCCATTATTCATTGCAGATGAAGCTTTCAGCGTTTTGCCTACCTATCACGGCCACTATCTCCAGTTGATACCGTACGCATACTAATGATCATGTGGATTAGCCATACCCTGAGAACCTAAAGGGTTTTCTCACAAGTACAGTGTTGATCTCCGCAGTATATTCGTCGAGTGTTGATGCTAATACCTCGTGCTTTGATCCAAATGCCAACAGATACTTGACACGAGGATGCACCACGCGTATCGCCAGGCAGCACAGATCGACAGGCACAAGTATTATCAGGCGCCGTCACCGTCATCCCGTAGACTACTAGACTACAGATACCAGCGAGCGCCGTTGCCCGGTCCCCGCACTTTTAATCGCCGAGTGTTGACAGGACTCAAAGCGAAACCCTTGGAACGTTAAGCAACGGCGTGCAGGCACTCACTCTCACTAACAGTCGTGAAGCTCTCAACGCTGCCATCTGAAACCACCAGCAAAGAATGTAAGCTTCGCTCCTATCGAAGACCCTTCTGTCGCTCTCTGTTGTGACGTAGTGTGCCTGACCTCCCGTCTGCCACACCCCTGTCGCTAGCGACATCGGTTTTTGATCAAGCAGCGGTCAAAGCATCAAGCTAACTCTTTGTTCCAGTGATTATTCGATCAACCATACAACCACCGACCACACTGAGCAGCCGGACCGCCTGCGCAGCATCGATTCGCCCTGCGCCCCACGTCCGATGCTGTCGCTGCAACACACCTCACTCGTTTCAGCAAGCGCGCTGCACTCCCGTCCCAGATGAGCGCTCTCGCCCGAACCTCAGCTTCGCCCGTCCAACAGCCAGACTCGACAATGGCAGCCAACGAGGCAGAACCGAAGCAAGAGCGCAAGAAATTGTCGACTAAGCTGTTCCGCTTGGATAGTCCAGCGAAGAGCAGCAAGCAGACACTCCCCGTGCCGCGCATCAATGGCGAAGGTGAGGACAATTGCGGAGCGCAGACAAAGGACTCACAACATCGCTTTGTCGCAGCTCCAGGCAGCGATGCCAGATTCGGCTACGTAGAATGCTGATTGTAGCGCAGGCGCAGAAAACAACTTCCGCATACCGTCGATGGTCTTCGACGACAGCACAGACGCAAACAGCTTGAGCCCCACACCTGACCCAAGCCGATCTTCACCAACGCGTAACATACCTGGTGCCGTACGGCGAGTCAGCGATTCCATCGACGTTCTTGCGAACAGCGACATGCCTCGGGCAGGCACACTCTCGCCAACTAACGAGAACCAGTGGTCCTCTGCAGTTGGCCATGCTACGACAAACGGAAAGAGCGGACGAGTCATTGAGCGACTCATGGCTGAGAACGACCGCCTGAAAAGAGAATTGGAACTACAAATACTACGGTCGCAGGAGCTGGAGCGCAACCTGGAGACCATGAGGCCTCAAATCGAAGCATTGAGGACCGAAAACGACAATTTGAAGCACGCTAATAGTGTGGATGGGACTCTTCTGTCACGGCGAGACCGCAAGATCGAGACATTGAAGGTGGAGGTTGCAACAGAGCGAAGCAGGCGGGAAGCATCGGATCTACTGGCAAGACGATTGGAACGACAGAACGAAGAATCACAAGATACTGCAAAAAGAGATGTCCAGCTGGCTCACGAGGAGGCCAAACACGCGACCACACACGCCCAAATACTGGAGCAAAGCCATCGCCAATTGGCCTCCGAGTACCGGCAGCGAGCCGAGCGATGGCAGAAAGATATTGCTGTCCTGAAAGCACAACGCCAATCACACGACGAGAAGCTTTCTCGTTACATCGTAGTTAGCGATCAGATGCGTTCCGAGACCGACCACTTGAGGAAGATGCACGCAGAAATGGCGGAACAGTGGGACGAGTACACAAGGGCGAACGAGGAATGGAAGGCGGCGCTAGAAGATACCGCGAACTTCGAGAATGACAAGATGAGGAAGCTGAGTGAGGACATGGAGACCATTACGAACAAGATGAAGTGGGTGATGGGTCTTGAGAAGTCGAGAGCGAATAACGCCTGAAGCGGTTGAGCAGAGGTTGTTTTCTTATTCCATTTGTTTTTCGTTGTACGGGCATATTGGAAACGGCGTTTGGGGCGAAGCACGGCAGCTTGGGCATCTTGACTGCCATGCCACTGAGCCGGTGAATGGCAGATGTACAGGCTTATCATCGTAACGAGCGCGATGGTAAATAAGTACAGGACTTCGATAAGACAATTGACTGAGGCTACCCGTGCCCACATTGACTCTCGATAGAAGACCAATGGTGTTGCCCTCTCACGTGCTTGCCATGGCGTAGACACGTCCGCGCCCATCGCACCTTCCTTCTGACCTCACTCTTTGTTCCTCAGGCTTCCACGACTTTGTTTTGACCTCGCGTCCGCACAACATAACCCAAACAAATCTCACCCATCACACATCATCGCCGACTTTTCACGTGCCATCACTATGGCGCACCAGCTGTCAACGCATGCCACCGCTCATTACATGCACGCTACTTTAGAGCAGTTCAACCGTGTCGCCGTCAAAGAGGTCATCCGGCGCTTCGAGGGAGTCGCTACCACCGTCGACATCGAACCAGGACCCTACTCGCTGAAGTACGACGAGAGGGACCACGTCTTCTCGCTAGTCTGCCAGAGCCATGCCGGAGTCGCGCTGAATGAAAAGCTGGGACAAATCATCCGAGACTATGTCGCAAGTGGAGCCACGACTGTGACGAGATTTGCCGAGTGCGACACTGAAGACTTGTTCTGCGACGACGAAGAACAACTCGAAGAAGAAGTTTCGCCGCCGCTTCTTGACACATCGCCGTCAGACATACACTTGGCCAACTTCGATGGGATCAACCCTTTGGGTAGAGCAAAAGCGTTCCGCGTAAATGAGCTGCCACACGCTTTGCGCATCCGAGCCAAAAATCGCCATGAAAACCTTGCGAATGCGGTCACTTTCCGCCGCGTTCGATGGGACCAATCATCCGAGAAGCATTTGTTCGATGCGAGCGTCGGCCAGAAGCTTCCAGAACTAAGCAAAGAGGAGAAATATGACTTCACGACGCTTCTTGAGATTCTAGCCTTCTCCGAGCTCACCGCCAAAGTCACAATCCCGAATACGCGTCACCCGGAGCCTGGGTCCAGACATTTCGAGCTCGTCGGTGAAAGACCCACAGTCAGCCAATGGCTTGAGGGCACGGGAAACACGAGACAACTTGATCCAGAAGACGAGCCAGAGATGTATGGGGATGCACAAAGATTTGCCAGTGCATCATCACTCCATCCGAATACTCTTGGCAGAGTGCGTAGGCCGTTGGGCATGACTCTTTCCGAACTGAGAGAACCTGAGACGGCAGTACAGCCAGAGAGATCCGAGGAACAGATCAACAATAGCTTCGCAGCTCTCATGAATTCAGGCGTCGATGATATCTCGGACACAGAATCCAGTGAGACAACCACAGACGAGGCAAGCATCATCGAGAGCATTAAACCAGGGAACATAGCGGAGCTAGTGGGAGCAGCGTCAGATTTATCTGTTGCAGAGGAGCTGACACAGCCGAGTGATTGGTCGGCGATAGACAACGGCACTGATGCAGCACTTGTCCGAATAACTGCTGGACGCGGGAGAGCCGGAGGTGTGCTTGCAGCTGGCCAAAAAGCTCTCCATCCTGAGGAGAGCTTTCCAAAGTACGAGAAATCCTACGCCAACGTAGACGGCGTAGGTCTGTGTGGAGATGCTGTCAACCAGGTCAACTGGGAGAACGAGAACGCAACAGAGTTGTGGACGCGTCGAAACAACTCCACCCCGCAAACCTACGAAGCATTGGCGCTGAGTAGAGCCGAATCAGTATCTACATACAGGCAAGCTGGGAGATACCTGCAATCGAAGCCCATCACAAGTATAACTCCCATGAGCTATGCAGAAACCCCACTTGGGGGAGACGAGCCATGGGCAAACAACGTCGTAGCTCCAACCATCATGGTTCCTACAGGTATCCTCATCAATACAAATGAAAGCGTCAAGGGCGATGGTCAATCGAAGACACCTTTGTTCCCCCCTGGACTCTTCCCGCCGCTGGGTTCGAGTGGAAAGCAGCAAATCAAGAAGACCAAAGTATCGGCTGCACCAATGGACTACTTCAGTACCAAAGGCAGTTCCAAAACAACGACCACACAGCCACAAGCTACACAGTCGGCTTCAAATTCTGGTTCCAAATGTGAAGAAGAGGAGGAACTCCTGATGACATTTGACGACGATGATCTTCCTCCCATCGAACGTGTACAGCCTATACAGGAAGCCAGCTCGCGTCTTTACCATACGATGAGACAACAAGCGTCAAAGAACAAAAATCAAAAGAAGAAACCGAGAGCAGATAACTCTAAGGCTAGAGCTCCTCGACCGGCAACTTTGGAGCTGCCCTCATCACCACCAGCTCCAAAACCGCTGAGAGAGAACAAATCAGCGGAGTTCCAGAAGCAGAAGCATGATGTGAAGAGCGTACAGCCTGCTGAGCCAGTGTCACTCGTCCACCTCCAACAAGCCATCTCCAGTCTTCTAAAATCATCGCCCCATGGCCACGGTGTCGAGAAACCAGACGTTGTGATCCAGTTTGGTCTCGTTCTGATGACCAATACTGAGAGACTGGTTGCGAACAAAGCCTTGCGCTGTACAGAGTTGCAGGATGAGCTCGACCAACTTCCGGCTCAACGCACAACCTTCCTGACTGCCATGGGACGCAAGAACAAAGATGGTGTATATCTCCTGCGACTGCCTACGACGCTCCAAGGAAGCGAGTCACCTTATGCTGGAAGCTCACAATTAACCAGTGCATGGACAGACGACGAGAGACACGGCTTCAACGACAGAAGATTGTATGAGATCACGGTCGTGACGTCTGGTGGCCGTGAATGGATATTAGTCCTCGATCATGAATCCCCGGAAGATGTCCAGGTTGCTCTTGCCGACGTTCATCAGCAGAGCGTTTACGTTCATTATCCTTCGCGAGTATGGGATGCTAGGGTCCAACTCTTGCCTGCAGCTGAGCCGCAGCCTGAGAACGCTTTGAAGAGCAAGATCATGACCTTCCTTAAAACCCTCAACACCCCCAAGGCAAGCGATGATCAGCGGCCTTTCTTCGAAGCGACAATACCCGACGCTGCATTCCGAGTCGCGAATGTTACTGCAAAGCGCGTGTTGACTACCAAACTGCGATCGGGAACCTGGAAAGTGACGCAAGCTTGTGACCTCCACGTGAGCTCGAACCGTGGGAGTGTAACGGCATACGCCAAACCCGGGGAGATCATGGAGCAAGAAGGCAGGATATGGTGGGAAGCCGCTTTGCAGTATGATGGTCGCGAGGGCTTTGAAACAACCATGAACGAGGTTATGGAACGCCTTGATGATGTCGGCTTTGAGCCGGAGCCGGACTCGAAAAAGTTGGGCAAAGGGAAGGTGAGCGACTACGTTGCTTTCTGGTGAGTGATGATCTTGTGGCGGTCGTGTTGATCCCCACCTGTCCTCTCTCTCATTGGGACATCGGCACACTCAAATAGCCTTTTGCTAATCACAGGGGCTCTGCAAATTAGACAGCATTGCCCGAGACACGGCCAGCTCCGCATGATCATGACCAGCACCAGTACACCGGTATTCCTGATCCTCGTTTCTACATACAAGGCTCGTTTCGCTCACACTAAAGCGAGTGTCAGCGCAGTGGCAATGAAAAGGGCGAGGAGAGGTCGATAGTTGAGGCGAGGTAGAAATCAATCGAAAACAGCGTTCTCTATCGAATCTTGTTGACAACTGGAGCAAGTTCTCCGCGATGCTTAAGTGGCATATACTCCACCAGATGATCTGAATGCACCACTGTATAGTTCTTGCGTATCAACATGCGTCCAGCTTTAGCCACCTAATCAGCCACATCTCAAAGGCCAACATAGTATTTTGTAAAGCTAAAGCCGATAGTAATAGCATACTAGACGATGAGATATAGGCATCTCAGAGGTGAGCATAGCCATTTCTCATTTTTGAAGCTGATAGCACTAGTATATCGGATATTGAGATACGAACCAAGCTCTATGAGCATCTCAATGGCTCTCAACGTGATTTCTTTCGCCATTCCTTCAGGTGGTACGACGAACGGCGCGCGGAGGGGACAGAATATGTTAGTGCATCTCAATAGCTCCAGTCATGGCTTCTCGTGTCAGAATTCTGCGTAGCACTGCACATGGAGCGGAGAGCTCGAGTTCTTCTCAGTGGCGAGGGTGAGTGTATTTTCGTTGAGAGCATTACTGTAATGGCGTAAGAGGTGTTGAATCATAGCGTCGCTAAGACAGCGTCTCACGGGCAAGATTGAGGGTATCGTCGTTCTGCACACGAGGGTACGTACTAGTGCACAGAACGTGTAAGATATGTTCAGTTTGAAAAGGATTCCAGCACTCGCGAGTCCTAGCCGAATTTGAATCTATAATTGTCGATACTACCTTGGTAGCTTCCTATGCAATGAGATAGCTGTATGTAAGACCCGTGCGCAGCAATTGTATGCAGCCCAAGGTGGCCCCCAGACCTTTCATAATGTACAAAGCCCAAACGAATTCCCGCACCTTAACAATACACAGGGCTCCCTTCCGCGAGTTCAACCATGCTCTGCAATTCTAACCCATAGCCCTCAAGAAGTTGTCCTCCTTGATCGCCTTTCTCCTCTTGTCCCTCATGGCCTTGGTCAACCCGCTTCTTGCCTCTCCAGCCTGCTTCGCTCCCTCCACACTACCGTCTCCACCAGGGAGATCCACACTCTGCTCGTAGAGAGGGACCTTGGGCACGAGCGCATCCGGATTCTGGAGCGCGCGCTTGCGCAGGGCTTTGGCGGCGCGTTGACGCTGTTTCTTTGATTTCGCTGTTCACAAAATTGTCAGTAAAGACGTCTCAAAAGGTATATCATCCCCGAAAGAGCAGAGCAGGGGGGAAATGTCTGCTGCCCTTTCCCCGCCCCCCCCCCAGCAAATTCCCCAAGTAGACAGGAAAGCAGAAAACATACCATAAAGATCCCCCTCGTCAACCACCACGCCCGCATTATCCGCACTCGTCTTATCCAACACCCTCCACAACCACGCCGGGTACTCTTCATCCGCCATCGCAACAGGATCCTGCTTGTCCTTGTAGAAGTTCAAGCCCTTGAGCACCGTGCCCGCAGGCACGGAGCTCTGTACTTTGGGAGCTGAAGCTTTAGCCGAAGGAGCTGGGACGGCGGCGGGTGTGAGAGGCGTGCTGAAAGGCTGTGCGACGTCTGGTTTTGAGGTTGCGGCGGGAGCGCCGGAGGCTGCGCGAGGAGTCGCTGTGGTGGAGGTTTCGGCTGTGATGGGTGTGGAGAGGCGAGAGGGGGTTGTGGTGAAGGCGCGGGCGAGGGCGGGCGTGCGCCGTGAGAGGCAGCGGGTGCAGATCATGGTTGTGTGGTGTTGGTGTATGTATGTGTGGCGGGTGCCAATGGCTTGCTTGCTTGCTTGCTCCTATGGAAGTTCGCGATGTTGAAAGTCCCAAAGCGGAAGGGCGCTCGGAGGAGAGCGTTCGGAGATGTTGTCTGGGCACGTGATGCTTCTCGCTTCGCTACCGACTTTACATGATAACCTAGATACTACAAGATGATCATTGAGCGTATTAAATAGATATATCTACCTTTTCATTCTTACAGTGACCTCAATCAATCAAAAAGGCCGTGACGAGCGCGCGCTATTTGCACTATTCCTCACCCTGCACAGCCCAACAAAGTATGAGAGATTAACAATAACGATGAATCTCAAAAGTCAATACTAAAAAGTAAAGCACACAAGAAGAGTAAAAAAATCGAATCCATTGTCCAGAACCGGGGTATAAGCGGGCGAGTACACACACCCTGGCCAGCCTGCCACTGCCACTCGGGTTATTTCATCTCGTCTCGTGTCTTTGCATCCCACCAGCGCCAGGTTGAATCCCCAAAAGAATAAAAGAGGAAAACACACTTCCGTACTCCCAAGTCTAACAACCTCCCAAGATCAGATGCGCTGCGTCATTCTTCGACTTTCATACACATCGTGCGATTTGTGTTTCTTTTTTTTTTTCTCCAAAGGTTTGTGATTGTTGTTGTTGTTGTTGTTGTTGTTGTTGTCAGAGGATTCATCCTCCACCAATCTCTGTACTCCGTTTGTACACTTCTCATCCAAACTTGGATGACGTAGCAGCGACGAGACCAGAGGAAACAGTTTCACCATGTCTGGCGAAAGGTCAAGACCCGAATGAGCCTAGGCGCAAGACAATTCTCGCTAACCTTCCTCCTCGACATCTTCTTCTTCTTCATCGTCATCAGTCTTGCTCTTCTTGCTAGAAGAACTGTCTTTGTTCTTCTTCTTTCCGTTGGGGGTGCCGTTTTCGACAGTGTTGCTCATGTCTCCGGGAAGACCGCCTGCTTTGCCTTCCATGGCCGCAACCTCGTCTGCCGTCAAGAATCGGCCACCAGGACCGCGCGGTCTGCGCATGGCATGGTTGTGTCTTGATTCGTGTAGATATGGCTTGCGTCCCTTGGACGTCAGACGCAACGCCTCCTCTAGCTTTTGACGAGCCATTCTGCGCTTGAGGATGCGATGGAATTGCTTGGCGTTGACGTACAATGGCGATTCTTCTGCACTCCCCGCAGCAGGGACGACCTCAGGCGATTGTTGCTGTTGTGGCGGAGGTGGCGGAGGTTGCTGCTGCGAAGGCTGTGTAGGCGGGCGGATAGGAGCACTCATAGCGTGTTGAGCTTGCTGTGAAGGCAAAGCCGGGCTTGGAACTGTATGTGACATGCGCCTTTGAGCTTGCTGCTGCATCTGCTGTGGAATGTTGTTTGACATGGACTGTGCTGTAGGCATGCTCATCTGGCCAGAAAGACTTCCAGGAACCTGCATCGGGTTCTGCTGGCGAGGTGACTGAGGGCTTGGTCTCTGTAGTCCCGAACCATCGGTCTTGATCTGAGGCGACGTTTGCGGCAACGAGTTTTGCATAGAGTTCTCGGGCATGGTGTAAGTAGGAGGATACCCAGATGCAGCAGCTGTCGCCGCCATGGCCGCAGCGTGTGACGGATTGACGTTGACGCCGTATGGCTGTTGCATAGCGTAGGCAGCTGGATTAGGATAGGCCATCTGGCCCATCATTTGCGACTGAGCCATCTGACCTGGCTGTTGATGTTGCGGATAATGCTGCGGTTGTTGCTGCGTTTGCAACACAGGGCTTGCGTGAGTTTGCTGAGGTTGATGTTGGGGTTGAGGGTATTGCGAGGGTTGTTGGTAGTGCTGTGCGTAGTCCATGGTGGCGAATGGCAGGCAGCTGCGAGATGTGGATCGCGCGTGGACCGTGAAGAACGTTGATGTGGGCTTCGGAATACGGTTAGGGTGAATCTTCACGCGATGCTCGAGTAGATGACACGCGACGATGACTTGTCAGTCGCGGCCCAATGTGAGACGTGCGGTCGCGACCTGCAGACCACTACGACGCGTTACGTCGAGGCGTCGGCTATAGCGAGACAGAAAAAGAGACAGCACAGAGCTCTGACTGGCAGGGATAGGTCGGCGAGGCGATGCAGTGCAGACAAAGTTTGGTTGACAGGCTGGGTACGCAAAATCGGGAAGGCAACAAGGCGTGCCAGTCACAACGTCGAGGCAAAGAATAGGCAGCGGGATCTAAGGACGGGCGTGGGTTAGCGATGCTGGAACATGACAAGATACATAGTAATTGGGCGCTGGGAAGGATTGCAGCAGGGGAGTAGTCAACCGCAGCTGCAGCGCCAGCGCAACGCCGCCAATGGACACGAGACGGGACAGCACATCAGCCGCGGTAGCTGTGACGCGCCGGCAGAGGTCGAGCGCGCGGCAGGACTAGGTGGAGCACAGCACAACACACAGCACATGTCGGCGGCGCAACGAGGCTAGCAGACGCGCTTCGATCAACAGCGCTGCAGCAGCGTGTTGGTGAGCCGAGGAGGTGGACCAGAGGCGTGCTGCAGGCTGCCGTTGGAAGCGTGGCGGCGGACGGGCAGCAGCTCGTGCACGCCGAAAAGTGCGCATAGACAGCGCAAGCTGTACAGCAGTACGTGCCCAGGCGCAAAGCTGTTGCTGGCTGCGGCGGCGAAATCCAAGTCGCATAAGTGTTGCAGGTGATGTGGCGAAGGGACGGAAGAAGAGGGAGCGAGCGAGCTTACCTGGCTGCGCTGCGCAGTGGGCTGTGTCGCGCGCGTGCGCGGTTTAATCTATATTGAAACTGCGGTGGAGGTGTTGTTGATGACTGATGATGTCCTACGTTGCGGTCAGTACGAGTTAGAGCGACACGATTTACACTACACGTCCTGGAGCGACTGCGATTTGCGCCTGCGCGATGGTTGTGATGCGACGGCGACGCGCGCTACCATCGTATCGTACGCGCTGGCGGTGTGGTGGCGGCGAGGGCGCACGTCATGGCGATTCTGGTCTTGACAGACTGGAGTCTCGATATTCGCGCGTGCGCGCGCAGTAGTGCTTGGTCTACAGGCACGGCGGGCGCGTAGACGAGGCCTCTTGCGCACGGCAGGATGGCAGCGTCGCAGGACAGGCTGGTCACGTTACGGGTGATGGTGTGCGGTGATGATTGAACGTACCTCTCTCTCGTTGGCTGGCTGGCTGGCTGGACACTCTCATTCGCGAGCGGTCTTTAAGACACGCGACGCGCTGTTTGCTGGCTGAGTGGGCGGTCGTGTGGTCTGCGGAGCCGGTCGTGCTGCTGCGATTGGCCGTGGTGATGGTGTGTGCTGGGTGCTGCTGGATGGAAGGAACGAATCAAGACGAGCAGGCGCAGCGTCCAATAATGATGAGAGGGCGGGAAGCGACGGATATTTGAGCTTGGATGCGCGAGTTGAGTGCACGTCACTGCCGCTGCCTTGGCGCGAGAGGACGGAAGCTGAAGCACGTGGGGATGCCGTGCGTGGGGTGGGGTGTGGTGTGGTGTGGTGTGGTGTGAGGAGAGCGAGGTTGACCGAGAGGGAGACGAGCGTGGGGAGGAGGAGTCGAGATGGGAATTATTATTATTATTGCTGAGAGGGATCAATGACCTCCTCCTTCGGAAGACCTGTGGGGGAGAGAGGGAGGGAGAGAGAGAGAGAGTAGAGAGAGCAATAATAGGCAATCGGTTACTAGTGCCAGCAGTCTGCAGCAAGAACGAGATGACCGCGCGGCGAGAAAGCAAGACGCTGCTGTTGCTGTTGCTGTTGCTGTTGGTTGATTGTACTGTCGACACTCCATCAGTTATCTCCCGTTGATTCTCGACCCACATCTATATATATATATATATATATATATACTAATGCAATGCTGCTACATCTGTTGTGCGTTGCCGCAAAGGAGTCGACTACTCTCCATTGATCGACTCTTCTCGGTGCCACCACCGCCTGCCTGCCTGCCATCTTGCCATCCAAATGTAACCTCTTCTTCGGCCCTGCCGCCTCACCGCCGCCTTCCCAGATGCAGCATCACGTCCGGCGCTTCGTGCCGATACCGAAATGCGGAAGGATCAGGGCCATCTGCCTGTGATGAACCCTTGACCACGCCTCGCCCTGTCATTTGCTCACCGCCGCAGATTGCTTCTCTTATTCCGACTTCTGTATCACTCACGCTCTTGTAGGACTGCCAAACCGGCCAGACCTGCGTCCGTGTCACACACTGCCCATGCCAATGCCCATCCCGGTCCAACGTCAGACGGGGCTATTCGTCGCAGATCCTCCGCTTCACCATCATCGTCTTCTCCTTGCGCGCTGTGCCATCTCTCCACGAACTCCAGGTACCGGCATTGCAGTTGCAGGCCACGCGAACTACCCGTGGACAGACCCCGTTCGTGCTCGAGAATGACATCCCCTGTTGTCGTCTTGTCCACTCAGTTTCCCTTCCGATAGCCTCAATCCCGCATTCCTGTGCCAACTCGCCTGCACCTGCGACGTGCCAGCCATGTGCTCTGACGCAACATGAAGCGCGTGGGAGCCATTCGCTCTTGTGCTACAGTGACCTGCGTGCGATCGGCACAGCATTGCGCCTCTTTTCGTCTCCCTCTACGCAATGCCTTCCATGATAGACACAGCGGTAGGAGTCTGGTCACGCGAAAGTCTTCTTCGATCGGCAGTTCCGCAATGTCAAGCCGAGATCTTCAATTGCACTCTTTCTCGTGCCGGTGCCGATTCACGCCTTTGTTGATCGTTATCGCCACCCACGTGCAGTTGCGAGATGGCGTTGCATATTTTGCTGATCTACAACAGATGTAGGTTTAGATCCCATCCGGTAGAGGGCTGCCGCTCCACACAATGCTAGCCGATCTCTCGGACGCGTCGTCCTGCCTGCCGTACACTGGAGTTGTTTTGCCATGCGACTCAATGCAACGCTACACAACGATTTCTTCAATGCGTGTGTTAGGGAAGTGCCGTGCGAGGCTGCGACGCCCATGCGTGTAGTACTTACCAATGGAAACGAGTCTGGGCGGAGCTTTCACTTCGCAATTGAGCTGTGGCAGTGTGTCACATGACTGACATACCATATAAGGTAATGGAATTCTTCAGTAAGTAATCATAGGTGCTGTGGCTTTTGCTTTTGAGTCAGCTCAGTACTGTTGACAGGGCTTGTGATAATGGAAGATATGTCATTGCTTGTTCGCGTGCTGGAGTGTTTACACTTCAAGCTCGTGCTAGCTATTCCAACTTCACCCTCTGACAACAACAGAACGCCACCGACTGGCGCTCTAAAAAATACCATACACCTAACTCTCCTTACGCCACAACAATTCACAATCCAACCACACACCACAATGCCCACATGCAACAAAATCAACTGCGCCATCATCCTCCCACCAAACGACACGCCTCTCCCCGAATACCACCGCCGATACCTCGACTCGAGCGTCTCCGTTTACGTCCCAGTGCCCGACATCCCCATCCTACACGCCGCGCCCTCCTTCAACATCCAGCTATGGACAGACGGCTACATCGCGCCCGGCCTCGCCATGTTTGTTTACATCGATGGCCGCTACCAGTGCAACCGCAGCAAGCGCATGCCTCCGCATGGCTCGGCGAACGGTGGCGGTATTGAGATGCGGGTTAGACAGAAGGAGGAGAAGATTGCGGGTGGTGGGAGCGAGTTTGTGGGTAGGGAGTGGAGGTGGGTGCATTTGGATGTTGGTATGTGATTTCCCCCCTCCTTCTTCCCTGAGTTTAAAGAGATGGCTGCTGATGTGTTGATTGTTACAGAACAGGCGGACGGAGCGAGGTACTCGGACATCGACACGCAGCACATCGGCAAGATTGAGGTTGTGGTTCTCAGGTGTGACTATGATGCTCTTCCGGCTGCGGAGCCTCGGGCCCAAGCTGCTCTGGTTGCTGCGCCCGCAGCGAAGATTTCTGTGAAAGAGCCCTCGGGTAAAGCACCTTCTGGCAAAGCACCTTCTGGCAAAGCACCTTCTGGCAAAGCACCTTCTGGCAAAGCACCTTCTGGCAAAGCACCTTCTGGCAAAGCACCCTCTGGCAAAGCACCTTCAGCAAAGCCAGCATCCGCTGCCAGTGCAGGACTTGGAGGAATGCTCGGAATGTTTGACGGAGCACATGACCTTGAATTGGACAATGCTAGTCGCTACGACTCATCGAAGGCTCCGCATGTCGGTTATGCCGACAGCGAATGCAACGCTGGTGATGATAGAGACGACTTCTCCGTGCATCACTTGAGTGACTACGATGCTACCTCAGGCCAAAACCTCGAGTCTTTGGATCAACCAGCTGATCAAAACTTCACGCCGCCATTCGGTCTGGACGGACATGACTTTGAGTACGCGAGATCGGTCTACGGCCAGCACGGTCAACCTCCTGAACCGAGAGTGCCATACTACCATACTTCTGGCAGACAGAGGCTGAGACAGACATATGCAGACAGTTCAGCGCTTGTTGACTCTTTACCACTGCGGAGCCTGCCTCAGACTCCACGTCAAGGCATTCGTCGCGTCGCATTCGACCCACGCACCCAACACCTGCCAGAACCAGCAAGCTACTACTCACCTCTGATTGACAAGCCACCATACCCCGTCTCGCCCATTGATATCCCATACCACAATGAGAGGTACCTGGCTAGGCGCAGCCCTAGTCCACGACAGCGCCGCCGTCCAAGCCATTCGAGCGATAGTCGACACGAGCGCCTTCCGGAGTTCATTGAACAAGTCGTGGAAGAGCTTCCGGACATCGATCCCAACTTTCAACGCTACCATATCTTCCGGATGCCTGAGAAGTTCGAAACGCTGCTGGGCTTCGATCATAGATATATCGCAGATGCTGTGCCGCATATACCCCAGCTGCAGAAGATCCCGGTGACAGAGCTCGACGTCGAAGCTCTGGACACTTTGAAGAGGAATCTCAATGCGTGTTTCGTCCATGGATATTACCCGAACGGTGATTTGATCAGGATACCTGAGGAGCCGCGTGGACGTGAGAGAAGACCCGCGAGACAGAGAGCGAAGGCGAAACACGGCGACAAGCAGAGCAAGCATGAAGACGAGCATAAGCGCGGTCGTAAACACAAGCGCTATGAGAAGCACAAGGACGAAGAGAAGCACAAGGACGAAAAGGAGCACAAGAAAGACGACAAGCACAAATCCGATCGGAAGCACAAGCACGACGGTAAACAAAAGCGTGAAGAAAAGCATACGTCCGAAGAGAAAGATCAAACTGATGACTGGAACAAGTCCGAAGACGGATACAAGTCGGAAGATGACCACAAGCATGATAAGAAGCACAAGCACAAGCACAAGCACAAGCACAAGCACAAGCACAGTAAAAAGCACAAGCACGACAAGAAGGGGGAGCGAAGCGAAAAAAGGCACAAGGAAGAAGACAAGCATGAGCGCAAAAACAAGGACAATGACAAACACAAGAGCGAAGAATCCAGAGACAGTAAAAGCTCATCACCCAGCGTCACGTTTTACGATAGTGGCGGATGGAGCCAGAAGGGTAGCGTGAAGTGCCAAAGCGGTAGCCAAAAGCACTCTAGGAGTGCAAAGCGCTCGAGCAGCACGAGTTCTTCGGACAGTTCAGGATCTTCGAGCAGTTCGAGCTCTTCGAGCAGTTCGAGCTCTTCGAGCAGTTCGAGCTCTTCGAGTAGCTCGAGCTCTTCGCAAAAATCGAGCACAGCGGACCAGGGGAACAGCGGAGATTGGGACAAAACTGAGCAGAGTGGTCAACCTGGCGGACGGAATGATAGCAACAGTGAACAGAACAAGCAGGGCGGTGATATGTGGGCAAATAACAACAACAACAACAACAACCAGGTAAGCACTCAAGATACGGGCACTGCTCAGCAGAGCGCGCCTCAGGACGCCACCCCTAATGTAGACCAGCAGAACATTTCTCAGAACGTGGCTCCTAACATAGGTGACGCCATCGCTCCCGGCCAACCCCAAGGCCATGTGCCATCATCCTACCGCAGCGTGTCGTCGAGATCCACAAACCCTCACGCCTATGTCCAGCCATACTTCCAGACTTGGCGTGGCAACGGGCAGACTCCTGCAGCAAAGCCTCTGTCTCGCCAGCCGCGCGAGCCGTATGCCTATGGCCCTGCTCCCACTCCGCGTCTACCTGCCGATCGGTTCGGCAACCGCTCCCACGGTGTACGTGCAGGCAGAGGCGCAAATTACTCTCACAAGGTATACCATCCAAAGTACCTGGACACGGTCGAAGATCCGTACGCAGTGTTTGTCTTCAATTACCGGAGTGCTGAAGAGTTGGAACACATGTTCCACCACGATGTGAAGGGAGATCTGGCATCGATCGCCGAAGAAGTCAGCCGCGGTGTTCTCATGAATCTGCCCAGGGAAAAGCTGGTGGAAGAATTGTTGAAGGCTCAAGCCCAAGCGCCGGCTGGTGGAGACGCTGGTGGTTCGAGACATGGTGACGATGCAGCGCCAGATCCAGAGAAAGCAAGGAGCAACAACGCTCCATCACAAGTTCAGAAAAGTGTCAGTGACTGGTTCGCTCGGAGAGCTCAGCCAGAGGCTGGGCCAGATCAAGGATTCAAACCTGCGTCTGTCAAAAACGATGAGGGTGGCAAAGCTACTGGTATGGCCGGATGGGGTTTCGCGGACGAAGGTACCATTGGGCAGGCCTTCAAAGCCGACAACGGCGATCCGCCTGGGAAATGGCCCTGATTGCCATGTCTTCGGGGACTGAGTCAGAGGGGTCACAAAGTACAGAGCTGGCCAGCTTTTCATTAGGGTGATGGAGATCTGAGCAGTTCGGCAGTGTACCTACATGACCGCAGCATCTTTCAGGCGAGACGAGAAGCGGCCTGTTGAGGGGTGTAGTCGCACGTATCATTGTAAGAAACCCATACAACCACTGAGAATAAGTATAGACCGAGGACCTGAAATTTTATTACCTTCTTCTATCTCTATCCAAAGTCCCCATGGGACTGACGATAAACTTCCTATCCAAGGGCGAGTCTATTTCATCAGGACTCACTTCTTCACCTTGCTTCTTATCTTCCGCATTACTGCCATGCTGCATTTGACTTCGTCCGATCGTCGCTCCCACATTCCCACTTTGAAGCTCGGCAGCTCGACTATCATCGTAATTGTTCCAGGAGATCAGGTGAAGTTGCTGCTGTCGTCTGCGCGCTTCCTCTAGCCTGACGTTGTGCTCCGGCAGGATTGCTTCTGTTCGCGGAACGCATGGATCTCTATTGAGGTACGACCCTCCATTCAATTGCGTTGTGTTCGCATTGGGTGTAGGGATTGGTGCTGGCGAGGACGTATCTGCCAGTTCAGAGATGTGCTCGTGGAACCTTGGAGAGCGAGGCTTGTTGTGCGGGACGGGTGTGCTGTCTAGCATCGGTATCTGTTCTGGGGATGAACGAGATGGAGGCTGGTAGGTTGTCGCTGGCAAAAAGTATGGTGTTACCGGAGGGGATTTTGTGTCGTTTGGGGGGTAGTAAGGCGTAGTGGCAGAGTCAGGGTAAGGTGGTTTAGGAGGGGCTATCACACTGATCCTGCCGCCTTTGTTGCTTGCCGGGCTGGTTGCATTCGAGTGCGTTGCGTAGTCTCTGGCAATACTGCCGTGATCCGTTCGGTATCCTGCATGAGGCCAATCTCGTCAGAGCCAGTTCCCTTCGTCATGTGGCCGGTACGTGAAGCGCTGTCGCGTATGCTGATGCATTTGCTGCGGCTGCTGCTGTGACATTGGCACACTGGAGTACTGAGGGCTATACGTACCTCCAAATGGCGCGAAGGTACCAGTACCGGTATCGCCTGTATGGTGATGATGCAAAGGCAGCGACTGGTCGTCGTTGCCGCGTCGTCCGGGTTCTATGGCTCCGCCGAAGACGTGCGTGAGAGTCGCACGCTTGCTCTCGAGATCCTTCCTGCGGCGGCGAGCGAGGAATGCGATCAGGAAGATCATCAGGCCGAAGACTGCGATGCCGCCCACTACGCCTCCGGCTATGGCGCCTTTGTTTGGCTGATTCGTCGATGAAGCTGGCGTTGCGGATGCGCTTGGTCGTGGCGCAGATGCGCTGGGGTTGAGCTTTGCACAGGAGACGTAGTTGGTGCCGGACTTTGCCACGTAGTTATCGTTTGACATTTTTGCTTTTAAATAGCATGTGCCGCCGTCCAGTCCAACGTATGTGAATCCGGCACAGTCGCCCGAAGTAGAGCATGTCGAAAAGCATTGCGCATAGCCTCCGATTGAGACTTGCACGTTGTCGTACGAGGGGTATGAATTGTCGCTATTGCAACGAACGACGTATGCGATGTTGTTGTTGTCGTTGTACGTCGTCCCGTTGCCCCTCGGGCATGTTGGTGCCGATGCCACATCCTCTGTGGCGCGGATCACAGTGGCGCTTAGAGAAGCCTCTGCAAGTTTCCCGGAAGCAGTCGTAACCACAGACTTGACCTGGCGAGTCTCGCTCTGGCTGTGACTGTCTATTGTGGCGGTAGTCGCATTGGCGGAGCTGCTCAAGAGATTGGTGATCTGGTCGCTCAAAGATTTTGACGTAGGTTGCGAGTCATGCGATGATGTGTCCTTCGAACTCGTGACTGCTGAGCCGTTGCCTTCTGGGCAGACAACATTCGGGTCACATGCGTTCTTCGAGCAGCATCCTCGGAAGTTGGTTGTATTACAGACGTAGTAATTCTGACCTTGAGGACAATCTCCGATTGCTGCCTCTTTTCTGTACGCCAGTGATCTTGAAGTTCCTCTGAATGGCACGCCGGTAGTTTTGCTGAAACGTCTTGCGGTTTTGCTGAGCTGGTCGTTCCCCAATTCCTCTATAATGGAGGACACTTCCGACGACGTCGGCGCCGCCGCGACTTCGGACGATAGTCGGTTCCCGATGAAAGGCATACTCGATGTGCAAAAGAGCTATGTGTAGCACTCGTGAGAAAATATGTCAGATAAATTCGAGATTAAAGCGATGGATGAAACCATTGCCGCTGGGTACCGTGACATTCTGCTTCAAGCCGCATGTGGAAGGCGTCAAGAGAACAAAGGATCGAAGACATTCTGAATGCGACCGACACTTTGCATGCCAGTGAGCTCACATCCTGTTGCCGATCGTACAACCGAACGACCGAGGAGCCGCAGCTAGTCGTTGCGGGCGACAAGAAGCATATTGTCCATATAACCTGCGTTGCACAGTTTGTCGCATGTCAGCTTTATTTTTCTGCGGTCGTTACGGACGGCGGTCTGATCAAAAGAGTGGCGAATGAGCGCATGGGGTCACTGGAATGCATGGCGCCGCGTCTACGGTATGCAGAACGCGCGAAAGCGGAAACCTGGGGCGGCATCCCTGTGCTACACGGCGTGAAAGCCATTGTCTGCGATTGGTCATTCGAGATGAGCTTATGACCTTGGTCCTGACCGGACGATCGCACGATAGCATATGGGGGATTCTGTCCTGTTTCTCTGAAAGTAGTGTGCTTGTCCAATTCTAGAAGGATAAATCAGCGTGAGGATTTTTGTCCCGTCAGCGAAACCGGGTAATATTAACGGTGTTGTCTATATCTATATGAGTGTCGTAGGATATCTTTCATAGTCTCATGGGTAAATCGTAAGTTTAGGCCCACTTGCCTAGGAAGCTCATTAACACGAGACCAGCCACAAGACTCAAGAAGCAGATGCCCGCCTTGAGAGGTCCAGCGTGCGCGAGCGGTCCATGGAACCATTCCACAAACCACATCTCGGCCAAACCAACCCACAAGAGGATACCAGCGCTGAATGCGTTGAGAGTGCCGATAGCGATGAGCGTCGAGGGATCGTTGCCGTTGAACGACGACAGAACGCCGATGCCAATTGCCATGCCAATGGGAGTCGTGACGGCAAATGCGGCTGCGAGGATAGCTTTGCGGAGGAAGCTGCTTGGGATCATGGCAATTCTCGAACCAAGGGCAAATCCCTCAAAGATTTGGTGGAAGAGAATGACGATGAACAGCGTGATGAATCCCGAGTCGGCGGCGACTACTAGAGTTAGGCCGATGAGGATGGAGTGGAAAATAATGCCAGCTTCCATGACAGCGGTGTTGAGCGCGATTGATTTTGGTGTGTAGTGTGATTCCGCCGAGCTGGATTCAGACAAGGTTCCTTCCGAAGCTCCTTTCTGGTTGTTCGCTTCTTCGGCGCTGACAACAGGGGTAGGAGATGATCTCTCGAACATGTGGCGCTTTTTGTCAATCCATCTGTGAGCGATGTACTCGATGATGAAAGTGACAAATAGACCGGCGATCAAGATTGCGCCTGCTGTGGCTTCGTATTGGATGCCCTCGATGCATTTGTTTGAGAAGAAGAGCTCGGCGTGTGTGAAGAGCTGCGCAAATTAGTGGACGGCAATAAGTGTGTGGCGGAAGACACTCACATGAACAATGGCTGTGGAGATGACGACACCAGTGCCAAACTGGCGCATGGCGACAATGATAGTGCCGTCCATACTGACAGATGTGAATCTGGACGTCAGAATGGGCGCGAAAACACCAAGAGCGCTGGTAACCAAGATGACGAAGAGAAGACCGATTCTCAGCGGCACATCGTAGTCGTGGTTGGGTGCAGCGCAACCCATGTCAACGGTTCGTCCTTGAGCATCAACACAGTGCCTGGAAGATGTTAGCAATATTCATAGCGAAAAGACTGTAAAACTTACTCGACACCTGCATGCGAATGACAGTCAACCGCTTCACCGTGACCGCCGGCAGCTGAAGAGGAGGACGAGGACTCAGAGGAGGACTCGCTGTGGCCGCCCTCAGCAGTGGCGCCAGCGCGTAAAAGACTGACTTCGAGATCGCCTTCAGTGCAGTGCCTGTAAGAGTTAGCATATAGTACTGCATCACTTGCGATTTATGGAGCTTACAATTCGTTCTCTCCGTGCGCGTGGCAGCCACTGATAGCATCTGGAGGGTTTGCAGCATCGATATCAGTGGTAACCTGCCACTCTTCACTGCCTGCCATGCAGTACATAGTGTCTGTATGCGCGTGACAGCTTGTGACTTCGGTAATTTCGGCCGCGGCAGCAGCAGCCGTTTCAGTGGTGGTTATTGCAGTGCTCGTTGCGGAAGCATGGTCATGATCTTCTTCACTCGCATGCGCCGATTCACCTCCACCTTCCTTCGATAGAGAAACATCGTAGGTCCGGGCTGCATCCACGCAGTGTCTTGTAGCTGTTAGTCATGTCGGCCTTGCTGTAACATTTCCAAAGGGAAACTTACATCTGATTTTCGGAGTGGTTGTGGCAGCCCTCGAAGTTTTCTGCTTCGCTGCCAGAGTCGAGGCCACTTGTGACCTCCCACTCGTTGCCATCGTAGATGCAGAAAGTCTCAGCGCCATGGGCATGACAGCTCGTCACTTCGAAGAAGCCTTCTTGACGTGCAGCTACATCTTGTGACGATACAAAAGCAGCAAAGGCTGTGAGACCGAGCACACGCAAAGAGACCATTGTGCAAGATTGCTAAGGTGCAGTCAGGTCTGGCGCCGGCACGGGAAGATTAGGGAGAAGTTTGACAGCGGTGCGGAAGGCAGAGGCGTTTCCGAGACGAGCATCCTCAGCGTATATACGCTTACTCTCCACACCAAGGTCTGCATGCCGAGTACTTGCGGTGAACTACGCCGTCGGCCACACCAAGACCTTGGCCGATGCTTGAGAAATGGAGCATTTTGGGTGTGTGCCCTGGAAGAGGCTGTGTTACCGGCCATAGGCCAGCCATCAAGGTGTTTTGGAAGGTATTTGATGTATTGCCAAGGGAGAACAAGAACGACGGCGTCTTGAAAAGCACGTTAAGAGCGTTGAATGGACGTTTAGTGGACGTTTAGCGACGTTGGCATTCAGGTGCCAAGCGAACACCTTGATGGCAGGCTATAGAACCGAGAGAACGTCCACTGACTAGCGCACGGGTGCACCATCGCATCTATCAACCAACGCCTTTGAACGCAGGGTCCGGATCGTCAACGCATGGCAACTGACAAGCGATCGAGTCATGACGATTACAGATAGTGGCGTATGCTGGACGATGTCACTTCCTAGATATACACGTGCTCGCTTTCCTTGATCAGAGCGTACCGCCGGGTCCGGGTGCCAATGAGAACAATCACCGCCCTCTGGATATAAGACAAGATACTCGAGAGCTCGTGTGGATGAACATTCAACTCATGTCGTTGATCAAGGGCGGGGTCTCAGACCCCGACGGTTGAGATGCTCCACTCACCGATTAATGCAAAAACAGGTAATGGCAACGATCGCTCCGACTATACCAATAGTGTCGGTTGCAAAGGCGTTGGCTGCTGCAAACACCATGTGTCCGATACCCACACCCCGAAAGGTTGGATCGCGGCAAAAAGCGGCGCCGCGGTGACATTCTAGGAGCATAGGCAACATGTGCTCCAGTGGCGTGCCGATCGTCAACATTACAGCCGGGTCATACTCAGCTACTGTAACCTTGCAGCTGAGACAGGCAGGTTGAGGTAGGGGCTTCACTTCTACCTTGATGGATGGCTCCTTCGCCAAGTACTTTACGACTTGGCAGCATCGCTTCGATATGCGCCACCTTCGTAGAGCCATGGCGAGACCATGAGGAATATGAGGAATTGGTGAATTGTTGACTGTCAGTATTCTCGTCATGGAGTATATAAGGCCCAAAGCATTCTGCTGGATTTGACCGACACAACTCACCCCATCTTCCTCTCAATCGATACCCTCATCTTTCAATCAAGATGTACTCTTTCGCCCTCAAAGCACTTGCCGTGGCAGTACTGCCATCAGCTATTGCTGCTCCTCAAGGCTTCCCATCCGCGAGACAATCACAGAGCTCGCGTGGCTCTTTCGAGGACAACGGCAGCTCGTTCGCGCAGTCTCCCAGCACTTACGATTGGTCGAAGGGAGCTGTGAACCAGTACGAGATCCACCAGTCTTGCAACGCCACTGAGACTGCTTTGCTTCGTCAGGCCATTACCGAGACCGAGGTTCTTGCCGCCCACGCAAAATCGCACATCTTGAGGTTCGGCAACAGTTCCTCTTACTACAGGAAGTACTTCGGCAACGCCCCTACTGCTGAACCTGCTGGTTGGTACGATAGACTCGTCAACGGTGACAAGTCTGGTGTGCTTTTCCGCTGCGATGACATCGACAAGAACTGTGCGACTCAGGATGGTATGTGACTTCAGCCTTTTAAACCGACAACCCCCAGTCCATCTCCTAACATCTATTACAGCATGGGCCGGCCACTGGCGTGGAAGCAACGCCTCTGACGAGACTGTTATTTGCGAGCTTTCTTACACTTCTCGCTGGAACCTCAATGGCCTCTGTGGCTACGGTTACACCGTCGCTGGTGGAAAGTTGGCCTCTTTCTTCGCCTCTGACTTGATCCACCGCCTGTTCCATACCGACAAGATTGGCGAGAAGACCGTTTTCCATTATGCTGATACCTTTGACGAGTGCTTAGCACTTGCGGTTGAGGATCCCAAGCTGGCAGTCCGCAACGCACACACTCTTCAGTATTTCGCCCTAGACGTGTACGCATACGACATTGCTGTCCCTGGACAAGGCTGCACTGGCGAACCCGTCGAGGAAGAAGAGTCTGAGGCTGCTTCAACTGCCTCGAGTGCCAGCTCTTCTGCTACCTCGAGCGCGGCCTCTTCCTCCACCAGCAGTGCCGAAGCCGCCTCTGTCACCACGCCAACCAGCACCGCTGATGCCGCGGAGTCTACCACTGAATCCGCCACTGAATCTGCTCAGTCTGTAAGTCATGTTATCCAATACATCGATCCTCGAACGAATTTGAGCTCGTGCTGACAAATTCACAGCACTGCCACACCCACGCCGGTGGTGAGCTTCACTGCATCTAAGAGCATCGGCACTAGCCTATGATAGATCGAGTAATACGACCGGCATCGCTGCCATTGCTAATTGAAGGGAACGAGTCATGAAACACGAATGATGGATGGGTAAGTTATAGAATATGGACAGGATCGCACACCGCGAAAAAGCAAAACGATAGAGTGCTCTAGAAGCATTATAATGCAATGTATTCATGTTACTTCACAATTCAATCTGTACCAAACGTGTATTTGGAACACCTTCTCATCATCGGCACGATGACGCCTCAACGTGATTGTCCTTGCTGGTGATCTCTGTGCACAATGCTTTGGTCACACAGCCGCCACCATCCCGGTCTTTCCCTTGATGCTCACCCAGGGCGCGAAGAAACTGACCAGTGAGGCGCAGCAAGCAAGGATTGCCGACAGCAGGAATGTCGCGCTTAGACCATCCATATAGCATGTCATGATGCCGCTGAGCACTTCAGCCGGGAAAACCTCACGTAACCCAGTGGCCCCAGCAGCAATGACGTGTAGGGGGTCAACGTCAGGAACCGTCTTGCGTAGACTTGAGACCAGAATATTCGAGAAGATGGACTCTCCGGAGGATACGAAAATGGCTGCACCAACGAGCTGGAAGACTAATGAAGTGTTAGCACTGATGAACTTGTGACAAAGACTGTCGACCATAGAAACACATACAGTAGAGGATGGCAGTAGTCGTGGCGACATCATCATACGCAGCAAGAGCTTGAGCTGCCATGATCGGCGTCTGGAAGGAAAGACCGAAAGCGATACCCGTGAGGATCTGAAAGCCAAGCCATATAGAAGCAGGCGATTCTGCGTGGATCGTGTAGATGAGGCCACACCCGATGGCTGAAAGGCAAGATCCGAAGATCATGAACGGAGCGAAGAAGCCGAAGAGTGTGACCAGTCCGCCTACGATGATCGTGCAAATTGCTGTAGATTCCAATTAGTCAATTGACCCGGCAATGTTCTCACACTGTATGTATACTGACAGATCGGTATCACGAGCGCGAGATTTCGGATACCGCTTCCCACGGCGGAGGCATCGCGGATGGCTTGGAAGTAAATCGGCAGGAAGTAAATGAGTACGAACAGGGCGCCACTGATGAAGAATGAGAAGATTCCGCCGACCAATACTTCGCGCTTCTTGAGAAGTTTGTGAACCAGCATCGCGTATTGCCCTTGCTTGTACTCGACGGCTGCGAAAGCGACCAGGAGAAGGCCAAATCCGAGTAATGTTCCGATGACATCGTTGTGGTTCCAAGGCTTGAGAATGCCGCCCCAGTAAACCGCTAGTAGTAAGCACTGTACTGCGCCGATGATGAAGATTAGGCCAGGGAAGTCCATCTGAAGGAACCTCTCTTTTGAAGAAGCTTTCTTGTCGGGGTTATTCTTTTGAGCCTCTGGTGTAGAAAATGTGAAGAAGATGACGACAGCCGCGAACCCACCAATAGGCAAGTTGATGTAGAAACTATAGTATTGTTAGTACACTGCTGAAATGTGATTCCCGAGTGCTGTGCGTCTAGAATAGCACAGGAAATGATCGCTTACCACCAGCGCCATGAGAGCGTGTCAGTGAAGACGCCGCCGAGTAGAGGACCGATTACACTTGCGATACCATAGGTAGCGCCGAGTACGCCAGTGTAGACCGGGCGCTTGTGCGCTGCGACAGAGCAAGCGATGATACAGAAGCAACCGCTAATTACTCCCGCCGCACCAATTCCAGTAACAGCTCGGCCGACTATGAGGCTATCGCTGTTGTGCGCGAGGCCACAGACAAGACTTCCCGCCTCGAAGATGATGATGCTTATAAGGAAGACGGTCTTTAGATCGAAATACTTGTAGAGCTTGCCCCAGAACGATTGTGTGGTTGCAACAGTGAGGAGGAACGCCGAGCCATACCAGCCGACATCCTCAAGGCTGTGCAGCTCTTTCGTGATTTGAGGGATCGCAGTCGCGATGATGGTCAGATCGAGTGAGCACAGGAAGATGCTGAAGACCAGAGCGATGATGGTCGAGGCCATTTGCCATGGTGTCATGCTGATGTTGGATGTCTCTGCTCGGCCATGTTCGGTGAGCAGTCTATCGCTGCTAGCAGTTCCATCCATCAGCATATGCGACTTGCCCGCCTCAAAACTTGAACCGTACATGTTTCGCATCTCCATAGTGGACGGGTCATCTTGCTGAGCCGGGTGCATTTGTGAGTTGGTGGAAGACATCTTAATAGAACTATTGATTGAGCGCAAGAAGTGTTTGTGTTTGGTTGTGGAAAACAGCTGCGACGAAAGTTGGCGAAGTCATGGGACGCCGAGGCAGTGCGCTTGGAGGCAAGTGAAAGTCGTGGAAGGAGCGATCCGCGACAGCCTGGTGGAGTGACATTGTGAGAGGTCCAGTGCCGATTTCTGTGTGCGTCAGCAGCGAGTTGTCCAGTCAATGGTTGTGCCAGTGCCAGCATGAAGCAGTTTTGACTGACCTGACACCAGTCAGTAGTTACTTGATAGGTTAGGACACGCGGCCGAGGTTGTAACAAATTGCAAGCTGCTACACAAATATGCGGCTATCCGTCTGCTGCGCCTAATCGAAGGAACACAAGCTCCGAGTCATTCGAAAGACAAACGGCACATTGCAGCATGCCACGCTTTTGCGACAGAGCGCGCAGACAACCCGACGGAAAAGAACGAGCACAGAAAAGCACAGGAATCGAATTCTTGTAAGCGTCTCTACCTTCTGAGAAATATCGAATTGAAGCCAATGAATAGTCTGGTCCCAAAGCCACAAACGCATTCTTGCTCTCTTGCTATCCAGCCCTTTGAATTGGACGTGCCATCTATGCCTCGATAGCGAAGTCACGGACGTGACGGGCCATCTTCTTGATGCTAGAGAGGGATGGGCCGGGGATCTTGTAGCTGCTAAGAGTGGAGTAGATACTGATGAGAATACCGGGCTATCACACGAAGTCAGTATCAGGTTCAAGACGCCTTCAACGGCGGAGATACTCACGTCGTTGCTCTTGTAGAAAGAGGTGGCAGGCACACCCGAGGGGACGGTAGAGCCAGAGCCACTGACCTGGAGGTTGATGCACTGAACCCGTTAGCTATGACACTGTATAGTACTCGGACAGTGTGCTTACTTGAGGGTAGTTCTGAGCACCGTTAGGGCTTCCAGCAGAGTGGAGACCAATGATCTCGTGGCGGAGGACGTAGGAACCAGAAGCTAGAGAGGTCGGGATCTTCACGTCCCAAGAGAAGCCGTTCTCTGCATAACTGTAAGCATAAACATGGCTCAGTTCGGCGTGGTTAATACTCACTGATGAGAGTGTCGGAAGCCCAGCTGCCTGGCGGGCTGGCGCCGCTGATAAGGCCACTCTCAGCGATCTTGAAGAAGCTGAGAGATCCAGGTGCGTTCGAAGCACTGTGGCTGCCGACCTTTGCGAGGTAGTCGATGACTGGGCCGTGGTGGCTCTCGGGCCATGTGTCCCATTGCAGCTTCAAAGTGTCGCCAGCCTTGACAGGAATGGAGTTCGACGTGGATTTCGCACTCTTATGGCACGCGATGTCCGATGTACCAAACGCGTTAGGCTCAACAAAACCTGAGGAGCCATTAGCTAGGCGCTACAAAACGAATATTTACTAAGTGTTACCGTTGTCTTGGTTCAAAGCGAGCCAGCCGGCAGTTACTGGAACTTGGTCGGCCGGGAAGTAGAACCAGCTCTGCAATGAAAGTTAGTATGTGCAAACTGCAAGAAAAAATGATCATTGTGACACACAGGGACAGCACCTGGGTAGCTCTTGCCGTTGACCGAAATCTCCTTAACGTGGCCATGGGCAGCGACAGTAGGGGCAAGAGCCAAAGCCGCAACAGCGGCGATGATCGCGTCCTGCGCAAATGAAGAGTAGTGCATTATGGTTACTGAGCGATTGGATGATGCTTTGTAGCGTTGAGCGAATGTATAGTTTGATCCCAAGAAGGATGTTGTGATGAGCTAAAACTCAATCTCCTTGGGCGTGTCGTCCACATCTTATATATGCCATCGTCTTAAGGGCATATACCACCACAAAGATCCCCACCAAGCATACCCCAGGCTGGCGATCAGTCTCCGAGCCATCTCTGGCACGGAAGTAGCAGGCCAATCTATCTCAGGGTCACACGGGCGGCTAGTAGATACCAGATTTTGCAAGTCTACCCCGTGGGCGTCTGTCGGCAATCTGGAATATGCGGTGCCATTGTTCAGCCGTCTGTCTCACTTGGCTTCAGAGGCCAAGGAGACTGCCGAGTCTCTGTAGCATAGAAATCGATTTGTGGCGTGATGTTGTGTGCTGTCTGACAGCCGTCATTAATCTGGATGATGATAATCCGTAGCCATGGCATGCAGTAGTAAGATGTGTCAGACGGAATCCAGCACCGTCAGGTCGAGTCGACTTGAGCCTGAGCGAACAGAGTAAGATCTCGATGCAGCAATGTCCGTTTTGTGCTGGCTTATATCATTTGTTAATTTGCGCAAAGGCGCGCAAAGCCTCTCATGGCAGACGCTTCTGCGTGGCACCACCTATCGGTCGAGATGCATTCCACCACCGCCACCATCAAGCACACGTGGTGAGTGGCGGCTCTCAGATATAGTGGGCTCTGGCGTCTTGAGATGGTGCCTGGCATGTTTCACCTTACAGCCGAATCTCATTCAATCCTGCATGTATTCCCGTGTTACACATATGTAACGCATCGTCGTCATCACTCATAAGCGAGCTGTTCACTTTCCAGAGAAGATGGTCGTGAAGCGGTGAGATGTCCCATAGTACTTGGACTGCTGTCACGTCAATGCATGATTCGAGAACGGACATTAACGTCCTTGCGGGCCGTGGAAGCGATCAGTGATCTGATTCGTCTTGGCGATGGTATAACATTCGAAAAGGTGGGGAAACCGTGAGGCTTGTTAGGCAAGTCAAAGAAAGGATAGAAGGACTCCGGCTTAGGGGGGCGCTTGTTAGAGCTGTGCGGACCGGGGACTTCCAATGTCACCAATTAATTTGATACTTCCAAGGGGCGGATAAACTTGTCACTCACTGCATAATCCTTGAGCATAAGTTTGTTTCCTGGGCGAACGGAACTGGCTTGACTAGGCAGGGTAGAAAGTACGAGCATTTTGCGCAAGTCCATGTACCAAGTCTCGATAGTGATATGGCCTTATAGTTCGCATGGCTCGTGGACAGAAAACTAGACCCTAAGACCATTCTGCACGCACAGAGTATCACAAATTTCAATGGTTAGTAAAATGTCTGATGTGCCTGCTGCCCATGGTATCACTGCGAGGTATAACTAAGCGTGCTTGGGATATCTGTTAGTGCATAGCAACACACTTACGGAAGACTGAGCCGTAGTCGTGCCACTATTACCATGTAGCTCTACATTCATGTCCACTTGACGAATAGACGGCGCTTGCTGACGTAATGTGGATGATGTTGTATTTATTGTATAATTTGACTAGGAATATGCATCAAGCCATCCGTCTATCAATTGAAATATCCCGCTCGTGACGTCCTGTCATAATAGTTGGTACTGTCCAAAAATCAAGACCCCTTGAGAAAAGGAAATGCGTTGAGCGTGTTCATCCTTGACACCAAACCAGCTGGTGAAGGGAATAAATGTCAAACAATCCAAACCACCAGACCAGCTGGGTAGGATGTTCTGACTTAGGTCGTGCCGAAGAAGCGTGCGTGCCAGCGCTTAAGCTTCTGAGATATTGTGGTCCTGCTGCCAACGCCACCGATGCTGCTGGTGACTTTGACGCCCTGGGATGGCTGCTTCGTGCTGCGAGCATTGTATGTGAACTTGCCAGGACTGCCGCTCACAGGTACCATAGTGAGGACGGCACCAGCGGTCGGATTCATTAACTGGAGAGTGAGTTTACTAGTACTGTTAGTACTCTGAGCGGTGACCGAGATAGTACCACCTTGCGTGTTGGTCCAAGTGTAAGCAATTATGGTCACTGTGTCGTAACCATTGCCGACGACAACTGTGTCCTTCGATTGCGTTCCTTTGAGTTTGGACGATACAGTCAACTCGAAGGTGTAGCTAACAGTCGATGTTGCGGCGGGAACAGTGAAAGTGGCCTTCGCTGCGTTTGCACCTGACAAGGTGATAGCGGGACCCGCAATCTGGACCCAACTGTAGGTAAGGTCGGTGAAAGATGCTGCGTTGTCGGCTTTGCCGGCCAGAGTTGCGACAGCACTGGGTTTGACCGTCAAGTCCGGGCCAGCATTTGCAGTGGGGATGTTGGGATCAGGTGTGACACTAGTGGGAGGAGCAGCGCTCGTCGGTGTAGTAGCGTCACTGCTCGCAGGGGTCGATGATGTGGTCGGGGTAGTTGCCTCGCAAGCCTTGGGTGCAGCGGGAGAGCTAGCATCCGGCCACGGGAAGATTGGGCCCCAGACCTTGCCATTTGCATCAGGACCGAGACCATTTGTCAGCCAAGTCATTTGCGTGAAGTCGAGTTTAGCAGGCTGAGTTCCAGGTGCAGTGATTTCGGGGAAGATCCACTCTGCCACGGGCGCGACATATTGTCCCGCCAGGATCTGACCACCGTTGGTCTCCTTGACACCGTTAGACGAGGTGGCCTTGTATTCGCGCGCATACTTGATCAGAGCCGTGGACTCAGATCTCCATTCCCACTTGAGACGAGCGCCTTGTGGTGTGGCCGAACCAATGTCTTGGTCAACGACTTTGCCAGTGCAAGGATCAATCTCAGAGCGTGTTAGAAGGACAGAGCCGCCAGGCGTCGACGTGTATCCAATCATTCTGCTATCCGCAAACTCAACGACGTTTGTGCTTTGCCTATCGATGACACCAATAAGGGCTAACAATAAGTGATCAGTGCGTGCCTTTAAGGAGGAGCGTTGTATAAATACTGGATGAACTCACCTTCTTCAACGCGGATGTATGTGGGCCCATTGGGTGTCAAGATCTGGACGCTGGGGCAAGTGATGCCGTAGGCGATGATCTCACTGCCGACCTTGTGACCCTCGATCTCAAGGTAATCGCCAACCTTAAAAGGTGCCATCGTCAGAGGATCTGGAGCATTGAAACTCGTCGAGCCAGCGGGACGATTCGAAGATGGGCACTTTGGGTCATTTTCCGACCGCGGAACGCACATCGGGAAGCCACTGAATGCTATTGAAAGAATTAGTATGGGCCAGAAAGGCCAAAAAGCCACATGGACGGCTTACCTGTGACACTAGGGTTGACATCATCCGCAGTAAATTCCGGGTGGAGCTTGTAGCCTGCTGAGAAAACAGCGTTTGGGTCATTGATTCGCACGACCTGACCACCTTCGAGAGTGATTTTGCCGTCGTATTCCAGACTCTTGATTTTGCCGCTGTTGGCTTCCAGCGCAAACTGAGCTATCTGCACGATGCCAGCCATTGCCTGGCCATTCACGTAGTTACCGTAGACCTACGGAGATCAGTATGGTGTTGTCTTGATAAGCCCGTGTATACTTACAGTAACTTCGTTGCCAGTAAATTTGCCCGCAGCCATTTCCTTGACACCGACCCAAGCAGCGGGGAACTGGAACTGCAAGTTCTTTGGCACAACAATGTCGACGCCATTGACTGAGATTCTGCCCGCGGTGTTGTACTCATCAGTGTCTGCGGTAACGGAATCGAGTGCACCGTCTAGGGTAAACGGGATGACCTGCTGTGCGTGCAGCAAGCCAGGCAGAAGCGCCACAAGAGGAAGAAGCTGTTTGATCATTGCAAAAGACTACTCTGAAGGTTTGGTGGAGTAGTCTGATGGCGTTTGTGGATGGAGGTACAAAAGACAAGTTACGACCACGGCGAAGCACATTGATATATGTTCTGCCCATGAGGCTGAGCAGATCTGGATAAATCCATGACCAGACTGCTGTGTTCCTTGATGGCCATGCAAGACTGCTAAACTTGGTTCGGTATTACGCTTGTCCGCTGTCGACTTTGGCCTGGGTCCCTTGGTCGCTCGTATCGCTTATGGGTCCGATGCTAGAACCATAGGAAGGTTCACCACACTCGCCAACGCACAGAAGCCACCACGTGGAATCCAGCGATATCTGACAGATGTTGGAAAGTCTAGATGGCACAGTGCTTCACATACAAGCACCCGGCCGCTGCTGTTGGCCAAGGTGGCTACGGCCTTGCCGAGTCACCTGGTCTTTTCCTGGCTTCCCGAACACGCGGAGAGAGCCTCTGCATCCGAATATTGTTTTCTAAGGCCAAGCCGTCTGAGACCGGTATCGCCTCGGGTATGGAGCTTGTTAGTATCTGCATACCCTTACACATAAATGGAAAGTGGCGTCGATTGTTTCGTTGGTACAATGCATTGTTCGCAACAGCGGCTGAACCCAGGGAGTCTCTTGGGCGCATACAACAAGACCTTGGTCCTGCTTTTGGAAGGTCTCGGTCCAGGCGCCGCCACGATGAACTTTGGCCGAGTCATACATGGTCACGTGATCATGGAGAATCTCTAGGTCTCTCCACGATGCCAAGAGAGCGGCTCCAGGATTTGCAGTACGCGATCTTAGGGATCTGCCGGAACAAGTCTTCGATTCGGGACGAGAGCTCTTGTGCCAGAGGTGCTACTGGTGCGGCTGAGGTCGGTCACGACGATCTCGCCTTCGCCTTTCGCCTCTGCCCTCGCACCCTGACCATGCTCTCATGCTTCTCACGAAAACATCCTTGTACAATTCCATCACATGTGTGAACGCCTCGAAAAGCGCAAGCGACTTGGCATCTCATCACGCTCAAGAGTACGATGTTGCCACTTTGGTATCTTGTCATTCAAGTTGTGATCGAGTGCGCTAGTCTTCGATGCACCAATGTAGTGTTCAAGCTGCCTATGAGCTGGCAGGCTTGTTGCAGGGATGTCACTATAGCGCACAATTCCATAACTGAATTTTGGTGATGAGATGCACTGATATGGCTAGTTGCCCTCTTGCCTAAAGTGGACTAAGCGCATTGCAGGCCAGACTCCCCGGACCATGGCCTTGGGTGCGGTGTGACCCTGTCTTCATAACAAAGCATTGAATGAACCATGGTTACACAATGTCAGGAACACCACATGGCTGCAGATACCGTGCCAGGGACGTGTCTTGCACTGACAGCCAGTGACAGGTCACACCGGATTCGCCGCTGTTTGCTCAAGTCTGCCATGGCCATTGGACCTAGTTGAGGCGTTGATTCCGGAGCCCGCCTATTGGTTGCAGAGACGACATGTCTGGCGTTCCTTTTGGGCCAAGTGTTGGCCGATTTGGAACGCCCGAAAGAGGCTTTCGACGCCTGGACCACCACATTCAGCCTCGTCCACATGGGACTGTGCAAGTTGAGTACTTAGCCGTTAGCCCCAGATGTCGTACTTCGCAGACTGTCGGTCCAGAGACTTGATAAGCATAACAAGCCACCCGCCAAGCGTGTTATACCCCGTCCAGATCATCGCAGCCACTTCTAGCTGCATGTCATCGCGGAGACATCCCTACGAACATACCGTCCATATCTTTACGCTTTCGCTTGTTCTAATATGCTTTCTTGGCTATCCATGTGCTCGGTGTTTGCCAACGAGAACGATTCTGCAGCGCGCAATGTCCCGGATCAGCATGTTCTAGGGTTATTTATGCACGGCCGCCTTTCCGATCTAATCGATCGAGTTCACATCCCGCAAATAGAGCATAGTCCGGATGGCCGCCACTACCAGTGTATGATGCCTAGTATCGATACCGTACCACGTAACGACGCGGGCTTGCAAACGCCTCCATGCACTCAGCAATGCATGGTGGCTCTCAGTAGTCTCGTCTTCATAGACCGATTCAGGTGGGACCTCTGCCGCTTTCGAGGCTTCGAGAGCGTCGCTACGTCTAACATATATCATGCAACCGCTTCTCTACTCAAACAAACTTACTCATTCCAACTCATCATATCGTTCCTACCCTTCCCGCCTAATCACCTTCGCTTCACAGGCAATCATGCCTACCATTCGTTCAATCGCGTTTGCGCTCTCCGCGGTGGCCACTCAGTTGGCTTCTGCAAAGGATTGGGACTCGCCTGCATACAATTATTTGTATCAGTTCCCGATGCCGATCGCTCCTGTAAAGGCCCCAAAGGAGACATTTCAATTCCCGAACGGACCCAACATCGAGTACTACGAGATCGACATCAAATCGTTCGAGCAGCAGGTCTATCCTAATCTTGGGAAGACCAAATTGGTTGGCTATGATGGAAGTGAGTGGCTGGTCATCCACTGATTCGATGGAGGTTAGCTAATTATTTCTCAGTGGCTCCTGGACCCACATTCATGGTGAAGAAGGGCACAGAGGCTGTCGTCAGATTCATCAACCATGGGGAGAAGCCAAATGCTGTCCACTTGCACGGCTCTTACTCGAGAGCCCCGTTCGACGGATGGGCTGATGACACCACAGAAGTTGGACAATACAAGGACTACTACTATCCCAACGCCCAGAACGCTCGTACATTATGGTATCACGATCACGCTATCGAACACACCGCTGAGAACGCTTACATGGGCCAAGCCGGTAAGAATATCAACGAAAATACCTTTCCATTGCTATGAACACGCTGACATCATTTTTTAGTATGTTTCGCCCAAACCCCTGTCTGGGTATTTGACATTTACGATGTATCTAACCTCTTATAGGGCTTTTATATCATGCATGATGATGAGGAACTCGCTACACCTGGTCTACCTCAGGGTGACTACGACATCCCGATGGCGCTCACATCTAAGCGTTATAACAACGACGGAACCCTTTGGAGCCCGGAAAAGAACAAAGAAGAGAAGAACCTTTTTGGAGACGTCGTACACGTCAACGGCCAACCGTGGCCTTACTTCAAGGTCGAGCCTCGCAAGTACAGGTTGCGCTTCCTCAACGCTGCAATCTCTCGATCATGGGAGCTTTACCTCGAATCTGCTGCGAAGGCCAAGGTGAACATGAAGGTACGGCCTGACTCTTTTGCTACAACTGCGTTGTCACTTGTTCCACCGAGAATCACAATGTCTGAGACATTTTGCTGACGCAAACCATCATAGGTCGTGGGTTCCGACGCGGGTCTTCTCACTAAGCCGGTTGATACCACCCAGCTTGACATTTCTATGGCCGAACGCTGGGAAGTCGTCGTTGACTTCAGCGCTTTCAAGAACCAGAACGTCACTCTCAAGTCGAACGCCAAAGTCGCCGATGTCGACCCCTACCTTCACACGGACAAAGTCATGCGCTTTGTTGTAGGCGACACTGTCAAATCCGACTACAGGAACGAGGCACTCCCTGCTACACTCCGCAACGTCCCCTTCCCTCCTAACAAGCAAGGCCTCGATCACTCCTTCGAGTTCCAGCGCCAAGGCAGTCAATGGAAAATCAACGGTATCACCTGGGCTGATGGACCTGAGTCACGCGTCATGGCTAAGCCCAAGCGTGGTTCCGTTGAGAGGTGGTCTCTCAAGAACGGCTCTGGCGGCTGGGTAAGGATCACGAAAGACATCTCCCCTCCATCGCCAACATGCTAACATCGTTCACAGACTCACCCCATCCACATCCACCTCGTTGACTTCCAGATCGTGAGCCGCACTGGCTCGAGAGGTGTCCGACCGTATGAGAAGGAGGCTTTGAAGGTACGCCAGAAAACTGCAACCCACTACAATATTGGAGATGCTGTGCTAACTTTAGTCCTTCGATAGGATGTGGTTTGGCTCAACACCAACGAGGAAGTCAACGTTATCGCTCGCTACGCACCCTGGGATGGCCTTTACATGGTAAGTGTCAAAACAAGCCACGCTCAAACAATGTTAAGGGCAACCACTGTCGGTCGTAGGGATGGCGTCTAGGATAACAGCACTGACTCAATCATAGTTCCACTGCCACAACCTGATCCACGAAGACCACGAGATGATGGCCGCTATGAACGTCACTGCCCTAGCCGATCTTGGCTACGACGAGAAGACCACCTTCATCGACCCCATGGAGCAACGCTACCGTGCGAAGGGTTTCGCTGGCGCCGACTTCACAAACCGTGGCGGAGATTTCTCAGACACCGCTATCAAGGAGAAGGTGAAGTTCTTCAACGATCTCGATGCCTACCGCAACGTTCTTGCTGTTGAGTCCCGCCTTGAGTACTACTGGAAGACCGCATCATCGGGGACTGCCAGCTCCAGCTCCAGCTCGGTCACTTCCAGCACTCTTGCCGCGGTTTCGGGCACCACCCTCGCCACTAGCGCCTCCAGTGCTAGCACCTCAGCTTCCAGCTCCATCGCCGGTGCCACGACCACAAGCGCACCCGCCGCCACTGTGAGCACGACCGCGCAAATCACCTCGAAGGCGACCTCGACGACCAAGAAGGCTGATGACAAGACCACCAAGAACACGACGACTACTAAGAGGTAATCTCTAAGTAAGACACGACCGCACGACAACACAAGATTACGACCCTCACACAAGTCACTGGGCTCAAGAAGCGAGGCGTTGGGGAAGTGGGGTATGAGGCGCATTGTGATGGGTTCTGGTTTTGGGAATCGATATACACAAGGCGTTTTATTGGGATCAGGCGTTTGCTGGAGGCAACACATTCATTTTCTTTGCGGATAGATACATACTTATTGCAAGCATTTTTCTTCAACAATCGATCGTTCAACCTGCACATCCGACTCTGATCATTTAACCAGAGATTCGCGCGGTGCTCATCGATAGAGTTCCTTACATCTGGTTAGGGCACGATTTCGCCTCCAGACCGTCTCCATTTGACTACAGCTGCAAAGAATCGCTAGCGGCAGACTGCGAAACCGAGCGCCACAGCAAACTTATCCCGCATGCACGCTGATGCACAAGCCACACCCCCGGAAACGCAATGTCAAACCTTCGCTGACCAAGAATAGTCCCTTGCGTTCCAGCTCCCTGGGCGGGGATTTTAGGATCTGTAAGCCGAGGCGAATACGAGACCGGGATCCTGGGTGAAGCCGAACCAACGGGACGCAAGGGTCTGGAAGGTGGGCACAATGCAAGGCATGTGTCTTAGATCACACGTGAAGTCTCGGCTCACGACCTGGACTGCCGGCGTATCAGCTGTCGAGATTGACGCCCGATGCGGCATTGTCATGTCGTTGCGTGACGCTGGTCGGCGACTCGCTTCGTGTACATGCAAGATGAGCGGTTAATCGCAGTACATCATTGGCATCCATCGAATATTGCATGGTGAGTATAGCTGCAGAAGATGCAGTCCTACATTTGATGAAGGTTGCGGAAAGCACACATTGCCTCCAAGTCGGTGATAGGATTGCATTTCTGGACCACGCGAAATGCGTTGTCGGCTAATAGAGGGATGGAAACACCGTCTTCTACGATGTCTCCACGATACAGGCCTTGCAAGAAGCTCACCATTTCGCACATATGAAACTGTGAAACAGGAGAGTATGCATAGAGTAAATTATTTCCCATCTTTATAAGTTGTCTATCTATGTAGAGAGGACCAAGAGTGACGGCCGGGTATAAAAGTCACACTAAAAGGAGATATATGCCACATGCGATAACTGAACCAAACCTTTGAGACTCTCAACCATCAAGGAAGGCTGTGAGAGCACCCAAGAAATCGGGCCTCGGTCTCGGGAGGGTCTTTGTGCACTCCGTCAGATTGTTGATGTTGTTGACACCAAGCAAGCTGAGCCTCGTGTATGCAGTTGCGTAGTCTTCGTTCCAGTGCTTCTGGCCGACGTTGTTTGGCAAGCGGAACTTGGCCCATTCGTTGGCCATGGACGGGTGTTGAGCCAGGACGATATCGCTGGGGATGCGGAGCACTTTCTTTGGTACACCTGTTGTCTCAAGAGTCTGGTTGTAGAAACGGACATCCCACACGCCGGGAGTGCTGTCTTGAGGAGCACCGGCTCTAGTCTTGTCGAAGAAGAACTGCTTGCTGGTAGAGTGGGCACCGAGAAGCGCGGCAAGCTCGTGTCCAGAAATTGTCTTGTCCTCGAAGAGAGAGATGAGTGAGTCTGCGCTGGCTTTGGCGTCGGGCAAGAGGCCGTCGGGCGCTGCCACTTTCGAGTCCTTGCGGCCAACGAAAGAACGAATTCTGGGCCCCAAAGGGCAAGTGACAACGGCGTGGTTGGCACCGAATTGGATCAAGTCGGCCATGGAAACGCCGTATTGCTTCTGCCATGTCGCCATTTGTTTAGCGATGGCTTGTAGACCATTGTTTTCGGCACGGTTGATCTCGGTTCCTGACAGAACAATGGAACCGTCTGCACCACCAAAGTCTTTGCCGCTGGCAGCCAGGCTGCTTGACCAAGTGCCGGCATCGTGGAAGCCGAGCCTGATGGCTGCACGCGCCAGATCGTTGCAGCGTAATGTTGGGCCAGTGAACTTGGCAGACATTGCTGCAGAAATGTAAGACCAGACACAGCATGTATCGGCCTTGCACTTTGCCGAGTTCAATGTGCCGGGTGGTGTATAGCGAGAATTGCTACCTTCAGCTGACTCTGTGCGAAGGAGTATGTTCATGATCGATTGTCCGACTGGTGTTGTTGCGCCTTGTTTCAGGTCGCCAATCATGCGGTTGTTGTTTTCGTTTGGGTCTTCCAGTTCAGGGATATCTGGCTCTTCGATGTCGATCTCTTCGCCATCTGCTGCGACTTCTGCGGGTTCTTGACGCTTGGCCAGAGCCTCCATGATGTCTTCTGGAGTAGGCCCGCGTGGTCTCGCGACTGCCTTCATCGCAGAGGCAGCGAGCAGGCAGGTAATGAGAGGGAAGCGCATCTTGATGGATGTAGCTGTGATGGTGTAGAGTGATGGTGCCTTGTTGCCATCTCAATGGAAGACAATTCGGTGGCTTCTATATATCTATATCGTTCCATCAGCACGGTCTTGAACTTCAGTCTGGTAACAGCTCAGCCCGGCCTGTCTGGGATGGTCCAGTAGCAAACGAGGGTCTCGACTGTCGGGTTAAAGTTCGACGGCCAGATCGACACGGCTAATAGCTATTAGCGTTCGGGACTCAATCCGGACCCATTTTCTCGGCTCAGTCCTTTCTGTGGAAATGTGGCGCTGGGCCATACCAGACTTGTCAACAGTCTTTTCGCTTCCATGGCTTCCAGGCGTGACTCTCTTGTTCCTGCGTTGCCCTGAGTCACAATTTTCCCACCTAAACACCCCGACAGGCCCTCGTGTTCGCCTGCCCGAGCCAAATGAGTGTCTGCCCAGGCCACTTTCGAATGGCCATGCTGCTTTGAAGCCATGGCGTCGGGTGGCTTCCGAACGACAGGCGCATTGTTGTGCATATGCTGCGCCTGCAGGCATCTTAATCTCGTTGGCGTCGAAGACGGCGCTTTGCCACGAGCCCGCTTGTGGCTTGCCTTGGTTTGAGCTCTAGATGCTGTCACCTTGTAAATCCTCGTATTGGGCCTTGCACCATCTCGAGATGCGGGCAGTATGATGGAGGTTCGAGAGTGCTGTCTCCACATGGTGATCGCTTGGAAAGCCATCGCGTGCCGATCCAGGCACATGCTTTGCTCACATTAGTTGCCTTGCCATTCTTGGTCTCGAAGACGACAAAGTCTACGTGAGAGGCGAAGCATCCCGAGTTACGCGCTTTCCCATTGCAGCAGTAGCAGCCGTTTGCTGGTGATATTATTGCCTTATCACAGCACACGGCTCAGCTACTAATGCCTCATGTGTACATGTATGATCCCATGCATGATCGCCTTGGACCCAAGACACTTGTCCAAGTTCAAGCATCGCTATTGACAGTCTGGACGCAACAAGCAGCAACCGCCAATTTCTCCGTACAGACAGAAGATGGAACCATTCATGCGTCTGCAAACAGGTGATCAGCAGCATAGCGTTCTATTGTTTATCTGCCTTAGTATGCTGCAGCATACCGGCAGGCTCCCATCTCCATTGAGATGCGCTCAACGCCACTTCGCTACTGCAAAGGCATGGGCCAATAGCTTGTCGTTATGATCGTCTGACCTCCCATTAGAGAGATCCGCATCGTATTTCAAGATTCTAAGTTGACGACATCTTGGCAGGCAGCCTGGACCTACAATACTGCATATCATGTTTTCTGTTGCAGCTGATAGCCCTAATTGGTATGTGTTTTTAGCGGCGCCTCTTGTTGACTTGTCAGACCAATGTATACATGTAGACTCTGGCTGTTCGCGTGTCGATGTCACACGGCACAGTTAGTGTACGGCCAGAAAGATATCACGCTAATTGGTGAATCTAGAGGGCATCCATAGCTCTATTTTCAAGATTGTGCAGACAGCAGAATACCAAGATATTGATGTTGTCAGATAGGTGACATCGATTTCGAGTCACATTATCACTTCCGCACCATTGCGATCGCGAGATGCAGTTCTGCAACACTTTTCGATGACAGGTGTAGGCGAACGAGTGCTGGAATCAAAGAAAACCAGAAGAATGACTGTATCGCAATTGCTGCAGTGTGCGAGCGCAAGAGCGGAGCAACTCGATGAGGCAGAGACGAAGGCACACAGTGGAGGAGCATCGAAGTCGAATACGCCCAGTATCATCTTGTGTACCACTAACTCTGCACAGCGGTGCACGATTGTGAACTTGGGACTGAACTCAATGTGCAACAAAGTCATGACGCACTGATTAATGAGCGTGGTGATCTAGCCTAGATCCTGACAACCTTCTCACAGTAAAAAGTTACCAAGTAGCATCGGCCGTAAAAGTACGCATAGAAGCCCTGTAACACTTCATACCGACCGGCTTAAGCAGCAGCAGGAACAGCGCAAGCACACCTCTTGACATCCAGCCTCTTGAAGCCGCCAACGCGAGCGACCTCCTCCTGCAAAGCCACCATCAGCTTCTGGTCGCCAGTCGGATCAGCCTGGTCCTCCTCCAAAGCCCACTCCAAGAACTTGTTCGTGTAGTTTGGCTCGAAACTCTCCTTCAACACGCCGAGTCTCTTGCCGTAGTTCGTGACCTTGGTCCAGTCGCGCTTGACGTTCTGCAAGTCCTGCGAGAAGTACGCGAAGCTGCGCTCGAAGATCTTGCGGTTGAGAGCAGAGCCCATGACGGGCTTGAAGTCGACGTACTCGGCCCATGCCTTCTCGGGCTCGGCGAGCACGAAGTCGGTCGCTTTCTTCACGGCGCGCATGAAGGCGCGGACCTTGTCCGGGTTCTGCGCGATGAACTGCTCGTTGCCGATGTACAGGACGCTGCAGAAGCAGCAGCAGCCCAGCTCGGCGAGCTCGTCGATGCGTAGCATCTGGACGTCGGACTTGGGACGGTTCTGGTTGGCGAGCCATTCTTCCAGCTCGACCATCTGCACATTCTCAAGGCCGATGCCGGCGTCGATCTCCTTGTTGATAATGGCTTTGGAGACATTCATGCCACAGCGGACGGCGGTGTAGTCATCGGGAGTCATGCCGTAGTGGGAGGTGAGTTCGTCAATTTGGATCTGATTAGGTGTTAGCAGGTTGTAAACGTACGAGGCATAGTGAAGAGCTTACCTTCCCGAACTCGCCGACATAGCCAATGCGCTTACCCTTGAGGGTGCGGAAGTCGGTGGTGATACCACTGTCCTTGAGGTACACCACACCCGTGAAAGGTTCATCGAGGAGAGATCCGATGGACAAGACCGGGAAGTCGCGGGCTTTGGCCTATATTGCGTGTTAGCAATCCTGCTTCAGGGTCGTATACAGCATGCGGGACACTTACAGCCAAAGTATGGATCATCGCCTTGAATCCAAGATCGACCTTGCCCGTGCCAATGATCTCTGTGACGTCCTGTATCACTGCGTTAGCAAGCTTCCAACCTCAACTCAAAACACATCGAGAACATACACTCGGGTCATTCGGCTCCAGTAAAGCAACCTTAATACCCTCATCCTTGAAGAAACCCTTAGCCTGAGCCAAGTAAAGCGGAGCGTGATACGGCGTAGCGTGCCTTCACCCAAAAAGAATCAGCACACACATCCTATAATCAGTAGAGGGAAAGTAAGGGGCAAGCCCACCAGTTCGTCAAGAAAGTGATCTTGTCGGAAGACATGGTGGCGGCGCTACTACAATTAGTACGCCCACTCTAACGATACCACAGGGGGAGGAGGAAGCATGTTCTTTTCGCAGCTATTACGCTGATCAAGTTCGTAACGGTGTGTTCTCAGCGAGCTTGCCAGCGACCTCTTTGCCTTCTCTGTGTCCCTGTTGCTGGGAATATTGAGGAGGTAGAAAAGCCGCCGACGAGCAAGCACCCGCCTGCTTATTGTTACTTTACCTTGACCAAACGCCATTGTGCGCGCGAGCAGCATCATGTTTCTCCCCATTGGCTTTCAGCCGTACCGGATAGGTTTCGAAGAGACGAGGTGTGTAAAGGTAAAGATTGTGATAATCGATTCAGTAGACTGAAGATGTTCAGATGAAGGATAGAAGGATTGCAATAGTCAGAAAGGTTCGCTCGGTCTCTTATGAACCAGTTCGGTGGGGTTGCCAACAAGCAGGGCAAGCTGCAATCCTTCTCCACAGGAGCTGCGACGTCGGCTTCCTACAGGCCCACTAAGCGACCGAGCGATACTTCTTGGAACGACGAATTGGCCAATTATTTGGCGGCAGAGTGCACGAATGGAGTAGGTCGTAAAGTCAATGCTGCGAGTGATCGGCTTGGTGGAATGAGTTGCGCCGAAGCAAGCCGTTTACTGCCGCGTGAATCATCTGAAACTCAGGGAGTACTGGAATTCACCCTTGGCATATTTATCCTGTTCGTGTCAATCATCTTTGCAAGCACTGATAGTCACTCCGTCAGTCAGCGTGTCATGTAAGCAAGGCGCCAAGAATGTGTGGCATAAACTTCGTTAGATCTATCATAAGCGTTATACATAGTAGTCATACAATCTCGTCAGTCGCATAAAGTCGTAAACAAATGTGTTCATCTCCTCCCAAGGGTTTGTGTCTCCGCAGCTCTTATGATAGTAACAACACCGTCCTGTTTGTTGCTCACCGCCACCTCCATCACAGTCCTGTCCTGGCCGTCTCTTAGACCGATGTCAGCTCCGTATGCAATGAGCGAGCTCGCCATCTCCTCAGTGCCGCTCATCGCTGCGCAGTGTAAAGGAGTGCTTCCATCAGCCATGATGGCATCCGGGTTAGCACCTGCTCGTAGGAGCGACGCGAGCGCTTCCGGGCGAACATTAAAGATCGCCCAGTGCGCAGCTGTCATACCCATGAATGACGGAACTTCGAGTCGTGGATAGTATGAGAGCACCAGTGCGACCAGTGCTGGAGAGCCGTATTTGACAGCGTACATGAGAGGTGTGGTTTTGTAACAGTTTTGCACGTTGACTTGTGCATCTGCAGAAAGTAGGAAGCGTACCATCTCTATATCGTTTGAGTGGCATGCCTGATGTAGAGGCGACGAGGAGGAGTGGTTGACGTGAGGGTTGACATCCGCGCCGTGGGCAATCAAGAACTTGACAGCTTCAATCTGGCCATGTGTGGCGGCGCCTGCAAGTGGTGAAAGATGACCGTGTTTTGCTGGCTTGAATGCTTCGTACAGGCCGATGATCTTTGTAGCTGTGTTCACCGAGGCTCCAAGAGAGATCAAGAGAGAGATCTGAGAAATGTCACCACTGCAGGAAGCTGAATATAGTCGAGACGCAAGCGAGGTGTGTTCTTCGAGAGATACGGGCGATAGAGTTACGGACGATATCACAGCAGGTTCCTGGCGAGGTGATCTCGGTGGCGTAAGGGTTGCTGGCAGAGATGTGTGGCGCACCTGCGGGAATGTGGTTGTTGCTGCTGTTGTTGGAGATAGTGGTGGGCTCCACTGTGAGGTCGCCTTTCGGAATGGCGGAGGTTGGTAGCCTGGATTCGATGAAGACCGTCCGTGAAATGCGCGCGTAAAAATGGGCCCTTGAAATGGGCTGCCACTACATTTAGTCAGCAGATGCATCGTCCAAATCGATCTTCGCGACTTACCGTCTTTGGATGTGATCTTCAAACTCGACCGAGGATTTGTCCCAGGCAGCCATGGAATCGAAACCCATCCTAAGGCTAGACATTGTAGGTGAAAAGTGCGAGGAGGCAAGTGGATGGCAGATCGCTGTAGTCATGCCTGAGCAGACAGCCTAGGCGACGGTAACGAGCAGGGGTGTGTATGCTGGGTTTTAGCAGTGGTCTGAAGATGAGCTGACAATCTCGGCTCTCATGGGACCAAGCAAGCGAGCGTAATAGAGTGGTGGGGTGTTGAAGGGCTGATATCGAGGGCTTGTTGCTGCTCTTGTTGATTGCATACTGGCATTGAGAAGGGGAGGAGAAGAGAGTAATGTATAGGTTTGCCTTACCGCAAGACAACACTATCGTCACCGTACAATGACGGGGGTTTACAGAGGGGTATGCAGGGTAGGATTGGGAGACAGCAATGCCACAGCATGTAGTGTGCAGCGGGAAGAAGGGAGAGCTGCGCACATGGCAGCGCGAGATTGCGATGGGGCCGAAATGCCTGCAAGGGCAAGACAGGCAGTCCGCTCTTCTCAGCGCAGAATGGGTGTGTGTAGCAGCAAGACGGCGGGCAGAGGTCGGTCAGTCAGATGCAGGCTGGCAGGGCTGCGCCTTGCTGGTGGAATGGGCGGAGAGCGGGCGTGAGCACAAGGACGTTGGGCGCCTAAAGAGACAATTGTTCCGTTGCGTGCGTGCGGCTGAGGGCATGCCGGCGGCCGTAAGGCTCAACCATCAGACTGCGGTGCAACATTACCTGTTTGGGAAGAGAAGGGTAGGGCTGTGATTGGATGGGAGTGAGGCGTGTTACGTGAACATTTGCTGCCCGAGTACGCCGTGTCAACAAGAGTAACAATAGTTCTACTGTGGTCTCTCTCATGCCATCTTCACGAGACAGACGATGAAGATGCGCCCCGCGATACATAATCGATCTGGAGCTTTGAACAAGTTCGCTCGCTTCGGCCCTCTAGCTCCCGCTGGCTCTAGCTCCCGTCGGCTCTAGTTCCCGCAGCCTCTCGCTCCCGCAAGCTCGCTCGCTGCGCCTCAGGCCATCCGTCACTGCTTCCAAGCGACATTCCATCGTGCTTCCCTATCGCATGCGAGTGCGCGCCAGCAAAGTTCCGTGCTGACGTGCATCTCAATCTACACGCCTTATTCCTTACACTATATCGCTCCGCCACGCCGCTCATCCTTCGTCAATACCACCACCACCACCACCACCACTATCACCTGACTCGCACCTGGGCCTCCGTTCACTGTAAACAACACATTCTTCCCGCGCGGCCTGACGCCGCTCACCAGCAAGCATGCCACCCGGATTGAAGCTCACCCTCAAGACGGGCAGCCACAACGGCCATCCTGCCACACCATCTGCGCAAACACCAGGAACAGGAGGCGGCTTCAAGCTCAAGCTATCACAACCTCCAACACCTGCAACCGAACCCTCTCCCTCCATGGCACCTTCGTACGGCGACCTTAGTAAGAAGCCACGGAACAAGCCAAGTGCGAAGAAGCGCGCCGCAGAGTACGACGACTATGACGAGGAATCACCTGCTCCTAAGCGCCCCGCGCCTGAAAGCCGAAAGTCTTCGTTGATTCTGAAGACCGGGAAGAAATCGAGCGCAGCTGGACCCTCCGCATTAGGACCTGCCACGCCAGCATCTGCCGGACCTCGCATCAGCCTGAAGAAGAAACGCCAGCCATCTGCGCCGGTGCTCAGGAGACTGAACGTGAAAGGTCGCGTGCCAGACCGCGCGCCCGGCAATGCGTACGACAGCGAGGACAGCGATCGCGAGAAAGACCCAGCCACAGAGCAGCAACTCATCTTGCGTATGGAGCCAGGAGAGGACGCCGACTATCTGAGAGATGCTATCACTAACAAGACTATCGGGGTACCACCAAAGGAGGGTGGCGCGGAGGTTACTATCAGATTTGTGGAACGCGAATTCCGCAGGGCAGTCATCACTATCAAGGGGCGGATGTATGGCGCAGTATTGGTCGATTTGCCTTGTATAGTGGAGACCATGAAAAGCTGGGACAAGAAGGGATGGTGGAAGGTAGCGGACATACATCAGATGCTTCTGGTACTTGGACGATGCAACAGCGACGAAGAAGCTAAGAACATGCCGCTGCCTCGAGGGACCGTCAATCCCTCGAACTTTCAGTACGCTCATGGTCTTACCCCGCCTATGCATTGGGTCCGTAAACGACGTTTCCGCAAGCGCCTGAGTTACAAAGACACAGCCAACATCGAGGAAGAGGTGCAAAAGCTACTTGAGGAGGATGAAAAGGCAGAGCGTGACGGCGGCGAGACCAACTTTGAGATCCTCAACCGCGAGTCTATCGAGCGGTCAGTGGAGCCCGAGTTCTTCGACGAAGATGCCGACGGCGAGGCTGTCTCGACTATTGAAGATGCATACGACGAAGAACAAGAGGAAATGGATGCAGCTGCCGCCGAGGCCGAGCTTCAAGGTCTGTTCGATATGGACAATGAAACGGAGGCGCCAGTACCAACCTTGGAGAACACCACCGCTTCTCCTGCCAACTTGGCCGACAGTTCTGCCTCGATGGGCCAAGTACAGTCGGGCCTGGACTCTGTGGCTGCAACGCCCGCTCCAGCTGACACATCTGCGCCATCATCGGACGAGGATGAAAGCGACGAGGACGAAGATGACGACGAGGACATTGACGTCGTCGACGAGGACGCTGCGATGAAGGCTGCAGAGCGCGCTCAGCAAATGGAAGAAATCAACGATCTTGAGCGCGAGGTTGAGATCCAAAGGCAGAAGCTGGCGGGACAGAAGAACCAGCTGTTGCGCGACAAGACCATGAAGCAGCTGAGGAGTTTGGAGGAGGATCTACGTATCAAGAAGGGAGGCTTAGGCATGCAGGACGAGGACGACGAGGAGTGAGCACTGCCTGCATTCGACAACATTTTCGATCACGGGAACCAGTACCGTTGATTGGTCGAGTTTTACCTGGACAACATACGCAATGAAAGCTGATAATGTCGTAACAATTGAAGGCTCACTTGAAGTGGAACACGTTGTCACATCTGCTAGCAGTAACCAGTTGGGTCTTAAGCCGAGCCAATCGATTTATCGGCTTAGTTCCATGTCATCTTATGCCGGCGGGGAAAATTGTCTAAGCAAGTCTTGACAAGCGAGACAAGTCGCTGGGTTAAAGCTAGCTAAAGACGTGCATTGAGGTGAAGTGGCGGTTGCACAAGGTGCATGCCAGAGCACGCAAGAACAGACTTGAGACCAGGCACGATTCGCGTTCCTGCATCACGATCTCCGTTGGCGCATCTGGATTTATTATTATTGGAGGGTGATATTGTGCAGGCAGGGCATTGATCCTTCATTCAACCAGCATTGTCAGTCACGCACGGCAAAGCGGAGAGATTGCAGTCGAGAGTGTCATGACAAAGCTTCCAAGCACGCCATCACCATCACCTTTTGAGACCCTGACTTGGGCGATCATCTCATATGTATGTAAGCCAGGCTTGAGCCTAAAATACCCGTGGCGGACATACAGTATCTGCATCGCGACTGCCTTCGAGTCTGCTCCCTTCTACACCGCTCGCTTTTGTAAGCGAACAATATATTACACCATACTCATCATCGCCACCCAGCTATAAGTACATTCAATCCGCCCTCTCTGCCTTCCCTTCCACTTTGCCATCGCCTACCCCGTTGCAGCTCCACCTCACCTACCCTAAACATTATTACATAAAAACTTCTCGGGCCTTCTCCGCCCTAGGAAGCCTGCCCGCGTCCCAGCTGCGAGGAAGAGAGAACTCAGAAAAGAATCGCAAGCACTATCTATACCTGTGCCGTTCTCCCTCCATTACTCTCGTTATTCCTTCAACCACACCCAAACACAGCCTTCTCGCAACCATGACTGTTCCGCAACTCCACGACGGCCCCATCGAGACCCCTCCTAGGGCTGCATCGCCCGTTCACAAGTTCGGCACTCTCGCCGTCCATGCCGGTGCGCCTCACGACCCCGCGACTGGTGCTGTGATTGAGTCCATCTCGCTGTCCACCACCTTTGCGCAAACCGCTGTCGGCCACCCTGTCGGCGAGTACGAGTACACACGCTCCTCCAACCCCAACAGGACCAACTTCGAGAACTGCATTGCCGCTCTCGAGAGGGCCAAGTACGCCCTGGCCTTCTCCTCCGGCTCTGCCACCACCGCCGTTATCCTCCAGTCGCTCGCTGCTGGCAGCCATGTCGTTTCCGTCTCTGATGTCTACGGTGGCACCCACCGCTACTTCACAAAGGTCGCCTCCGCCCACGGCGTCAAGGTCACCTTCACTCCCAGCATCGAGGTCGACATCGAGTCCTTGATCAAGCCCGAGACCAAGCTTATCTGGATCGAGACTCCCTCCAACCCCACCCTCTCGCTCGTCGACATCCGCGCCGTCACCGACATTGCTCACCGCTCCGGCATCATGGTCGTCGTCGACAACACTTTCCTCTCGCCCTACATCCAGAACCCGCTTGAGCACGGCGCCGACATCGTCGTCCACAGTGTCACCAAGTACATCAACGGCCACAGTGACGTCTGCATGGGTGTCGCTGCCTTCAACTCAGAGGCCCTCCTTGAGCGTCTCTCTTTCCTACAGAACGCCATTGGCGCCATTCCTTCGCCCTTCGACTGCTGGCTCGCCCACCGTGGTGTCAAGACCCTGCACCTCCGCGCCCGCGAGGCCTCCAAGAACGCAGCCGCTGTCTGCAAGGCTCTCGAGGGCAACCCCAACGTCCTCCTCATCAACTACCCCGGCTCCGACTCCCACAAGCAGCGCAAGATCGCTCTCAAGCAGCACCGTGACGGTCTCGGCGGCGGCATGCTGAGCTTCCGCATCAATGGCGGCAAGGAGGCTGCCGGGCGCTTCTGCCAGCACACACAGATTTTCACTCTCGCCGAGTCTCTCGGCGGTGTTGAGAGCTTGGTTGAGGTCCCCGGCTCAATGACCCACGCCGGTATCCCCAAGGAGCAGCGCGAGATCGCCGGCGTCTTCGACGACCTCGTCCGCATCTCCTGCGGTGTCGAGGACTCCGCCGACCTAGTCGCTGACATCAAGCAGGCCATCGAGAAGACCGTCTCCGGCGCCAAGGTCTCCAACGGCAACGGTCACTAGATTCCTTGTCAGTCACGCTAATAACACGAGTACACGCCAAGGGAGGGAGGGAAAAACAAAAAAAAGCATGGGAGGAAGGTTTTATTGCATGGAAATTACCACAAAAATGGCGTTCATCAAAGGGTGCATCGTGCCTTGATGGGGATACCAAGGCACGCAAATATACACACATGATTTCCTCTTCGGAAACGTCGGACGCTGTTCAGTCAGGCGTTGCGCGTTTTAGAGGCTTCTTCTTTTTTTTCACTCGAGATTTGCTGCGAAAGACATACACACATATTTTAAACCTCTTCGGAAACGTCGAACGCTTATCACGGCGTTGCGCGTTTTAGAGGCCTTTTCTTTTTCGAGATTTGCTGCGAAAAGATAGAACAATGCATCTGATAATAATTACAAGGCCACTTTTGGGTCACGTCCACAGTCAATTCGGTGTCATCACGATCTCCATATGTTCGGTTCTTCCGCCATGTGTATATTCCCTTTTTTTTTGCTCCTGCCTTGCTATACGTACGCACTCGTTGACTGGTTCGCTGGAAAAAGACTGGTAACATTGTTGTGTTGTGGAATTATACTTGGGTTTAGATCACGGTACAAGCGTACCAGACATTGCCTCCGACATCCTAATTGGCTTGCATAAGTCGGAAATCGGGATGCCGTGGTTTTGTGGTTGGTTGATCGCTTGTTCGTGGCATGTGGGAGCATAGCTTTAGCGGGACACCTGATGATGTATTGGTCTGAGGGTGTGTGAATATGAGTGTGATCGCGGCGTGTATGCGGTGCCATGGGGCATTTCTGGTGCATACAGATAGATGGCTCACTCGTGAATCTGCATCATATCGTAAGTGAGTCGAGTCAGACGTATCAGCTCGGCAGGCAAGGCATAGTTTCTTCTAATAAACGGCAGCCGCAACACCCATTGCTGGCCCGAAACAGCACTTCTATTGAGCCTATTTCGAGTGATTGAAGGCGCGACTCATGGTAAATGCCAGCCAGCCACTAGGTCAGGAAGAATATATTTGCGTTACTGGTGACTTCATTGGCGCAGTGCGGGTTAGATAGTTTGTTTTGGGCACAGCTGAAGGGGCGACAATGGGAGCGAGGGCTGAAAAGCCCTGAGGCGACTGGGCCGGCCTCGACACCAAAGTAGCCTTCGTCCTGGATAACCGCGATGTCTGGGCTGGGTCGTTTCGTAGATCGCAACAGATCGATGGGCTATGTGCAAGGACTTTTTGGAGACCATTACAGTCAGGACTGGGTAACAGCGAGAGCACATAACAGTCAAAAAAAAAATCTCTCCCACGCGCACGCGGGCATTCATATACGTTCCTTTGTATCCGCTTTGCATACTGTACATTCCTATGCGGGTGGTCCCTTCCCCAGATCTCGTCTTCTCCCAGTAGGCAAAATCTACTCCTTGGGCACGTAGTTCTGCTGCTGGAACAGGTAGCCCTTGACCTTCGAGTGCTTGAGCTGCTCCAAGTAGCGATCTGCAAGCGCAAAAGAATTAGCACTCGTCTCATCCGAACAATCGTGTCCAATGGCTCCTCCACCTCACGGGGCATTTCCTTCCTTGCATGTTTCTTACCTCTAAGGTGTCCGCACTTCTCCAGGTGGTTGACGCCCTCTCTGTAGTAGCACTTGCCCAGCTCCTCCCGCACCAATCGCGCCATCATGCTCTGCACCCACTGCTCTCTGATCACGGAATCCTGCGCAGCCTTGAGCGCCTTGTTGTCGTCGTAGTCGACGCCGTCGAAGGTCGGGGGAACTGTAGGCTTGGCCGCCTTGAACATCTCGGACTCGGGAGTAGGCATTGTCGGTTGTGGTTTGGCCGGGCGCGCGGAGTCTGTTTCGGGGGTCTACGGGAGGCCGAAGGTGCCAGTGGTAAGAGTTGGTTGTCGAGAAGAGGTTTGTGTGCTGGTTTGGGGGTGTTGTTGGCGCCGTCGAGAGAGATAGCTTCGCCTTGCGCTCCCGCGAGAAGGTGAGGTTAGTTCGCGAAGCCGAGCCATTGGATCGCCGGTCAGCGCCAAGACATTCACGCCGCTGTCCATCTCCCTCCCTCCAACCGTATATCACATCAATGTTACCACGCCACTCTTCAATACAATTGTCATATTCGAACTGAACGATGGCCTAATTCAGCCGTCTTTGTGCATCGCCGGAGCATGGCCTGCTTTGGTCGATTTCCTCGTACTCTTTCTCTTCAAACTAAACGCCTTACTCTTTCTCTTCTCCTCCCTTTCCCGCTCCAATTCCCTCTGCTCTCTCTCATCTGCACGCCGGCCCCAAAAGTCTTTCCCATGCGCCGGCATGCCATATGAGACTTTCCACCTCCACTCGTCGAACTTGACCGTCTGCGTGGCTTCGATGCGGCTCATGAGAGCGTCGCGCTGGAGCTGGCATGGCTGGCAAAGCGTCTCGATTTTCCAGCTCTGATATGGATGTGCGATGATTTCGCAGTCCGTTGAGTGGTATTCGTCTGGTTCGATTGAGGCGTGGCGGCATTCGATGAGGGGCTTTTCGGAGAGCACGGAGTGACCGCAGATGGTGTAGACGTAGAGGCGGTGGCAGCACATTCTCGATGATGATTCTGTGGTTTTGGAGCTATAGAGTGCAGAGTAAATGCCCGCGATATGGCAAGATGAATTGCGGCATTGCTGCTTTCTGTCTCGCCCTTTGTCTCGAAAGTAGATTGTTTCCCGAGAATGCTATGCTCACTAGTTCGGCTTGTTCTTTGTTTCAAGGGTTTCGAGGTCGCCGGATATCTCTACGCTCAAGTCTCAGATGACTTGACGGGCGTGTTATCTAACAAGACAAGATTTCACAGATGAATTTTCGATGGTAATATAATGTTTGAAACAAGTAATGCTGATTCGATGATTTTCGAACTCGCTAACAATATCAATAGTAAAGACTATGATTTTAAAACACTGTACCGCCCATGTTGACACCGATATTGTTGTCAAATGTGCAACTTCGACTCAACGACAAGACATTGACTTTCTACACTCACACCGGCCTGCACTTTTAGCGCTTCTTGATGTTGTACAGCCAGTCAGCGATCCCAAGCATCTCCATCCCTGACTCGGCGGCGTAGACCTTGCCCTTGAGCACTTTTGACAATTGTTCGCCGTCATTGCGACGTACAACGATCTCCTCAAGGTTAGAGAAGACGCTTAAAACTGCGCCCACCTCGTGGGGCTCCAGCGTGATAGAGAGCCACGAGGCTCCTTTGGTCAGATGTCCGTAGAGCCGGTCTTCGCAGTCTTCAGCGTCGATGGTGATGCGCTTGACTTTGTGGAACAGATTGTGAATGAATCCTGGGTATCGAGAGAGCGAGGCGCATTTGGCCGTGCAGAAGTCAGTGCAACGTTGGTCATCCATGGACGAGGAGTTGAAGATGAGCAGGTGCAGAAGGACCTCTGTGCTGGGGAACTCCATGGCCGAGATGCAGGCCAGGTTACTCCCCAGGAAAACCTTGGTGAAAGTGGCCGTGATCGCACCTAGGCGCTCGCCACCTTCATGCAACGCTTCTTTGCCACGAGAGTGGAAGTCGCTTGGTTTAGGGAACACGGTGTCAAGCGATATGCTCATCTTGCTGAATGCAATACCGGATGCCTCGGTGTTGATTTGCTTGCATGTGAGCAACAAGCTTAGACGGGAGGTGTTGTCGTCGTTGGGATTTGATCTGTTCTTACCGCTCACCTTGTGAATCTTGTTGTCTCCGCCTTCCAGATCGATGCAGACGTTGTCCTGAACGTCAGCGAGCACGTACTCGTAGATTGAGTTTCGAACCTCTCCTGGGAGGCTCAGCAGGCGGGAGGACTGCCGAGGTGTGTTGTTTGCGTGCGAGGTCGACATCTTTGCAGTGGATGTCATGCTTGTCGGAAAAGCAGGGCGGTGGATTGGGAGGAATTGTCAGCATTTTGTAGGTGCTGTGGTGAACGGTGCAGGCATAATGGGTGCCGGATAAATATTCACAATGGCGTTGTGTTGATTGTATCGCTGTGCAGAAGTAACTTAACGTTATGGCCGGAAGACACAGCTGCTGGACATAAATTTCTCACAATAGCATTGTGACATTTGTGCTGGTGGTGGCCGAGTGCTTCATTCGATGCGGCCCACGAGTGCTTGTTCTAAAATCACGAAGGCGAGCAGCTGTTCCGAAGTGCATCCTTTGTTTAGGATAAAGCGAGTGGCAATGTCTCCAACCCGGAAAAGGCGTTTTCGCAGGCACTTTTCTTTGTCTGGACTGGTCAGCCACTTTCGCTTCATCGGGGATCAAAGAGCATTGATCTTAAGCTGCACTTTGCCCGAGAGGTGTCTGCTTCTTCGCGAAAGCCACGACCTGTATATACCTACTCGTCCGATCGTACTGTCCGACCGTACTACGTGGAATAAGCTGGTAGAAGCTGGTCTTCAACAGATACTTACTTGTTTCTCGCGCAACTCACAGTTCTCCGAATATAAGAATCGAGAGGCCAGATAATCATGGAAGCACCACCGCAGACCTCTGACGCTTCACCCTTCAGCCTCGAAAACCAGAACAAATCGGCATCCCTGGGCCACTCGACAATTATTTGGCTCGTTGTGTTGGCTTGCATCATAGCTACTGCATTCATCGTTATTGCCTGCTTGCTCTGCAGATGTCGACGAAAGCGAAAGGATCGCCGCCTTTCCACAGGGTATGGCATATATGATGGAAGGCATGAATTCCACCCGTGGAACAAGAATGCAACTCCTCCAGAGCCGCCTGTACCGGTATATGGCGGCTACCAGGTTGGCAAGTCAACAACGGAACCGATTTCGCCACTTTCCAAGGCCAGTGTGCGACAATCAAGGATACCAGTGATGGAGTCGATGGTGGTCGAGGAAGCAGGCAATGACAGTGGATTCAGACGAAGCAGCAGAAAGACAAGTCGATATTATAACGGCTTAGGTGCGAGAATCAGCAGGATGAGTCAAATTGGACGAGCGTTGTAGAGAGAAGAAGTCTTGATTGTTTGAGGCAATGTCAAGAGAGAGAGAGAGAGAGAGAGAGAGAAATCGATCATGGAGATGCCGGAATGATACAAACACACATATACAAGTAAATGAATACACACACCCTCAATACCATGCCCCAGCTAGCATGTAACGTGATGAGCGATGTTTGGTTTGTTTCGTGACGTCCGCGGATGGTGCCAGTGATGTGCCAGTCCGTCATCTGGAAAGCTTGTTCCTGCCTGATGCCTGATGGGCTGCCTCACCAGCAGTGAACCCCACCACTCGCTGGCTGGCTGGCTGGCTCTCGCTCACCTCACAGAAAGCTCGGCAGGCATTACGTGCCCATCCTCTCTCACAGCCCACGGCAAGGCAGAGTACTCCGAATCCATACCTCCGCCTGTCACAACACTCACTGTGCTTGCAACACCACCGCTCCCGTGGTATTCCAAGCGCCGTGCCACCGCCCACTCTCAAACACACACCCCCACATCATCCACTACTGGCCCTTGACGCGCTCGACCGCCCGCTCCTGACACCGCCCTCCAAGCCTTGCCCCATCACCACCACCACCACCACCCCCACCGCACACCAACTCCACCCATCCTGATCACGAGTCTTGCTCTGCTTCACCAGGACCCGGAGCCTTGAAAAGGAAGGAACCATTGGCGGCAGAAGCCGGGCAGAGCCTACATTTCCACGCGAGGGGTACGGCAGGCTCGACAGAGACGAGCACAGGGAAGATGGTGGAGGCAGGTGACGGCTCGCAGCCGCCGACATGGAAGTTCACGCAGTAAGTGCCGCCTTGGAAGTCCCTGTCACCTGTTCTTTGATTGCTGCCCACTGGTCATCTTGCGTGTGTGCTGTTCATTGTTCCCTTCTGGCTGCATACGGATGTCGAAGTCGCTGCTCCACCACAACACATCCGCTACTCAAGCATGTTTCGAGGATTCAAAAACGCCATTCTCGACCGGACCAATCGTGGCGGCGCTGCACAACAAGCAGATAACGGCGAGGGACCTGCCGGCACCGCCTGTTATTCAGAGTCATCGGGCTCCGAGGCCGCCAACGAACAAGTGCTGGAGTCGGGTTCTTCGACCTCTTCTTCCATACTCTCAAATCCGCCAGCCAACCCAAATCCTCGGCCAAATAATGACAATACAATGCATCGCGAGATCGAGGATGATGCAACTCGGGATCTCGGGCCCAAATGGCACTTCACGCAGTATGGCTACCGCCAGTTCGAGCAGCGCACAATTGACACATAAGGACCTACAATCAATGGGACCGCGCTGACTTGTTTCTTTACCAGATGCTTCGGTGACAAGGGTGACGTAGAAGATATTACTGAGGCAGACATAATATCCACCGTCGAGTTCGACCAGACCGGAAATTACCTTGCGACCGGCGACAAAGGCGGCAGAGTCGTGCTCTTCGAACGAAACGAGACCAAGAAGACCTGCGAGTACAAATTCCACACCGAGTTCCAATCACACGAGCCCGAATTCGATTACCTAAAATCCCTCGAGATTGAAGAGAAGATCAACAAGATCAAGTGGTGCAAGAGACAGAACCAGTCACACTACCTATTGTCAACAAACGACAAGACCATCAAGTTGTGGAAAGTGTTTGAGAAATCCCTCAAGGTCGTAGCAGAGAACAACCTGTCATCAGAGTTGACACCCGCGGGTGCCCCTGGTGCAAATGGAGGTGGTCCAGTGAGGTACCCCAACCAGCACTTCCGCTCTGTTGCAGACCTAAAGTTCCCGCGCATGACACACCACGACACAGTCGTTGCAGCAGTTCCGCGTAAAGTTTATGCGAACGCTCACGCATACCACATCAACAGCATATCAGTGAACAGCGATGGCGAGACATTCATCAGCAGTGATGATCTGCGGATAAACTTGTGGAACTTGAACATCCAGGACCAGAGCTTCAACATCGTGGACATCAAGCCTGCAAACATGGAGGAGCTTACGGAGGTGATCACAGCTGCAGAGTTCCACCCTACCAGCTGCAACTGGTTCATGTATGCGTCAAGCAAGGGCACGATCAAGTTGGCTGATATGCGACAAAAAGCCTTATGTGATGAGCACGCGAAGCGTAAGTTTATTGCTTGCTCAATTTTGATCGGACCAGGCTAACAGCGTTGTAGAATTTGAGCAAGAAGAAGACCCATCCTCGCGCTCCTTCTTCTCTGAGATCATCTCTTCTATCTCGGATGTCCGCTTCAGTCACGATGGTCGTTACATCCTTTCTCGCGATTATCTTACTGTCAAAATCTGGGACGTGAACATGGAGCGTCAGCCAGTAAAGACCATCCCCATTCACGAGCACCTCAGACCCAGACTCTGCGACACCTACGAGAACGACAGCATCTTTGACAAGTTCGAGGTGACCTTCTCCGGAGACGCAAAGAATGTCATGACAGGCTCGTATAACAACAACTTCATGATCTACCCTAGCGACCCGGACAAGGACACCGAGATCGTGCTGCAGGCGGACAAGAGCGCCTTCAAGGCAAAGAAGGTTGGCATTCCCACGCCCATGAACGCCGGTGCCGGTAAGGACGGCAAGAAGGGCAGTCGGGCGAGCTCGCCCGCTGGTGGCGCCCAGCGCATGCGCAAGGAGACCGACGCCGATCAGATCGACTTTAACAAGAAGATTCTGCATATGAGCTGGCATCCCCATGAGGACAGCATCGCCATTGCTGCTACGAACAACGTGAGCTTTCAGATCCTGAAAACTATGATAGACATTTTACTGACTTCTTCCAGCTTTTCGTCTTCTCTGCCTTGTAAACGCGGACCATCCAGGGTTCGCTTGTTTGGTGATTTTGGCGTCATAGCCTCACGGCGGCGGCGGCGGCGGCAGTTACGATGGTTCCAAGGGGTTCACGGCGCATTGGGTTGGCACGCTGGCAGCCTGAGCTAGATTGTTACACGACGAGCTTAGCGAACGGGCAGTGAGGTCGTGGTGAGGCCAAAGGCGCATCCAGCGTTTTTGAATCACGTAGCGATGTAGAAGTCACAAAAGAAATTCGAGACAAAATAATGACATTGCATCTATGAATTCTTTCCACTTGAGACGCCGAACACCGTGCTAGAATGTCGTGTGACCTGACCTGTTATGAGGCCTCTTGCTCGGCGCCGCCATCCACATCCATTTCGTCGGCAGGCTTGTCTTGTGCTTCCTGTGCCAGCTCGTCTTCGCCTAGCCACCACAGCTTTGGTCCTAGGCCGGAGTGCATCATACTAGCTTGCACCGCGTAGGGCTGCTTTCTGGGCTCCTCGACAGCCTCTTCTTCCTCTCCTCCCGCACCCCCAGCGCTGAACTTCTGCTGCTGCTGCGCAAGCTGCGGGCTCAGATCGTTCCACTGCTCCATCTCCACGCGACACAAACACTTCTCGTTGCGGTCAAAGAAATACTCGTCGTGCCCATTCTCCGCCTCCGGGTTCTCGCTTTGCCACACCCACACCCCCTCGTCACCTTCCGGTTGCCACTTGCTCGGATCAAACAGCACCGAAGGCGGCACCTGCAAGTCCTCGAAGAAGTCCATGCTCAGCCAGATGCCGTCCTTGACGTCCGACTGCGCGATCGTGCCCTGCAGGATCTCGCCACGGAACGGCCGGAAAACGATCATGCGAAAGTCGACGTTGACGTTCACGATGCCGTTGCCGTGCCCGATGAGCCCTTCCGAGCAGGAGATGAGCGAGTGGAAGCCGACGCAGAGGCCGATTTTGTGCAGCACTTTGTCGGCGTATTTGGCGTTGATCCAGTCTTCGATGGCGCGGGCGCTGGGGAGACTGAAGCTCGATGGGGGAAGTTGGACGACGTCCGCGAGGGTTACCTTGGGTCTTTTGTTAGATGGATATTATCTTGGGTAGTTCTTGTGTTGGAATTTTACTTACTAGGATATACATCTTCGTGTCGTTGTGTCGTAAAATACAGGTTGGTGGTTGGAGGATGCCGAGTCAAGTTCAGCGAGGCGGCTTGAGCAAAATCTTCGTTCGTATTCTCACTTCAGATCTCAGCATCGCTTTTCGTCCGGGTGAATGGTTCCTGTTGACGAAAGACTTGAGTTGGTTCTAGCTTCGCTGCTCCATTGACATTGTTCCTTTTTGGCCTGGTGCAACCAGTGAAGTGAAGACTCGATCTTTATCGCGCGACTTCGACGAAGCTTGTCGCGGATCGCACTTACCCTAGCGCTAGCAGGTTAAAACCCTAACATCTTTCTTCAAGGGCCTTGTCCCTTCGTTCCGTTACATGCATGTATACTTTCGTCTAAATTTCCTTTCGAGTACCAACGAGACACCACCTTGCATTCAATTCGGAGCTTGTGCTATAGTACAGGCTATACAACTGAGCAAGCACTTTGAACATCATGGCTGGAGGCTTCTCGTTCCCGCCGCCTCCACCACCTCCACCTAAACCGACAGTCCAGACACAGCAACCGGAATTCGAATACTCACAGCAATCTGGACGTGGAGGCCGTGGACGCGGTGGGTTCGAGGCGCGAGGTCGAGGTGGATCCGGTCGTGGACGCGGTGGCGGCCAAGGCAATTCCAACTTTGAGCCTCTTGGCCAACATCAACGTCAGAACTTCAATCAAGGACCAAACACCGCACAGCCTAGGGAGCGGTTTGAGGCGTCAATCAATGTACAGCCTCCACCAGGATCCCACATCAATCCTAATTTCACTGGCCAACAACACGGCGCCACTGCCAGGCACCAGCCTACTACTGGCAACCAAAACCGCCATGTCTCTGTTTCAGGAGAGAGATCATCCAACGATGCACGCTCTAGCTACACGGCAGACCACAAGTTGTCGAACGATGGACCTGGTCGAACTCAGGCGGGACATAAACGTAAGCTCGATGCTTTGCGAGGTCCACAACAGCCACGCGAAAAGAAGCCTGGTCTACAAACAGCGCCGGCTGTTCCAAGTTTTGGAGCACCAATTCTGCCTCCGGCACCATCAAATATAACGACCCGACCTTCGGTCCAACCTCAAAATGTGAATATTCCGAAACGACCCCAAGCTGGAGCCAGAACTCTGGGACTTACGCCCAAAGAAGGCATCGAGCCTGACTACCCATCTGAAAGCGAAGATGAAGAAATTGACGAGGAAGCTCAATTTGCAGAGCTCGGCACCAAATTAACTTTCGAGCACAACGGCGAGGTTATGACGCTCAACAATGAAGCCGACCTCGCTGCTTGGAAAGAGGAGCGAAGAAAACAATTCCCTACAACTACTCGCGTGTCGCAAAAACATGAAGAAGCCACGAGTGTTGGCGAAGAGAGGAAACGACTATTGGCTGCGGTTGCCCGGTTGCACCAGGCTCCTCGAAACAGGAACAGCGAGGCTAAGACAAGGTCTTTGCGCGAGTTACCGAAGAGCACAGAAGCAACTTCCGTTCCGATGCTGTTAGATGCGGACATGCCTGAACAGGAAGGTTTTAAATCGCATGTTATTCCTTCAGGAATACAGGAGATTGAAGATCCGACCGAGAAACCACCAATTGCATCGGCGCCTACCGTTATTGCGGAGGCTACGCGCGACATTGATATATACCATGATGGTGACATTGTTACATCGGCGCATGGGTCTACGGTACCTCAACAGGCGCTCAGCCAACCTAGGGCGCTCCCGGGTATAAACATGGATGAAACGGACGAGGAAAGCGACGCTGAAGAAGCTGCCGCTGAAGAAGAAGTAGCAGGCGTCGCTCCAATAGAGCACGAAGCAGAGCCTACTTCTGAAGCCGAATCGGATGATGATGGGCCACCAGAACAAGTCAGCTCGAAGCCGCGACCTTCCGCGGCCTCTGAAGCGCGAAGACCGGTCTGTCGGTATTTCTCTGCCAGCGGGATGTGTCGCGACGGCGATAGCTGCAGATTCCGGCACGAGCTTTCTAGCAAAGCGCCGTCAGCAAGACCTCCCCAACCTCAACCGGACAAGCCGGCTTTTGACCGCTTCGCTCCTAAACTCGATCCGAAGACCGATGTCAAGAAGAGTATTTTCGAGAGACTCATGGAACAGGAGGAGCAGAGCGATGATCGCTTGGCATTGCAGGTCATAAAGGCACTTGGCCAGGCCGGTCTTTTTAAGCAGCAAGAGACGGAAGTCTAGTGTTAGTTGAGCAATGCTTGGATTGGTCATCCGCTGAGATCGTAGATGTGGGGTGATGATCTGATGATTGTAATCCTCAAAACCGTTTTTTAGTGGATGCTTGAGGTCACTGCCGGATGCAGCCGGGCCCGTGATCCGCAATGACATGCAGAACTTCAATCAAATCTCGTCTCGCCATCGCGCGCATCCCGCCCATCCATCTATCAAGTTTCCATACTTCACCTCTCACCGTGACAAATATATCCTCGCATGCCGTACTGTTGAAGTACGAATATGGCGAACTGACGATACCCAATTACACCCGGAATTTTGTGCACATAACCTGGATTGTACTTAGTGTAAATTAATCAACAACAACAATGGACTGGAACACGCCCCATCTCGGCAGCTGGCCAGCCAAGCTGGTTCTCGGCATTAGTGCGAAAGTGCGCTCGAAGAAAGCGTACACACAGCAGGCCATCGATAAGGCAAACGCGAAAGAAGCCGAGAGGCGAAGAAAGCGCATGCACCCCAATCAGGCCAAAAGGGGAAGCGACAACCAGGACCAATTGAACGAACTCGGAGAACGCGAATATTCTGCCTTCGATGGCGACACGCTGGTGGATAAGGTCGACCACACTGACATGATGCACCGACTTGCGCACCACGACTCTTTCGACTCGCTCGCTGATCAAGCTGGCTACGACATCAGAAAACTGAGGGACCCTTATTTCGATTCGAAGGAGGAAGAAGCCAAAGCTGGGGAATTGAACGAGAAACGCGAATTGATGGTAGCCGTCCTGCCCGATAATGTCTGGAAGCGCATTCGCTCACACTTGGACGCCGTGGACGCTGCAAGTCTGTCCATCGCCACCAAGACCCTGTATGCAAAGTTGGGCGATGATGCACTCAAAGTGATGAACATACCGGAAAACCGCCACCAGAGAATCAAGTTCCTGCAAGCAGCGTATGATAAACGCTGGCCTGGCGAGTTGCTTTGCTTCCCCTGCGCTTCGTATCATCGCCGGACATCCGCAGGCAAAGAAAGTCTGCACTCTCAGTTCGTGCAACGGCCTATCTATGACTGCCCTAACGTCCGCAAAACAATGCTACCGCGCACACGCATCACCCATGGTCGTGAACTGCCATATTATTTCATGCAACTAGCTCTCCGAGAGTCCTTATACGGCCAGCGCTTCGGCATCACCCACGAGGATCTCGCCCGCCAATGGAAATGCAAAGACTCGGCCTGGAAGCACCGCACGCGCTACATGGTCCACGACGGCCACCTACTAATGCGCTGCGTCTCAATAGCTTTCGCACCACCTGAGCTCACCGCCACCGCCGAACGTCACCTCCTTTACGACCGCGAAGAATTCACACCCTTCTTCTCGGTATGCGCTCACTGGCGAGACGGCCTGCTCACCAAGATCTGCAAGTGTGCTCTCTCTCACGTCCCCAAGCCTCCGGATTCGTACAGGGAGCAACTTCGACGTGCGCCTAAGATTTCGCGCGAGGCCGCACATCCGAACTTCATCGTCACTGGCTGTGATACTTGTAGACCGGCAAGGCGCTGTCCGGAGTGCCCTTCGGAATACTTGGTGGAGATCCAAATGTGCGAGGACCCGAAGGCCGAAGGATTCAAATTCAAGCATGCGATTGTAGTGACGCGCTGGGCGGATCTGGGAGACGGCAAGAACCCGTACACAAGCCCCGAATGGCTGGCGATCAATGGATTGAATAAGGCAGCTGGTGGTGAAGAGTTTGAAAGTTTCAGCCGTCTGGGCAGGAGGGCTGTCAGCGGTCTGTTCGAGAGCAGAATATCGGGCAGCATCCCTGGACAAAGAATGGCGAGTTTGAACCCCAAGAATGAAAGGTTGGGCGAGGAGGGTGATGGTTGGTACTAGGGTCCTTGGTGGGGAAATGTTAGGCGTACATGCGCGGCAGCGATGGGACTCCACTTCTTTATATATCTGGTTTTGGCTTATGAGTTTTTAGTTTGCATACATGATATCCCAATCCGATAAAATTCTAGTCTACCGATTACCGAGTCAAACCTAAAGGTCGGTCCGTCAGCAGTATCTCAGCGATAAGCATGATAAATCCTGCATCTGTGTTTGGCAATACTAGTACATTGATTAGTAAGATGCGAAGCTAACCCTGACTGTATCTCAACAGAATTTATGGCTAACTTCAGGAATCACACCTGTCGATACTGCCCTGGTAGCTGTCGAGGTCGCTGTCCTTCAACTGACGCAATTGTAATGATACAAGACATCGCGCACGAAAGACAAGTGCTGATATACATCTGCTCAAAAGACATACAAATTTATCCATTCCCGCAGTTTGATGACCTCTATATGTTTGTACACCTGGGCCTACCGCCGGTCCGTTTTGCAGCTCTCTATTACGATTCTACAACTGAGTGGTCGCCGTTTTACTGTGTCTGCCTCCGTCGCTGATATCGACTGTCCGTCACCACGTAAGCCTCGTCCGTTTGAGCGGATTGAAGTCGTCGCTCTGGTCATGTCCTCGTTTTCGAGCAAAGTCACGAGTCAGACCACACGAGATTTTCCTCTGCCTTCTGCGCCATCTTTGGGCCCAGGCCTTCAGGTACACGGTAGCTTTGAGGGTGCTGCGAACGTCGAGAGGGTGCGGATCGAACATGACCCAGTCCAAGGCCGTGATGCTGGGATTTGCCTGTTTTGCAGCGCTGGCAAGAGAGCTGCCGAGAAGTAGCGTCTCATCTCTGCTTAGCTCGTGGTTTTTCGAGAAGACCACCTGGAGGTGTAACACGCCTGAGGCACGATCGGCGCGGTGGGGTTTCGGCATCACCGAGCGCGTGATCGGAGCGAGGCAGATGTGGCGGGCGTTTTCGCTTTCGTTGCGGTTGTAGAGTCTAGGGAGCTTGTGGTTTGCGTACGCACGTCGCATGATGTCGTCGATGCGGCCGTGAAGACGCAACGTATCGAAGGAGCGATGCTCGGTCTTTGCTATATCGTCCCGTAAGTCCTTCAATGCGGTGATCAAAGCGTGTGTGAGTGAGCTGGGTCCGGGTGCTCGAGTCAAGGCGTGGGAAGCAGCTATCGTCTCATAAGACCGTGTGACGTGTCTGAGCGCTTTGTTCATCGAGGCTGTGGAGTAGCATGAGTCCATTATGGTCAAGACATCAGCATCCGCATGCTGCAGAAGGCTCTCTGCATTCTGCCAGTGGCACGATGGTTCGTAGCATTCTCCAAATCGAGAAATCTCCAAGTCCTCGTGGGTTCGTACACTTCAATATGATTAGAACCGGCCAAGCTCAAAGGATATGTATGCTTACCCCGAAATGAAAAGCTGCTCGTCTCTACACCCTTCTACTGCTTTGGTGACTCCATGCCCACTGTAGTATACGATGAGCAGCGTCTCGCGATGTGGTCCATCATGCTGTTGCACGAATTCGGCGACGGCGGAATTGAGCTGGTGTTGGGGTTTACGCCCACAGTCAAGAACGACTGTGCTCGTAGTGAAACCATACTGGTCTCTAAACACTTCCTCAAGCTCCGCTGTCTATGATTTGCAGGGTCAGACGATGATCGAGGCTATGTAATCGATGAGCAGGACTTACTTCATAACGGCAGTTCAGGTCCTGATCGAATCGTTCCGCCCAGTGGATGAGGAGTACCGCAACCGATTGGTAATGATCGGGCAAGTTGAACTCTCTGCAGACGACATCGTTCCAATGCTCCCGCATGTTGTCATTGGCTTGGCGGGCGTTTGGGAGGGCTTCTCCGTGTCGGTGCAGCATTCTACTTTTCGTGATAGGTGCTTCCATGTCGGGCTTCATGCAGACGGCGTCTCCGTGCTGATGTTGAGCGACGCAAACGATATGCGGTGAGACCGGTGTTGTCATTGGCAGCACAAAGTTGGCTATATAATTGCTCCGGTCATTGCTATGGAGCCGTGGCGTGCGACTTAGAGTACTTGCCGTTCGTGCTTGGGTGCGGTCATGAGCTATTGGACTGCGCCTTCAGGGCTGCGCCGACCTGCTAAGCCTACAACACTGTTGGTATTGTACCTGGCGTACCTTCAACAACAGCTTACAGCATTCACACCATCTCGGGTTGTGTCTCTGCGAAAGAACTTGACACTTCATTTTGAGCTGGCCAGGCGGTTGTTTCGCGTCTCTGCTGAAGGTCAGCACAGCAACCGAATGCAGCGAAATCGTGAGATCATTCACCGGTGAAGCATGCTAACCGAAACGCAAGTCAGAAAGGCAACTAACGACCGCACCCAAGCATGGGACGATCTACCGATCAACTTGATCCTCAGACAGCCTTTTGCTTGCGCTTAGCCTGACTGCTGTTGTCAGGCGATTGCTGCCTTGTGCGCGATATAGTTCCCAGATGAGATTGACAATGCGCAGATTTGGGAGTGCCGTCAAGCCGTGTCGGACTTCAGCCTTGCCCGCTTGCTTAAGGTACATTTAGGGCACGAGTCGCACATGTTTGCTCATCTATACCAGCCTTGTTAGCTCCCAGCTCATAAACTTCGCACGAATACACGAGATCCATAGTCTGCATGCGTGTACTACAAAACCGACTTTGTGATCTTCACATGTGACAATCAATGTATCAACACCGTCCCAGTGAAGCTCAGCCTGATGGCTCAGCCTGATCACACGGCACATGTTGCTATCTCATGCAACAAAGCTCCTGGAGCTTCACGCGTGCGCGTACGTGCCGTGCATGGCGTGCCGCTCGTGCATGAACTGTGCATGTCGAGGTGGTGTGTTATCATGATCATGCTTGCGCCTTCGCCTTGTATTTAAAAGCTGGCGCAGCTGCCCATATCTGCCTCAGGAAGAGGCAGTGCCCCCTTATGTGCCGCCCAAACAACCGGCACTTTGAATAACAGACTGTCCATTGGCTTACAGCCCACCACCAAAATGGCGAGGCCGGTGAGTCTGAGTGGCATGGCCCGCCATATCTCATTATCTCGTCAAGACTGACCAATGCAGGTTGTGGGGCAAGATGACGAGAAATGGAAGTCAGGAGTGTACCGAAACCCGGCGACGGTCAGTGGACTGTCAAATTACATGGAAGGAGACAAATTCATTGACAATGACTTATAGGCCGGAAAAGCAGGCCAGCAGGAGTACCTTGTGGGTGAGGATGTGCTGCTTGATGCTGAAAACGGATCCGGAGGGCGTGGTCCGCAGAAGTTTAAGGTCTTGGAGGCTAGATGGTGGGGTACATCGTGGCGTTACAAGCTGGAGGATGCAAAGGGCAAGCCATACGGTACAGACAAGTGGTTTGAAGAGGACGACCTGGAGGTAGGGTAGGCCGGCTCGGCCTGCAATCAGAGCATGCCACATGCAAGTGCCAGTTTAATGCAGGGCAATCAATGGCCTGCTTATAACAAGACTACCCTCACAATTTCGTCGTGTGCATCTTCGCTATCTCTCTGCTCTGCAAATCTTTTTATCGGATCCGAAATCTGAATGCTTGAGCGACGATGGCAGATAGTCTTACCGAAAAGAGTGAAGTTATGACCATGCCATCGAGATCGAGTGGCGATTCAGATCTAGAAAAAGGACAGCTGACAGAGAATCCAGGTCAGTCTCTTCGGAGAGTCATGGTACAGTACTGACCATTCATGAAGATGCAGGTACTAGACAACGATGGTGGCGTTTTACGTGGTGCCACTTCACCTGGGGGGATTTCATGAAAAGCCTGGGTCAAAGGTCAAAGAACAAAGATCCAGAATCCATCACACGAAATTGTGAGTGGTTCAATGCGTTCGGAGACAGCCGCGACCACAGTTGACAAGTGTTTGGCGACAGTGGAAGAGTGCCCGAAAGGCTACCCAAGCCTAGCTGCTTTCTTGTCGAGCGATCGGAGCTTCATGCAATATCGCGGTTTCGGCTCGTTGCATGCTCGTCTCCTGCTGGCACAACAGTACGATGTCGAACGGCTCGAGGATGAACTCGACAGAATTGACCGTTGGAATGAGCGTGAGGGCCGCTCCCAAGAGCTCCAATCTAAGCGACGTGACGATATGAAAAGCTCGATGAAAGACATGCCCCCGAACTACACTTCTAACAGGACACGACCAGAAGTGCTCGTAGAGCTGAAGCAGCGGCTGATGTGTTACGGTAAGCATTGATTGGTATCAGAATCACGTGGACTTTGCTTATTGTGGCTCAGACACCATGCTTCTGAAAGCCAAAGACATTGCCGCCATGCAGCGTCCATCCAAGAGGGACTGGCGCAGTGTCAAGAACTGGACGATCAACCATAAGCCGCTAGTCGCAAGAGAACAAAAGTTTATCCTTCGAAAGGAAGACCTTGTCACTCTACGTTGCGGACGTGAGGGTGCTGGCTTCGAGAGCGTGGTCGAGCAGATGTTGTCGCGTACAGACAAATTCTTGACCACAAGACTAAAGTGCAAGCTCATCAAGGTCGGTAGATCTCGCAGAGCTCTTGGTTTTGAACGGCGCTGATTTGGACTTCCAGCACATTTTCGTGACGCCAGAACTGCGAGCGAAGACATCGGACGAGTACGTGAACTATTACGCGCCCGAACGCGTCGACAAATTGGTCAATGCAATCATTACTGCCGTGATCTTCGTATTGTTGGTCTTGCCGGTGGTGGCGATGTATCAGTTGTCCAGTGTCAGCCAGCGCGCATCTCCCTTCGAAGCAATTGGTATTTTGATAGTCTTCACTCTCCTTTTCGGCATGGCCATGTCGGGCCTGACAAAGGCAACAAGACAAGAGCTTTTCGCGGCATCAGCAGCCTATTGTGCGGTGCTGGTGGTTTTCATCAGCAACTTCAGCACGCAGACCGTGGAGATTGCGCAATAGGTGGTGAATATAGCCATACTGGGTTAATCAAGAATGACAAGTAATGAACAATACAGCGCAAACGAGATTTGCGGTGTGAAGCGGCATTGAAGGCGGGTCTTGTACGAAGCGAAGCGAGCCAGCCTGCAGGGCGTACAAGAACACGAACCCTATAAGCCGGTGGCTGAAATAAGTCGTGCAGCCACTCCACCTGACCCCGGTAAGATCTCAGCACAGCTGAGCAAAGCAGATTACGTGTTGATCATCAGCTCAGGGCAGAGAGAGTCTTGCTCGTGGAGACAAGTGTATATCCACCGCGCGACGTTTCAAGTATAAGGCGTTGATCACGATTTGATGTCGACGCGTGTCCATGACCCTTCGTTGACTGCTGTCTTGGTGCTGTGAGCTTATTGGGCTTGGTATTGGTGTCACGGAAGATGTGGCTGGTATTGCTTATCATCCATCGTATGCTGCTCCGTCTGACAGGGCACGATGCCGAGCCCGTGTCATGGTTGGAGGCGCAAGCAATGGCGTGCACTGTCAGCGAGTGGGATGGGATGGTGGTGGCATGATAGAGGGGAGACGGACGGAGATATAGTATACAGTATGTGAGTGAGCAGATTAGGCGCAGGGTTGTTATTTGTTAATGTTACTGCAGTGCACAAGCAATGGTAAGGTTTTCGCAGGCTCATTTCACGCCGCCAGGCCATCACAGACAAACAAACAGGGGTCATGTCCGCTCGCTGTATCATCTCTCTCGCTCGCGCGCGCGCGCTGGGCAAGGGGCTTTGTTGAGATTGCGCGCGGTAGCACAGCGAGAAACTAGCGGCAACGACGACGACGACGACGACGACGACGAGATGTGTAGTTGTTGTAGTTATTCACCGAAAAGACTGCCGTGTCTTCTTGTTCCTCGTGTAGCCAAGGCAATATTGACGGAGATTTTCTCATCATCATTATCACTCTCGCTACACTTGTTGTCATCATATCTCTTGGCGGCCGCTGCGGACTTCTGAACGCCATCAAACCTTAGCTCCCGCCGTACTCTCATACCCTCGATCGTCAACACTGCGCCGTGCTGCAAAAGTGTCGTCTTGGCTTGGCCTGGCCTGCAGAGACATAGAGGCAACGTGACAATATCCCTTTCCTCACTCCGCCGCCGCCGCCGACTCCACCACCACCACCACCTCCTCCTCCTCCAAACACCGCCGACGCCGCCATCCCTCTCGCGCCAGCACACGTGTCTTGACAGCTCGGCCCACTACCACCACCACCGCTGCTTTCAGCTCGCGGCGGCGTCCTTCGCGAACCCGCATCCTGGCATTCTCCCCATCAACCGCTGAGGCTGGCACCTCCCACCGCCGCCGCCCGAGTCGCACCTTGAATGCGCCTGTAGCTGAAAGCTCAAAACTCCTCTCTCCAACCCTTGGTTCTACACCTTTTCACGAAGAGGACGACGAAGACTACTCCCAAAGCTCTACCGCACAGCCCATGTCGCTGTCTCGCTCACCATCCCCACGCCGCGACGGTGGTTGGAGTAGTCCTGGCCTAACAACACCACACGACGAATCCAACGGCCGCAGTCGTAGTCCGCGCAAAGCGTATGGAGACATCAATGGCGGAGCACAAGGTGTGACCTGGGCTTCGGCGAAAGCGAACAGCGCGCGCGTCAATGGCTATCCAAGCTATCAGAGCCAAAACAAGGGCTTCTTCAGCAGACACATGCGCAACCTGTCCGAATCATTACCGTATTTCGCGCATGGAGGGCAGGAAGACCGGCTTGCAGACAAGGAGAGATCGGGTAGAGGAAGGCATTCAGGTGGTTCTTGGGCAGATGTGCCCAGACGGATAGCGTTCTTGTTGTCAAGAAGGAGGAAATACGCTGCCATGCTGGTCCTGGCGATATTTGCAATTCTGCTCTGGTTCAGCAAACGTAAGATTGGTTTTTGTCCATTTTGAGACTTTCTCTTAAACATCTACTAACTTTAATTCACAGCTCTCACAGTTTGGTACAGGCGATCGTCTTTTGGCGGCGGCGGATCAAAATTTGTAATAATATTGGGCGCAAACCAGGGCGGTGGTGTCATGGAGTGGAAGGGAGCACGCGAATGGGCGATTGAAAGAGACAGTGTTAAGAACAAAAAGAAATACGCAGCTGAATGGGGTTACGAACTGGAAATTGTCGATATGAGCACGAAGAAACGCTACGCACACGAGTGGAGAGAGAGCTGGGAGAAGGTGGATGTGATCAGGAACAGCATGCGCAAGTATCCTGATGCTGAATGGTGAGTCGATCCGAGCATTGGTGTTGGAGCGACATACTAACAGAATTTCAGGTTCTGGTGGCTTGATCTGAACACTTTCGTTATGGAGCCGCAGGTCTCTCTACAGAAACACATCTTCAACAACTTGGGCGACACTACCTACCGCGACATCAATGTCTACAACCCGCTCAAAATTCAACACCCTCCGAACGGCACCTCGGGCGGCAAGGACGCACCTCAATTCCAAAATTACCTCGATCCGCTTACGTCGAGTGCAGTAGGCGACGGCATCCCAGAGAGCATCAACTTGATCGTACCTCAAGATTGCGGCGGCTTCAACCTTGGTTCATTCTTTGTTCGCCGTAGCGCCTGGACCGACCGACTGCTTGATATCTGGTGGGACCCGGTCTTCTACGAACAGCGCCACATGGAATGGGAGCACAAGGAGCAGGATGCTCTTGAGTACATCTACACAAATCAGCCATGGATTCGACCAAATACAGCATTTATCCCCCAGCGTAGCATCAACGCTTTCCCGCAAGGAGCTTGCGGCGACGACCGTGGCCTGCCGGCTGGTGGCTGTTCTTCACTAAAGCCCACCGACGAACCGCAAGAGTGCGGTATCCAGGGTGTGCATTATCAGGAGAGCGAGCGAGACTTCCTTGTCAACATGGCCGGCTGCGAGTGGGGACGCGACTGCTGGGGCGAGATGTACAACTTCCGCCAACTCAGCAACAGGCTGAACCGTAGTCTCTGGGAGAAGTTCAAGGATGGCATCAGCGAGTGGTGGGAGGGCCCCAAGGAAGAGAAGAAGAAGCAGCAGTAAGGCTCACGAACTCTCAGCGGTGAGACCATACTCCCGAACGAATAAGTTGAACTTCAGTACATGGCGGTTTCCATCATCCTTTCAGAACCGCCTCGTCTGGATACAGGACTTTTTGTACCGCGCAGGCTTATTTGTTTGTTTCTCCCCTCGTTCTATACCTGGTCTACATGAGCATGTTCTTGTTTTGCATCATCATATCTTTGCTTCACGCTTGTCGGAAAGGTTTCTACGCGTATAGGATGGGCGTACCTTGTCTTTTCTTCTTCTTCTTCTTCTTCTTCTTCTTCTTCTTCTTCTTCTTCTTCTTCTTCTTTCGTCGGGTCTTGAAGGCTCTACCTCTTTCACCATATGCTGGCTAGCACACTGCTGCTCGAGTGGCGCGAATGGGATAGAGTCTCTCGTGCTCGTTTGAAGAAACTTTCCCAAGATAGGGGACTGTACGACATACTTTTTGCTTTTTTTCTGTTTGCTTCTCTCTTGCTTTCTGAAACTTTCTTACTTGATAGGTACATACCAACTTGCATCTTTTTCCAATCGGCCAAGAGCCGTTCATTTTAGCTCGGCGTCCAATCAGTGCGTTTTATCCAAGTTCCCTGGGCAAGTCGTAACCACTTTGTCTATACTTACCTACCCAGTCAGAGTTTTCGGAGATGGCGATGCGCGATGATAGGTTGTGGTATTGTGGAGACATCTTGGCCCTCGCTAAGTGATTGTTGGTGTTACGCTGGTGGTTTTATGCGTGGCTGGCTGCTGTGGTACAGTGCCTGGCGTGAATGGAGGGGTCATGCCACCACCATGTCAGGTGTGACTGCCATTGAGAGTCTGCTTCGGAGTCTCTCCCGCAGTGCTTTTCGAAATTGTACCAGAAGTTTGGACGGCGTTGCTGGAGGAGCATGGAGAGTAGTGTCTCGCTGGTGAGGGATGCTGTAAGTTACTTCTGTCGGGCCCCGCTGATGTAGGCATCAAGAAGTGTCAATTTCTCGGGGAGAGCACAGCAACCAAGCAATCACTTGAGAGCTAGGTGATGTGCATCACGCCACACCTTGCATCCCTCGGGGCTATGCTTAGGCTGTTACCAATGGCCTTGGCCAATTTGCAACATATCAACCGCCGAGACATATCTTGCAATTGGGCCTATCAGCGAACATGATTTCCATGTTGGTCGACATCGGTGTCTTTGTTGCGAGGAATGTGGATGAGCTGGAGGGGCCACCAACACGTTCCAAGCAATCTTTGTACGACTTTATGGTTCCGAGGTAGGTTACATTGGAGGCGATGAGTAACGATGATCAGAAGGCTGCGGGCTAGCAAAGGCCACACATACAGGATATATTGTATATAAAAGGCTCGCTGCAACCTGTTCTCGTGCACGGTCTCTACACACGAATCCAGCACAAGTCAATCTTCGTCTCATACTGCTCAAGATAGCCTCTCAATACATCAACAGTCCCACCTCACTCAAAAATCATGAATCTCATCGTTCTCCTTCCACTTGCTTTCACGCTCTTTCCCTCCGTCCTAGCCCTTCCAGCCACTGCTGAGCCAGCGAAAGATGTCGACTTCCACGCCTTCCCTGAGTTTGCAGGCTTCGACAATCTTGACCAACTCTTAGGCAACGACACTGAGAGCGATGTCGAAGAGCGTGATCCAGCAGCCGCACAAGCCGGCCAATGCACTCTCGCCAACATAAAGAAGATCATGTTCGACTACAGTGAGTCCTTCCTCCTTCTGGGTTCCCCATGGGAACATTCCCACCTCCAGGGCCCCTCGCTAACACACATCCCAACCCAGGCATGGCCGAATTCCAATCCGCGCGCAACGCCAAATCCCCCAGCTGCTTCGACTGGTACTCCAACGCCTGCACCCTCAGCCCCGACCGTCCGCTGGGCTTCAACTTCATCCCACCATGCCAGCGCCACGATTTCGGCGACACGAACTTTTCCAACAAGAAGCAGTGGAATCCTGTGAATAAGGCGAGGACGGATTGGAAGTTCCGCACGGATATGTGGGCTGTTTGCGACAAGTTGACGGGGTTTAAGAATATACTCAAGAGGGCGACGTGCATGGTTGTGGCGAACAAGTATGCGGATGCGGTTGTGCTGTTTAATCCGGCGACGGATCTGTGAAGAGGGTTGTTGATGGTTTTTGGATGGATGTTGAGTTATGGTCTGGATACTTGATCTGAAGATCGATTGATGACGGCACCGGAAATTAGGCGTGTTTCGATCGGTTTTATTCGTTATGGGAATTCAATTTAGGCTGTGACGCCGACACTCGCTTTATCATGGAGGCAGATTGTCAGGAAAATTATGCTCAGGTAGCATGTGTAGCTCCAGCACAAAAAGTGGACATCCATGGCAACGGCTTTCCAGTCTGGCCAGATTTGAATCCAGCGTCAGAATCGTCGCTTCTCAGCCGAGCTAACGCCATTTCCATCGCATATGCAGCGATCGAATGACCAAGGCCGGTACATTGGTGTTTCCCGCAACAAAGTTAGCTGCATTATGTTCTCAGTGGTTGATGTTCCAGGTATCAGCTGGCTCAACGTCCATCACTCTGGACGTGTATATCCACCTCTTTCCTGATGATCATCCGCTGACTCTCGCCGCTCACGGCGCTTGACCCATCCATATCGCGCATGGTAGGTACAACACTGTTGCCCGCATCCCTGTTTGCAGACACATGCGCGCTAGAGCCAGTCTCGATAGCCTGCGTTCCGATGCTTGGCACAGTCTCCAGTGCGGGCATTTCATCCCAATCTTCGCCTCGAGGTCCACTACCACTGCCTGTTGCACTGCTGTCTTTCGCTTTGGGCTTAAAGCGTTTCAGTGGACCCATGGCGAGCATGTTCCCCAGACTGTTGCGATGACTACCTCTGCGAGATGAGCGTAGTCCCGCCGTGGTACGAGTGTCCGAGTTCGAATTCGATCCTGTCAGTGTCGATTCTCCCATAGCACCGTAGTGTGTGTTTAGGTTGTTGATAATCGGTCGCAAGTTCGGTATTGTCGCGGAGATGAGTGAGTAGTTGACTTGAGTTTGTGTGAGGGCGATATAGACGGTTTCCAAGAAGGTGAAGTCGGTGGTCAATCCAGTTTGGTGGAAAGCACGCAGACGGAACGCGATAATGATAATAATTGGTAATCGAAAGCTGAACACGAAGACAACGACGAATTTCTTCGAGGCGGGTGTCTTCAATGGCCGAATCATGAATACCGTGCATGCCACAACGGCTGCCTCCATGATGGCGTCGAGTATACACACTGCTTTTAATCGGGTGTATACATTTCCACAGGATTTACCAATCAGTCTCCATGGCTGCGAAGAGTCACATTGTAGCGCTGACGAGAGAACTGCGCCAAACGCCCATAGTGCCGTTGCGATAATAATGCCGTAGGCGACCCGTCTATGCGATTCAATGGGCGTGAGGCGGAGAACGAAGATCAAGACGCAACACCTTGACAGAGCAAGGGAGAGCGTGACAAAGATGTTGCTGGCGTAGTATGACTGCCAAGATCAGTTAGTACTAGCTGCAAGCTTGAGTACGTGAGAATTGTGTACCTTCTGAATACTGTCAATCGCGTCTTGTGAGAGGAGATGAGTCGACCGGCCCAAGCCGTGTGAGCAAGCACCAAGAATGATGCATGACTGTATGATTGCAAGAGTCTGCTCGCCATGTCAATACAAATATTATCAACACCACCCACTGCCACTGCCAGATCACCTACTGTTGCAGCGCCCAGAAATGCGTCGTCCAAGCCCGCTCTCTGGGCAAAGGAGATTCTGATAAATGCCCGGATGAAGCTCGAGATCAGGGCTAAGGTTGTTCCCAAAGAGACAGCAATGATAATGTACGCGCCATGGTCTGTATCTGTGACGGCAGCGAATGGCGGATAATAACCATCTGGGACGTAAAGTTCGGTGCTTTGCGACATCTCACTCAGCCCATCTCAGGGGCCCAAAGGCGAGGAAGGAGACTATGAAGGCGCATGAAAACGCGGGAGCGAGGATGGATTATGTTACAAGACGACGTTGCACAGAGCAATCACGTAGATGCAGTTCGCTACCGCTCCGCACAAACTGGCGTGCAAGCGTGCAGGCCAGTATGAGGACGTGTGGAGCGATCACCAAGGATTTTTTCCAGGCTAAGACATAAAACTGAGTGTGTGACCCAAGTCGACTTTTCTGTAGCAGCGTAGGTTGCGGAAGCAGATCAAACGGCAGTTAGACAGGGTCCCGAGGCAGGAGATTGCGCACAGGTTAACGGTGAAGGGGTTTAAGTGCGTGTTGAGGGATTCGGAATCGTCTCTCATAGCGAATAATGTGATGAATACGCCTGCACAGACGCGTCAAACGGACGTGTGGAGCTCGTGTAGGTCAACCATCGTACCGGAAGCATGTACATAACATGCCACGTTGGTTGACGCCCATATTGTGTACCGGGCATCGAGCATTAATTGGCTGTGAACACAAGATCTTTCTTCACATCCTGCCGGCGCCATCCGCATTTCCGAGCTCCCTCTCGACAAAGTAGGTAGAGATGACGCCGGAAACCAAGGCACATTTGACATGTCGATCAACTGGCTGGCGAGCTCGGCTAGAGCACGACAAGCTGGGAGGATTCGTAGTCAACTTTAGGCCCGTTGAGCGGTCCGACAGCTGACCTCGCTTCGTCTCGTCTCGCCGTGGTATCGGACCGTGACGGAAGGACGTGAGAGCGTTGCTGTGTACGTAAAGTAAGATCGGGAGCAGACATCGGAACTCTGATCGCCCATAGGCGGCCCGGCCCTAACGCAGGCGTGTGCGCGGTGCCCTGAACCGGAGGACTTGCGTGACCTATCTCAAAATCAAGGCCTTGTCAGTGTCCGTTGTCTGTGATGCCTCTGCTACCTCTGAACAATGGCCTAATGGCCACCGCAAGACCACTGGCATCGCCCTCTCCGCCACTTCAAGTCATGTCAGCAATCTCGGACACGTCCAAGTCAAAGGCCTGAGCAGTATCAGGTTGTCCTTCCACTACTGCCGGCTCGGACCTGGCCCACTAAAGTACCATTGCATCCTCCAGAAGGAGTTGCTTCCGCTGCCTCCACTAGGAGGCAGGAGACAGTAAAAAGTATCTCCTAGCTCGGGTAGTAGTCTTTCGCCCGCAGTTATCCCACTGCTCTTATGATAGCCGTTCGCTGCGAACGGCGGGCCCTTGCCCGCGAACTAGACACCATACCGCGTTCGTAGCACGTATCCTCCGCGCATGTTACGTCGAACTTGTATTTTCCACTGCAATCATTGCCCCACTGGGAGTGTGGCCTGCCAGTCGATGGTCACTCACGTGCCAGTCCTTTCTCTCCTTGGATTAATCTCTGCGCGGCCAACAGGGATTCTTGAACACTTGCAGATCTGAACAAGAGATTTGTGGGACCGCAGCTCGTGCGTGCCATGTGCTTGAAGCTTTCACATCTTTCTCTTGTCTCTGTGTCTTAACGTCTTTGCATATCGCCATTGCTACACGCTCTCGTTGGTGCGTCTGGCTGGTTGTTTAGCCATCGCTGCGGACCATAGCTACTTGACAAGATGCCCGACCTCGGGAGCAAAGACGATATGAACATCATATCCGCTCTTGGACAGCCTCCGGAAGAGGGGTCATCAAAGGAAGATGGTACCCACGGCCTGCCAGCTAAGTATGTTGGTACTCGAGCCGATCAACAGGATATGATAATGCTAGGAAAGAAGCAAGTCCTTCGGGTACGTATGGCAATTTTGTCTAGCTTGGAACAAGGGCTGACTCGAAGCATAGAGAAACTTCAAGTTCATAACGATGTTAGGCTTCGGATCTACCGTCATCTGTAGCTGGGAGGTTATCTTGCCGTAAGCGAGTTTACCGTGAAGATTTCGCGACTCTGACTAATATAGACTCCAGCGTATTTTCTTTCGTCCTGTACGACGGCGGTACTGCGCTTCTGTTCTGGGGTTTTATAGCCATCGGGCTGGGCATGATGCTCGTCTACGCCTCCTTGGCAGAGTTAGCAAGCATGTGAGCATTAACACTGACACCAAACGGCAAGCAGGCAGGCTAATCATATATGTTAGGTGTCCCACAGCTGGTGGACAATATCACTGGTACGTGAACAAATTTTGCAATCCAACGTGATGTCTGAGACACTGGACTGACTTGAATCCTTCGCTCTACAGGGTATCGGAATTCTCACCACCAAAATACCAGAAGATCTTGAGCTATACGACGGGCTGGCTTTGCGCAGTTGGCTGGCAAGTGTTCCTGGCATCGGTCGCTTTCATGGTAGGCGGAATCATCCAGGGCCTGATTGCGCTGAACGACGAGACTTACGGCTTCGAAGCATGGCATGCTACTTTACTAACCATTGGCATTATGGTCTTTGCCATTTTCTTCAACACATTCCTTGCCGTTCGACTTCCTTTTGTCGGGGGCTGTATTTTAATCCTCCATCTCGCTGGATTCTTTGCGGTTTGCATACCGATGTGGGTGTTGTCACCTCGAGGAAAGGCATCTGATGTCCTTTTCAACTTCGAAAACAATGGTGGCTGGCCAACTACTGGTCTCTCGTCTATGATAGGACTGACGGCTCCATTGACTGCATTGATCGGTTACGATTGCTCTGTACATATGTCCGAAGAGCTCCAAGACGCTTCTATCACAATGCCTAGGGCCATAATGTGGACAGTCGGTCCAAACGCCGCCTTTGGATTTCTGATGGCTATCACGCTCTGCTTCACCGTGGGCCCAGATCTCGTGGCGATCAGGGACACTGCACTGGGGCAGCCTTTCATCCAGGTCTTCTTCAACGGCACTAGATCATACTTGGCGACGAATTTCATGGTTGGAATCGTCATCGTCTGCCTGACTTCCTGCTGTATCAGCGAAGTGGCTACTGCTTCGAGGCAGCTGTGGTCATTCGCTCGCGACAACGGTCTCCCTGGCAGTCGATGGCTTTCGCACGTGGCGCCAGGTTGGAATATCCCCATGCGTGCCGTCCTCACCTCGTTGGTGATTACATCGCTCCTCGCTTGCATCAACTTGGGCAGCGCGACAGCCTTGAACGCCATCAACTCGCTTGGCGGAGTTTCAGTACTGTCCTCCTACATCATTACTATCGGCGTCCTTGTCCACAGGCGTCTCTTCGGACCACCGTTGCCACCTCGTCGCTGGAGCTTGGGCAAATTCGGGCTGCCGATCAACATTGCTGCGCTGTGCGTTACGATCCCGCTCTGGTTCTTCTTACTCTGGCCGCTCGAACAGCCTGTGACACCGGTCAACATGAACTGGGCAAGCACCATGTACGGTGGTGTCATGATCTTCGCCATTGTGTACTACGCCATCTGGGGACGACATGTTTACGAGGGCCCTGTTATGCTTGTCAAGAGAGACGAGTGATGGGCGCCGTGACTTTTCCAGGGTGCGACAACAATACTACCACGATAGTACGATGCGGTTACGTCCGGTGTTTACTTCAGATATTGAAATTCGCCATCTCGATTCCCAATAATGCTCGCAGGGCAACGAAGCCATCTGGAGTACTCAAAACTCTCCAAATCGACGGCAGGCGCGTTGAACCATTATTACAAGGGCCCTCTTTGTCAAGACGGACTCTCTCAACGGCCTTGCGATAAACGCAAACACAGTGAGGCCGCCTTCGATTGCCGGACTTTGGGATGAGTGTTGCAGGTGGTTAAGCTCCACATGTTGTAGGATCATCGTGGACACCAAGAGGCTCCATCGTGAGGCCTCAGAGAACTGAAAAAGTACTATCTCCAGCATGGGACCTATCTGTCACGATGCTCTGTTTGGAGACTGACCTACGGTATCTCCTCGCACCTACGGTAGTCTCACCGAAAGAAAGGTGCCTCCATCGAGATGACATGGGCAATGACGAGTTGGCTGGATACATATGTATGGTTACGAGCATTGGTGGATTGACCATGGGGCACAACAGTGAGCTGGTTGGTGAGACTGTATAACATGTACAACATCGCATCGAAATCTAGAAGGAACTTTATCACGGTGGTCAGAGTCAGCAAGTGTGCAGAAGAACTGTAGGCACGTTCAGTCTATGAAGTCTTGAAAAGCAATTGAGCAAGAGAGTCCATTGAAAGCCGATCGACATGCCGGTGAGCAACAAGCCATGTTTACACCTCACCTCAAGCATGTTGTCATATGATGTCACTCGATTTTCACTCATTTGAGTGAACAAAAGCGTCTGATGTGTGATTGCGAACGACATGTGGGTAACAACTAGGGTTAGTGTTTTACGGTCCAGGCGGACGTCCTTCACATGCATTCAAGCCTGAAGCTCTCTTGCGACTTTCACTTGAACACACATTTGTGTCGCCAACCACCTTACCGTCGCTACAACCCTTTAGCACGCCGCTCTTCCGTGCACCACGCCATGATACTGCGGTGAAAATATCAACACCCAAGTCGCGATCCACATTCGCGCAATCATGTCAAGCCAGACGTACGACCTCCACCGCGCGCTCTTGCGACCAGCCATCGTCCATATTCTGCGCGCCGCAGGCTTCCATAGTACCAAACCGACCGTCCTTGACACTGTCGCCAATCTCGCCGAGCGCTACCTGATGCTCCTCGCCCAAACAACAGCCGCACACGCCAATTCGAGCCACAATGATCCAGTACCAACTATCACAGACGTTCGCATGGCACTGGCCGAATGCGGCGCACTGTCACCACTCTCAGGCGCCGCCGAAGAAGACTGGAGAGAGCGCATGCGCAGACCCATGAGCGAGATCGAAGCGCCCGAGAACGGCGGCCTCACACGAGCCCAGGCCGAGAAGAAGCGAAGAGAGGAGGAAGACCTGAAAGATGTGCGGGATTTCATGCGGTGGTTCGAAAGCTCACAGCACACCGAGATGCGCCGCATTGCTGGTCTCATCCACGATGCGAGCGCGGTAGGCGCTGCCACTGCGCCAACCATCGGTGTAGGAGGCGGCGTGGTTCAAGCAGAGGATTACCTACAGGTGCTGAAGAACAAACAAGGCAAATCAACCGTCGACATAAGATATCAAGGTACTGCGCTAGGTCAACCGGCAGAGGATCGCACTGTGATAATTGAAGGTGGGCCAGTGGGAAGTCTCAGGGATTGGAGGCCACCACAGAACTACGCAAAACCCAATGTGATCGATCTGCCGGCGGCAAAGGAGACTCAAGAAGATGAACATATGGCAGACTCACCGAACGGAGTGGGCGAGGATTCATCCATGGAGGATATCATGACCAGTGCCTGAACGCCGAGGCAACATTGGCATTGGACTATTTTGACAATCTTAGCGCAGGCGTTGGTGGAAAGAGTTGTATTCAAGGCTCGGACAATTACATTCACCCCTTCATACCATGTGTCATGCGGAAATTTGTTGGCAGCGATTCCTGGGGCTACTTTGTGCTGTATTGAGTATGGTCGAAAGACCACATGTTGGGAACTTGGTCCAATTGTACACGAGCTGAATCAAGAGAGGATGCTTGAAAAGAGTGAGAAGCTCAGGAACACCGATTGTGTGCGTGAAAACATGCCTTTCCAGCAAGCACGGCTGTACGTTTTCACGATTGACTACTCTCCCACGGTGACATTTCTCGCTTCGCGTTGTTCCACTTGAACACGCCACCATCGCCGACATTGTATCGATAGTAGTTCTCCGTGCCACCCTTCACCATCGCTTTCCTGAAAGTGATATTGATTCGACCTTTTCCAAGTTCGCCACCCTTGCGCTTGGGTATGCTGTGTAGCCAACAGCTCTGCGTTTTGCCCTTCATCAAAATCATATCTCCGCTTCCAAGTGGGAACTTCATCGGCTTGATTTCCGACTCATCTTTCTGCTCAGTCGGCTTGTGCTTCAAGAGAAAATCTCGCTGTGCTCCAAGAGTGAACGAAGCTATAGCGGGAAGTGCACCTAGAAAGCGCTCGTCGTCGCTGTGATAGCTGATACTGTCGTCACCAGAGGCATAGTAATTCACCAGTGCGAAGTTGAAGGTGCAACCGGTAGCGTTCTCCGTGAGTTTTCGCAGAACATCTAGACATTCTGGCAATGGTCGGGGTTGGCATTTGTATGCATCTTTGACGACTTTCTTGCCCGATATCGCTTCTACAACCCGTCCCTGGTCATCAAACCGTGAGGTCTCATCGATGCCAAAGACCGTTGTGTAGCGTGGCGTGTTGATCAGCGTCTCAGTCGGCCCTCGCTTGACGGTGTATTTGACTCTGTAGAAGAAAAGCTCAGAGCGAAGGAATTCGAAGAGCTCGCGAGAGATTTCTTTGGGAATATAAGGCTTAAAGTAGAGGAGATCAAGGTCTGGTTTGTCATTGATGACTATTGCCTCTTCGGCAGGAGCAAAATTAAGCGTTTCAAGTACACCAGAAGGTAGTTGGGGAATTGAGAACGGGTAAGTTGAATGTGTTGATTTGGAGACAATCGTTCCGTCTGTCTTGTCGGCGTCTGCGATTCGTGATCGTTTGGTCGGTGGTGGCGCGAAGAAACTATCGAGTGTCCTTGGTCGCTTTGTAGTGGCCATGTTGTGTGCAATAGTGTACGCTTGGATACGGGTTTGTAAGCAATTGGTCGACCGAATATGTGTGTTAAAGGAACTATGCTTGGTCAGAATCGCATTCTGTTGACGCGGCTTTTGTCAAACACGTCGGTTGTAATCTACTGCGTGGAAGACGCGATCAAAAGATCGATGACGTCAAGCTGTCGCCACGTTTGTACATCCCAGGAGGGAGCGTTGAGGGTAAGACGAGTGAAATGTGCGACCCAGTCAGCTCCATTATTGTTCGAACCAATCATCTTCACTCGCAAGCATGACACCAAGCCACAGCTCATGGGTACATTTGACCATCTTCTGCGTAACGAGCTGCCATCGTCAGGGGGGTGTATTCTCACGTAGTAAGTTCGCCATGGAGAAGTGCCAGAGTTGAACGCGTGTCTCTCTAGCTGGCATGCTGATATTGCTCGATCATTTTAACAACGGCACCTGCAACTGAGAACTATATTGGACAAGTACAGTATAGAAATCAGCCAAAGTCCTCAGCACTGCCCATATGCCGGCAACCTCAATGTCAAAATGCGACCAACGCACAGCGGAGAGAGTATTGGCTCCACAAAAGCGCGCTGCGAAGGATTCGTATCTGCTTGTGGTTACATGGCTATTATGTGGATGCCTAATAATCCCTACAACTCCTCATCCTCTTTCATCGACGTATTAATTTTTCCGCAGGACTATCGGTAAAGCTGCCACGCGATAGCAGGGAGCCCATCGTGGTAGCGGTCAATGCAAAAGCTCTCTAGTGCTGTGACAGAGTGCTGTGACAACCAGCGCAGAGCCTCCGTCCATGATCTCATGCATTCTGCTTGGCCTACTTGGCGGTCCACACCTCATGCTCAGTATGCTTTGCACAGCCTTTGACTGCCAGTAAGGTAGTTGTCATTGCTTGTTATACGGCATCTTCTTGCCGCGTTTCTTTGTCGTTACCGCATACAAAGCTCCCGCTCTAAGCATGGCGTCTATAGCTGCTTGGCAAGTGTCAGATTGGTCATGCAGGCAGTTCGGAATCTGTTCTAGGGACGCGTGTGCAATTACCACTGCTAAGAGATCCTTCGAAGATATACCGTGGACGCTGCATCCAATGCACCAACCGGGGACCGGATAACCATTCCAAAGAACTTCAATGCACTAGAAATCCTTTCGAGATCCACGGCAACTGCCTGATCGATATTGCTGCATATATACCGTATATGCACGCACGCCCATCAGGCCAATTAATTCTTTCGCGTTCTCAAGTAGCTGCCTGGTTGATGCTACAGCATTGGACCTCGTCTAACCTCACGATATTTGAAGCACCACTCTACCTACTAGGGTTTCCGAGGAACTGCACATACCAATTGCTGTATACGAGAGGGCGCAGCATCGCTCTACGCTTGCCGACAACGAGCCGCAACAATGGCGCTGATGCGTCTTGGTCGACAGATATGGACGCTGTCTAAGAAAGATCTTACTATTGTGCTTTGGCGCAGTTGGTTCTCGACCTTCCTTCGAGCCGTCGCGTTACCAATTGCTTATATGTTCTTCATCGCCTACGTCCGGAACTTCTTCCTACCGCCGTCGGAGTATGGTATCGCCTCGTCTTACAACCCGATCAGAGACATTACGACCGAAGTCTTCAATTCTTCCACCTCACTGGGTGGCCGAAACAGGGTAGTCTTCATCAATGAAGGTAGTACCGGAGGTCAAATCGATACGCTAATCGAGAGGCTTGCTACTCGGCTGAGCGATGCCGGTGCTGAAGTGCATCGCATCTCCGACGAGAACGAGTTATTCGATCTTTGTCCCAGCACCTTGACAGGACTCTCACCTTGCTATGGAGCTGTATCGTTCGAATCTTCTCCCACTGAAGGTGGAGTATGGGCATACACAGCGCGTTCAGACTTCGGACTTGGCCTTTCACCTTACGTCAACTCTGCCGACAACGACGCTCAGGTCTTTGTCTTACCTTTTGTGCATGCGATAGATGCAGAAATTGCCGCGATCGAGGGCGTACAATTCCCACTGGAGCAGTATGAGTACCCTTTCACCTACGAAACTCGTCAGGAGCGCGCCGATGATATCCAGCGATTCTTCATGAACGCGCTGTACAACTACCTTGCGGTTGCAATGTTCATAGGCATCTGTGGTATTACATATCACATGCCTGGTCATATCGCGACGGAGAGGGAGCTGGGAATCTCAAGCTTGATCGACTCCATGCTCTATACGTCGCACCAAACCTCCGCCATGCTTGCTAGGCTCATCTCGGTTTACCTCTCCTTCGTGGTCATATACATGCCCAGCTGGCTTACGATGGGAGCCATTGTTGCAACTCTGATGTTTGAACAGACACCGGCAAGCATTATAGTACCGTTCCATCTGCTTACAGGGCTATCTCTTACTGGATACTCCATATTCATGGCGAGCCTTTTCCGCAAAGCTCAGCTCTCTGGTACTGCCACACTACTTCTGGCGTTGATCCTGGCAATACTTTCACAATTCATACCTAGGACTGAGATCATCCAAGGAGTACTGGGATGCCTGTTTGCCTCTGCCACATACACTTTCTTCCAGATTGAAATTGCCTACATGGAAGGATCATTGCAGCCATACCAACTCCGCAGCCCTTATGTGTGGCGTACCGGACTTGATGGCTACTATTACTTCATTTTCCTGGCCGTACAGATAGTACTGTATCCGCTCTTGGCATGTCTGGTCCAGTGGAGCATTTACAGTACCCCTGCACGCTGTCGAAAGCCCCTTGCAATCAACGATGGCTCAGCGCTCCGAATCGTCCATTTCACGAAGATCTTCCAACCCAGCTTATGGAAGCGAATCTTCGGTCGAAGCAAGCCCTTCAAAGCAGTCGATGATCTCAACCTTTCGTTGTCACGAGGCCACGTAGTGGCTTTGCTCGGCGCGAACGGAAGTGGGAAAAGTACCACACTGGCCGCGATTGCGGGAACCCAATCAACGTCTCAGGGACACATAGAACGGGACCCCAGCCTAGCGCTAGGCTTCTGTCCACAGAAAAATGTGCTTTGGGACGAACTCTCCGTGTTGGAGCACGTCCGTATATTCAATGCTCTGAAAGCGAAGGACAAACGGCAACCAGAAACGGAGCTCCATGATCTCATCACTGCTTGCGATCTGAAGAAGAAAATTGGCAAGAAGTCGAAAACGTTGTCAGGGGGTCAGAAACGCAAGTTACAGCTGGCTATGGCATTTGTGGGCCATAGTCAAGTATGCTGTGTGGATGAGGTATCCTCTGGTCTTGACCCTCTTTCGAGGAGAAAGATCTGGAACATCCTGTTGAGTGAGAGGGAACGCCGCACACTCTTTTTGACTACACATGCTCTCGACGAAGCCGATGCGCTCGCAGATGATATCGTCATCATGTCCAAAGGTAAACTTGTAGTGCAAGGGTCGGCACCTGAGCTGAAGAATGTCCACGGAGGTGGCTACCACGTGGTGACAAGCGATCCACAAGCGATGCATATCCCTTCGTTACAGCCACAGATCGACATAAATGGTGACTGCAGCTTCAACGCTCCAACTTCTGCAGAGGCTCGCAGCATTGCGAAAGAGGCACGTTCATGTGGCGTAAAGGATCTCGAAATCCATGGCCCCACAATACAAGATGTTTTCCTGAGTCTCTCCAAGGAATTCGCAGAAGAATCATCACAAATGCCATCCATTGCGATCCTTGATGATCGCAGCAGCTCTCAAAGCCAAGATCCTACGACTGTATCGAGCCTACAAGGCAAGACTAGCGGAAATGCTCTGGGCATAGAAAGCGGCCAAGGATCTTCGTTCATCCAACAAACTTGGATCCTGTACCGCAAAAGACTCTTGATACTGAGACGGAACTGGCTACCATACGTCTTTCTACTTGTGATCCCGATCATAGCGGCTGGTCTAACAACCATGTTCCTGGCAGGATTCAATCCGCTGCGATGCTCTCGTGGTGCCCTGGCCAACCGCCCACAAGTGCTTTCGCTCGGTTCTCTCGAGCGCTACTGGGGAATACTCGTGCCCGTAGGGCCCTCCACTCAATTTTCGATTGATTCGCTGCCTGCCCCGTACCAGCTTTACTCCAACCGCATACGCCCAGTGGCCAACTACGCCGACTTCCGTTCGTATGTGAGCGATAACTTCCGCGACGTAGTTCCTGGCGGGTTCTATATCGGCGAGGATGTCGGCCCAAACCCAGCACCTCTCATGGCCTACCGGATCAACGGAAACATCGGATACGCTGCTTTGGCGAAGAACATTTTGGACTCGTATCTCACAGGTATCACCATTAACGCCGAGTTCTCGAACTTCGCATTGCCGTTCGTGGGCGGCACAGGCGACTCTTTACAGCTTGTACTCTACATCACCTTCGCCATGTGCGCTTACACAGCATTCTTCGCACTGTACCCTACTTTCGAACGCTTGAGCAACATTCGTGCTCTACACTACAGCAACGGCGTCAGACCTGCGCCGCTTTGGCTTGCGTATTGGCTCTTCGACGCGTTCTTTGCAATCATTGTCGCTGTTGTGTCGGTGGCTCTTCTTGCAACGGTAATCCTCCCCTCCTCACACACTTTTTCTTACTCCCGCTGACACTATCTCTGCAGCTCGCCGACGTTTGGTACGCTCCTGCACACCTCTGTATTGTCATTTGGCTCTTCGGTATGAGTTCGATACTGCTTGCCTATATCGTGTCGTTGTTCTCGACTAGCCAGCTGGCTGCCTTTGCGTTTGTTGCTGGTGGACAAGCCATATTTGCGTTGATTTATTTCTTAATGTAAGTCTCAAAGAGTCCCCATTTCACTGCAGAGAATTTGCGCAAGCCTATTTGTGTCGACACGATCCGAATCTGTACAACTATTTCCATGAGGGGTGATGGTATTGACATAATCGCCACTGAGAGATCGTTGGACCACTCCAGCGACTCTGTGACCAGTATGCTTGTACCAATCTCACTGAAATCGAAGTCAATATACTTCTCACCAAGCCTTTTGCGTTCTGTAGCTCGTGATGGTTTAATGTATCAGGACAATACTGACAGTTTCTAGCTACATGGTCCTCATCACTTTCGCCGCTGCTGAGCAACTCCAACGCAACCTCAACGTCTTGCAGTATACGCTAGGCCTTATATCACCATCGGGTAATCTGCTTAGATCCCTGCTTCTTACCCTGAACCAGTCGCAGTTGCTCTGCCGAGGCCAACAATTTGTCGGCTACCCTGGCGATATAACAGTGTATGGCTGTCCTATCTTGTATCTTGTGATTCAGAACTTGGTGTTCTATGCGATCCTGGTCTGGCACGATTCAGGAGCGACATTGGCGCTACCGCAACGTCCCAAAGGTCATGCTGTTGATATGGAGAAGATAGTCACCTTACCCTCGGATGTGAGACTCGAAGTGTCACGAACAGAAACATCTCAAGATAAGCTTCGGATCTTGCACATGAAGAAACGGTTTGGCTCCGACCAAGTGGTTGACAATGTCACCCTTGGTGTTGGTGGAAGCGAGATCTGTGCGTTGCTCGGTCCAAACGGTGCTGGGAAGACTACCACACTCTCGTTGATTCGTGGTAACATACATCCCTCTGCTCGAGAGTCCGACGCGTTCGTCGGAGGGGTATCCATTCGCAAGAACCAGCTTGCAGCACGCAAACTGCTCGGTGTCTGTCCCCAGTTCGATACGACGGATTACATGACTGTTACCGAGCATCTTTCTTTCTATGCTCGCATCAGAGGAGTGCAGGATGTGAAAACGAATGTATCCTCGGTGATCCAGGCAGTAGGATTGAGCGCCTACAAGGAACGAAGAGCGGGCAAGCTTTCCGGCGGCAACCAGAGAAAACTGAGCCTCGCCACATCCATTATTGGCAATCCGAGCGTGCTTCTGCTTGACGAGCCAAGTACAGGTATGGACGCCGTGGCCATGCGCATCATGTGGCGAGCCATCGCTTCCATCAAGACCGGACGCGCCATATTGTTGACCACGCACTCCATGGAGGAAGCATCGACTCTGTCAGACAAGGCCGCAATTCTGGACCGCCGTGTGCTCGCTGTGAGCGGGACACGATATTTGGTGAAGCAGCATGGACACGGCTTGTACCATGTGCATTTGACACTTACCAGAGGCGTCGACGCTACCACAGAAGAGATGGCAGCTGTGCGAGACTGGTTTGTCAGTACGTTCCCAGGTACTACAGCGCATGACGCCTCGGGTGCTGCGCGTCGCGGCCAATTGCGACTCTCGATTCCTGTCCAGGCTCCGCCTAATGAGCCTTCCACAGAGAAAGCAGAAGTGGAGACTTCTGAGCACATGGAGTCGACTGATCGCCTCGAGAGGATATTTGACTTGTTGGAAGACCACAAAGAGGAAATGGGTATCTCTTACTATTCGATCAGCCAGCCTGCGCTTGAGGATGTTTTCTTGGACGTCCTCTCGCGGAACAGGGATCTGGAAGATGAATAGCGCTTCTTCTGCTCTCGTTATATAGCGTAGAATCATGTAAAAGTGCCGAAGGGTGCGACAACATCCTTGTCCCAAGGTCAGATGTGGTGCAATATTATGGTGTCTATGTAACACCAATGCTCCGTGATACTGGGATGCCGTTACTAGCTTTGATACCAACGATCCAGATCGTCCTGCCTCACTTCAAACGCCCAGTGCAGACAGGTTTGGCTCACTACCGGACTGATGCCTGGCCTCTCATCGTCTTCGTCGTCATCATCTTCCTCGACAGTCCGCACACCTGCACGGCCATACTGTTTGAGCAGAGTCCTCTTGAATCTTCCCGTCTCGCCCACACATTTCCTCCAGCGACTGATCTGCCTTTCGTCGTCATCGCATCTCCGCCCTTGGAAGAACCGACAGTACCACTGAAACCATCCTCGCACATCGTGCTCATGGCTGATCCACCCAGCCGCCTCCCACTCTTCGATACTTTGCCCACACGCTCGATGGAACTTATTGATCTCGGCATCGTATTCTAAGTTCGTCAAATACCTCCCCAAGTTCAAACCCTTGATCCATTGGTCGAGCACCGTATCCTTCCAATCCTCCTCTATCACAATACCCAATTTTCTCGATCTTAAAGGACGGAAGTACGAGCCCCCAAACACACCTTCCCGCAGCATCTCTTCTGGGCTCTTATTCGGCGTAAATGACTCTTCGTCCTGGAAATGGAATACCGCATTCTCATCTCGTGTAGGTTCCGGCGCAGTAGCCTCCCAGCTCGACCAACCGCTCCGAATCTCATCAATATCTTTCACTGGAACAAACGCTTCCGTCTCTTCCTTGACTATCGATCCGAGCTTGTCTTTCTTTGCCGATCGGCCTATTGATCGAGGTAGGGCGACTGGCTTGATGTCTGGCTCGTCGGTGCAATTTGGCTTCAAAGATGCGCTGGCGAGACGTGCAGAGACTCTAGATGGCGCAGTATCTTGTTTCAGACGACGCTTCTTTACAGGAGGTTGATCGCTGCCATTGGCTCGTTTCTGGCGACTTTCGCGTTGGGAACCCAAAGGTTTGATGTCTAGCTCTGCTAGCAGGGCTTGATTCTTTGCGATTTTGGCGGCTCGCTGGGTTTCGTAGTCGTTCATAATGAGAATGTGCGTGTGAAGCATGTGCATTCGGATCCAATTGTCTGCTAAGAAACCTACGCTGAACGCGTCGAACGCGAATCTATCTCGTTGGACTTATCGCGATCTGCATGTGATTTGATGACGTCAATCTCGGGTGGATTTGAGCCGACTAGACATGAATCCAGAGCACTGCACAACATCAAGCATCAACATTGCTTTTCTAACGATCACGTTGATTGCTTTATGTCATCATACATCGCCCAACAACCTGTAACCAGAAGTCTTCCGCCATCTGACCGCGCCCATAGCTGGTCTCGCGACCTTCCAGCACAGATATCGCCTGTATACCTCGTAGAGTGTGACGAGTACTGCCACGGCAACACAACCACAGAGCAGCAGAGTGGCCGGATCAATGGCTCCAAATGACCGAGCATAGTACCCATTCTTTTCCAAGGGTGTGAGGATTCCACGCTCTTGACTCTCGGTAGTGCCATGATCAAGCGCTCGACCATCTGCGTCCAACGCAACTATGCGAAAATACGTCTCGGCGGGTACCAGTGAACCTGAAAAATCAAAGCTAGTCTCGAATCCAACCTTCTCCCTGCGTGCGATCTCAGTCCAGATAATCTCGTCACTACTGTTTACTTGGCTGCTGGCTTGCAAGACCCACATGGCCACTTGCGTAGCTCCATTCCAGCTCACGAAGACATGGCTGTTGACCGGATCAATCACCATACGAGGTTTGTATGTCGGCAAGCCAACCCATGGAAACTTGTAGACACGGTAGCTTTGTATGTCACCGCGCTCCCAGGATGCCACGGCGCCAAAGTGTGCGTCACAAGCCACGGAACCGTTGGCTTCGAATTCTGTAAAGACCGCGTTGAGACCGTATCCAACAAGGACTCTAGCATCCACTCGTTCGATATCGGGAGGCAGAATCTGCATCGATCCCTGGGATGAGGAGCGTACGCCCAAGGGATTGGAGTAGGACTGTATCACACGGACGGTATGGGTTGGACTGGATCCGTTGATCTGGGCTTTCTTGATGAGATCGGCATCCTGGTCTTTCACTTTGTCGGTGTCGTACAGAGGATATGGCAGCCCCGGTCTTGCGCGCTCGTGGACTAGGCTCATTCTGCGATCTGATAGTCTGGCTAACTCCCATAGATGGGAGATATCTCTATCAGCTCCAACATCGTCCTGGATATCGAAAGTATCATCATAACCGGGCATTGGGAATGTGACTTCGAGCAGCAAGCCGCGCGAATGGTTCATTCCGTAGACATAGTTTTGGTCTTCTGCAGCGTTATCAAATAGTGACAGCAGTCTTGTTGAATATCCTGGTTGCTCTGTTGGTGGCGTGTAAATCTGTGTGAAATGCTCCGGCGAGACGAATCGCACGTCGTGTTGCCAGGCAAAGTTGATGGCAGAGCCGTTGCTTAGGTCCATGAACATGTTCCTTTTGCCGCCAAGCACCCAGATCACATCTCCAGTGCCACCGTCGATGTAGGTGATGCTGTGTGTGTACCGTGCCGATACAAGATAGTTTCCCAATCCGTCCTTGTGGATACTGTTCATATGAAACCAGTCAAATGGATCTTCGTAATTGCCAGCCTGTCGGACAAGATGATATGTATCGTTCATGCTGATGTGATCGGAAGCGCGCCACTCGAAAAGCACGTCGCGTGTGCCCACTGCAACTTCCTGCAGCACACAGTCCCATATCCAATTAGGGTCCGCGTCGTCCGGGTCGAGGATAGCGTCAAATGAACGCCATTCAGACATGTCGTAGGGGTGTTTCTGATATATCGTTATAAGTGCTGTGCCATCAGGCGTCAAAAGGAATTCGTGAAGGTCGGCGGTCATGTTGTTGCCAGCGTCCACACTCTGAATCATTTCATAGGACGAATCTAGCTGAGGCAAAAGTCAGCATGTGATACCTCATGCTTGACTGGCCAAGGCAGCACGGCTTTTTTTCTCAGAGGCCGAGTCACCTACCATCATGTATGCTCCAGATCCATGTCCACGTATTTGATCATCACCCGTCCAAAATGTCAAGTAATCTTGACCTTGGTAGTGCTGCACCATAAGATCGTACGCTTGTCCGCCCCATTCATTGGCAAAGTGTTTGCTCCAAACGAGATCACCACGCCAGTCTAGGATCATTGGACCAGGCTGCGATATACTCCAGCCTTTTGGCGTAAGGAAATAGAATGTGCCGTCGTCGCACTGCCGGTCCCACTGTAGCCAATTGGTGCGCGGTGCAGAGATTCCATCCTCGGTCACGAAGGTTCGGGATGGGTAGTAGCCGAAGGTGCCATTATCGACGGCCTTGTCGTATTCGTGAGATGATGAGGTGCTGAGATGATGGGTGGCATAAGTATTTAAGATGAACCCAAGTAGCCACAGACGCTGCATGGAGCAGATTGGCGGCCTATGCTATACAGTCGTAGCAGAAGTAAAGTAGACGGCAAAAATGGAGGCAAGGTCGTCGCTCGCATAGAAGATGGCGATGGGACGAGATGGTCAGCTGAGCGGTGTTCTCTGGACAGATCCCCAGCAGTGAAAAGTTCAAGGTTCTACGTGCAAGTGTCGACTGAGGTAAACGCATTTGTTTTGCAGGTGGAGGTGGAGGTAGTTGCCTCCTGGCTCCTTGCGACTGCCATTTCTATCACTATGATGGCGACGGCGAGCCACATGATGGACGCACATCGATCACACGGAGAGTGCATACATCAGCCAGATTGTCTCTCGTGTTCTCGATTCAGCTCTGTGATAGTACGGTCTCAGGACCTTGGAACGGCTGCGCTGCTCTCACACGGCAAGCAACAGCGGCGAATGGTCTGGGGCGAACTGGCCGCGTATGCTCGAGCCGAGACCATTGCGGCATCACTCTTGTGCTTTGTGATTGCAGAGGGAAGCGATCCCATGTGTTGACTTGATGTCGGACGGAAGATTACGGTTGTCTCATCAGAAGATTCGGATTCCCTGCTTTCTATCTCAACCAGAGTCGCAGACACGAAGATCAATTTACACGGAGAGTGATACAGTCGAGCCCTGCTCATCACTGGGACACGCGGTCTCTCTGGTTTGTACCTTGATCTGCTGGAGGACGACGTCGCCTATGTGCCGTGAAGCCGGCATTTGTCGCGCATTACCCTTAGCCACACGCCGCCAATGCACAAACTCTGTCCTTGAGGGCAGTCGCCTTGCCATAAAGCACATCCCTATGGTCTCGAGAGACGTCAGTATCCTGACGACGGTTTGGTCATTCTATAGTCTACTGGTTGTTCACAGCATTGCAATACAGAAGTTCACCAAGCGAAGACGCCAAGCAAGATTGCAGACCATCAGTCGGCCGGCAGCGGCTAAAGTATTGTCCTTGAACCTGACACTGATCGTACATCAGAAATACCCAAGACAACATGTAGATACCGACCTCAGTAACCCAAGGGGATACTGACGGCGTACTATGGTATCTGCATGGATAAGAAAGCCAGAAAGAGACCCGATACGACAGCATCATCTGGACTCATACTACCGGCAATCCTCGGGACCGAAGACAGCCGTCTCACTAAATCGGAGGCACTGGATACATCATTTATAAACATTTTCACGGAACCGACAGCCGATGCGAGTAACACAACGGTCGCTTATCGCGCGCGACTCACGCCCACGCGCCTTCGCCTCGAGATCGATCGCGTACACGTTTCGTGGCAGTCTCAGTGCTCATCCGATGCATCTTCACATGCCAGCCGGGCGCACCCGCGGCATTCCCAGGGTTTGCGTCTCAACAAAAGTGCTCCAGCAGCGCTTTCACATGCAAGAAACTTTGACACCTCCACCCCACATGGCACAACGTGTGCTGACTCTGCCACTTGATAGACGCTTTGTTGGGTAACTCACGCCACGCCATAAGCGAGGCACGCAGAGGCATGTGTCCTGGCCATCGGGCCTGTCGGCGTCTCAGAGTAAATTGCTATCGCAGACTGCTGGTAGGTATTGTTTTCTTTTACCCATCTCTTTCATCTCTGCCTTTTACTTTAGGCAGTGCTCTGTCCTCTAAGTCCGATCTGCATTTGAAGGAACAGTATTTTCTTTTCGTGCCAAAACCCAGCCTGAGGAAGCAGGATGATCCTCGATGATTCGAGCCATGATACCTCTTCTGGGGTGGACAGCCCACTGATGCAGATACCGGGCCTCAACATTAAGTTGACAGACTGTTATACGACCTCGTCAGAAAGCGGCGATGGTCTATCTCTGATATACACCGCACTTCCGCGAATGTTTCAAAGAAGGCTTCCTCAAATCCGTTCTCTCCGACATGCAGCTTCTATCTACGCCAGCCCAAGAGCCCACCTACGCAGCTGGAGCACCTCAAGTGATACGAGCACTTACTCCGAGAGCCCGCCACCATCATATCATACGGGAACTTCGATATCCGACTCATCCGCAGATGAATGCGACCGTGGCAGCGACGATGACGCTCCCGAATTCTTCACCTCCGCGCCTTCGAGCCGGCCTTCGACATCTGGCTATGTGACGCCTGCGCCTGCACCATCGGCTTACAAAAGACACGAGGAGCTATATACACCCAGCTTTGGAAACAGGAGCGGACAAAAAGGCCTAGAGCTTCTAAATGACGCCATGCGTAGCCCATCGAGTCGGAAGCCCGATGATGATGATCACAATCGTCGCCTCTACATCGACGGCATCTCATACGTCCTCCGTGGCCTGCCTGCCGACCTCACACGCGAAGAAGCCCTAACCATACGCACCGCGGTCCCAGCAACAGTCATCCCGGCTCCTCAAGAAGAGTTGACGGTTGTCCAACAACCCACACAACAACCTCACCCACCATCAGAGCCGCCCACACTCCTGCACCGCGCAATCTCAACAACAACATTCTACACCCTCCTAGCCCTAACGCTCTTAATCCCCCATATACAAACCCTCTTCGCCACCTTATATGCCCTCGACGCTCGCCACAACTTCTCCACCCGCTTCCTCGCCCAAACAAGTTTCCTGCTGCGCATGCTAGCCGCGCAAGCAGTAGCCGTATTGGCAATGGCCTGGGGAGCGAACGACGGCGCGCTGAGACACGCCTGCAGAGACTTTGGGGTGTGGGTGCTGCGGGATGTTTGTGGCGGCATGGACGAGGGCGTCGGAAGAGCAGTGGTGAACCTGCGGCTGGAAGAGAAAGAGGCGAGGAAGTGAAGGTGGGAAATTAGTGGGTTAGCGAGAACGACATGAACGGCCGATTGCAATGATTGAATTTATAGAGAGAGCGACTTACTCAGTGGGCCGCTTGCCCAACACGAAGATGCATAATGATGACTGGTGAAAGATCAAGGGCCGGTCCAGAGACAACAGCCGAGGTGAGAGCTGTCTGAGTCCCACGATGATAACGAAGAGCGTCCTCATGGACCACCGTTCTGTTCGAAGTATCAACTGATTCTCTCCTTCTCTCGATTCATGTATTCCACGCGAGCGTAAAGTTCCCCAAGAAAAAAGTGTGTCTGACGATATAACCAATGACCCATATGCCAATTCCCCCAAAGCCTGTACAAAGAACGCCACCGGCCGTCAAAAAAGCCACCCACCGAAAGACTCTTAGGATACCTTACTCCAAACCGCATCCCACCGTCATTACAAGATCATAGCTCTGCCTTTACCCAACCTCAAACTCTGTTGTTGTAACTCCAACCACCCTCCTTGTAGACCCGTTCTCTAGCCTCCATGTCCTTGCGCTTCTCCTCAAGAGTAACCGCGTCGCCTGTCTCGTGCCACATGGCACTGCTGCCTCTGTCCCTGAATCGCTTCAAGCGCTCCTGATTTTTGGCGCCCTTGAAGACCTCTTCCATTTTCAGGTCAGAGATGGGGCCGAATACCGTCTCTGGGTCGACGAGCTGCTGCTGGGTGAGCAAGTCGCGCAGCGCAGGCGAAGCGACCCAGGAAGGAGCGCGGAAACCACCAGTAGCCTCGTCTTCCTCGTCGTCCTCGTCCTCGCTGTCGGTCATGATTTCCGGAAGCGCGATGTTGTCGCCGTTGGCGTACATCGGAGAGGACTTGGCAGATTTGGGCATGGCTTTGGCGTTAGGAACTCTGGCAGGTGTCTTGAATTTGCTAGAGGCGCCATTCTCATTGCCCTGATAGGTCTGGGATTGCTGGTAGTATTGAGCAGCAGGTGGGTTGGCGTTCTCGGCGAATGGAATACGTGCACTACTATGTTGCACGGTCTGGCTGGGATGGGCCGGGCGTTGTCCATGTTGCAGTTGATGCTGGTTGTTCACAGTGGTCTTGAATATGCTGCTGCTTGCGTGGTGAGAAGCCGGCGGAGGAGCGTGTGAGTATCCGTAAGGAACCTTCGATAGCGTTTCCTGATAAATTGTTAGCAATGGTTAGGCTGTGATCATGATCTTGGCAGACCTACTTTGCGCATAGTGGAGGGCCGCTTCGGTGGAGCCATAACAGAATGTCTTTGATCGTTCTCTTGCTCCAATTCGTCCGTCTTTCTCCTCTTGGCCTCATTCTGCTGATACGAAGTTGGGTTACGCTGCATGCCTGGCCTAGATGGTTGAGATACAGGCTCGTCATCTTCTTGTGAAAATATGCGCTTGGGAGGCTTTGCAGGGTTAGGCTGAATCTGGCGAGCAGACAAGTCTGGCACTGTTCTCTGCGCAAGCTGCCTCAACGTCCCGGGAGCATCGCCTCGAGGTAGCGCTTGCTTCTCTGCGCGCTCACGTTGAATCGCCTCTGCAAGCTCATGGGCAGCCTTCGCTTTCGCGGCAGCCGACTGCTCTTGACGCTGTTGCTCCAGTCTCTGTTGCTCCATACGTTGCTGCTGCTGCTCAAAGCGTTGCTGTTCGCGTCTCTTAGCCTCTGCAGCTTGCTTCTCTGCCTGTCTTTGTGCAGCCAACTTCATCTCCTGCATCTTGCGCTGCTCTTCCGCCTTCTTCTCTTGTTCGATGCGGCGTTCTTCTTCGGCCTTCGCGGCGCGCTTGCGTTCAAGCTCACGTTTCTGCTCGGCCTTACGCTGTTTCTCCCGCTCTTCCTGCTCCTTCTTGCGGGCCGCAGCCTCAAGCGCTCGGACGCGAGAGTTGTTCTGCGGCATCGTAGAGCTTCGAGGGTTACTCTGAGCCGAAGCCGGACGTAAACCAGTCTTTGGTGGCGGCGGTGGGCCCTGGCTCCCTTGGCTGGAGTTGGAGGTAAATGAATCCTGCGATGACGGCTGACCGAGTCTTTGCAGTTGACTTGCAACACGAATGTTGACTGGAGCTGGTTTGGCCTTCGTTGCTGCAATTTCACGAGTAGGTCGGACAGGTCGTGTCGGACCTCGCAATTTACCAGGAGGAAGTAGGCCTTTCGGTGGCGGTGGCGGAGGCATGTCCTCGCAATCTTTTTCTTCTTCAGCAGTTCGTGGCCTTTCTTCAGCCTCTGCCGCTTCTTCCTGCATTTTCCTTTCCTTCTCGAGTCTCTCCATCTCAGCCTGCTCGGCCTTCAATTTCTCCTCCTGAGCCTTGTTGGCTTTGGAGCGTTCCTTCTCCCTTGCCTTCTCTAGCTCGTCAGCGGCCTTTTGCTGTGCTTTCATCTCTTTCCTCTGCTTCTTGTCGCTCTCGGTGGAGCTTCGAGTTTTCCTGCTTGGACTACCAGAAAGAACTGACATAGGCCTTGAGGAATCTTGAGAAAGCTGCGATTCGGACCAGAGAGCGCCAGGCATTTTGACCACCTCGGCCTTGTTGGCCTCTTCTGCCGCGTCGGCTTTCTTTGATTTCTTGCCTGCTGGCGAGTCGTGTGACTCCAACTTGGCAGCGGCACTCGAGCCTGCAGAAGAGGCAAAGAGGCTCCTAGCTGACTTGAACGCACCCCATAGCTTTTTAGAAGCGCTCATCGGCTCAGTCTGTTTCTTGCTCAATGGCGATCCGGCGGGTGTTGTGGATGCCATGCCTGGGGTCATGCTGATCACCACTGACTGACTCTTCGAGTGCATGGGCGGCCTTACTGGTGACGGGATGTCGGTCGTCGATATGGCTTTCTTGTGCATCGTGGGTCGTGGGCTGGGTGCGATCTCGGCCGGAGTTGCGTCTGCGAGCTGAAGGGCCTTCTTTTGCTGATTCGGCTTAGACGGCGCTATCCAATCGTCGTCATCGTCATCGACCACAGCAGGTGCATCCTTAGGTGGAGGAGCTGGCGCATCTTCTGGGAAAACTTCATCTTCAGCATCTGTCTGTGGAAGCTGAGGATACAGTGCTTGGGGAATGCTCTTTGAAGACCTGGAATCTTTGGCTTTGCCGAGCATCGAAATCCGCTCATGCAGAAGCTGTGCGGAAGTTTTACCTTGCGATTCTTTCTGTGATGGATCTTCTTGCTCGTCGTCCAGTGCGAATCCAAAGCTTTTACCGACAGATTTGGCAAATACACTGTTGCGATTCATTGCATCCATGTGGCTATTCCTTCCACCAATGCTGCGCTTGGCGGTCAAAGGCTCTCGTGCCGGCAGAGACGAAAATGTGAAACTGCTCTTGCGCGCCAGAGGCTGCGCTGGGCTCGAAGTCTCCGACGGCTCATGCGACGCCTCAGCATGTAATTCTTGTTCTGTTGGCTCGACCTCGCCTTGCTCGGGCTCGTCTGCTTCGGCTTCCGATTCCGGCTCCGCATCTGCAATTTCGAGGTCTTCCGATCCATTATCCATCGTTTCAGGCGCACCAAGTTCCATGTTGTCGTCTGGTACAGTGGCGTTGTCCTCATCCAGGTCTGGGTAGAGTTGCTCTTTCGGGACATTGTGAGATACTGCTTCTTTCGCAGACATGAATGATTCGTCGCTAGCTGGTTCATTTTCATCTGCTGCATCCTTCACACGCTGAAGCGGCCGCTGTCCATCGTACGGAGAGATATTTTGCACTTCAAGAGATTGCGAAGGTACGGTATCACCGTCAGTCTGTGTGTCGGCTTCCATCTCATCCTCAGTCATTCCATGGTATCCAGAATCAGTGTTTCCAGGCTTGCCAAGGCGCTGCGGGCTCTTGCTCCGACTAAGCGGTCGCTGCTGTGAGGTGTGCTCGCCATCCTCGGCGATCTGGAATTGGGTGACTTTTTCGTAGAAAGTGGTGGTCTTCGCGGGTGTTGGGCCAGATTGGGCGTTAGGCGCGAAAACGTCGGTTAGTGGCTGGCGCTGCTCCAGAGCATCTCGTTTGCGCGCAGTGCGAGGCGTCTTGCCCCGTAGTTTACCGGGTGTTTTGAACACGTCGGCGAAATTTCTGGAAAGCGTTAGCAAAGATACGCGCCAGTCGTATGGACATGATATCGTACATAGCATTTGTGCTGAAGATCTCAGCCATATGCTCGTTGAGCCACTCCATCTCGTTGCGCACACTGTAGCCGAACTCCTCGAGCTCCTGCTCCACAAACTCTCCACCCTGTTCCCTCTCCTTCTGCACCCATTGCGCAGAGCCAATGTTCGCGGCCTTTGCTCGTGCCGCTGCCATGGTGTGTGGGTGTTGTTGTGACCGTCTTTCCTCGCGGCGCGTAAACAATTCGGTTCGCGCAGATGAGCGGATGCTGGTCGCGTCAAGTCCAAGTTATCATTCCAAGATGTACATGATCCAAAGTGCGTCCCAAAGGTCACGGATATCGTTTTCGAAATCGCTGGTGGTGCGTTGCGGGTGTAGAACTCGATTGTTTGGATTGGAAGTCGTACCCAAAACACAGCGCGGCTCGAGGCGGCGGCAGAACTTCGGGACCTTCGCGCTTCAACGGGCGCTCACATGACTTGCAAGGTGCTCTGCTCAAACAACTCGATTACATTCAATATTAAAACCCATATGCATGTATATACAGTGCTAATGTGACCTGTTGTTAGTCTCAAAGTGTAGCGCGTAATCAGATCTATGCTGAGATTTTCATGCCAGCATTCCCTATCTTCAGGCTATTCATGAATCTAAAGGCTTCATCACTTGGTCCAAAGACAAGACGCGCAGTCTTTCGAACATGAAATGAATCCTTTCCATACCGGACACTGATATATACACTCGTGCCTCCAAACCCGAGTTTTCAGGATCACGTCGGCGCGCTTGCATTAGCAGATTTACCACCCCGGGAACCAGTTCAAGATGGCCATCGTCGTCGTCAATGAGATACTATGGGCCTACTCGAATGTGCTGACTGATACTAACTTGGACTTACTCACTATCCACGTAACAACATGATGCTTTCGCTATCACGTTGATCAGGACATCTGGCATGAGAGCGGTCGGATGTGTGTGCACTCATGAGCTAAGAGCCGTGCAGAACGTACGCATTCGTTTCGAATACAGTTTGGATACCTTGATATGTTCCTTTAACGCCATCGCTAATTTCATTATTTTGCCCATCGTCCAAAGTGGTATCAAGAAGCGCAATGCCTCTGCACTCCCTCTGCCGCATGAAATTTCCCCAACTAGTCGCCAGTGTCAATTTCAAGGTCCAGTTGCACGCCCGAGCTGACACCGTAGTCCGCAAGTGTCAGGATATCCTTGAACGGTCTCTCGCCTTGCCGCTTCAGCATGATTTCGTGCGGCTGGCGACCGACATGCGCTGCCACGATCGCCTTGAACGCCTTGACACTGTCTGATGCGAGGCAAGGGATAGCTGCCTTGGTTCCCAGACGGTCGTTGACGTTGACGATGATCATGGGTTCAGATGGTGCGACAGCTTTGGGCGCTTTCTTGGGTTTGTCCTTTTTCTCCGGCTTGTCTGATGCGGGTGCCGGGCGGTCGCGCTTGGTTGAAGAAGCCCGATCGAAAGGATCATCTCTTGTGCGTGGGACGTCGCGAGGTGGGCGGTAGCTGTCGCCGGTGTCTCTTTCTCTATCCCTGTGCCTCGGCGAGCGGTCGCGGTCGCCGTCTCGCTCACGCTCACGCTGGTTGTAGTTGTCGCGACGTGGTGAGCGCTCTCTGTAGCCTCTCCTCAAACTTTTGTCATCACTGTTGGCCTTGTCTGCTTGTCCGTCGGTCGCAGGTCGCTTTTCTTTCCATTTGAACCCGCCAGACTTTTGTTTTTTGGGTCTTGAATCATCTCGCCTAGGCGAACGCGAACGCTGCCGGCCCTCTGTGTCTGACGCCATGATGGATGGTGTCGGGCACTGTAAGAGACTGTTTGCAGTTGTCTGTCGCGCAAGCTTGGGAAGTTTGCTGGAGCTTGGACGCACGCTTTCAAGCCCGCCTCACCACCACAGCATTCTGTGCATAGTGACACAACTTAGCTATTCACACTCTTCTCTTACATGCGGATGCTGAGTTATTCGTCACCCCTTTACTTAACATCTGCCATCCATGGAAATCACACATGAAATTACGCATACTCTCACTCCTAGCGTTTGAAGGTATATCACATCGACGGTCCGGCAGTGGCGACGATCTTCCCGAGTACCCGACAACCGCTCGCGTGCATGTGGAGATCGATGCATCTCTTATTCCCATGGCATACCCGGCATATATGACCTCAAAGCAGGCCTTCAATTGTGTTTACTTCAAATGAATCGTGTTGCACAGGAAATCGTCACTCACCTCCTTGATTCAGCGTCTGCGCGTCTTCCCTCCCCCTGATCTCACTCGACTCGCATAACCTGCTATGATGTCTAGAACTATCACCTCGTCATTGCAACATCTCTCGCGTTCAGCCACCGTGTCGTCTGCACGAAGACAGAACAATGTGTTCAGAAGATCCGGGCCAGCAATAGCACAGACCCATGCGCGAGCCTTCTCACTGACAGCCCATCGGCGGCTCATGGAGACCTCTGGTTTCAGCGAGGAGCAATTGACTGTCCGGGACGCCATCCTCAAGATATGTTCCAACTTCGATGACGACTATTGGATGGAACACGACCAAACAGAGACGTATCCGCATGAACTGCATGCTGCTCTCGCCAAAGACGGCTGGATCGGAATTGCGTTGCCCGAGGATCTAGGAGGTGCAGGTCTAGGCATCGCAGAAGCAACCATGATGATGCAGAGCATCGCTGAGAGCGGTGCTGGACTCGCTGGTGCTCAGAGTATACATGCAAATGTGTACGCAACTCAGCCTGTATCCAAATTCGCGACACCGGAGCAAAGAGGACGTTTCTTAACGAAGATCATCTCTGGCGAGTGGCGGACGTGTTTCGGTGTCACAGAGCCCAACACTGGACTGGAAACTTTGAAATTGACCACAACAGCGAAGAAAGAAAGCCACGGCTACTCAGTCACTGGACAGAAAATCTGGATCTCCAGTGCACAGGTTGCTACCAAGATGGTACTACTGGCCAGAACGACGCCTATAGAGGAAGTGACGAAGCCTTCTGAAGGCCTGTCCATGTTTTACGTGGATTTCGATTTGAGCCAGCCAGGTCTTGAGGCGAAGCGAATCAAGAAAATGGGCGGAAGGGCTGTCGATGCTAACCAAGTGTTCTTCGACAATTATAAAATCCCACAAGATTCTCTAATAGGGAAAGAAGGCCAGGGCTTCAAGATTGTATGTTCTGGCAGCATTGTGTGGAACAAGAATTAGACTGACCGTTGTAGATCCTCCATGGCATGAACGCAGAGCGTTGTCTTCTCGCTGGCGAAGCACTCGGCCTGGGATACGCAGCGCTGAAGAAGTACGTCTCTTAATTTCCCCGTGCCGATCTCCTCTCACACCCAAATGACTGACACCAAGATAGATCCACCGACTACGCCCGCGAGCGAATCGTCTTCTCGCGACCCATCGGTCAAAATCAGGCAATTCAGCATCCCCTCGCAGACGCATACATGCATCTCGAAGCCGCCAAGCTAGCCACCTACCACGCCGCATCTCTTTACGATCGTTCTTCGCCCAATCACCCAAAGCACGACCCCAGCATCACTTCTCATGCGGTAGGAGTGGCATGTAACAGCGCCAAGTACCTTGCCGCCGAAGCTGCTTTCACGGCCTGTGAACGGAGTGTCATGAGTATGGGCGGCATGGGATATGCTGCGGAGTACCATGTCGAGAGGTACATGCGCGAATGCTTTGTACCGAGGATTGCGCCTGTCAGTAGGGTGAGTAGTGTTGAGCTTTATCAGACGCCTGAACGGATTTGCTGACCATGGTAACAGGAGATGATTATGAATTTTGTTGGAGAGAAGGTTTTGAAGTTGCCGCGAAGCTACTAGTGGATGTATATAGAAAACATAAGCTTTTGATCGGAAATCGAACGATGCTTTTGGATAGACGATGAATGCTAAGAAATGCGGTTGCACATTGTTCTTCTGATCTTGGAAACGATTGCTTTCGACATACTTTTCCAGATGTCTTGATATTGAGTATACTAGCTCTTTGTGTGATGGTCTACGGCTGACAACCCTAACGGTCCTTCGTCGCCTACGGCGTCCACTCGTGCTGCTCAGCCGCAACTGGATCGCCCTCAAACCTAAATAGGTCATGGAGAAGATATATTAGCATTGTTACGCCTTCCCTGGATGGCGTTTAAGTCATTCACTTTTCAAGAGTAACTCTGAGAACGAGTCCTTGGGAAAAGGCTTGGGAAAAGGCACTTAATTTCCACACAACATATGCTCCCATGTCAAGACTGAAGCAGACAATCATCCGCAATCCACGCAATCCACTAGCTGTGACGAAGCCTTCGACATGTCTTTCTCGATCGAACGCCTGAAAGAGCACCTCGACCAGTTCGAAGTCCATCTACCAGGCACAGCCGAATACCTCGCCCAGAGCCTCCCCTGGTCCCAGCACGCCGACGCAAAGCCCAAACTCGTCATCACGCCTTCAACCCTTCCCTCGCTGAAAGAATGCGTCAAACTCCTCTACGCAGACGAAAGTCTAGACTTCGACGTCCGCAACACCGGCACCGGCTCTGCGTCCGCTCGAGATGTGATCCTCAGCATGCACGGCTTCAAATCGTTTTCGTTCGACGAGGAGTCTGAGACGGCAACGGTGGGAGCCGGACTCGACTGGAGTGAGGTTGAGGTCAAGATGGCTGCGGACGCTCCTGGGTGGGCTCTTGTGGGTGCGAGGTGTGGGTGGGTTGGCGCGGCTGGTGGTGCGCTTGTCGGAGGGTATAGCTGGCTGAGCCATGAGTTCGGGCTCATTTCCGACCCGCAGAATCTTCTGGACGCGCAGGTCGTTTTGAATGATGGCCGCGTGGTTTGGGCTAGTGAAGAGGACGGTGGGTCGTTGCTTTGGGCATTGCGAGGTGGCGGAGGCAATTTTGGGGTTGTGGTTGCGTTGAAGATGCGGGCTCGCCGGTACCATGAAGCGATCTTTGCTGGGCTGGTGTTCTTGCCTTATGAGCGATTGGAAGATGTTGGCGAATGGGTAGAGAAAGCGGTGGAGAAGCTGAATGATCCGGAGACGGCGTTCTTCGTCACTAACCAAGGCCCTGGTACTGGAGTCCCGCCACAAGGTGCCAAACCCGGGATTGCTGTGGTGCTGTTCGATACTCATGGCGAAGAGCATGCGAAGTCAAAGAAAGAAGGCTTCGGGGAGATCTTCGAGATGGAGGGTCTGGTGGAGATCGCGTGCGGCATGGTGCCGTTGAGTGGCATGACAAAGCTGGCGGAAAGCTACAAGAGCTACCAAGGCGTCAACCAATTTTGGGGCTCTGCGCCGCTGGTGGAAGAAAAAGTAGACGCTGGGATTATCAAACGAGCTTGGGAATGGTATGCAAACACCATCGAGGAGTGCCCGGTGCTGGACCAGGGGTCGACCGTGTTGTTCGAGTTCTGTCAGGCTGGGTTCTTCAATTCGTCCGGTTCGCCAAAAGCATCAGGCTGGCCACACTCGGGCCGCAAACACGTTATGCAAGTCGTGCTTGGCTGCAATGCTACAAGTGTACCACCGAACCTCGAAGAGCTTGTACAGAAACGCCTTTTGGTGGCGGGCACAGAGATCGGGGGTGGTAAAGAAACAGGGGAGTACCACGCGGGATTTCTTCACAGCTGGAACGACCTCGACAGGGTATTTGGTGACAATTTGGAAAGACTTCGAACGTTGAAAGGAAAGTATGATCCGAAGAACCGCTTCAACAAGAGTGTTCCGCTGGTGGCTAGGGGACGATGAAGTCTAGGGGTGTCTATTGAATATCGATGGAGAATCTGCGGAATTAAAAATTACGCTATCCCGAATCGCATCGAAGGAACTCTAGTAAAGGGCTGAATATCAAGACCAGGCGCTGACCAGCCTCAGACATGAATGCCGACTCCTGATTGCTCAACCCCATATCCTACCTTTCAAGCCTTCGAGTTGATACCATAGCAACGTGCCCCATTCCTCACGTACAGCACCAGTCGCACTCACACCGACACTTTTACCCGCACACTCATCCTTTCGATCCGCGATTTCCATAAACGCAGCGCCCAGATCGGCGTAGTTGACTCCAGTGGACGCGTCACCAGTGTCTCCGTCTAGAATCAGACGATGACCAGTACGCTCCAGGCCATCGGCGTCGAACAAAGCAGGTGCGTCGACAAAAACATACTCCAGCAAGCCCGGTGCAGCGTTCTCGTAGATTTTCGAAGCTTTCTCCAAATCGGAGTAGATGTGGTAGAGTACAAACCACAGCCATCGTTTGACCAGACGAGGCATGTGGCTTTCTAGGTCGGGATTGAGTGGAGCCGCTCTGATTACGATGACAGCCGGCTTGATACAACCGTGTTCTTGTTCTGTTCTTAGTCCCGCAAGGGCATCCGTGATAGCTTTCGCACCATCCTGCGAGACGCTATTGCCAGGTTTGGCATCATTTGTTGCGATGCACATATGGATGATGTCTGATCCGCGGAGACATGATTGAAGAGCTTTCGTGTCGGTCAATGGCGCTTCTGTGATATTGATGCGGATTGAGGAGGTAGACTCCAAATCTGGGAAGGCTTTGAGGAGTTTGGACTTGGAACGAATAAAGATGTTGAGAGTGAGGTCCCTGGGCGGCGAGTCTAGATAGCAGCGAAGTACGGCGGAACCAGTAGCACCAGTGGCTCCAAGGAGAGCGTGTGTCGGCATTGTTGGTGGTGAGGATGTTGCTCTAGAGTGGTGGCCCCCTAGACAATTGTTCTAAGGGAACCTAGATGGCAGTGAGAAGGTCTCGTTGAACGATGGCTTTGCCCTGATGGGAAGGATATAGACGCACGAAGGGACGGCGCTACTTATACAGTTGCAAGAAGATGAGCTATGAAAGCAAGGTTCACAATATTACCTCTGACGCCAGATACAAGCACATGCCTGCGATCAACAACCCAGGATGGTGTGGATCCGGTGTAGACGGCAATGCGAGAATGCGAAGGGCTATCGATGAATGGAGGTCAGTAGCCCTACCACATTACAAGGTCTATGACGAGGAGGATGCTGCACACCGAGAGACGCAAGCGAAGGATCTGGACGACAGCTGCTGCTGCTGCAGCATCATATCTGCTCGTCGGACATTCGCAGTGTTGCTGTTCCCGATGTCACGTGTATCACCCCCGCGGGCAACGAGATGGATGTCGGAGGGAGAAGGGACTGGAAGAGACAGAGACAGAGACAGACGAGGACCCCTTTGCTTGCCGCTGACCAGATGGAGATGCGCGTGGCCCGTGCTCTCATCATAGCCCTGCAACAAGATAATTTCCAGAAGGGAGGCGAACAATACGACACCATCATCCACCACAGTCCATCGTTTTTTCTGTTTACGATACCCCTTTTTGTACCAACAATCATCTTCAATTGTTTCTACTAATCAAGGCGACTTCCAAAAACATACAATTGCTGTTCAGCAGCCACCACAAACATGCGCAGAGCCTTCCAAAGATGCGCGGCTTCACTGCCCAAGGCCCTGTCCGCTCCCTCGAGCAACCTCTTCGCCAACCGCGCCCTGCGATTCAACCGCATCGTTAGATCATTCCAGCCTACCGTCACACGCAGCCTGCACCAGTCACCGCTGCTCAGAGATGAGGCCGCCGACATCCCAGCAACCGAGTCCCAAGATGTCCAGCCGCCTCTCACAAAGTTCCAAGATCTTCAAGACCAGGGTGTCATCCACCGCAACATTGTCAAGAACATGACCGAAGGCATGGGTCTGGAGACAATGACCGAGGTGCAATCCAAGACCATCAACTCCGCCATCAAGGGCACAGATATCATTGCCCAGGCCAAGACTGGTACAGGAAAGACTGTCGCTTTCCTTCTCCCCGTTTTGCAGAACATCATCAACGTCGACCCCGATCTCGCAAAGTCCGTCCGCGGCAGGAGAGGACCCAGGAGCACCGCCGACGACATCAGGGCGCTTATCATCTCGCCTACAAGAGAATTGGCTGAGCAAATCGCCGACGAGGCAAAGAAGCTCGTCTCTGGAACTGGTATCATTGTTCAGACTGCAGTCGGAGGCACACAAAAGTCGATGGGATTGAGGGCGATTCAAAGAGAAGGCTGCCACATTCTCGTCGGAACACCCGGTCGCCTGAAGGATATTCTCTCTGACCCCTACACTAGGGTCGAGGCACCCGATCTCAGCGCGCTCGTGTTTGACGAGGCCGATCGTCTGCTCGACCAGGGTTTCTGGCCCGAGATCCAGGAGATCATGCGCCTCCTGCCCACACCGGCTGAGAAGGACCGCCAAACCCTCATGTTCTCCGCCACCGTTCCCAAGGAGGTCATTTCCGTCGTCCGCAGCACCCTGAAGCCTGGCTTCCAGTACGTCAAGTGCGTTCGCGACGACGAGGAGCCTACCCACACCCGTGTGCCGCAAATGCTCGTTACCACCAAGGGCATGGAGAACAACCTCCCCGCCTTGACCGAGCTCTGCTCGCGCGAGATCCAAAAGCACAACAGCGACCCTGAGAACGTCCGTCCTTTCAAGGCAATCGTCTACTTCGGCAGCACTGCTGAGGTCACCCTTGCCGCATCCTCCCTGCACAAGCTTCAGTCCCCTGAATCTGACACCGACACCGATGCATTTGGCAGGAGCGAGCACCCCTTCGGACGCCGTACCCGCATTCTCGAGATCCACTCCAAGCTCTCTCAGGGCCAGCGTACAAAGGCTGCTGAGAACTTCCGCAGAGCCGAGTCCGGCATCCTGCTTTCCTCAGACGTCACTGCCCGTGGTATGGATTTCCCCAATGTCACCCACGTCATTCAGATGGGCCTTCCCTCCTCGGTCGAGCAGTATATCCACCGTATCGGCCGTACCGCTCGTGCCGGCAAGGAGGGTGAGGGATGGTTGATCCTCAACCAGCTCGAGGACCAAGAGGCTCGCCACCGCTTCGGCGGCAAGATCCCTCTCAAGCGTAGCGACTCTCTCGAGACCGCCTCGCTCGACCTCACCCAGGAGGCTCAGGTCTCGCCCGCTGCCGGCAAGATCCTCAACATGTGCCAGGCCGCTCTCCGCCGCGTCGAACCCATCGAGAAGATCAAGGCATACAAGGCTCTTCTTGGTGTCTACCAATGGTACGGCCGCAAGGGCGCTCTGATCGATGCCCTCAACGACCTTTCTCGCGTCGGCTGGAGCATGCGCTCCCCTCCTGCCATCTCATCCATGCTTGCCCAGAGACTCGGCCTGGCTCGTGTGCCTGGTGTCGTCATCGGCAACAATCCTGAAGAATCCGAGGAGCGTTCTTCGTCTGGCGGCCGCGGCGGCTACGGCGACAGAGATGGTGGCCGCGGTGGCTTCTCAGGAGGTCGCGGTGGCGGTGGCTTCGGCCGTGGTGGTGACCGCGGTGGTTTCAGCCGTGGTGGAGATCGCGGTGGTTTCAGCCGCGGCGGTGACCGTGGCGGTTTCGGTCGCGGTGACCGTGATGGTGGTCGTGGCGGTTTCAGCCGTGGCGGCGACCGCGGTGGTTTCTCTCGCGACAGCAGGAGCTCCGACCCTTTTTCTTGAGCGATGAGAAGAACTTGAACGTTGATGTAAGATAAAAGGACCGACCATGTGAAAGGGAAGGGAATATACATTGTACGCATAGCGCTGGCGTTTCCGGGGCCCATGATGGCATGGCATGGGCGAACCAAAAACAGACCGGCGAGTCTGTGTGTAAAACAGGGTGGGCTTTGGAAGGAGATGCTTCTTGCTATTTTTGGAGAAGCATTTGTATGAATAAACCACCGACCATTGGCATTATTGTTCGGGTATATATTATATCTTGTTGTGGAATTAGCAAACGAATCTCCATTCTTGAACAAAGTACTCCCGTCGTATTAAAAGTTTCTCCGCCATCAGTCGTGTGTTGGCTGGACCTGCCCAATGTCATTAGGAAATACATGTAACGTTACATGTGTACATGTATCTACCTCGGCATCACCATCGAAATGGAAAACGATTGAAACATCGAAGACACCATGATCGGTTTCTTGTGTCTTTCAAACAGTCTTGACACGCGCAACCGGCGCAAACAGCAGTTCTCGCGCCCAGTCACGGTCGGTGCCCGTAACAATGCGCTTCATCGTCAGTGTTTTGGCCGCTGGCTCAACCTCTTCGAGTATCAAGAAAAGCGCAACCCTCCACGGCTTCGCACCACTATCGAAAGAAGTGAGCGCCAGCGCGTGAGATAGCGTGCCGCTCGGAGGCTCGGTGTCATCGTCGAGGTAGTGGAACTCGCCGCCCAAGTCGCTGGCGTCGGCGTCGTTGTTTGCGTCCCATGTGTTCGTGTAGGGGATGTATTTCAGTACAAGGGGTATCAAAGGGCCTTCGAGGACTAGTTCCAGGTCGCCTGCGGGAAGAGAGCCGAAAGTAGCGGCGGGAGCCTTTGCATCAACTTTTATGGAGAGGTGCACGAGGCGTGAATGGACTCTTCGGAGTCGTCTTGCACGATGCAGAGGCAGTCGACTCAGATGTGCGTGATGTTGAGATTCAAGGCTGCGAAGCAAGCGTCTCGTATTGTAGGCGGTAGATCCGCTTCGCCGAAGCCGACTTGTCGTTGATGTAGATTTTCTTTCGAGGCGATCCTATAATTTGGTCGTTAACGCTGCTACATGTATACATGAACATACCTTGAGTGGAGAGCATGGTCGGTCTCTGATTTGCTATATGCACACAAAACATATAAACGAGTTGAGCGATATGAGAGACTCACCATGTCCACGGACCGGCACCCCACCGCATCACAAAAGATCAATAAGCGTGGTTTGATGAAAAATGGCAGATTTTCTTACTCAATACTCAGGGTTGCATATGTGTGTGCAACCGGCAAGGCATCAGCAAGCCTCAGCAGCAAACCAGGTGGTCCGGTCCACGTGGTCGGACATGCACCAGGCATCGAGGTCTATCTTTGCTATTGGGAAAGCAGACTTTTCGAGGGATACGGTGGCAAACATATACTACCTGGTCAAGCGAGCGAGCGTAAGGTGTCTCGCTACGTACAGTATATGCTATCACGTGCTCGGGAGGTGGAGCTACAGTAGAATAAGAGCAGGGATCATCGAAGCTTGCGGCTTGGACGGCGATCTTGGAGAGGCACTAGCAGCACGACTGCGCGAATGGATAGGCCACACGTCACGGGTACAGACAGACGTATGTATGTACTGTATTTATGTATGTATGTATGTATGTATGTATGTATGTATGTATGTATGTATGTATGTATGTATGTATGTATGCGCGTGGGACCTGCCTTGAGTCGAAGGCGGAGCTACCTAGATTCATGCCTGCGTGAACGAGGTCATCGTGGAACTATAGTGGTGCATGTTATATTGACTTCTCTCTGTTGCTCTCTCTCTGCGACAAAACATAAACATCCACACTCACTCGTTTTGTTTATTCGCGGGGTGCCCAAGATTTGTCGCAGCGCCAACACGTCGCAGCCAGCCAGCCAACCAGCCAGCCAACCAACCAGCCAGCCAGCCAACCAGCCAACCAACCAACCAACCAACCATTTTACTGCACGCATAATACACACTACCACCACCACCACCACCCACTGTACACCTCACTTGTTCTCCTCCACCGTTCCCACTGTAGCCACCACCGACCCCTCTGGTGCGCCCAGACCGGCACCCCGAGCGCGTTTCGCAACGGCCAGCTCGCCTAGAGACACTCGCCTAGAGACACTCGCCTTGTCCGCACTTCCACATGAACTGCGCCTGTTCCACCACCACCACCACCACCACCACCACTTCTACTCAGCTTCACCGGACTATGCAACGCACTCCGCTCGCTCGCATTCTCTTCCCTTGATTCGTCGCTCACCATGCCAAAGGCATACGATGTCAAGCGTAATTACTGTACGCTCGCTCTCCAGCCGCCCGGTGCCTCTCCAACGCTCAATACTGACCACTTAACATAGATGCTGACCTCGATCTGCCCACCACCGCGAGCTGCGAAGAAGTGAAGAAGCAATACCGCAAACTCGCTTTGCAATACCACCCCGACCGCAATGCCGGCAAAGAAGAAGAATACATTCCAAAATTCCAAGCTATTCAAGCTGCACATGAGATTCTAGGTGAGCCAGGTGAGAAGAGCAGATACGATGGAGACAGGCGTAAGGCTGGTTTGTATCCCATGAGCGGCGGCAGCAGCAGCAGCAGCGGCAATCGAGGCAATCCATACCAGGCGACTTCGGCATATCCTCCGCCACCCAGAAGGACGCAGCCAGGAACATACCAGAGACCACAGGCAGCCGGAGCAGATCGATTCACAAACTTCCCGCGTCCAGCACCGACGGCGAAGCGCCCTGACCCTACAGCTGAGCGTCAAAATGCTTTCAAGGCGTGGCAGAATATGAATAATGCTCAAGACAGGCAACAACAGCAGCAGCAGGCTAGACACGCACAAGCTAGTGCGCAGCCGCAGCCCAAGACAGCTTCTCCGAGACGTCCAGTACCTCCACCAAGAGCAGACCCAAAATTCCCTGCCGAGGAGAAGATCCGAGCCGGATTCAACTATCGCGAAGCACCTCAATCTTCCACTGCGGATGGCGCAGAAGAGCGCCAATCTGCCTGGGCCGCATTCCAGGCCTCTCGCGGCACCGCCAACTCACCAGGTGTGAAGCGCAGCAACACCAACAAAACTCCCAAAAAGGCCGGCTTTGATCCCAACATGCCTGGGTCCGACGAGGGAATGGCACCTGACAGCCAATACGCCCATCGACACAAATCGGCTGACTTTGGCCGACCGGGTGCTGCGCCGCCACCTCCCCCACGGCCATCTCGACCCGAGTCACCAATGACTACACCACAGAGACCGCATGCAGACCCGCTGAGACCATTCCGATCTCGCACACACACGGCCGAGGATGATGCTCCTTATTCTGAAGGCAATCGTGTCAGAACACCGTACTCGTCGTACTCTGGAGAGAAGACCGACTTCGGCGGCGACATGAGGCGATCGAACAGCACCCGAGACACATTCAAAATGAACCCCGAGTCCAATGCACCTAGAGCACGAAGCACCAGTCCATCGGGCCGATCATCTTCCGGCAAAAACGGTGAGGATCAGCAAAGACGTGACAGGCCAGCGTTCAGCGTAGGTGGTAGCTCTAGCACGAGCTCCGAAAGCTCAGAGCACGAAACAGCCGATACACCTGAAGAGCACCGAGGGCCTTTCGCCCAACCTGGCAAGACTTCAGTGCCTCCCCATAACCGACCCAAAATCGTGCCTTCACCTCCCAGCAGGCGCTTCAATGGATCACACAACACCACAACATCCGCATCAGCGAACGGAAATGGCGCATCTGACGCCGAGATGAAGCAAAAAAGCAACTCAAACATGTACGTTACCCCTTTAACCCCAGAACCTCAACACCCTCCTTTTACTCTAGAGGAGTGGGCAAAGCGGATGTTTGGCTCCAAGGCAGTGGACAAAGATCGTGATAGACATTTACCCGAGTGGGCAATTCCCTGGTCTGTACTGCCTCAACAAAAGTCAGCTAAGCGCGGGCATGGCGGCGAAACACTGCCAACTCTGAGATCTGTAAGGCCGAAGACAGAAGACATGTCCTTGGGACTGGCATCACCCAAGGATCAGGAAGCATACTTGTGCTTTCGACAGTCTTTAGAGCAGCTGTACAATCGTGTCCCTCAAAGCCTGGACATGAACGTCTTCCTGATGCTTGCATCAACTGCACGCTCAGGAAAGTTTCCGGGAATGGATCCACTTGATCGCGCACTGTTGAAGACACTCGCGCTATACCCTACAATCGGTCAGAAGCTAGAACAAGCGCGCATGGCTGACAAAAATCTTCACTCGAACAGATTCTCAATGCCAGTTCCTCCCAACATGTTCACCAGCCCTACATCAAACGGCAAAAGCCGCAGCGAGGAAAGTATTAACACTAAGTTCTCTGCTGGTGGCTGGACCGGTACCTTCTTGGGTTCTTCTGAATACTTTGCGCCACCGCAGGCATCATCTAGGCGCGGCTCGCCCTCTCTTCGAGGCGGGCAGCGCCCTCCCATGCGGCCGTCAACGTCGAGCTTTGGTCAAAGTGGAAGTGCGGCACAATCACCATCTACATCAATGCCGCCTCCGCCACCACCCTTTGCGGCTCCGCAAGGTAGCGCCTTCCCTGAGCCACAAAGCGCAGGCAGTGACACGAAGTTCAGCAAAGATCAATGGGAGCAGACGTTCAAAGACGGTTCATGGACATTCCCACCGCCACCATCTATGCCGCCAACCAGTCCTGTCAAGGGTGGCGCAAGATCCAGACCAGCGAGCAGGAAGAACAGCAGAGCTGCTTATACCAGACCTCCGTCAGCAACAACTGGAACATCAGCAAACCCACACGTTGTGGACGAGGAAGATGATCAGACGAGCAACTCAAGGAATGCGGCCCACACTGCGCCCACAGATCAGGATGCTGGCACACAGGAGCCAGACGCCATGGACATTGACAACACTCCTCCAGCTACCGAGCCATCGCATGCGCAACAGTCAACTTCGGATCAGTCGAAGGAGCCTCGTTTGGTGTCAGTGCCTCCTTCAGCTTGGCGTCAATCCCAGCAGCCGCATGCGTCTAACAGCCACCATCGCACCACGTCGGGCGGCTCTAACAATGGTCCCCTGAGGGCAAATCTCAATGATCTGGCCAACGTCGCTCCGTTCGCCCAAAGCGCCGACGGCAGTGGCTTGCAAAACCTCAATGCCATGTCGGAATCTCTGCCATTCACTTCGCAGGCTGCCAACACTTTGCCGACCAACCCACTCAAGCCACAGACGCTGTCTACGCCTGTGGTGCCTATTCCGCCAAAAGCTCCCACGCGCGTCAGCAAGCAAAACTGGCACCAGTATGCGCAGAACTTTGGAGTCTATCTCCACGCCTTCAACTCATTCAACAGTGCCATGTTGCAACACTTCCAAGCTCGTGACCAGCAGGCCGTAGCTAGGATGCAGAATGGCATCGCTTGGCTGGAAGCGACGGGTGATTCAGTCGCCGGCGGCGGCTTTGGCACTTATGCACGAGAGGTCAGGGAGGACGAACGTGTCCGCGAAACTTGGAATATGGGCTGTGAGAGACAGAGAGACGCTGTGAAGGAGTTTGACGAGGTTAGGGAGCGCGTCAGGCGCATGGCCGTTGCGGGTCAGCTCGCGGAGGAGTAGCGGGCGTGTTAAGGGGACGGTTGTGGTTTGACTTGTTTTGTTGTTTTTGTTATACCCGGAGCTTGACGAGGTTTGCGTGTTGAGCTTAGCGATGCATGCGCATATGCTCCACTTGGCGAGAATGCCTCCTTTGCGATGCTGCCTTGGTTCATGAAGACATGGAAGCTTCGCAAAGGCGACGTCGATGCATTACATAGATACCCTTTGAGCTGCTCTGTTCTTTACTACGGAACCCTCTGGCATAATTGCATACGCATCTGCACTCAATATTCTTATTACCCGTTCACAGAAAATCTCGCTGCGTACATGACGGCCCGGAAGATATAACCGCCGTGCTCAACTGACACCATTGTAATCACTAGCAGCATCTGGACAAAAGCTATACCAGCCACTTTTCCGGTCTCTTTCGTTCTCCTGCAAGCTTCCCAACTGCCGAACGCTCAGCCTTCGCTGGCCCGCCCTATACCCAAACGACGCCTACATCGGCACAGACACCCCGCCATGGTGACCCGCAATGATCGATTGCGGGACTGTTGTTGCGAACAATCACAATTGCCGAACACGCACGCATGCACGCACGCACGCGTGAGATAGTCTGCAGGTAGGATAAGCTTACGTTCTGTTCACTCGCTTCTTTCTTGACTCTTCCTTTTCGTTTCCTTAGACCTACATGTTCCCATTGAGAACCCACCGGCAAACGTCACATCGCTAGAGCCATCGAGAGACTGCCACTAGCAACGGGATATACTACCTGCACCAGCACTGATACCACCAAAAGACCACAACCGCTCAAGAGCTCTCCCAAGACCAATTGGCAAAGCCCACAACGCCGTCCCTTCACATCCTCAACCTCCAACATGGCTCCCATCACCGCCTGGAAGCGCCTCATCCGCTACGTCTCAGCCAAAGACGGCAGCGTCAAGTACGGCGAGCCCATCGTCTCCGAAGACAAGCCCGACATCGACGCTCTCGCCCAGAAAGGCGGGCTCAAAGTCAACGTGCTCGCGGGCGAGAGCCCTCTGCTCGCAAAGCCCACGGGCGAGGAAGACGAGGTCAAGCAGCTCCTGGGCCCTCTGACGCCGAAGGATGTGCCGATCGTCAGGTGTGTTGGGCTGAACTACAGGGCTCACAGTATGTCGAGATCACTTCATTCCACCATCTCCGAGTCTTCGCATCCCAACTAACACACCAAACCCAGTCCTCGAAACCGGCTTCGACATCCCCGCCAACCCAACCCTCTTCGTCAAACCCTCGCACACCGTCGCCGACACCCGCGCCCCCGTCCCCATCCCTGCCCTCGGCCAGCCCAAATGCGACTACGAAGGCGAACTGACCATCGTCATCGGCAAAGACGCCAAGAACGTTTCCGAAGCCGACGCCCTCTCGTACGTCGCGGGCTACGTGACCGGCAACGACGTCAGCTGCCGCGACTGGCAAATGGACAAGGACAAAGCCGGCATGATGCCGCAGTGGAGTTTCAGCAAGAGCTTCGACAAGTACGCGCCGCTCGGGCCGTGCATTGCGTCGACGGAGCTGCTGGGGGACGCGAGCGGGTTGGCGCTGAGGACTTTTGTGAATGGGGAGAAGAGGCAGGAGAGCGATACGGGGGATTTGGTGTTTGGCGTTAGGAAGCTGGTGAGTTTCTTGAGCACGGGGCAGACGTTGCAGGCTGGTTCCTTGATTATGACAGGCACTCCTGGAGGTGTTGGGATTGGGATGAAGCCGCCTGTTTGGCTGAAGGATGGGGATGAGGTTGTGGTTGAGATTGAGGGGATCGGCAAGGTTGTCAACGTTATGAAGTTTGAGTAGATTTTAGGATCATGCCATGGACGAATGAAATACGGTGATCAGGCGGTCTTCGCGACGATGTAAGGCAAGCCAGGAATGGATGGCGTGATTTTAAACCATGTTGTATTGTACCGGACGAACGCGTTCGCCATCCGAGAGTCTCGCATGCAGATGATCTCCTCCTCTATCCCATACGGCCCTAGCTCGCGTGACTTGAAGGTCCTCTTGATAAGAAAAATTCGCAACAGTCGAAGATATGTACGACTCGAAGCCCCATCATTCCAAGCAGAAAGGGACAGCAAGATGGCAGCAGTGTTCCCGCACAACGGCAAAAACATACAAATCAGCAACAAAGCAAGTGGGTATCCAAACCAGAACCCCGCCACCGGTGTCGTGTCTCTAGCAACAGCAAATCGCCGTATTTGACTGTCGGCGATGCTCGCAGCAGTCTGATCTCAAGTCCTCTGGTTGAAGAACCAGCTCGTTCGCTTGTTCGTGCTCTCGGGTGCGCCTTCTTGGGTTTGCACCCTGTTGGCCAGGCCGGCGAAAGTGGGCGCGTTGACTCCCTCGCCGGGTGTGCTGGCGTTAGGTCCACCACCGCCACGAAGGGGCTTAGCGATGCGACCGAATGGGTTGCTGGCGAAGTTGGGCTGGGTAGGAGCGCCGCCGAGGCCACGAGTGGAGCCCTGCTTAGCAGCCTCAAGGCGTTCCTTGACGGCAAGAAGTTGAGACTCGAATCTGGGATGAGGTTAGTACAAGTTCTAGCCTGCGATGGCAGAGTATTCAGGGTAACATACTTGTGGTTGGCGACCATGAGCTTCTCTTGGCTTTCGGCCACCAGACCTTCGAGGCCGCGAATGCGCTCGCCACGAGCGACGAGCTTGCGCTCCGCGATGGCAACCTCCTTCTTGAGCTGTGCGTTTTGCTCCACCAGCTGTCTTTGCACAAGTGTGAGCTGCTCGAGGTTGCGTTCGAGGAATGCAAGCTTCTTCTGCTGCTGCTTGCTGTTAGAGCTACGCAGGATGGAATTGTACTGCTCGCGTGTCGAGTCAAGGGAAATCTCCAACTCGACCACACGCTCGCAGCGGTTCTGCAGGTCGCGCATAAGCGACTTCTTGATAGTGTCGAAGTCGGCGAGCTGTTTGTTCATCGAAGCGCCGTTGCCACCAGATAGTGCCTGCTTGCGCAGAGCCTCGAGCTCGTTGCGCATGCGTGTGTTGTCCTCTTGTTGACGAGAGACAATCTGTTGCAGATCACTGGGCTCGGCACCTTCTTCCATTTGCTCGCCACCAGCGTGTCCATTGGCACCGTACTCGGCTTGACGTACAAGTCCTTGTGTCTCGAGCAGACGCTCCCTAAGACGCTGCAGCTCGCTGACTGGCACAGCTTCGCCAGAATCGGCAATCTCCAGGAGACTGTCAAGTTGCTGCAGTGTGCTGCGAACGTGCAGCTCGCTGGGCGATGACAGGTCGTCACCCAGGTCGAATCCAGCCATCATCTGAGCCATGCGCTCCTTCTTCAGTCGCTCCTTCTCGTCAAGCATGGCGCTGCTCTCCTTTGCGGACATCCTTGCGTCCAGCAATTGATGTTTGACATCGTCCAACTCGACGGTGAGCTCTCCGTTCGCCTCCTTAAGCGAATCCATCGTGATGGCTGCCTCCTTTGTCTCAAATTCGATCTTCTCTACTTGCATGCGCAGCTGTTCGCTTTCTGAACGCAAGCGCTCGCCGTCACGAAGCGTGGTCGCATGTGTGTCTCGTAATTCTTTCAATTCGTTACGCGCCACCTGCAGTGCTTCCTCGGCCTTTGACAGCATACTCTCCTTATCTGCAAGCTGATCCTGCAGCTCGTTCTCGCGCTTGAGGAATTCCTCTTTCTCGTCTTTATCCATAGGAATAGACGGTGTGCCGGCACGGTCCAAGTCCAATCGGCTGTCGGGCCTTGGTGTGCTGGGTGTCTCCTGGCCGGATTTCAGCCTACTGGGCGTTGCTGGCCTGGGTGTCGCTTGTGCAGGCACCTTTGCCCTCTCTTTAAGTGCAGGTGTCCATTGCTCCTGCGCCAGCTGGTCACCCTTTCGCCATGCACCGACTTCGGCTTCGAGTGATGAAATGTAGCTCTCGTATGTGGTGAGTGTGCCTTGAGACTTCTTGAGCAACGCCTTGAGCTGTGCAGGTGAGAGCTCCTCGTTGACCTTGGCCTTCTGTTTAATGGTCTTCGCTCGTTCACCAAAGCGGAGGGTGCTGACTGTTTCTTCGTAGTTGTATGCTGAAGGCGAGCAATTGATGATGAGCGTTGTCCGAGAGTTTCCTCCTAGTGATTCTTGCAAGATACGCGTGAGCTTGCTGTCTCTGTAGGGAATATGTGAGCTCTTTCCGTCGGAGAGCGCGTTGATGACCATGCCGAGCGATGTGAGCGACTTGTTGATCTTCTTCGCTTCTTCGAGCGTCTGTCCGCTTGCACCAGTCTTGCCGACTTTCTCGGAACCTGCCAAATCGACCAGGAAGAGACGGCCGGACTTTGCAGAACCAGTCTCGACGTTCTTTTGCGCAACTTCAATCACGAAGATAGAGTGTGATCTAGATGATTCCTGGTTCATGTTGGTGGCGGCAACCATTCTCGCGGCACCACCGCGTTCCAGAATCTCGTACACCTCCTCAACAGATCCAACGTAGAACTCGTGCAGGCCCTTGACATAAACACCTCTTGCCTTGTCCTCGTGCACGGGCAGGTTGTCGTTGGTCGGGACCAGCAGATCGCGAATCTTCTCCATGTAGATCTCCATGTAGCTGACCTTGACGGTGAACTCGACGCTGCCATCGCTGCTCATGATCGAGTGGAAGATCTGCTCGACAATCCTAGGAATGATACCCTTGGCTTCCTGGTCTCCAATCTCTCCAGCGCCCATCATGGTGTACGTCTTTCCCGAACCGGTCTGGCCGTAGGCAAAGACGGTGCCGTTGTAACCGGCAAGCACATCGTCGACGGTGCCGCGGATGGAGTAGTCGAAGACATCGTGCTGGGCGGTGTTGGTGGGGAACACTCGGTCGAAGGTGAAGGCGGAGGAGGCGTCTTTGCTGGTGAGTGTGAGACCCTCTTGCGAAGGGAAGCTGACGATCTGCTCGCTATTGGCCTCGCGCTCAATGCGGTTCTGAGGCCTGAACCTGGCGACGACTTTGATTGTGTTCGGGGTCGCCATAATGGCGGTGGGAGGGAGGGAGGATGTCGGTGGGCGGAGGCGAGAGTGGGCGCTCACGGCAGCCCTGTCGGTGATGGATTCGGCCGTATGCGTGGGTGTGAGGTGATTCGGGTGTGATTCGTGGTGTGAAGAAGTGCAAGCGTCCAAGTATATTGCGGCTAGTCGCTCTCAGACGCAAACGCAGGTCCCAAGAGTCGAAACCGAAACCCCTGTTGCTGGGGGTTAGCGGGCTACGCAATTGTGCTCCCGCCAAACGAGTCCGCGCGCAGTGAAGGACAGCAAGAAACGTGTTTGCTTAATCTGGATTATGCAGGCAAATGTTTCACGAGTGCAGGTTGTTATTAGGATGTGTGCGAGCGGGTTGATATGACTACAAATGTCTGGGAGTGGATAAACAATCAACGTGTGACCCTGAGGCTTTGTTTCCTGCAAGTCTGCAGTTCTCGTGTTTTGCCCCTCCAAAGTGGAGTGGAGCGGACGGTGGGCAGGGCAGGGCAGGGCAGAGCAGGGCAGGGCAGAGCAGGGCAGGGCAAGGCAGGGCAGCGTTTGAAGGCGGCAAAGTGAATGAAGTGAAACTCATCACAACTATGAAGTGTGGACAAATACATAATAAACATCCCAAGCATTGCAGACTGATAAAAACGGGACCTCATACATATGCACAAGGGTGAGATACGCCCCATGAAACGCCTGCTGACTCTTCCTAAAAGCCGGCCTTCGAACCCAACAAAAGAACGCCATGTTGAAGAGGCAGCTCCCTGCCACAAAACTCCGATGCATCCAAGGTACTCTCATGCGTGCCATTTCCATATCCATGTACGCAAGTGGCGTGTGATCTCATGCAAGCCAGTCTGAATTCGATAGTGATTGCCTCATAACTCACCGTCGCGTTGACCACTTTGCTCAGTCATCCCAGCTTTTCTCGACCGTCTCTCGTACCCTCTTAGTGTACTCTTTGCGGTTGTCCTTGTACAGATTGCTCGCTTCCACATTCGCGGGACTGCTGGTGTTCGGGTCGTTGAGCAAGCTCTGCACGCTGGTCAAGATCGCCGCCACGTCGTATGTCGGACTCCAGCGGTTCTGCAGAATATCGAGACACAGCTCTCCGGTGGCATAGACGTTTGGGTGAAACATTTGTGAGATGAATTTGACGCCCGGTGGCTTGTTGGGGTACTGTTCTTCGAAGTGCATGACAAGACGGAAGGTACCATCCTCGAAGGGTGTGTCGGAGGGACCGATGATCACGGCGTTCCTGATGTCAAAGGTTAGCCTTGAGTCTGAAAACGTATAGGCGGTGTCTGCAGTGTAGTCCGCACCATGTCATCACATTGTCTGCGATCGGAGAGGCTGACACGCCGGCAGGAGGGTCGGTCTGCATGCGCTTGAAGTCGCGCATCAAGCGTCTTCTTGCTGCTGTGGACATGTTGGATAGTGATGTATGGGATGCGAGGCGCGAGTGGTGTTCTTATGGAGATCGTAGTTCAGGCTGATGTTGAAGGAAGTGATTTCGTGCGCGATGGGCTATTCGCAAGACAGAGAGTGTGGGTTTTCAAGTGTGTGCTTAAGATTGGTGGTCGTGTGCGTGGTTATGTAGAGACAGAGGCGAGAGGCAAGGCGTCGGTGACTAAAGCCAGGCGATTGGAAGCGACGAGATGCCCCACTGAGAGAGCACGGGAGCATGAAAGTCGAAAGGGTCCCCCCACGTTGCACTCTTTCCCTTCACCGTGATGGTTTGATCTCCAGTTGATGAAATATGGCTACTACAGTCGTGTGCACAAGCGTAGTGTCTTACTTGGCCATGTCGATCCTTGAGATAAAATTGAAGCTGAATATCTATCTCATCATCTGTTATGCTCATATTGCTGGGTTCAGCGTCAAAGATGACCATGCTCGCCACTGAGAGCTAATCACGCGACTGTTTCTATAAGACACATCCATGCCCAAGAACTGTAGCCGCATGTACTTGAATATAAAGCAAGCTACAAGTGTATTGTAATGTGGCATTAAATGTATGAAAGAGAACTGTCACCTGCAACTCCCAGTTGCTCAAGTCTTCAAAACAAGGCAAGACGTTCGATATTGCCATCTCATCTACTTTCCGAACACAATTAAGTATAGCCCTCCCAATTCAAGCACTTCCAAATGCCCACAAGAAACCTCCCAATCCCAAACCAGACAAAACGGGTATCGTCAAATTGTCATCCAACTCCCACACATCCATGAGCTCGCTCACACTCACTATTAACCCAGAAGCGAGACTCATAACAGCCACAGCCAGTGGCCCGGTAATAGTAGCTTCCTGTACGCCCAACCCAAGCGCATCTCTCGCAGGCTCGGGCAATGTAAGCCTGCCTTCGAACGCGAAGCTGTTTACCCCTTGATCGTACTTTCCATCAGTCCTCGGAGCCACGTATCCCCAGAAGAACACCGCAGCAAAGACACCCAACACGAAACATGCGATGGTACCCGCGAGGCTCTTTCCCTTGCGAATCCTAGGTGTATATCTCCCCCAAAGCCGTCCAAACGTGCTGGCAGCCGTGTCGCACCAGCTCAACAACAGCACACTCATCACTGCAACATCCTTCCTGCAGAATCGCATCGTAAACCATAGTCCAGCCAGATACATGATGACTCCGTTATAGCGATCGTGCGCCTCGCTCTCGCGCATGAAAGCTCCCAGGTATCGGATGTACGTGCGGTTCAAGGCCGCCCAGCGGAAACGCAGTATATCGACGGTCGCGATCGGAATGAGCAGATTCAGCAATATCGGATGCACCGCTGAAATTTGTACGCCCATGTGGTAAAGCCATAGCGTGAGGAACCCGATGCTGACGTGCAGTGCCTTCCGTGGTATCTCGTGCTTGTGCACGAACGCGCGCCATTCGCGGTGTATAGGAATCAAGCCGAAGGGAGAAGGCGATCTTGAGAGATTGCGCCAGTACGAGCTGCCGAAACCAGAGTCGCGGTATGCATCGTTCGGCGAGAGGAGGCTGTTTGTCTTAACAGCACCGTTCGCCGATTTGGATACAGGATCTAGGACCTTCTTCCGGCTCGTCGAGTGGGAGAGACCATTGAGTCGAGCAGCATTGCGCTCCACTTGAGGGCTGCGACTCCGTGTGCGCGCACGATATAGCTCTGGATCTTCCTCCGACGTGTCATTTGTGTCCTCTTGCTCTCTTATGGGCTCCACAGAACTCACGCGCGCGAGCTTCGATCGCGTTTCTGAGGGGAAGTAGCCATCCTTGCTGTTTCTCTCGGATGGTGTCGGTGACGGTGAGATCACTCGAGGTGTGGTCGGGACCTGCGACTGCGAGGAGGCAGCCATGTTGTCGTGCGAACGTTCGCGGCAGTCAGGTAGGGCGTCGCGTGTCCAGCGAGATTGATGATGTGCTCTGGGGCTAGCACTGCTTTAAATATTCGGAGATTATGGGAAAGGCAATCAAGGCACTTCGGTCTTTCGCACGTAAGCGCGAGGGCAAAGAGAAAAAGTCTGGGTGGTTATTGACTGGTGCGCAGTAGTATCATGTCCCGTCCGGTCACACCGATGATGCATGTGCATGTGTTCAGCCGTCACGTCCTCAGACCAAGATTGCCTTTGGACTGGCCTCTGCCAGCCCACCACGTTTCACGAAAGCCGGTTTTCTTTGGAATTATACTCAGGAGTCCGGATGGAACACTTGTCCGTCCTCCCGCTCTATGCTCGCTCACCTAATCACATTTCCTTCTCGTGCTGGCAGATTACTGTGCACAAGCCAGAGTCGCAGCGAATGCGAGCGTGGAGCGATGACGGCTCGGCGCGGATCAAAAGCTTTGGGCGTGGTTGGTGACTCTTTGACATGTGACTGTGCTGTGTTGGGAGGCGGCTCTGGGAACAAAATTCCAAGCGACCATTGACGAATACATACATTGGAAGCACAAATAAAAAAAACACATCATGCCTTTTGACATTGAGAAGTGCGCAAGACCCAATATCCTGGCCCTCGAGCCCTATAGATGCGCCAGAGAGTTCGTCTTTCCCTCCAACCTTTCCAACAACGAGAAATTGAAGCACGGTCCCTAACTTGTTGGAGCAGTGACTACAAAGACGACGGTACCAATGTGCTTCTAGACGCAAACGAGAATGCCTATGGTCCTGGTCTGGCGCTTGCTAGCAATGGCAAGCTTGCGAATGGCGATGCTTCCGACATTGAAATTGATCTTCTTGGACTCAACCGCTACCCCGACCCGCACCAGCACGAGCTCAAGCAGCACTTGATCAACTTGCGTAACACAAAAGTCCACACACAAAAGGACCTCACAGTCGACAGCCTGTTCGTCGGAGTTGGCAGCGATGAAGCAATCGATGCGTTGCTCCGTGCCTTTTGCACACCTGGCAAGGACAAGATCTTGACGTGCCCGCCCACATACGGAATGTACTCGGTCTCAGCCCACGTCAACGACGTCGAAGTCGTCAAAGTGCCTCTGGACGTCGACAATGGTTTCAACGCACAGCCTGATAAGATCAATGCCAAGTTGGCTGAAGATCCCAACATCAAGATGGTCTACCTCTGCTCGCCCGGCAACCCCACCGCCAACCTCGTGCGCAAGGAAGACGTAAGAAAGGTTCTGGAGCACCCTACCTGGAACGGTGTGGTCATCGTGGACGAAGCATACATCGATTTCTCGCCCGACGGATCATCACTAGCAGAATGGGTCGCCGAGTGGCCCAACCTCGTTGTCATGCAGACTCTATCCAAAGCCTTCGGGTTGGCCGGTATCCGTCTCGGCGCTGCTTTCACTAGCCCTCAGATCGCAAGGCTACTCAACAGCCTCAAGGCACCCTACAACATCTCAAACCCAACCTCACAGCTGGCCATCCAAGCACTGCAACCTCAGAACTTGAAAGTCATGCACGCCAACCGCGCTGCCATCTTGGAGCAGAGGGAGCGCATGCTCGTCGAAATGCCCAAGATCCCTGGCGTCGGACGCTTCCTCGGTGGCCGTGAGTCAAACTTCCTTCTCGTCGAGATGCTCGATGGGCCTGAAGGCAAGCCTAGCAATCAAGTCGCGCTGCAGGTTTACGAGCGTTTGGCAGAGAAGCGTGGCGTGGTGACCAGGTTCAGAGGCAAGGAGTTGGGTTGCTTTGGCTGCTTGCGCGTGACGATTGGCACGGACAAGGAAGTGACGAGGTTCCTGGCGGAGCTCAAGTCTGTGCTGGCAGAGATTCACAGTGGGAAGGTTGCGAATGGCGTGCCCAAGGGCGTTGAGGAGGAGAAGGAGCAAGAAGCTAGCGGTGTTGTCGCGTAGGTGCGGTGCGCAGTGCTATAGATGAAATTTGGAGTAGAGCGTGTGGCTTGCGACAACAATAGATGCATCATGTAAAAATCCGGTCTATATGCTTCGCTTGGTTCGTGAAGTACGCCCTCTGTGAAGTCGTTCTGCTTATCTTCGCGCACGATTCAACTCTTCAATATGTAGAAGACGGGATCGCGATCGGCTGCAGCTATGTACACGCGACAACCAAATACACGGGTTAGCGTATTGGCTGCATCCGGGCACGGGTATGCACGACAACCGTGCCTACTTTCGACACTATCGGGATATCCTTGGGTATAGGAGTATTCTGCGAGCTGCTGTAATGGTGCATATAGGCGCACGAGTCAGCAGTTCATGCTGAGTGTGCCTACTGGCTGGTGCATAGTCGCTAGGGAAATAGATGCTTGTGCTCGCCGTGCTTTGGTGGTGGTATAAGGAAGAATGCTATGAGACTAGCTATAGTGACCGTTGAGACGCTCGTCATTCGATCGAAGAAGGTGGGTGCAACAGCCGCTAGCCGTACGCGATTGTGACAACGGCAGCTGTACTGACTGTATTGATCATACGCCGCCCGGCTTGACGAGATAACTGTCGAGCATTTCATGGGTGTAGTGTAGTCCCTTGCGATGCGAGTAATGCCCAGATCGGAGGCCTGATATCTGCAGGTCTGCATCACGTGCATCATGCAAGCTCGTCTTTTTTTCCGAGCGTGTCAGCGCGTGTTTCCGCCCTGCGCAAGGTTCTTGGCCGCTTGAACCTACGCCATGGCGATCTTTCGAGCGTGGAGTAGTTTGAGACTAGACCCAAAGCTGCCGCCGAGCTGTTCCAGACGGGTTGGCCGGCGAGGTCGATTGGCTGCGCGTCGACCCTGCGCGTCGACTCTCTCTCTCTCTCTCTCTCTTCTATTCCTTCCGGCTGACCCTTCTGTTCCTGATCCTCGCTCTCCGTTTGTCTCGTCTCTCTTCCTCGTGTGCTCGACCTTCTTCCTGCCTGCCACTTCCACTTCCACTTCACTTCACTTGCTACAGACATCTCACCCATTCACACATCACTCCGGCAGTCTTTACAACTTCACATCCCATCACTTCACCACCATTTACGTCACTTCGCTGAGCTGAGCTCCACTCATCCATCATCCATCGCGGCCATCCTCCCACGCGATCGACCGACAACCACACGCGCCCATCACTGAGCAGAGAACAACCGCCAAGATAGGCGGGTCCCAGGCTTTACACAGCCTCATTCTGACCATTCAGAAAGAGCAGGCTAAGAAGCAATTGATGTTGTTAGATCACCTAACTGACGCAGCTCACTATCACTACACAATGGCAGCCTCCGATGCCTCCATGCCGTCGCCCACCGACATGATGGACACAAATGCACCAAACCAATACTTTGCAAGCAGCCACTACAATGATCAACACGTGAATGGCAACGTACCGCTCCCAAGTCTCGCCGCAAATCCGTTTGCGCCGACTCCCAATGCATCCATCCCCACCACTCCAGGCTCAGCCGCTGGTCGAAAACGCTCGCGCGGCGACGAAGATGAGATCGAGCCCGACGGATCTCTACCCACGCCTGCCTCTGAATCGGGCAATGCCCCTCGCGGCGAGCCCGTAATGGGCCCTGGCATGACTTTTATCCCCTCATACTCAATGTCTGCAGAGACACAGACTGGCGCTTGGGCCGATGACAAGATGGCGCGGCCTTTTGCCGTTCAGGAATTGAGGCGCCCTTCCATGGCGAGCAGAAAGTCACAACGCATGGATGCTTCTGTTGCGGGCGCAGACAACCTCGCTCAACTAGTTCTCCCTGCAAACATGCGCGAAGCCACCACTGAGCCGCTTGTCGACGAAGTGACACGCAAGCTCGGCATCAGCTGGACTCGCATGGACGCGACTGAGGCCGGTCAGATCAACCAGGCCGCCTACGCCAAGTTCATTGCAAACCACTACTCTTCCCTGAAAGATGTCAAGGTGTGGTTCGAGAACGCTGCCCTGCCTGGCTACCTCGTACAAGCCGCCAATGTCTACTCCGGTGAGACCGAGTTCTACCTCTTCTCGAACGATCTCACCGAGGCCCGCCTTGTCACGCGCGACACCGACCAGCTCGTCCCCAGGCTGCAGATGCTACCAGCTCTTCATCTCGCTGCACCAGGTGGACAGATCAAGGCTGAAATGTCGCCTGTGATGGTTGCACAGAACGAGGTCAGCAGCTATGTGAAGAAAGAGGAGAACGACGAGTCGTACCAAGTTCACCGCGAGCCGGAAGGCATCTGCGCTGCACACTCGATGATGCTTGACTGAGAGAGTCTATCTCGCGTTGTTGAATCGGTTTTCATGTGTGGTCATTACAGGAGGATCCGCTTCTTCTCCCACACGAGCACATGCTGCTGGCCATGTGGCGCGAGGATCGCGACGGCAGAAGGGAAAGTCGGCGCTGGGATTGCTTTGGGCTTGGGAGACGCCGGTGTGCGTTTGTTTGCTATGATCTACGATTGGCCTGCACTGTATTATAAAAATATATCAAAGAAGTACGAATGTTAACATCATCCTTAAGACCTTGTGCGTCGTGTGAAGCGTGGGAGTGATGGAAGCGTGATGTAAGTTGATATCGATATTGCGGCCAAAGCAAGCACAATCCTATGAAGAACGACAGCCAGTTTTACACTATGCATGATCGTGCAAACATAAAAAAGAAATGCATCCTTGAGTATGGGACGAGCACAGTGATCTCGCAGAGAGTGACGCGCTTTCGGCATGCGTGGCCCAAGCTTCGCTGGCGGAGACCTACAGACCCCAGAGAGACTGGATGGGATGGAGGGCGTGGGAGGCTGCCGTTGCCTCTCTACTGCCATCCTCGCCATCGCATCGCCTCTATATCTTCCCTCCACCCACTCTACCATCCGACAAGCTGCAATCATGGCCGAGGGAATGTTCTACAACGTCACCGCCGGGTACATCGAGGGTATCGTGCGCGGCTACCGCAACAACCTGCTCACCAGCCAGAACTACGGCAACTTGACGCAATGCGAGACCATCGATGGTATGCAGGCTCGCAATATAGCAGTCCCCTGTCGTGAGATCAATCAGTAAACTGACTGTACATCAGATGTCAAGCTCCAACTCGGCCCTGCCTACGGCGACTACCTCGCGTCCCTTCCTCCCAACCCTTCCACCTCTGCCCTCGCCGACAAAGCCATGGACAAACTCGTCGCCGAGTTCCGGTACCTGCAGGCCAACGCTACAGGATCGCTGGCTAGGTTCATGGAATACTTGACATACGCCTACATGATCGACAATGTCGCGCTTCTCATTACTGGCACCCTCCACGAGCGCGACACCCGCGAGCTCCTTGAGCGCTGCCACCCTCTGGGCTGGTTCGAGACCATGCCCGCGCTTTGCGTCGCCACCAACATTGAAGAGCTGTACAACTCTGTCCTTATTGAGACACCACTGGCGCCTTACTTCAAGGGCAGCCTCAGCCACCAGGATCTCGACGAGCTGAACATTGAGATTGTGCGCAACACTCTGTACAAGAACTACCTGGAGGGCTTCCACCGCTTTGTCAACGAGGACCCTGAGATCAAGGGATCGCCTACACAGGGCGTCATGAGCGAGATTCTCGAATTCGAGGCCGACCGCCGCAGCATCAACATCACCATCAACTCCTTTGGCACCGAGCTTAGCAAGGCCGACCGCAAGAAGCTTTACCCTGGCTTCGGCCGCCTGCACCCTGAGGGTACACTTATGCTTTCGCGTGCGGATGACCCTGAGGGTGTAAGAATCGCTGTGGACGGTGTGTCAGACTACAGGTCCATGCTTGACCAGACTGGAATGGGTGGCTCAAGCGGTGGCCTCGGCAACCAGAGTGGCGGCATTGGTGGTGATGAGGGCAAGAGCTTGGAGGATCTCTTCTACCAGAAAGAGATGGAGATCTCAAAGCTGGCGTTCACCTTCCAGTTTACACACGCCATTGTGTATGCATGGCTAAGGCTGAGAGAGCAGGTATGTCAAAGGACTTACAAATCACATGCTGCGCTATGGACATGATACTGATAACTTCTTTAGGAAATCCGCAACATCACCTGGATCTCCGAGTGCATTGCGCAAAACCAGAAAGACAGGATCGGCAACTACATCTCCGTGTTCTAGAGGGCCGCCCGACGCGTGCAACCATCCGATCTTCATCTGTTTTTTTGCGGGATTTGCATTTTCACGGCGTTACTGGGAGCGAACAAGAAAGGAACACTCCAGCCGTTCTATTATTTGTTGACTTGTTTCTGTGTGAGATACCAAGCGTGTAGAATTGAATAAACTCGGCCTGATGACCAGCAGGGCCAGCATGTCTTATTCTATATCCCCTGGTGTTCAATGATCATTATCTTTCTATGCAGCAAGCGTGGCACTTTGAACGACTACGCCTCGCAAGTTGGGGCTTCGGTACGGCATATCTTCTTGTGTGTTGGGAGGTTACTACTCTCACATTTCGCCCGCAATCATGCCTCTTCCAACGCAGTTAGCACCAGCGCTTCGAATTCTCCCGCTCGATGCATAGGCGGATTATGTCCTGCATCTTCCATCAATACAACCTGTGCACCTTCAGAAGCATGGATCCGCGCCGCCACGTCCTTCAGCAACTCAGCATCAACAGCTCCATCCCTACCTCCAGCTACAATAACACACTTCACACCATCCAATCGTCCCAACTGATCGCTATAATCATACCCCCGAATAGCATCCGCGAGCACCTTATACCCCTCAAGAGTACAAGTCTTAACATGCTTAGACGCTTCAGCCCGCACTGCTTCATCGTGTGGCTCGTCGCCAGGCAGCCAGCGGTCCACTGTAGTGCGGCAAAGCGTATGGGTGCCTTCTCACTCATCGGCCTCAAATTGCTGTGATCCGCTGCGTCCAGAGCGATCTGGCTTTCTCTAGGGATTTGATTCCTGGGGCGCACAGCGAGATGGCGGTTTCGACTTGCAAGGGATAAAGCATTGCGTATCTTAGTGCTAGGACACCGCCGATGGAGCAGCCTATTATCGCTTTGAGGTGCGATTGGTTGGCGGTTTGGGTTACTAGGGTGTGCATGTGTTGGGTAATGGTCTCTTGTGATGTAGGGTTGTGATGAATCGTTTGGTGGTGGCGTGAGGCTGTGCCTGCCCGATGTGGTCGAAGCGGAGGGATTGGTAGTTTGCTTCTGTGAGAGCGCGGGCGGTCGAATCCCACATGTGTAGGTTGGACATCAGGGCGTGGATTAGGATGATTACGGGGCGGTTTGGGGGGGGGCCTTCGAGGAGGTAGTTGTAGGTGATGGAGTCGATTTTGAGGATTAGCATTGTGGTCGGATGTGTGTGATGTGTGTGATGGTTGTCTATGTACTTTCAGGAATCTACAGGAGTTCTGTGCTATAGCTAGATTATAGGGAAACTCTCGTTATTTACTCGATTCTCATGGAAACAGTGATCATTCGATGGTAGTTGATGGCATCCGATGTCTTGAAATATCCCCACCTGGTGAGTTTGGCCTCACCCAAACCCGAACCCTACTCTCATGTAGCCTCCTTCGATTTAATAATTCTGTGATGTCTTTACGACACTTGGATGCTCGGGTGTTATCGCATTGGCATTCCTGGTGGTCCCCGGGGTTCTCGTATTGTTTGTGGTGCTTGGTTGATCGTTGTTTGATCAAATTCATCATTTTTGAATTTGAGCTGCATGAAGTTCATGAAGTGACCAACAATACACGTAACCAGGCACTGAACACACACACTCCAATGTGCATGGGAAGAGCGTGACCTTCGGAGTGGCAATAGGAGGTACTGTTTCATCACATCCCACTACAAAGACTCGAGATAATCGTATGCAATATATCGATGCCGCCGAACGGCAGCGGTCTGGCTCGTGGAAGGAATGTGACCAATGGGACTCCTCCAGTGCCGTGTCAAGAAAGCGAATACGACGAACACGAATGATAGTCCGATAGCTAGCATGACATCAACCCATGCGAATATGCAGGCAATAACCATGGAAGATGCTCGAGGGAGACATATGGGTTGCTACATACGCAAGCGTTGCGATTGCGATTGCGCGGTAAGCGATAGGATGGGATACCTTGGACAATATGATTCCAGAAAACGATGAGGCACAGTAGACAGAGATTTGTTGCATCCATGCCGCAAGTGATGCCAGTATGCGGCGCACCGAGTGATTAGAATTGAATGCTCCTGTTGCAAACCTGGCTTGGTGAGACAGGGGAAGTGAAGGAGCTTCTCCTCTATGATGTCTTTGGCGCCGGCTCTATTTTTGACTTCGGCAACTCCTTGCCGGCCCTCCGCTGACTTCGCCACAACAGGCAGCAACGACGCAAGTACATCATCTGCTACCTGCGACCTCCATCCACATACCACCACACTCTCTTCTCTGTCTCCTTACATTATTCTTTTGTTCTCTTCACCACACACTCACACAAGCAACCGTACGTCCAAGTCGCCACCATGTCTGGCATTTCAGGACACCTCGTCCGCCGTGGCGCGCAGATGGCCCAGATGCACTTTACCAAGGTCACCACCGAGCAGGCTCCTGAACATGGATCTGCGCCTGCGATGGAGTTCGACCCGATGGACTATTTTCCCTCTACCATCGTCGCGATTGTCACAGCCCTCCTGATCGTATCGGTAAGTTCCACATTTCGGATTGCGACAGCACCCGGGCGCATACTGACAAACCACACAGGTCCGCTACACAGTCGGCGAGGTAATCGCATCTCTCGCTATGATTGAGACGCCTATCTCGACTGCAATCATCGAGACCGCGCCACCAGCATATGCCGACGAGCCCGATTTCACACTCGAGAAGAAAGATGACATGCTGCCTTCTGAGGCTACCGCCGACCAGGACATTGAGATCACTGTCATCAACCACAAGCCCATCACTGCCAACATCCGCGCATCTGTCCGCCACCTCCACACTGTTGGTGGCTTCTTTGGACGTTGGAGAGGCGCTGGCGTTGGCATGGTCTACCACATGCTCCATGCTCTTCTGACCAACTTCCTCGCTGGCTTGATCGGACTCGGACTCGGCGGCCACGCTCTGATGCACATCGCATCCTCTATCGGTCTTGCCCGTATCCACATGGCATGGACTCACAGCATGATTGCCGCGCCCTCTAGCAAGTCTTGGTTCCGCCGCATTGTCCCTCGCAAGCAGTGCAAGGCTCTTCTCCTCCCAAGCCTCGCTTTCGCCGTTGCCCAGCAAGTCACTGTCATTATGCCCATTGCTGTGGCCTTCGCCTTTGGCCTGCCACAGGAGATGCACAAACAGGAGTTCGACTTCATGAATCGCGACATTTCTCCCAAGGAGGCTGCTTACTACGCCTTCGCGCTTCTCTCCGTCCCTCTGACCGCCGTCTTCGTCGCTCTGGCCATCCTTCTCCCTGCGTCTGTCACCTTGACCCGCATCGAAGCTGCCCTCCTTCCCGAAGATCAGGAGACCATTGTTCCCTTCGACCGCAGCAGCGTCCTCGGCGACTTTGATCTCCAGACCCGTGGTGCCTGCCGCGCTGTCTTCGTCGAGGCCTGGAAGTCCTTCGAGCCCGCCGCCAGGCTCAGGCTCATCAAGCTCTACGTCAAGATGTTTTCTCTCCAGGTGGCCATTGCCGTCTTCGGCGGTCTTGCCATGCTGGTCTTGATGTAGGACCCTTATCGCACAACATTCCTCAGATTGAAGATTTCCTAGCAGGCCGTTATTAGCTACCACAGCATTGATTTTCTTTATGTAATTCACAACTTGTCTCTCTACCCACAGTCGCTATCTCCTCACGTTGTGTACTGCTTGTATGTTCGTATATCGAGAACAGCACCATAGCAAACATGCTGTAAATTAAACGGCTCACAGAGATGTGCCACGAAAATCATGTGCATTCTTCATTTCCTCCCACGCGGGGTTCCATACCCTACGCGTGGTCGCGAATGTATGTGAAGCTATATACCACGACGCCTAAACGCTTGTATTCTGGAGCGCAGGTGCCTCGTCTCGAGCCTGTGGGTACCTCTTATTGTAGTGAGCCGACTCCAAATTTATGCTCCACCCAAATTGCTACATATGGCTAAAGTCAAATGGACAGTGTCCGCCTTGGCCAGCTTACAGCCAGCCACCCGCTTTGCTTGCTGATTCTTGACCACCACGTCGAGGCTTGATGTTCAAGGCCGTATCTTTGCTCAGCCGCGATCGCCGAAACGAGGCACGATCATCTGCGGCAATTGCAAAGTAGTAAGAGATTCCGTCGCAGACAACTCCACGTCCCTTCAAATATCTGTACCTGCATGCCCTTCGGCCTTTGATCCTCCGGTGATCGACGAACGTCAACTGAAGCTCTCCGGTGGCGGATCAAGGACACGGAGATGTATGCACAAACGAGTCATACACGCGGAGTACGTCTTTCTGGACCTCGTCATCTGCCTGGAAGATGACCGAGACTGGACGTTGCCGAGGAAATAGAGTGAATGGGATGCTTGCACCCGTGGGAGCACGCAAGAGAGACCGGATATTTCTCAGGCGGTCAAATCGTCTTATCATGCCTGACGGCTGTCGTGAGAATGTTCGTGGCTGGTAGTGGGATCGTGAAACATGCCGTTATATGTTAGAGTGTCTGGTAAGAAGACAAATGCTCTCAATGGTGTCCTGGTGCACAGATATGCATTACTGATCACCGGCTGCGCGATGGAAGCCCTTCCTTGGCCTGCATCATCAAATAATCATTACCGAATCCACGATTCAACTGCGAGTCTCTAGAAAAATTCAATTGCCGATGCTTGTATGTCGCGATGTCGCTAACCTCTGTAGGCCAACAGAGTATCCACAGGTACATACGTTGATCCCCTCAATGCCCCTCAAGCCAAGAGAAAATATCCATGATGATACCCGAGTGGCTGCGCCAGTATGCAATATAAAGCAGGTACCGTACGTCTCCGCGTCTATGAGAGGATTCCTCACGCCCGTCCACCATCATCATGAACTTAGTTGCATTGCTTGGGAGTTTGCTCCTTTCGCAAGTTGCTGCTCAATCTGATCCTAAGATCGCCAGTCTGAAAGGCTTCACTAATGTCTCCGATCCCTACTATGGACAAAGCCCTCCGGTCTACCCTACGCGTGAGCCAAATTCCAATACATCCAGAATCTAGAAACCGGAAACTAACATCCTCGCAGCTGAGGGCAATGGCGGTGTTGATCCGGCATGGCAAGATGCCTACGCCAAAGCGCGTGATTTAGTATCACAGATGACCATCGACGAGAAAGTGAACATGACAAATGGCCACACGGGTCACTGCGTCGGCAACACACCAAGTATTGAACGTCTTGGAATCCCTCCGCTATGGTGCGTCACCACCACGAAAACACCGAAAATGACCGCAGCTGATAGTTTTCTAGCTTCGCTGATGGACCTTCTGGCATCAGAGGTCAGGAGTTTGTTTCTGCTTTCCCAGCACAGATGGTCGTCGGGGCTTCGTTCGATCGCAGCCTTATGCGCCGGTTTGGCGATGCCATGGGCGCAGAATACTACAAGAAAGGGATAAACGTGGCTCTGCTTCCCGTCGCCGGCCCTCTTGGACGAGTCGCCCGTGGAGGTCGCAATTGGGAGGGTTTTGGTGCGGACCCATACCTCTCTGGAGCTGGAATGGAAGCAGTTACTCTCGGTGTTCAAGAGCAAGGTGTGATTGTCCAGTCTAAGCACTGGCTGCTCAATGAACAGGTAAGCATCATGAGCACAATAAGAGCAGCGAAGACAAAAGCATTTCGCTGACTCACAACGCCAGGAGTACCGTCGTAATCCTGGCTCTGATGGCGAGGCTATGAGCTCTAATGTCGACGACCGAACGATCCACGAACTCTACGTCTTCCCCTTCATGGACAGCCTAAAAGCAGGCGCCGCTAGTATAATGTGCTCCTACCAGAGAGCAAACAACAGCTACGGCTGCCAGAACAGCAAACTCTTGAACGGAATCCTCAAAACGGAGTTGGGCTTCGTGGGTCGTGATTGCAACGATACTGCACGTGACGATGCTAATGGTATTCACAGCAAGGATTTGTTACGTCGGACTGGTATGCCCAACACGCTGGTGTTGCAAGCGCCAATGCTGGAATGGATCTCGTCATGCCCAATGCAGCATTCTGGGGTGATAATCTTACTGAGGCTGTGAACAATGGTAGCGTTGTTGAGAGCAGGCTCAACGATATGGCCACTCGCATCCTCGCTGCTTGGTACTTTGTGGGCCAGGATGAGGACTACCCGGAAGTTGCTGTGGCCCCTTACACCCAGCAGCGGCCTATTGTGGACGTTCGTGGCGACAATGCTAAGCTCATTCGTGAGATTGGCGCTGCAGGCTCTGTCTTGGTGAAGAACGTCAACAATGCGCTCCAGCTCAAGGATCCGAGGTTTCTCACTGTGTACGGTTACGACGCTCGTGTCGGAGACTCGCCCTGGGAGGATCCTGCACGCTTTGGTGGCGGATATGTAGTTAACTTCGGTTGGAACACGCAGGTATGTTCAAAATCTTGAATTAGGGAAGCCGCGAGGTGAAGTGCAGCGAAGAGTTCAGAAAATACGCGGACCAAGGATCACTTGGAATGCTGACGCGAGATTTTACAGAATGGCACATTGATCACTGGTGGCGGCTCTGGCACATCTACACCTGGATATCTGGTCTCTCCCTTCGAGGCCATCCAGAGGCGCCTTATCGAGAACCAAGGCATTGTACGATGGGATTTCGCTTCCATCAACCCACCGATCTACGCCAACTCAGAGGCTTGCCTGGTGTTCATCAATGGTAAGCTCCCCCTGACGTTCTGGTTGTGTCAGTGAGCTAACACATCATAAGCATATGCAAGTGAGGCTTTCGATCGTGTTTCATTGCAGGACGAGTTCAGCGACCAGCTGGTTAAGAATGTGGCCACTAACTGCTCCAATACCATCGTTGTTATCCACAACGCTGGTATCAGGACTGTCGATGAGTGGATCGAGCACCCGAACGTCACCGCTGTTATCTATGCTGGTCTCCCCGGCCAAGAGAGTGGTAACTCAATCGTCGACATTCTCTACGGCGACGTCTCACCATCTGGCCGTATGCCCTTCACCATCGCCAAGAACGAATCGGACTACGGTCACCTCCTCAACGCTACCATCAGCTCTGGCCCTTACCCGCAGTCCAACTTCACCGAAGGCCTCTACATCGATTACAGGCACTTCGATAAGTACAATATCACTCCACGCTACGAGTTCGGCTTCGGCTTGTCCTACACCACTTTCTCATATGCCGACCTCGAGATCAAATCTCTCGGGGGAAACACCAATGAGTATCCCACCGAGCAAGTACCCGTACCCCAAGGTGGTCCTTCTGATCTTTGGGAAGTTCTCTACGAAGTCACCGTCAGCATCGAGAACGCCGGCGACGTGGATGCCAAGGAGGTTCCTCAGCTGTATGTCAACATCGCCACGGCGCCATCAAAGCAGCTCCGCGGCTTTGAGGCGGTAAATGTCGCGCGCGGTGCTACTGAGAAGGTCACCTTCCCGATCACTAGGAGGGATTTGAGCATTTGGGACGTTGTTGCGCAGAAGTGGAAGCTGCAGAGCGGCGAGTACCCGATTTATGTCGGAGCCAGCAGCAGGGATCTCAGGTTGACTGGCACGATCACAGTCTAGATCTAGTTAATGATAAGAGTGGCGCGGCTGTTCTATGACCGAGTCGCTGCCATATGAACATTATTGCTCTCTCGAGAGTAATATAACGAATCAACACGATATTCTCACACTTTCTTAAATTTACAGTGGCTCAGTCTGTCTCCTATAAGAATGGATAAAATGAGTGTGAGGTCGAGCACTTGAAATGCGCGAGAGGGACTTGAAGCCAGAATCAGCACCAGATTGCACCAAGGCTGTCTTGACTTGAGAGAGGGTTACATTGCATGCCCATGAGACATCATGACTGAGATTGGTCAACGCCTCCGAGCAGAGCCCAAGAAGCGAGCGTGGCGACCATAGCCGCCACTTACAGGTTGCAACGACAAGTCACCATTGAGAGAGGACGCGAAAGAGGGATGATAAGCAAATTTTCTGTTGCATTCAGTCGCTTCTTATGGTCTTACTCTCTGCCATAGACATTTTGATGATAAGCAATCAGCTCTCCAAAAGCAAACTCCAAAAAGTATCAAGTATCAAACAGGCCCTATTTAAGCCCCCCATTTTCTCTGTCATCATTGTGTGCCCATCGTTCAGTCAACGGCGGAGCATGCCAAGGGCCTCCCAGTCAACGCTGTTGTTGTTGGCAGTGAGCTTGGCGAAGTCCTGCTGGGCCACACCACCCTGTTGCTGATAGCTGTTGCTGTTGCCACGCACAGCTCCGCCCTGCTGCGGCTGCTGAAGGCCAGGTTGCTGCACCATGCCGCGCCCAGCACCGATCGGCTGCATCTTGCGCTGCTGGTTGACGACTGACTGCATCATGCCCTGCGGGCTCCCGTACGGCTGCATCGCTCCGAACTGCTGCATCATGTTCTCAAATCCGAAGTCCTGTTGCGGCATTCCTCCCATGGGAGGCGGGGCTGGAGCAAAGGAGTTGTTGATACCCGGGATGGAGGGGTAGTTTGGGTTGTATGTGTTGTAAGGAACCTGGTATGGCGGGATGGCGCCGTACGGGTCCGGGTCAGTGCCGTAAGCCATGGTGTAAGAATTGTCGAAATCGGGGCCGGACTGAGAGTGAGTGACGATGGCACCCGGTCCGATGCCCGTCGGCGGCTGGTTGATTGCGTTGGTTGAGAAGGATGCCGGGTTGACGGCAGACATCCAAAGGCGCACCTTGTACAGCTTGTACAGATCATTGACCAGATCCTTGAAATTGACATAGTGATCGGCGTAGTAGTAGAAGATCAGTTTTTGCCAGTCCCTGGAAGATGAGCGAATTAGTACATGCGAGATCGCGAAGTGTGAGTATGTGCCTTTCGACTTACCACTGGAATTCAGCCTCGAGGATCTCCATGTCTAGGTGGTGTTGGTAAACCTTCTGCTGACAGGCGCGCTTGGCCTTCGCCTCGTTGCCTTCCTTGTCCATGAGCATGCGGATCTCGTGCGGGGCAGCCATGCGCTTGATCGCCTTGGGTTTGAGGTTCTGGTAGGCATCACGCGGCGGGCGCGTGGAAGGCTGATTGAGGTGTCCAGCGCCGTTGACTTCGCCGTAGACAGCTGCATTTGGATTGACGGCGCCGGCCTGGTTGTTTTGAGAGAACATCATGAGCCACTTGTACTGTTCTTCGCCGTATTTGGCGAGAAGGGTGCGAGCTTCATCCTGGGTGACGCAAGCATGCTGAACGACGCCAAGGTCCTGGCCGCGATCAGCTTCGACGATGACCATGTCGCCTTCGGCGACAACGAGCCCAGTGTTGTCCAAGAGGTAGAAGACTCCGACGCGCGAGCACTTGAAAGATACGATGTAGAGCATCTTGCGAGGACGGCCGCCAGCAAATGGCATGCTTACGTTGCGATCAGCATTGATGGTGCGCTCGTGTGGTTCAAGAGCAACGTGCGGCACCTTGTACCCGTCAGGGAGCGTGTAGGACTCGCGAGAGTCCGTGGCGCCGGTACCGACGGAGGTGCTGGTGTTGTTGCGGTTGACACGATGCATGTTGGAGTCGTGGTTGGTGTTGTTCGGATCTAAGTCAAGATCTGAGAGGTATTAGAAACAGTCTGAGAGATGCCTGGTATTGACTGCTGTCCGTCACATGAGCAGATGAGCGCACGATGCGCTGCTGGCAGTGACGTAAAGAGTGTAGTGACGCGGCAAATGAGGTTTGCTTGCATGAGGGAGTCAGCAGACGCGGGTGAGGTCGGAGATACTTACAACTGGTATTGTTGTGGTTGAAAGAGTCCGTACGATGACCGCCAGTAGCAAGAGAGCCACGTCTGGTCGGGATATCTGCCATTGAATGACGGCGGCTCTCGCTGTAGTTAGGGAGCTCTTCCCAGCCTAATGAGGTGTGCCACTGAGGTTTGCGTGACTGTTCTGCAATTAACGGTTAGAGAAGCAAAGGTCAGAAACGGCCCGAAGTGATGGCTATGCCGTTGACACGTGAAGGCTGCTACCATGCGCGGAGATGTGACAATAATAAAGTGTGGGGACAAAAGACTTACCCAATTCACTCAGCGTCAAATCACCAAATTCGGCTTCGTAACGACGATCAAATCCACTTCCGTCAAACGTATCTGATCTGCGTGGGTTGCTTGATGAGTTGAACGGATACTCGAACTGCGTGGGAAGTGTCGAGGTACGGTGCAGATTGCCGAAAACTGGATGCGAAACAGTCTGCGTCAAAATGCCACCCAGATCGGAGCCACGATCAGATTCGCCATCACCATCTTCGATCTCCTCGTTGAGCAAACCAAGTGGCAATGCCGCAGGCCTTTCCATTCCTGCCGACGCTTGTGCAGTATTTCCAGCGGAAGCTGGAGGCATCTCGCGCTGGCCCTGACTGTGAGAGAGCGATCTACCAATCTTCGGCGTTGGTTGCAGCGGAATGGTAAAAGGCAACGAAGCAGCTCCGTGGTCGCTACTTGTTGCAGGAGAAGGAGTGTTTACCGCTCTTGCTGGGATGATATTAGGGGCTCCCATGCGAGCTTCACGCGCTGCGTTACGACGAGCCTGCTCGCCTAGCTTGAAAGATCCACGCGACTGGGAGGTTGACCAGATACCACCACCAAGGCCTGGTACACCATTCTCCTTGCGCGGAAGGCTTCCGAATGTCGTAGCCATGGGCCACGGCCTTTCGTCCTCGGACGAGGCAACAGCCTCGGAGTCTGGTGTTGCACGCCTCATCTTGCGGAATGTGTTGGCGGAAGCGTTCTGTTCTGCATCTTGCTTGTCAGTTACATCGTTCAGAATCTCGGAAAGTCTTTTCGCCATTGCAGCGACTTTGTTCGAGGAGAGATGCGCGTCAAGAAACTGAGCAAAGTGTGGGTCTGGTTGGGTGTTGGCGGTAGACGCGAAGTGTCGCTGGGGACGTCTCGTTATCAAAGCGCTCGTATCTCTGCGGTAGTCGAAGCCGGGTTTGCTGAGGTGGGACGAGAGCTGCGTTGGTCGCGGGTGTAGAGGAAGTTTGTAGTGTAGTGATCTCTGGTGTGGTGACAGTAAACTGGATCTGTCTACAGAGGATGGCCTTTGCGCTCCAGTTTCGCCCGATAAAAAGTGTGGGCCCAGCCTTTGTTGTACAAAAATGTGTTGCTATTGCTTGAAGCGGCTCTGATGTTCTCTCTTTCCGCGCTGGAGACTTGCACTTTTAGAGTGTCTGCACTTCTCAACGCCACGATGCGACTCCAGAACATCCGCCTAGTGGTAGTCCACAATTCCCTGATCTACTGCATCCGAACGAGACATTGCTGCGAGAAAAATGTGTCGGGTACATGTCTTTTGGAGTTCCCGTGCTAGTCGGCCTTGGATGACCGTTTCAGGGCACTCTAACAATCATAGCAAAGAGTCTGCCGCCTTCGACGTACAGCTTTTGGAGACCGAGGAGCTGATTGTTACCAAGTGGCGAACCCGCAGACCTGAACGTGCGAACAACGCAGGGATTCGTGCCCAAGTAGATGTTCCAGCCTGGCTCCGGTCGCAACGAGCGCGCCAAAGAGCTCCGCTATACCATCGAAACGTTCGATGGAGGTTTGTCCCGACTCAAACATCCCATCACGATGCAACATACCATGGGCATGGCAGCAGGAGCAAAGGTTCCTTAAAGCTGCAGAAACAATTCAAAGCGCCGCCACCGAGCCAAACAACGCACACCGAACCCAACCATTTTCCTTCGACGAACCACCAGTAACATCGGGCTCAGACGAAAACACGAACGTAAAAAATAAGGTTACAACGTACCTAGAGATCGGGTTTGGTCGTAAGGTGTCGTAAGCGGCGTATAATCTATGTCTACAAATGCAAGGCTGGACTCTGTCAGCATCCCGTTTTGGCATTCTGTCGGAGTGCTTGAGGACTTACTTGATACCCAAGCTGTGGGTAGTATTACATATCCAGTGGAAAACAGAGCAAAGAGGAGTCTATGTCGTATCGTCGTCTGCTTTGAGAGTGGTCAGCATCAGCATACGTCGTCATAACGGAAAGCCAAAGACTTCGAGGCCACATGGATACCTGAACATACCTATTCGCATACCCAGCACCACCACCACAGCTCAATCTATAACCCGATGCAAACACGATTGGTACAGTGTATGTCAGGAGCTATCCGCCTCTGGCATCAAAACCACAACCCACAAGAAGAGGTTGGGGTTATGCCGCCGCGTGGCTCGGCAGAGACAGGACCAAGGGACCGGGCGATGTGGAGCGGACAGGGTTGCTCGCGTGTGCGGAGATGGCTGTAGGCTGTGGGGAAGACTCGCCGGCGCGTGACAGCCACAGCGTCTATTAAGACCCAAGCTGACGTAGAGGTCTCGAGAACGTAGAGGAGGATGAGTTCGGCTTGTCGAATCGTTCGCGGCGATGCTTCCAGACCATGTGATACCTGAACCAGGGGCAGAGGGTGAAGACAAGATGCCGTCTCAACAGCACGCGAGATCCCAAGGTTCCTCGTTGTGGAGTATTGGCTATGCGAACGGGCTGCAGGCTGATCAAGCGCTGAGGGGCCAGACAATCGGCAGGCTGATGTCTCTGGCCGCTGGTAAGCTTTGAGGGCGGGTGAGGCTGTCGCAACGGCAGCTATTGCAAGTTCTGGTTCGACTGAGATCCCAAAGAGCAATGCAAGAGGCTCTGCATCAGACTACCACTATCACTTAGGCAAACAAAGAGAGTTGAGTGGGCGTGATGCAGCTAAGTATCCATCGAGACCCAGACTCCAGACCAATGCCCTCTGCAGGGCACGGCTGGCCAGGATCAAGGGTCAGGGGCGCCGAAGGCTGCCTCGAGGCTGCTCTACGAAGAATGCGGAGACGGACAGCTTGCAGCAGACGCCACCTCGCCAGTGGTGCACCAGGCGTGTACGGCGATGTCACGAGAGCGGCCAGAGGCAGCGCTGAGAAGCTATGGGCATTTCTTGCAGAGGCGAGCCAATGACCAACACGCCCATGCCACCTTCCCGAACCACAATCCAACATCCTACACGACGGGCCTGGTGCAGGGCCTTGAGGGCCTCTTCTGACCAGCAAGCTGACTTGGTGCGATTTCTGCCAGACCTCTCAGCTGGGCGTTTTGAGGGCCCGTCCTCCGCGGCTAGCAAAGCCGCAAATTTTCAAGTCCGTTATGATCGATTATAAACCGATCAAGTTCGACACCGGTGGAACGTCCATCGTTGCAAGCCGAACGTCATAACGTTTGCTTCCACGAAAAACTGTTGTGCCGGCCTGGAGGCACTCCATGATTGTTGGGACGCCGTGAGCATCATGGGACCACAATACGCTGATCGTGCCAATGCGACAACATGCGGAGAACCTTGTCTGCCATGAGGGGTTCGCGATTCCTACTGTAAGATCGCCATGGTGCACTAAGTATACTTTTTGAGGCAGCCCTATTCCCCGTACCGCAGAGCAGAGTATTTATGTACATTGAGGAAGCATGAACAAAGATCGCGAGATCGGTTGCATGCATTTCGGCAAGCAGAGCTCTCTATACGCAGGACGTCGACCAGTTAGATTGAGAGGCCGATCTAGTCAGCTCGACCTGTTCGGCACCTTCCTGATCAGCATCCTCCGTCCAAGGGGTCTTCGACAAACCGTGCGCGCGCTCTTTCTTACACCAACGAAGCACAGCATGCTGTAGCTACTGCTTACCGGCGGATAAGCTATTCGACCATGCCTTTGTGCATCTTTGCAGCTCTGCTGCGTGTCTTTGCGGGGTGCAGGCATGCAGCACCACTGTGCCGTCGGGCTCAAAACCACATCATACCAGAGCAGGTATCTCGCCAATTGCATAGCTGGCTGGGGATCCTCCCCACATGTCGATGAAGTGCAACATTAGGTTCGCTCCGAAGCTATGGCAAGCCACAATTCTTATACTTGGCGGCGTAAGTCATTGGTAGGAATCATCAGGCATATGCGCCTTACAAGCTCAATCATGCAGATTAATAAGTGCAGCAAATCTGATAGACCTTCGGGTTATATATCCTGACCTCGTTTGCGTTGGTCTGGTACTTTGCACATGCACGATGAGACGGGCGACAAATTGCCTCATGGTGCCAGCTGTATACTCATACGAGCATCGCGGCGACCAAAGTCCAATTTTGGCCAGAGAATGACAGCATTCACGTCGAGCGGGCGTCCGTCTATTGCAGGAGTCTGGCGCGGAGGTAACACAGCAACATGTTCACTGCAGCTGAACATCCGCAGGTATCCCTCGCACTCCATTGTTCAGATCGCTCGTAGTGCTGCCAGTCCCAACCACCCCGGGGCGAGGTTTGCGCAGTCCGTCGTGGCCCAGGACCTGTTTGCATTGCCAAGATTATGGCGGTACAAAGTAGGGGACCCGAAGTGGCAAGAAGGCAGTATCACTGTATGTATCGCCTGACTGGATCATCAATTATATTGCCGCAGCTGATGATTGACGAAACTACCCTCGGTATGGGTCTGGACTGCAAGTTCTTTGTCGTCGGAGCCTGATATGCTTTCGAGCGAGTATTGGTGTACATCGGCGGCAGGGAAGAAGTGAAGGCCGCCGGGGTACTGATACGCTCCGACAGCAGTTGCGCGGCGTTGTTGTAAGAGGCGTAGACATGCTATCTGTAGGTATGCGAGAGTACTCTGAACGCTGTCGCTGTCGATTCTCGTTTGCCACTGGACTTGGTGTCCAGGTACTGACCTTTCGCTTTGTTGTGTGGTGTCCTCGAGACCATGCTAAGCTACACTGTAACAAAGCGATCAAGTTCCATCTCTTCAAACTGCCCATTGCTTGTGGTCTTGTCGGCGCCTAGCAGAAGGGTAGTGTATGCGTCAATATTGGTTTGCTGCGCGCGTTGCAAGCGAAGGCTCGATGATGTCCAGGATTCTTATGACATGGTCGCTTTGATCTGCCATGGTGGCGACAAGGTGCCCACCCCACACACTCTGGAGTCCATCGTCGCGCTCTTGTCTTTGGTACATAGGGTCGCCGACATCCCCTTGTGTGCTAAGGGCAAGAAGCCGACCTGGAGTCCCAAACAGCGATGTATGTGCTTTGGGACTTTCGCTGGCCAAGAAGCTGTATCATTGCGATCAAGGGCTTTGGGGACTTGCGAGGATCATGTTGAGAGTTTGAACCAGTGTTGCTGGCCGTTGGGGAGGTGCAGTGGTCACGTATGGAGTGGTGCTGGCGCGGTCTTTGGCTCGCTTTCCCTTGCCCTCGAGCAATTCATTCGCAGGACACCCAACACGAGCCACGCCAAGAGCTCTCTCGCTTGACGCTCTTTGTTCACCACAACACAGAACTGCAGTTACTCCTTCTTTACTTACTACGAGCTCCTCGAAGCCGGCTAAATCATCTTCAGCATCTGGGTCACTGGCCACAGCATCTAGCGAGGCCTTCAGGAGATCTCTGTGAGGCAAGAGCTCCCGACCTTCCCTAAGTGGCGACAGCGCCAGCGACTTCACATAACTTCACGCGTGCAAAGCTTCGTCCTCACAACATCAACCTTCCTCCACGACAAGACCATCGCCATCCACCTCCAGAGCACAACTCGAGAGGTGAGTACACCAGGGCTTGAGTGTCTTAACGACGACGCGAGAGAGCACCACGAGTTCATGAAAGTATTGTTTGCCGACAGAACAACGTGCTACAGCACCTTGGAAGGATGAAGCGATCTACTTCAAGCTCCTTCGCCAGCTTCAAGCCCAAATATCCGCACACCAGCAAGGAGAAAGAACCCGAGAAGCTCAGAAACTTGACATCAACTCCTTCTTCCTCCGAGGCGCCGAAACGTAAGCCAGTCTGGAAACAAGTCGGCTCTTCGAACCAGGAAGCAATCACAGTAGACCCGGCGAGTCTACCTGACAAACTGGACATCAACAGACCGTATACTGCAAATGAAGAGAACGATCCTTCTGGCGCGGTACGAAACGGCTGGTACCATGAACGGTATGATCCCAAGTTCGTTACTGGCTGCGACACGAGCTGCCGTGCATGTCGAGGGAAGGAAGGCCGGATTGCTGTATGAGCATTCATCACTCAACTACCTCACGCGAGCTCCCTATTATTGATTCAGGGCCAATTGATGTTGTTACTGGGCACATATGGAAGTCTATGTCTCTCGTGCCCCTACAACTATGCCACAAAATATGTGCGAGGTATGTTACACGAATCATGTTCGAATTTCCTCTCGAGTCCGCGGCTCCAACAAAGGCTAACATACTAAAGCATCGCTTAGCACAGCTGTACGATTATGCAACTCACCCCTGGCCGGCTCTTATCCTCAAAATAAAAAAATATCCAAATCAACATCACTCACGCACGGCATCATCTGAGTGGATGTGATGTTCTATCATCTCATACCCTGCAGCGTTCGCGGACCTCAGTACAAACTCGCATCACTTGGTGTCATCCCAACGACCCCAGCAGGTATTTTTCATTACCTTACCGGACCTCCCAATATCGGTCCGGTATACCAAGAGCACGAAATATTGATGTGTTGTGCAGGCAGCACCGCCACGTGACCGACGCCCAGCGCTGGTCCTCGATCGCTCCTTCCTCACTTCACTTATCGATGCAGCTTTCAGCCCGGATCTCAAAGCAGCGTGACTTTCTCCCACTCTTCACACTTTCACGTACTACCATCACACCCATATCACGAAGTGCTCACAAAAACCAACGAGAAACCACAACACCGCAAACATGGTCACCCGCTACACGACTAAGGGAGATGGCGCTGTTGTTCAGGATCCTGGACGTGCCAACAGCGAGCGTGCCATCCAGGGACGCAACACCAAGAAGTGGATGGATGGCATCATGGAAGACTCGGACGGAGAAGTTGACGCACTCATCAAGAAGCTTCAGTAAGTTCCTCTCATTGCCCATTGTGCTGGTACCAGCGGGCGTGGCTGACCAACACCACAGGCTGACTAGTGAGAACGCCATCAATCGTCACCAAGAAACCAGCGAAGAAGACATGACTGCGATCGAGGGGGCGTTGGCAGTCGTTAGCCTGAAGAAGGAGGTTCTCGAGGGCCTCAAGGATGGTATGGAGCGCAACATGTCGGCTCAGCAGAAGGGAGCCCGCGCTGCCGCTGAGAAGAATGAAGCAATCGCGTATCTCTTTGGCGAGAAGGAGAAGGCCCTTAAGGCGCACAAGGGCACAATCACTGCGGGAAAGGCGCGCGCTGAGAGTAGCGCGCTGGAGATGGCAAAGGGAACCTTCAAGCAGTAGATCTCAGAAAGTACTACCAGTAGCTCCGGGAGGGAGCGAATAATAATGACCAAGGAGATGCTCTGTTTTCCGATGATGTCTCTCACTTGCCCTTCACCGTAACATGTTCTCCTTCAGACTACTGATGCACCTGCTTTGCCGACGAGATGCCATGCGTGTCTCACTGGTAAAATTCCGCAAAGATAAGCCTGTCATTGATGATATACGCACCTCTGCCATGGAGATAATATCGTGCAACAGTGAGTGTCTCACTGGAAAAACCCGGGAGGAATAAGCTCATAGATGCCGGTACTAGCTCTCTGGAAACGGGCTTAGATATTTGCAACGGTGAGTATCTCACTGGTAAAACTCGAGAGAAGTAAGCTCATAGCTGTTAGTACATGCGCTTAAGTTATCAAGGCAGAAGCATGCAGCACCCACCATCTTGATAGCCACATCGCCATGAAATCCACCTGTAGCCGACAGTAATTTGCAAACGAAAACATGGAGATGCATCTTATTCATTGATGAAGTCGGTACATTTCTTAGTAGAATGTTCCGGTATCGCTCCGGCGTAAATGGCCATGACGCCATCTTCATGGAGACTGATGTAAACATCGATTCCAATCCGCGACCGCATCAAAGGCCAGACACCTCACCGACTCACAAACAAATCACTCAAAAATGGCCTCTCTCTTCCTCCGCTCCGTCCGCGCGACCGCCAACCCGGCCTCCACCACCCTGCGCGCAGCCAAAACCCCCACCCTCCGCCGCTTCCTCGCCACGCCCGCCGCTGAGCAACCTCGCCTCCGCATCGGCTCAGAAGCTCCCAACTTCCAGGCCAAGACGACCGCAGGCGACATCGACTTCCACCAATGGCTCGATGGCAAATGGGCGATTCTGTTCTCGCACCCGGCGGACTTCACGCCCGTGTGCACCACCGAGCTGGGAGCCTTCGCTAAGCTCGGAGGCGAATTCGAGAAGAGAGGCGTCAAGATGATCGGTCTGGTGAGGTTTCTTGCAGTCATATTTTATTGTCGTGATCTAGTAGTCGTAAGACGTCAGTCCCGAACGCCCGTCACTAACTCAACAATCCCAGTCCGCCGACGACCTCTCCTCGCACTCCAAATGGGTCTCCGACATCAACGAAGTCAACAACACTTCCCTCCAATTCCCCATCATCGCCGACGCAGACCGCTCCGTCGCCTGGCTCTACGACATGATCTCGCAGCAAGACATCGACCGGCTGGCGAAAGAGGGCGGCATCGCCTTCACCATCCGCTCCGTCTTCGTCATCGACCCGGCCAAGAAGATCCGCCTGACCATGATGTACCCTGCGTCGACCGGCAGGAACTCCGCCGAGGTGCTACGCGTCATTGACAGCTTGCAGACGGGCGACAAGCAAGGTGTCGTCACGCCGATTGATTGGCAGAAGGGCGAGGATGTGATTGTTCCTCCTAGCGTGAGCACTGCTGATGCGAAGAAGAAGTTTGGCGAGGAGAATGTAAGGGAGTTGAAGCCTTATCTTAGGTTCGCTAAGGTGTAGAAGGTTTGTAGAGAAATGTGTATAGACACGTGTAAATGTTAGATATATACATATGATGAAGTTGTACATCAAATGGTAGCAAGGAATGGCTGAAAGTCCATATATACAAAGATTGGACATCTAGCATCTAAATGCTAGCTTTGATGGGCCGATCAAGACATTCATCTGCCGTTGCCACCCCCACCAGCAGTAGCCTCTTCTTTCTCATCCGCTTCTTCACCAGGAAGGAAGATCTCATGTCCACTGCCATTCCGAACCCAATATGCCGCCACGCAGCCAATAGAAGCAACGGACCCAACGATCCACCACGCCATTCCGATCACGCCCCGTTCCATCCACACGCCAAACCACCAACCCGCCAGGATTGGCCCAAGAGTGCGGAAAGTAGCTGAGCAGGCCTGACCCAGGCCATGTATGGTTCCCAAGACAGAAGGATGTGGCGATGAGTTGTTAAGCAGAATGATAGTCGCCGGGAGGGCGAAGGTGCGCGCAGCGACTTGCAAGAATAACACAAAGGAAATTCCGAGCCAGACTGCGGCCCCGGAAGCTGGGTCGGGAGCTTTCGATGTAGATGGCAAGAGCGCGATGTATGGTGCGAGAAAATACGCAGCGGGGAAAAGAATCAAAGAGCCACGGAAGCAGCGCATGAGGCCGAAACGAGCGTTAGCCCATGGGTATAGGAGGAATTGCAGAGCCACTCCGATAAAGCCGATAATGGCCATGGCAAAACCAATCGTAGGTGGCGGGAAGGCAAGCCCAGAAGAAAACTTGAACGCGCTGCGTGGAGCAGCGTCATAGTCTGCAGGCGCATCCTCGGGGACAAATGCGCGAGGAGTAGCAAGGAAAAGGATCCAAAGGTTTGAGAAAGCGCCCATGTGGAAGTCGAAGATGGCAATGCTGAGAAGTGTCCAGAGCACATTCGAAGTCCAGATGCGTCTGAAGGGTAGTCGCTGGACGGCTGGAGCTGAGTCGGCCTTTTCACCATTTGAATGTAGGCGTTCGAGCTCGAGAGACCCATGACGTTCGGAAGTGCTGAGCAGACCCTCACGCTGCACTTCCTGCAGCTTGCGGTATCCGTGAGCTTTGACATCCTTGATGTTCGCATAAGTCTCTTGAATGAAGCGAATTGGCTCGAAGCGACGCTTGCCTTTCAGCGTCTCTTCAAGTCCATAATGTACAAGCAGAGCTTCGGCGAGGAGTAGCACAGAGCAAAGCAAGTTAGGCAATGCATACGGATACTTCTTCATCCATTGAACTCCGTCCGTTCCACCGAACGTGCTTCCCTCCGCGAACAGATGGGGGAAGTTCTCCAGCGGTTCTGCAAGTAGACCACTCAAGATCGGTCCAGCCACGTTCGCAACATTGAACGCAGCTGGTAGCAGAAGGAATGCACGCGGATGCCATGGTTTTGGTGTACGTTCTGCGACCATGGTGCGCGCTGATCCTACGGTGCCGTTGATAGCACCGCTCACAACTCTCCAGAAGACGGCTTGTCCAAAAGTTGTGCTGAAAGCGACTCCAATGCATCCCAAACTCGTTCCGATCAATCCAATGTTCAACACCAACTTCCTTCCAACGCTAGGCTGGTCTGCAGCTCTTCCCCAAAGTATACTTGTGATAATTTGAGCGGCAGTAAATGCTCCTTGTAGCATGCCGGCCTGATGTGAGATTGTTCCATCCGAGAGCTCAGGATTAAATGATCGCAGTTGGTGAACCATATATGTCTGGAGCGCAGCCATCTGGAAAAAGTCGACGAATCGCGATGCCGCAAGGATGGCCAATTGGCCCTTGTTGGGCATGTTCATCCATGTTGGCGCAGGTGGTGGTATGGGTGTGATCGTTTCCACATTACTTGAGCTCGCAAGCGTTGGGGTCTTCGGTTCAGATCGCTGTCTCGTCAATGTGCCGGGCCGCTGTTCGTACGCCGTGCTCGACGTGTGTCGTAGGTGTTTTGGTTTGGACATCGAGCCATTCTCTGCCGCTGCCAGCGACCAGTCGTCCTCTTCCCTCACAGCTCCTGCGGCGGCGGGGTAGTCTGTGTCGTCGTCGGCGATGTAGGAGCCATCTGTACGAGAGGATCTGCGGTCAGCAACACTTCGCCGGCCTGGCTTATATTCGTCGGCACGAAAGGAGTCCGAACCGTGACGTTGGCGCAAGTGGCCCGAAGCGTTGCGCTGGTGAGCCAGAGACGCAGACGCCTGCCGCTGGTGTGCCATCGCAGCACCAAGGGAGCACGGCGGAGGCGGCGGCGGCAGGCAAATGTACAATGCGGGACGACTCCCGCTGGTGATGGTGGGGTGACTTTTGACCGAGAAAGGCAGAGGGAGGGACGAAGGCACAGGCAGGTAGAAGATGCTTGCGTGATCCGGGGAGGGGCTTCTGGTAGAGTTCGAGAAGAGCTTGAGCAGTGCAAGAAGACACCACCACAACTACCACCACGTGAAAGACGGCCAATCGTCCTCGGGGCAGTCGCCGCGGGCGGGTATGAGATGAAAGTGGACGGGAGATAGATAGCCTCTACGTCGGCAGAGGCTGCCAAGCGATTGTTATACACTTCTTCCCCAACACCACGCCGATGGTGCAGCACCACTCGCGAGTGGACGTGTATAGAGAGAGAGAGAGGTGTTTTCACTGCAGACTGTGGCACAGGTTCACGCGTCCGATGTCGCCGTCTTCCAAGTACCCGTTTTGTCTGCCACCAGCGCAAGCAAAACGACGCGTGTAGACGTGGAAACGCTCAAGACGCAGACGCAGACGCAGACGCAGCGACGACGTAGTTTACCCGACACGCCGTCCACAAGAGCGCTCAGTCGCACAGAGCAGGCCTCCGTCTCGCAGCAAACGCTTGTCCAGGGAGTCGCAGCTGTGGAGCGCGAGGCGGAGGGATATCAGGAGGAGATGTGCCGATGTCCATCTTGGCATCAGAGATAGACAGAGTCAGAGGGAGCAAGGGCAGGGCTCAAGGGACGAGTGACGTTGAAAGAGCCACGCCGCGCATCGAACTGGGAAACAGACTTCTGTACTTTCATCGCCTAAGAATCTTGTGGCGCTCACTATGTAAATCGGACCAGGGGTGCTGGCACTACTGCGTTTCGGCGTCGTCATCAATATAATCTGAATCGCACCGGAGGCCGCTTCTATCACATCTGGAATATGCGTATGCGTCTGTATGTCGATGCGAGGGCTGGTGAAGCTAATACCTACTACTGATCGTCGGTCGTTCGAAGCTAGCACACGTATGTTCTAGGGCTACCGCATGGCACATGCCGACTGGCTGAGGCATACACACAGGTTTGCGCCGGAAGAGATATGTACCGGCCACGTGGAAGGAAGGAGAGCGGCATCGCTGGAAAAGTGGCAAGACGGTATTCTTGCTGGAAACTTAGCAATGCAAGGTAAGCGACATCGCATGGTAGACTTTGTGAGTGAAGGAAGAGAAACACATCCCAATCTGTCAAAGAATATGCCCGTCAAAGGCTGTGATACATAATGGTGGCCATAACGCTAAATGGCTAAAGGATAGCTAGAAATGCGATGCAATAGATATAATAAAAGGCGAATTTTTGCCGTCAAGTGTGTGTGTCTGCTCGGTCTCCTCAACCATGCCTCCAGTTCTCATCAGACTCGGGCTCCTTCTCTTCGAGTCGAGAATACCGTCCGAGCACACGGCTGCCCAACTCCGTCCTCCCAAGCCCTTGACGCAGCTCGTATGCGCGCTCTGTGAGCCACACTGGCAAGACACTCTTCTCGTCATGTCCCGGCTTGTCGGTGCCCAGACTCCTCAGTCCCATGATAGCAACCACGCCTAACACGACTAGCGCTGCGACTGCTATCGCGACTATCGACCCTACTTGCAAGGTCTTGTGCACGATGCTGTTGGGCGAGTCTTGGTAATAGTGCGTCGTGTCGAAACCACGGTTAGGAGACAGGAACCGCTGATCGACCTGCACAGTTGCGTTGTACTCTGTGCGGTTCTCGTCAGGTGTCTTCTCTGCCGTGTTGCAGCCACGGCCGTCGCAGTAATTAACCAAGCCTGGAGACGGGATGAATGTACGCTGAGTAACGGAGCGCTCGAGCGCACGACCGTAGATGTCGACAGCTTCCGCGTATGTCCAAAGCGCAACGGCAGGGAAAGCGTATTCCGTCTCGAAGCCGGTCTTGGTGGCGTTGCCTATCAGCTCGAATGTGCCTGAGGAGGAATTCGAGGCGTAGAAGTTCCAGCTGTAGACTTCGGTGGCGCCGTTCCATGAGACGTAGAAGCGCATGCCACTCCTGCGGTTTCCGATGCGTGAGTACGTCCATAGCGCGGGCTTGGTTAGTGGTTGTGCGGTCCAGTTATACTTGTTTGATCGATAGATCATAACATTTGACGCGCGCTCGGCGACTTTGGCGTACATGACAGGCGTGCCGTCCGATGTGTGTTCTGAAAAGTATGCGTGCTCTCCCCAACCGATGTGGCAGTTGCCATCAGGCAAAAGTTGCATGTTTCCTTGAGATCCAGAGAGAAGACCACCGGCTTTTTCCGGAGCGCCCCATTGAGCGATCTTGGTGGCGGTGTTTGCAATGTGGTCCAGAGAAATGATCCAGCCGTGCGAGAACTTGCTGGTCGAGTTGAAAGTGTTGCTTCCGTTATCGTAGAAGGAAAGAATTGTGTGGGTCGTGTTCTCGTACACCCAGCGAGCGTGGTGTTGGTACGAAAAGTTAAAGTTGGTCTGTTCGAAAGTTGGGTTGTTGCCGCCCATTTCCCACAGGATGGACCCATCCACGCCAGAAAGCTTGTAAATAGCACTGACGTGGCGCGCAGAAATGAGATAATCGCCATCTTCGTTCTTGTCCACACTGTTGATGTGGAAGTAGTCCCAAGGCGATTGCTCGTGTAGGCCGTCACCGCTGGTGTCGGTAGACGATGGGAGAGTCCAACTCATTCCTGGGTCCACATGATCCAAAGAGCGCCATTCAAACAGCACATTGCCTGTTTCGATATCCACTTCCTGGAACACTCCTTCAACAATCCAGCCCATTCCATTCTGGATATTAAACCGCGGGTTGGTAGTAAGGTCGTACTGCCTGGGTTGGTAGACAGTCATAAGTGCCGTAGTTCCGTCCGAATAAGGCGTCATCTTGAACTCGTGCATGTCGCTGCTGGCGCCCGCGCCAGAGCTCTCGATTGTCTTGACTACCCTGTAGTTCTTGTCCATAATCACGCCGTGTCCTCTTGCGAAGCCTTGGTGCTGCTCTCCTTGGAAGTAGCACAAATGATCCTCCCCCTTGTACTGGCATACTCGCGGTGTATGCGCCGTCTTCGGCCCTGAAGATCCAGCGCCTGACCAGACCAGATTGCCATAGTTGTCGTAGATGTAGGGTCCAGGATCGAGATTTCGGTATGGCGCGAAGAAGATGTAGCCGGGTGTCACGAGCTCGGGGCGAAGGATGGCGAAGTCTATTATGGGTGCGTGTAGGTCAGGTCGCTGTGAGGGAACCGCAAAGGTCAGCATGCATAATAAAGTTGCAATTCCTCCCGTGTCCACTTCTTTTCCTCGTATTGTCGACCCGCCTCCGCATTGTTTACGCCAGACCCCTAAAAGCAAAGCAAACATGCACCTACCGACTTGAACTGGTGCGTCGGACTCGTCTCGTTGTTAAGCTGTGCGCTCACGCCGCTGCTCCTAAGAAGAGCTAAAAGAGACAGACTACATGCTGCCCTGCAGACGAACGAGTCCGGCGAAGAAGAAGAGAACCAAAGCATCGAGCCTCGAGATCCCAAGTAAAACAGTGTATATGAATATCAATATCACGCAGTATGCAGCGCGGCAGGGAGTGGTATCACGCAATCGCAAGGCTCAATGTCGAAGCCAATCCTGCGATCCGCTTATAATGTCCAAGAAAGATCGGCCAGAGAGAGCGATAGGCCGTGCGTTCTGGGTAGAGGGAAAAATATATAAATGAATGTGGTTGCGTCGCTTTCGACGTCCGGTCTGGAGAGAGTTGTGTTTGTGTCTGGCCTCTCTTGTTTCAGGACGATCGGCCGCGAGCTGTGATCTGGCACCCAGGAGGATCCGAGCGGCTAAGGCGTCTCGCGTACAGAAGACGCACGGTTGCAGAAGGCGTAAGGCGAACACGTTAGTAGCTCAAAAAACTGATAGGCGATGCGAAGTAAGTGTTGCCAAAACAGGGGACTGGCGATGCTAATTGAGCACATTAAGAAAAGAAAAATTGCAGTCGATACCTTAGCAATCCGTTCTTCACGCGCGCACCGCACCAGCAGGATTCCAGTGCTCTCTCCTGAACGATACCAAAACAGAGGCATTCACCCATCATCGACCGCCGTTGCCGGGCCCCTCTCGCCAGGCCGCGCAACACATCAGCGTCGTTGTACCTTAGCCGTTACACTCGAACAGACAAAAAGGCCCACCCACGTCTCCTGGACCCATCGGAGCCCTTGTCATCGTTCCCCAGAGGGCTAAAGTGCTTTGCCCTACGGTTCGACCCCCGTTGTCAAAGCACAGGCTAGCGGCCGCCACGTTTGCGACAGATTTATGGTGGCGTTGCGAGCGCTGTTGCTCGCGCCCGCCCAGCCGGAACTGGCTTTCTCTGTGCCGGAGAGTACAGGGGGGGGGGACACGAATGGATGGAACCCCTGTAAGTCAAGCAAGTTTACAATTGGCTCAACTCCAAGCAACAGAATATACTACTGGCTCTGTCAGCTCGGGAACTAGCAGGGGTTCCATCCGTTCGTGCCTCTGTAGGCGAAATGCTGGCTGGTTTCATGCAGGGGGTTCGCAAGGCACGGAAGAAAGTTCTTCTTCATGTTCTAAAGTAAAGTTGCTGGGCTAAAACGCGCGCGCGCGCGCAAACTGACGGCGTTGTCCCGAGGCTCAAGGTTCATCGTAGGACTCGAAATCCTCAGACTGGCCCAGACGCAGCAAATACGATATCACCACTGGAAAGTATCAGCTGTCCGTCCCAAAGACGCATCTGCTCACCGTTCAGCGCGCCGAGCTCCAAGTCGTTCCACGCGCCCTTGGCAGCAGCGCGAGCACCGTAACCGCAAACGAACACCATAAACGAACGAACATGGTCAACTCGAAACGGCGCGCGGGTAGGATTCTTGCAATCAATCTGGCGGCACGCAGCGAGCCAGTCTTGTTGGGCCAGTCGCGAGACGAGTGTGTGGCTCTACCATGTTGTGCAGATGTCCATGACTCTGCGCAGCATCATCATCATTGGACCGTCCAGTCTGCGCGTGCAGTGCAGTTGCGACGCTGGATAAATGTACCTGCGGCTGGGTAGAGGAGGCTGCCGATCGCTCGCCTGCCGTTATACGCGAAGATAGAGTGATTGCGCAAGTCGTGATGGTCTTGATACTGAGCAGATGCCGGATTCGCGGGGCTTCGCGGAGTATATTCCCTCTGACGTGAATGTTTGCAGGTGGGATTTGCGAGACCGCCACGAGGCAGGTCCCACTGCGCACAGCATGAGGAGGACATGTACATACGTCACAAAGGATGTTGGGTGTGTACACAAGTGCATGTACGGACTATAGGCACTTGACGCCTACGTACACGCTATACGTTCGCTTGCTGTCGCGGCCGCCCTGGCTTAATCATGCCCTATAGAGCTGCAGTAGGGCATATATTACGCTGGCGAGAAGGTCTTGCACGCACCAGAGCAATGTGACGTGCCGGTTTCGCACAAACGAGTCTTGTTCAAGGAAGAATGCTGGGGCCATTAGATGATGACTGGTAAATGCAAGGTCTATGATTTATGCTATGAGGCCTTCTGAGACCGCTGCACTCTCTCGTGAGTGTCTGTTTTGGAAGAAACGAAAACGCCGCCCAATATCCCAATGTGTCGATCGATGCCTTTGTGCTTCCCGCATAGATGGCGTATGATGGACTGTACCACTCCGTGACACCTGTAAAAAAAACGCCCGTCTCCTCCTGGAGTTATAGAAAGCAAACAAAGCAAAGCCCAATGCGAGTTTTTAGCAATCACAACCGCTTATTGTTGGTGAGACCATGATCTACGACCTACGGCCAAAGAACCTCCTGACAGTCATGCTGGCGCCGAAAACGACGGCCGCAAGACTGCCACCGACAACAGCAGCGCGGAAAGCGACGTTGAGCATCTGCATGCGGTTGCGCTTGCGACAGCGGTCGACGAAGCCGTCTGTGTCGTTTGTGCGAGGGAACTTCTTGCCTTCAGGCACGGGGACCTCGAGGAAATCGCACAATGGCTTCCAGCCCTCGCCCATCTTGTACTCAAGCAAGTTCTCCGCTGGTACGAGGGAGCGGATCTCGGCGTAGTATTCGTTGAAGCGACGCTTGCCGTTCTTCTCAAAGTCGCCTTCCCAGAACTCGGTCCAGAATTCTGTTGGAAATGATCTGTTAGCCATGTTTCGTACTTGTGAACCCAATACTGATTAAAACGTACTGTCAAGCATGGGCTGGTACATGCCAGCAGCCCAGTCAAACTTTCCAACAGCCTTGAGCTCAGGCTCCGTCGCGCGCCAGTGTACAGTCTTCATGGTGCTTGCGTGCCAACTGTCAATGTCCCGGGTAGTAACTAGGACTTTGGCGTCGGGGTATGCCTCAATCAACTCTTTTGCAAAAGCGACGGCAGGCCAGTCACATACGGCCTGGCAGTGGCCGAGAAGCTGGTCCCATTGCTCGCGACCGAACGTTCCCTTGCCGTCGTATTTGGAAGCCAGTGCGTCGGACCACATCAAGCAGTCGGGAGGGTTCTCGACAGATGCGGACATCATGTGGTAGCAGTCGTCGAAGCCAAGTTCCTGGAGAGCAGTGCGGAGGGCTGGTTCAAATTTCGTTAGTCTCTAATCGTGCGGAGAAGTGAGTATGGGTGTTGCTACTTACAAGCAGTGCCAGTGCGACCAAGACCCAATGCGAGGACACGCATGGGCACGACACGGCGGCACTCTCTGCGGTTGATGTCGGTGTCATTTGTGAAGATGTCCGTGATGGGCTTCGGAGTGTAAGGTTGGAAGGCCATTGTGTTGTTGTTGTTGTCGTTGTTGTGAAGGAGGGTTGGTTGTATAGAGAGGATTGTCTTATCGATATCGCTCCGATTGAAAGAAGTCCGGGCTACGATAGAAGAAGGGAATGCAAGCGATGCAATGCGACGATGCTTGGTGCAGACGTCAATGGGCGGATGCCGAGAAAGTATGGAAGTACTGTAGCCTGGGCACAGAGGGGAAGTGCGGGAGGGCAAGGCAGGTTGGCAAGAAGCGAGTGGAGTGAGTAGTGGTAGTTGTGATGTAGCGAGCGAGTGGCAGTATTAGAGTTCGAGATGAAGACGATGGAAAAGAAAAGAGCGGTATGTCGGTGTGAAGGTCCAACAGTCGCCGACCAGCAGCAAGAAAGAGTGATCCTATCTCAACTCAACCCAACAACAGCAAAAACAACACGACTCGCGATTGGCATGATGAGGCTCGGTAGGGTGAAACGGGTGGCAATACTGCCTCTCTCCAGCGTCTCCACTCTCCGCCACCCCTTCCCCCCTTTGCAAAGGAGAGAGATTGATGAATTCTGGGCAAGCAAGCCACGCGCTTCCACAGTCCGCGCTACTGCAGCCGCGCACGTTGTGGCGGCTTGGTTGGCGAGTCATTCATTCAGTCATTCATTCAGTCATTCATTCAGTCATTCATTCAGTCATTCATTCAGTCATTCATTCATTCAGTCATTCATTCATTCAGTCAGTCATTCATTCATTCATTCATTCATTCATTTATTCATCCATTCATCCATTCATCCATCCATTCATCAATCGATTCTCTATCTCCCGTGACGAACGTGCAGGCGGAATGTGCAGCCACAATCTCGGCGCGCGTGTAGATGATGCAGGCGCGATGATGGCGACATGGACTCTCTCTCGCGTCTGTAGAAGTGCAAGCAATTATCATCGACATCCTCGGAGAATCAACTACCATATACCACAGACACATTTCCTACTGCATACGCGTGCAAAAACCCTCCTCATTCCGAACCGAACCACCGCAAGCGCGCCACACATCCAAACTCGGCCCATGCTCCGAGGCTCTGCTGTTTTTGGCCGTGGGAAACTCCGCGTAGGCAGAAGATCACTGCTCCAAAGCAGCTCCACCCTCAAGAGCTCGACCATCACTGGCTCCGGCGCGTTCGTCGCTGCTTGAAAGCCCTACTAACACTCTCCTCACTAACACAGATGTCGACGCAGGTCTGCGTACGCAAATCCAGCAAACCGAGACAAACACAAATGCAGCAAGCAAATACGCAACACCCACTGGGTCCGTCCACCGTACAAGCAATCATGATGTACAGTAGCAGACCCGGGCCAGCAGTCCCAATAAATCCCGAAACACCCCAAAAGCCGATCCCGGCTCCCACACGCAGATCAAACGTTCGACGCACGTCGTCGTCGTCGTCGTCAAGGCTGAGACATACAACAGCGTCCGTCGCAGAGCAACGGCAACCGGGCCGGTGAGAGAACGAAGAGAGCTCGAGCCATGCGTACGTAAACGACGTCTCACGCTCCAGCTATACTGGACAACAGTAGTAGGGATTAGATACCGATCTACGTGCGATCTCAAACTACTCTATGTGTGGTGTGGGTCTCAGGAGCAGTACCGTGGTCATGATTTTTGATGTGACGTTGCAGTGCGAGTTTTGGCGTTCTGATTGAGTCGGAGATGTTTTGTTTTTGAGAGTAGGTAGACAAGTTGTTATAGAGACGCATATGAAGCAGTGTTAAAACCCATGAACAGGCCTAGAACATAAATATGTCGTGTAAAAAACGCCGGTCACGCCATTTGCCATTCAATTCTCAGGGGTATCCTACTCTTCCAGCCAAAAGACATGCGCGAAACTCGAGGCTGTATGTAGCCTTGCTGCGTTCTCCATGCTATGATGCACGCAAACGATGATCGAATCCTCGCCATCAGCCACTTCACTCGTATCCAATGCACACAATGTACCGACCCAGCGACATCGCAATGCAAAGCAAAACCCTACTCTCGCCAACCCATAGGAATAGTGAAAACATTCGATAATGTCTTTCACTTCAATCCGAAGCCCTCACTCTCCTCCACCGCGCCCCAAAGCTTAGCTTCCAAAACCTTCGGGCTCGGGTAGCGCCACAGTACCAGCATGTTGAAGCACGTCCTCGCAATGGGATAGCGCGCTTGCTCCTCACTCGTGGTACGTATGCCGTCGCCGCCACAAACAATCCTAAGGACTAGGCTCGTCGCGCCTACAGCAGGAATGCGATCTGAGCCCGTGATGAACGTGAGCAGCTTACGTTGGCGAGCGGGCGCAGCGGACGCGAACGCAGCCCAGAACCATCTGATCACAGGTTCGTTCTCGGTGGGATTTGGGAGCAGGAGGTGGGGCGGGAAGGGTTGCTTCCAATTTTCGTGGACGGCGACGGCGCGTAGGGAGTCTACGTTGAGGGCTTCGTCGGAGCCGCGTACGAGCAGTTCGATTTCTTCTGCGCGGAAGAGGCTGAGTGCATTGCCAGCGCACACGGTAAAGAAGCCACGTTTGAAAGGCTCAAATTGGCGCGCGACGGCGCCGTCAAGGAGGTAGCGGATGTAGAGGTCGACGAATTCGGCGCGGTTAGTATTGGTGACGGGTGTGTTTGCGCCGTTCGATATCAGGGGATGCTCAACGACTGTGCCATAACGCTCGATGGGAACAACGAAAGACCAGCAGTAGGTAGACTCGACATCACCAGGAAAGTCGAGCAGCTGCTGCAAGCCAGCGGCCAGCGAAGGCTGGTACTCGGCGAGATCAGTGACAGTATAGGTCATTTGGCCTTTCGTGCCTGTGATTGAAGTGATATTGCTCGCCGCGGCACTGGAGGGAGCAGAGGCTGGCGCAGAAGCGAGAAGTTTGCGGAACGCAAACGGCGGGAGTGCGACATCGAGAATGGTGCTGTTGTAGATCGCCAGACCTAGTAGGGCGCCGACGAGATAGTATTGATCGCTCGTCTCGAATGTGTTTGGGTTAAAGTAGCAAGTTCTGCTCTCGTCGTCGTAGACGAACAAGCCGTGGTCTGCATCGAAAACTTCTCGCGCGACCATCAAGAACCACTCTTTGCGAGGTCCGCCTGCATCGACACCTTCTTCTCCGGCAAAATGCACACGAAGACCTTTCTTGAGCTCGTCCTGTCCGGCGCCAACAGCCTCGCTGATTGTACGCAGGGAGTCGTCCACCATGCAGTCTCTGCGGACTTTCAGATGGAAATATCCATCGATGGCTCGTTGGCGAATGACCTGATCAAAGTATGCTTCTCTCGCCTTGATCTCCATCTGCCTGCGTGCATCATACTCCAAGATCTTGATCTTCGCGCCCATGCTCAAGAATAGAGGGAACTGGCAAAACGCGAATTTCTCCCGTTTGCTCTCCCACACCTTGAAGTCGGCTATTAGGTCATGATAGTCCAGTAGAGTGTTGTAGAAGCAGCTCGTATGCTGCAGCTGGCCGCTTCGGCGCGCTTTGTCTTGAAGCAGCACCACGCCTGCACTCTCAAGTGTGGTTTCCTCTCGGCGCTTACCCTGCCATACATTGTTCGCTGCAAAAAGCAGACTCATGACCTTCGCCGCTACCTTTGCTTGCCAGTCATCAGCCCATTCGGTCTCTTGGTCGCTATCATCCGGTCTCTTCTTGACACTCCCACTTAGTCCCATCGCCGCATGGAGCTGCGCTGACGTATTCATGGCACCGCCGCTGAGGTCCGGTATCAGTCCGCCATCGGCTGCATGACTCTTCCTACGAGGTCTGTTGGCGCTGCGGGCAATGCGGTGCGTCACGAAAGAGGCGACAAGGTCGATCAGGGAAACCAAGTGTACCTCGTCGAATCTTGTGAACCAGGTGATGAGATATCGATGGCAATTATCGGATGCATTCGCCATTAGGCCGAAGATACGCTTGAGGATGCCTGAGTGAGCACTACCCTCCCTAGGTGGGCTCCTTGGCGGGGACGTGGCTCGAAGTCCATCTTTGAATTTTGCGGAGTCCGCGCGATTGATGATGAGTCTTGTTGCTCCGGAGACGTTCCGGTTTGACATCTTCGACGGGTAAAGCGAAGGATTCGCAAGGATGATCAAGAGGAAGCGTACTTCTGACGGTTCCTGCAGTGGCCTAGTGGGCCTCTTTAGTAAGTTCTCGGTGATCTTCAACAGAGCCCTGACGGCATGCCCCCTTGCTTCTGCCAGATCTTCCTCAATCTCGTTGAGATTAGAAGCTCCTTCGATGCCTGCTTTGCTGACTCCAGAAGCTGGTGGAAGTAGGACATCGACCTTCTGCCGCCATACCTCTCCTGCAGAGTGCACAGTCTGGTACCATGTTGATAGCTGTCTCCAGTTGATATTTGGTGATTTGCTGGATACGGGTTTCGAAGAGCCAGAGCCACCTTTTCTGTTCCTGAACATCCTTTCCGGCTGATCTTTGTCGCCTCTTTCGGCTGCCCACCAGCTGCCATTTTCGCCAATGTCTCCAAGCAAGAGCATCTTCGCGTCTAGTTCACTAAACATGTTCACTGGGCTGGGCATGAATTTGTCGTCCATGGGCTCCGGAGGCGGTGTCACAATATGACTTTCGCTCTTGGTGCGACCTTGTGGCGTGGGACGCATTGTACTAAAGCTGGAATTCAGGCAATGATAATCGCCGAACGTAGCCACCATGTAATCTTCCAGTGGGCGAAAGATCGTTTTGACGCGGTCGTAACGCTTCCGTTGTTCGATTTCTTCGGGTGTGAGACGCGGACTCTGTTGCGGTCTTGATTGTCGCTCTCCATTGACAGCGATGGAAGGAGCTGAGCTTTGTCGTAACGGTGGTGGCGGCATTCGCCTCGCTGCATCTGATGGCAGGGGAGGCGGTGGAGGTTTCCTGGTGGGCTGCGAAGGTACAGGTTTACGTACCAATGAAGGCTTCGCTTGGGACCCTGTCGCAGGAGTCGAGCTGCTCCCACGAGGAGGTGGTGTATCGAGCCTAGTACCTGCGAACAAATCAAAGTCGTCGAAATCTCGAATGACAGCACTGGGTGTGGACCCAGATGATTCAGGTGCATCTGGTGGCGACGTGGAAAGAGGTGCATCTTGCAGTAGCGTCGCTGGCTTGTTTGTAGTCCTTGTTGGCGCTGCCATGGGATGAGTAACATTGTTCTCAGCAGGCGGAGTGGGAACAGCATTATCCGGCCTCTTCGAGCAGAATGAAGCAGACGATTCTGCCCTTGATCCTCCTACCCTTTCTTCGTGCCTCCTGCAACGGTCCTCCAAATACACAGCCAAGCACTTCTCGATGATGGTCTGAGTCCTTTGAACACTCAATGGCATCTTCACATCCCCACCACCATCCTTGCTTCCGCGCGCTACAACATCGTTCACCGTGAGGCAGCACATGCAGCGAAAGTATTGAAGCTCCGAGGGCACGCGGACGCGACTATCACAGCAGATGCACCGCCGCATCAGATTCCCATCGTCGTCTTCGCCATGTTTCTTCCTCCCACTAATGACCCTTGACGGTGGCTGAGGCCGCGTGCCCAAAGGCTGATCGAGAACCGGTACGAGAGCATCGTCCACGAGCCCTTCGCTGTCGCCTACAGTGCCCAGGTTTCCCGTGCTCCTTTTCCGCCCGAACAATTTCGGCAATGGGTGTGAAGCGGTGCGATTATGCCTGCCAGGCGACGGTCGCGTTGACGGGCTAGGGATAGCGTCTAGGGCCCGAGGCAGTGGTTTGTTGTTGTTGTTTGCGTTGTTGGTCGAATTACTGCTGCCGCGCTGAGGCGCGCTGTTGCTCGAGGACCCCGCTAGAATGCGAGACGACCACGGTGGAGGCATGGCGGCTGTAGCGAGGAGGCATCGCAATCCTTCGCGGCGATCAAAGGGTCCTTGTCGGTGGGAAAGTGCCTTGTGGTGGGCGTCGCCGATCCAGAAGAGCTACACGGTATTTGGGTAAGAGTTCAGTAGGTCAGCCTCCCTGCAAGGAGTCGTGAGCTCTCGCAAGGAGCGTCGGCCGTTGCGGTTTCGGTGCCTCAAGTCTGGCTGACGTCGTTTGCGGCCCCGAGGTTCCCAAGTCTCAAGGGATCCTGCCCGAAGAACTCCCAACCAGAGTGATCCCCACAGACGGAGTTGTGCTCCCGTTTGAAACGCGCGTCAGCCTTGTGAGCGATCGAATGGGTGGTGTGAAGTCAAGACTAGCAGTCCTCGCCGGGGTGAGGTCGGGTGAAGACGATCGTCAAGGGGAGTGCACGGAAGCCAGACAGCAACACAAGCAGGTGCAGCTTCTCCAAGCTATATGAAACGGAAGCGTGGAAGGCACTAATCAGGAGGCTCAGAGGACAGGCTAATTATCTTATTAAAAGGCTTTTAGTCAGGGATGACAAGCATATGCACGGTAATTCATCTACAACAAGAGCTACTTACAGTAGGGCATTTCGTTGCCCGACAGTAAGCTATTCTTGTATCAGCAAGCGTTTCACGAATACGAAGGATCGTTGAGTCCACGGAACTTCGAACACAAATCCCCATGAATCTTAGCGGTATCCAATGATATGTTCTTTTGTACCCGACGAGGTACATATTCTATCAAACGGACGCAGCTTGCAAGTAACCTAAGGTCAAGGACGAGCCCCGGACGAAGTGCTGTTGGCGTCAAAAGGATCTCTACACAACTTTCGCATAGGGCTGTCGCAGTTATGCCCGAGGGTCTTCACATGATACGCATCAACTAGTCGGTCTGGCCGAACGTTAAGCAGACTTCTGATATCGCGAGAACATTGGAAAGGTCGGGCATTGAAGTCTTTGGTCAAGGAACTTTTGGGATATCAAAAAGAAGTCGTAAAAAACGCAATAGCAGAGCTAAAATGCGGTTGAAAGTGGGCTTTTCATTTCCTCCCGTGATACTAGCATACGCCCTGCAATGCAAGAGATAATCGGGATTGCCCAATTTTCAAGCCACCGCACACGCCAAAGACATTTGGGAGAATCTTAGCAGTTGGCAGCCCAAGCGAAACACAGCAGACAGAATAGTCTGCTGAATCCCACAGCTAACGAGCTGTCTATCTGTAGCGCCAGAGAGACAGGGTGTTCTGCTTCTTCCAGGTCTTCCTGCGGCCAGCAGAGGTGTTGTTGTACTTGTGGCCACGGTTGATACCACGGGACTTCTTGCCGGTGGCGGTGAGACCGCGAGCCTCACGGTGCTTGTGCACGGGGTTGACGATCCAGTTGATGCGGGCATCACGGCGGATGGCCTTGTGCTGGGGGTCGACGAGGATGACCTCGTAGTACTTGTAGGTGCTGTCCTGGTTGATCCAGTAGGAGTTGAGGACGCGGAGGTTGGCGCAGCGGCGACCGACACGCTCCTCAGCGGTGGACTTGAGGGCACGCTGGTACTTGAGCTGGTTGATACCCTGGTTGGTGGGCTTGCCTGTTTCACGTGGTCAGCCCTTTTGTTCTAGCCCGTGATGTACTGGGTTCCATGCTTACCGTAGGTGGCACCCTTAGGGGCAGGGCGCTTGCGACCACCACGACGGACGCGGGCACGGTAGATAACGTAACCCTGCTTGGCCTTGTATCCCAGACGGCGAGCCTTGTCGGGGCGGCTGGGGCGGGAAGCGCGGTGGATGACGTTCAACTGGCGGAGCTGTATGAAAGTACTCTCAGCAAATGTTCAACGAGTACCCCAAGACACAGACGAACGAAGCGTCTTATGTCGCTCTTTTTTTCAGGTGTCGGTGTGTCGTACCTCCCAGCAGCGAACACGGAGCAAGAAGCGCATGACATCGCTCTGCTTCTTCTTCTGCAGCTCCTCGAGGTACTTGTGGGCGCCCATCTATACGAGATGCGATATTAGCCAATGCTCCCAATTTTGCGAAGGCTGGAGTCGCGGCGGCGAGGAAGATGCGGTCGGCGAATTCGGTGTCGCAATCGTAGACTGTAGCTCCTCGTCGTGGCGGTCGGACGTACCTTGTCGGTATTTGGCGTGTATAGGTGGTGTCCCTTTGCTTGTCGTCGAGTCGAGCCCTTCCAGCAGTAGGAATAGAAGATGGAGATTTCGTTCCGCTGGTGTGCCAAGATGCTTAGTGGGTCGCGCCTACCGTTCGCCCCGTCCCGAGATGCCGATTGGGCTTCACGCTGTGCCCGCTTTCGCGCAAGTCAAGTCAAGTCAAAGGGAGGAACAGGCATCAGAATAAGGGACATGATTATCCACGTTGATAGATATGGACAAATAATATTCTGTGACATGGGTGCGAAGGCATGCAATCGCATTGCCACTCCTACACAGACAAAGTCCTGCCCTGCATCGACTAGGAACATGCCCATCTAGCGCTGACATCGGCACCAGAGAGGCGAGGGAGGCTGTGTCTCAGCTGAACTCCGAAACATCCTCATCCTGGCAGGATATGGACGCAAACAACAGTTGACGCCTACAATCGACGAAACGTTTTCCCCTTGATGGTTGCTCTTTGAACGATTTGGCCCAGCCTCTGAGTCAATCTCAATTATACGACGCCGGTCGTCAAACCCGGATCTGCCCACCATTTCTCAGTATGGTCTACCGTGGCAAGCCATCCGCTGGCTGCGAGAACTGCAGAAAAGCAAAGAAGAAGTGTACGCTCGAACAGCCAGCCTGCACTCGCTGTGTGAAACGCAACAAGCAATGCTCTGGCTACCGTGATACGACCGGCCTACAAATTCAAGATGAAACCCTCTCTGTCACCCGCAAGGCGGAAAGAAAGAATGCACAGGCTTCCCTCACAGTTATATCAGCCACGCCACAACCCAAGTCTCGAACTGCGACGCCTGCCCCAGACCGCGTTAGGGGAGCTGAGGCTTCGAATAGTCAAGATGTCCTGGACGACTCGCAAATACCTGCAGCATATGGTATTAGTACACGGAACACACCATCACTGCTGTCAGCGAAATCTTCGACACCACTTGGCATTCCAACTCCAAGAGCAATACACAGTGAATCGTCCTCGAGCAGCGAAGGCTCAATCGAGCTGCTGAGCGACGAAGATACCAATGTGACCACGCCCGAGGCGTACTCAGCACCGCAGTGGCCCAGCGACTTAATGTACGCCATGAGGATGTCCTCATTAACGCGGAGCATCGGGCCTAAAGCGGACGAAATTGCCGTTTCTTACTTTCTCAACTGCTTCACTGCAAGTGGCCATTGGGATCATATCCTGAATTATGCAGCGCTTCCCAATTTGGACCCTTGTTTGACTTTGTCCATCAAAGCATGCGGTATGGCCGCGTTCGAAAATATCAGAAATGTCCCACATGGTAGGGAGTGGTCTCGCAACATGTACCTGAAAGCCATTGGGCTACTCAACGAGGCACTACGAGACCCAAAGCGTAGTAAAAGTGACGAAAGTCTCATTGCAGTGACTATGCTGAGTTTTTTCGAAGTAGGCAAATTATCCCTCTTGCTCACCTAATGCTTGTTGACACCGTGTACAGAACCTAGTTTGCGATAGCAAGCAGTCAATTCAGTCTTGGAAAGCCCACATAGCCGGAGCTACCCAATTGTTGAAGCTAAGAGGCAAAGCACAATTCAAGACCGCTACCGGGCGAGGTTTGTTTCGCGAAACGCGCGCACAAATCATGATAGCCTGCATATGGGACGATCTTGAGCCTCCTTCATTCCTGGTAGACTGGAACGAAGAGTTGCAAGCAGGAGACGACGACCCTGACTTGTTCCGCCCTGCAGATGCGATCAGTAACATATGCTATGACTATGGCAAGCTGGAGAACAAGCTGAAGCTCAATAATATCTCAGACGAAGATGCCATGATTCAGATCAACGAAATTGACACCCGCATGGTGCAATGGAGCATGGACACCCTGGCCAACGAGAGTCGATGGCAATATTTCGATCTCCAAGTCGATGACTCACCGCATGTCTGGAACGGCATGGTGCATTCATACGTCGGCTTCCCCGGCCCAGGGGTGTGGAACATGTACCGAGGCGTGCGAATAATGGTTACGCGGACGCAAGAGCTGCTTGCGCATCGCTTCCACCCGTCCCCAACAGCCCGTCAAGCACAACACTCTTACTTCCGCGCAATCCGCCGCCAGCTCACGGACGAGATTTGCGCGACTGTTCCCGTCGCGCTCGGCCACGCGCAGCCCGCCTTCTCCTCGCCATGCGTACTCGTAACAGCATACAATTCCATCTGGCCGCTGTTCTTTGCTGGGACCTGCGTACTTGAGCGCATCGGCCAAAGCGCCGGCAATACAGCTTCAAACGCGGGCTCTTCGGCCGCCATGGCGCAGCTAGCCTGGATCTTAGGCCGCTTCGATTTCATCTCGCAGGAGGTTGGCTTACGTTGGGCTGATGGTGTGGCCGCGACGCTGCGTGGAGACTTCAAAATCCATGATAACATCATGCCAACACAACCTCTGCAAGAAGAGGTCGCCAGGACGCCTGAGCTGCAACAAAGACTGGATGACGGGCGCAAGCCGGCCTGGATAGTAGATATCGAAGAGTCTGGGCGGGGGCCTAGGATCTTGATTGAGGGTGATAGAGACCTGCCTCGAGGGCCTGGTGGGCTGCGGGACGCTGACGATGGGGTTCCAAAGTGGCTAGGGAAGCTGTTGGACGATGATGGTCTGCGAAATGGCTTGTGATCGTGATGGAAGCATACCATACGAGCCATGATGCGGATAACTGAGGCTATATTTATTGACAAGTCTCGGGTGGGATCAAGTGGCATTGGTGGGCTGTCACAAATATTCGGATGGTTCGAAAGATTTCAGCAGAATTATACCGATGTGGTTGGCGCTTATGGAGATCATGGAAAGATCGAATGTACATATGACCTCGACCATTCTCTTGTTGAGGCAATATTTCACATGGCACGTTCTGTAATCATGAGATAATTAGGCATGCCATGGTCCCGCTATATCAATACATCCGCGTCGTGAATTCTATAAACAATTTACACAGAAGCGAAAAGATGCAGCATGTAAAAATCAACTCAGGCCAACCGCCGCAACGCTAGAACGCTACACATAGACTTCGTATATTCCTCATCATTTTCATCGTATCGCATCACCAGGACTCACACTCCGGTCCCTCCCATTGCCACCCGGACTGCTATCTCTGGTCGCCGCTCTCCCAGGCGCCAGTAGAGGCTCTCCCTCTGGCATCACAACTTCTGGCGCATGCGCACTGTTCCTCTTCGACTGGCCCTGGGCAACGGCCAAGATACCAGCGGCTTCTGCGTTTTGCGGTGCTGGAGATTGTGCTCTTGGCGGTGAACGCACTGGATCGTAAAGCCAAGCGACTTCCGGGAAAGGCTGCGATGCATCTTCTTCAATGGCTTTGAGGCTGCGCTTGCGCTGGCGGCGGCGTAGGAAGAAGAAGATTGCGAGTACGATGAGGACGGCGCCTGCGGCGGCGCCGGTTGCGACGCCGGCTATGGTTCCGTTTGCTTGTTGTTTTTGGGGGCTTATGGTTGGTTGGGAGCTTTCGGGAGCCGTTGCTGAGCTTGATGTTAGGCTTGTGGAGGTTGATGAGGTGTTTTGAGACGATGTTTGAGTGGTCGAAGGGATTGGGAGAGTGGCCAGTGTCGTTGGTCGATGTGGCTCATGGGATTCTGTCGGCCGCGAGGTTGGGTGTGAGGTAGGGCGTGTTTCAGGCGAGGATGTATGATCTGTTGGACGATGCGATGTAGGACGTGTGTGCTCGTCCTGTTGAGTCGTTGGTCGTGCTGTGTATCTCGAACTCGGTCGTTCGCTTTCCGAAGGTTGTCTTGAACTTTGAGGGACAGGTTCAGACCTTGATGTTGAGATTATGGTAGGCAAGCTGGAAGGTAACGATGTCGGAGGTGTCGTGGGAATCGATGAGTCCGTCTCGCTGGTAGCGAACAATTGTTGCGTAACAACACTGAAGCCAGCTTCGATTGACGAGGCCACATCACTGGGAAGAGCAGCGAGTAACACCGAAAGAGCATTCTGCGTGGCCTCTGCAGACCCTATGGCCGACATGGTTGAAACCGGGTTTTCCGCCAAGAGTGTAGTGGGTCTAGACGATGTAGCAAGCTGTTCAAATGCTAAGAGGAGGTTCAAAGGTCCAGAGGTCGATTGGGTAATGGTGGAAGTAGTTACAGGCAGGAATCGATCAGTGCTAGTAGGCAGCTGGGAGGAGAATACACTTGCATGCCGAGGGAGTAGGCCGCTAGATCCTCCAGGCACTAGGTCCAAAGGTCGGGCACCAAATACGGAACATGACTGCGGCTCTACACGCACGCATGGCCGACTTCTCGCCAAGGTGATAGCACCACCGGGGCGGGCTGTGTACAAGGCTGACTGTAGTATGGAGGGGGGATGATCGTCCGTGCTTTGGGTCTGCGAGTGCCTCTCAGCTTCGGACGCCACAGTTGCTTGCAATGATAGTGCCGACGTCCGACGCGAGTCCTCTATTTCGGTTGACGAAGATATGGCAGTTGAATTCCGTATGTTATCTTGCGATTTGTCAGTATCGTAACTCACTTGTACATGGACAGCTACATACGTTGTATCGCCCGTGCGCTTACGAAATAACTCAAATGTAGTCCCAACAGGAAGATGCACCCGATAATGTACAACATGCTCAGAGCTGTTGCGTAAGCGAGAGGTGCGGCGAAAGGTGACGAAAGCTTGTGCCTGAGTGCGGCAAGCGTGAGATGATAGCCGGACACTGTTATACGATCCGGTGAAGTAAGTACATAGGGGTAGTGATTTGGCACGCAGAAAGAAAGAGACCTTGTACTTGACCTGGTCTACCAAGAGCGTGAGCCTCATGGTGAGACGGCGGTGCTCGACAGTCATGGTGTTGTATTAATACTTTGACGCGCAGTCGCAGTATAAACGCAGATCTCGCAGATGGACGACATGAGCAGTGGTTCGTGAGAGGCCAGCCCGAGTACCAGATACCCACAGTCAGCCTGCAGGAAAGTGTTGCTAGTCGTAATTATAGCACAGTGTACTACTGGGGGCGGCGGCCAAGAGGCGCAGTCCCGGTCTCTTGGATCCTGCGTGTGGGGTGATCTGCCAGACAAGACGTGATAATGAGCTGTGCCCTGCATGCAGTTTAAATCGAATGCATGTGTATCTGGCGCACAGCAATGGTAAAGTAAGGACTTGTTGTCAGGAAGTGCATATGAGTTCGTGCTCATCACTGCTGCTATGGCGACGTCTTCGCTGTTTGGGCGCGTGGCGATATCGTAAAGTTCGTCAACAGCATCTCAATGGTTTGCAGGTTATCTCGACTTCTGTTAGTTATGATGATGGTATGCCGGCCCTGTAAGATAGTGGGATGTCCTGGAATGCAATTCAATGGTCTGCATGACTCGAATATTTAAGTAGCTATACTATACCAGCAGGCACGATTGGTGAAACCGTTGCGACTTTGTGTTTGGAAAGCATGCATATGTGTACGTACATATATGTAAACTTAAGTTCGTCAATGAGAACTAACCCTAGCAACCCCATCATCTCGCCTTCGAGCTCGCACGAATGTACATGGATCGCTAAATGTGTGCATGTGTTCATGTGTTTCTGAAGTAATACACAAACACACACGGATATATGTATACATTGACATTTGCTATCAAACAGTATGGTTGGGCCGTGACTGATCCTTGTTCTAGTGCGTTTTGGAGATTCAGCACATTTACGTGCATTCTTGTTTAGACTTAGAGGCGTCCAGAAAAGGCAAACTTCTAGAAAAGTACCATGATAATTCAACTCCTGATCGCCGACAACACACCGAGGTATGTACACCCGGCATGAAACGAAGTACCAGACCGATCGCACTGCAAGCCTGAAGGACATCAAAGTAAGAGACGGCGCAAGATGCCAAGGAACGGTCAATCCAGAGGAGAAACGGGAGACATTCGCCTGCATGCTCCAGAAGGGTGCATATTGACTGCACATGTAGCCCATCGAGTCCATCCCACCGTCATCTTTCAATATAGATACTGGCCTTTTCCGATGGTTGGATAGCACAACTGCGTCGTAAGTGCCCCGTCATACGGCATGTGGCACGAGCAGAGGTCGCTAGCAGGGTGAAATGGGCACTTGCTGGCAGCATGTTGTTGTATGCGACCCGCGATGCGAGCTCGAGTCCTGCACGAATTTGCCGTCACTCCCGCCTCAACCACTTCCATCCTCGAGCCATCATCACCAGGATGGCGGGTCGTCGAGCATGCTTTCGACAAAACTCATGATACATTGACGCAGAAGACAGTTCCCCAATACAACATACCCTGAGTATGTCAACGACAACCCGGTTGTCGCTGCTGGTAGCATCAGCCATCAGGCCAGCCCTCCAAAGTACCCTTCGCCATGGACGAGCGCGACCACCGACCCTGCCTGGCAGGACGCTTATGCGAAAGCTCGTGACTTTGTGAGCCAGTTGACGCTGGAGGAGAAGGTCAACCTCACCACTGGTACTGGATGGCAGCTCGACCGCTGCGTTGGGTAGACTGGCTCCATTCCACGTCTCGGCTTCCGTGCCATGTGTCTGCAAGATAGTCCACCCGGCATTCGATTTGCAGACCTCGTTTCTGCTTTCTCGTCTGGCGTCAACGTCGCAGCTACCTGGGACCGCAGTCTCGCGTATGCTCAGGGCGCTGCTATGGGCTACGAGCACAGGAACAAGGGTGTCGACTACCAACTGGGCCCTGTCGCTGGACCTCTAGGCCGCACGCCTGAGGGCGGAAGAAACTGGGAGGGCTACTCTCCAGACCCAGTTCTCACTGCTGCAATGTTCTCCCATACCATCAAGGGCATCCAAAGCCAAAACGTCACGACCAACCTCAAGCACTTTATTGGCAACGAGCAGGGACACTTCCGTCAAATGCCCGAGGCAAATGGCTTTGGTTATAACATCTCCGAGCCAGCTTCTGCTAACATTGACGACGTGACCATGCACGAGCTCTACCTCTGGCCCTTTGCTGAGGGCGTTCGCGCTGGTGCTGCCTCCGTTATGTGCTCTTACAACCAGATCAACGGCTCACAGGGCTGCCAGAACTCATACACTCTGAACCACCTGTTGAAGGGTGAGCTCGGTTTCCCCGGACCTGTGATCTCCGATTGGCTTGCAACCCACTCTGGCGTGTCAAGTGTCCTTGCAGGTCTCGACATGACCATGCCTGGTGACTCTGACGCCTACAACAACGGCTACACTTACTTCGGCTCCAACCTCACCGTCGCTGTGCTCAACAGTACTGTTCCCGCGTGGAGGCTCGACGATATGGCGATGCGTATCATGGCTGGCTACTACAGAGTGGACGTTGAAGCAGAGGGAAGAAAGGAGACAAACTTCCACAGCTGGACTCCTGATCCCTACGACTACGAGCACTGGTATGTCGGCAAGGGCTGGACTCAGGTCAACGACCATATCAATGTTCGTGCGGACCACGGTGACCTTATTCGCCACATCGGAGCTCGCAGCGCTGTCCTTCTCAAGAACGTCAACAAGACCCTTCCTCTCTCCGGCAAGGAGCCTTTGACCACTGTCTTCGGTGAAGACGCAGGCCCTAACCCCCGTGGCCCTAACGGCTGTGAGAACCGCGGATGTGACGACGGCACTCTTGCCATGGGCTGGGGTAGTGGAACAGCTGAGTTCCCTTACCTGGTGACACCCGACACTGCGATCCAGAACACCGTGCTTGAGAATGGCGGATCCTACGAAAGCAACTTTGACAACTACGATCTGGACACTATCGGTGCTCTTGCCAGGCGTTCCAACGTTTCTATCGTCTTCGCCAACAGCCACGCTGGTGAAACTTTCATCCAGATCGACGGAAACCTTGGCGACCACAACAACCTCACCTTCTGGCAGGGCGCCGACGATGTCGTTGCCACTGTCGCTGGCAACTGCAGCAACACCGTCTTGGTTGTCCACTCTGTCGGTCCGGTCCTCCTTGAGGAGCACAAGAACAACCCCAACATCACTGCTATTCTGTGGACCGGTCTGCCTGGCCAAGAAAGCGGAAACGCCATCGCTGATATTCTGTTCGGTCGTGTGAACCCTGGAGCCAAGCTTCCGTGGACCATCGGCAAGAACAGGAAAGATTACGGAACCGACATCCTCAATGACGACGGTGGAATCCCTCAACTCAACTTCCAAGAGGGTAACATCATCGACTACCGCGCTTTCGATCTCCACAATAAGACTTCACCAGAGTCAGTTTCGACATCACACGCAAGAACATCGCCAGCTGGAACACCGTTGAGCAGGACTGGATCGTGCAGAACACCACCAAGAATGTCTGGGTCGGCAGCTTGAGCAGGAACTTGCCTCTCACTGGAGTGCTTGCTTGACTTGGGCTGGATGATTGAACCTCATGGCTGATGATAGAACAATACTACACGATAGACACAGATTGTATAATATTGTGTACAAGTCATGCATCTCCAGTATTCTTGTGCGCTGGTACTGCGTGCTATTGCCACTTGGCTTCTCGGTAGATGCAGGAGTGATAGGCACTGTCATAATATTACAAAGAAGGCACGTGTGTGGGGAAATTTAATAACATGAGGAGTATTGGAAGACCAGGCATGTGGCGATTTCAGCGAGTGTGAATACATTTGAAATGGTCGTGTCGCTCTGCGATGGTCGTTTTCGCCTTTCGTCGTCGTCATCGTCGTCGTCGTCGCCGTCGTAGTAGTGGTGCAGGTTTTGTGTGTTAATACCAGAAGGTGAAAATGCTAGTGTCATCGACCATGGGGACTGAACGACCTTACTTGGCATCGAGACAATGATACTGATGCTTGTTTGTTGATTGCTGGTGCTAACTTTGCTAGTATAATTAATCATGGGTACTGGATGATCTTACTCATCGCTGAGACCCCGCACACAATTTATGCGCAACTGCTGTAGACTGCATTGTACAATAACATCCGCTTCGTGATCCTTGCCCATGTGAATGTCCTTGTCTCGAAAAAGGGAAATGGAAACCCAGATTGCTCGTAGTGATGTAACTTCAATCGCCAATCTCAACTGCGCTCAAGGACCTCGATCTCATCCCCAACACTGATGAGTCCATGCTCGAACAGCGGGATAACCTGCATGCCCAAGAACGCAGCTTTCGGCTGCTTCTCGTCGGTCTTGCGGGTTCTCATCAGCGTCTTGTACGGCTCGGACTTGTCTTTGACTCCTGTGTCTGGTCCGACGTTCGGCAGCGTGCAGCGAGATGTGCCACAGCCGAACATGAACTCTGCCCTTCCGGGCCCGGAATCATCGTCGTCGTCTTCAATACTGTGAGCCGATCTTCCACGAGCAAGGTCAAGACGAGGCTGGATGCAGCGGCCGAATGACGCGCGCTTCCAGTTGTCTTCGTCGAAGGCTGGAGGGCCCTCGATGTAGATGTTGGCGCGGAAGCGGCGCGCGTCCAGGCAGCCTTTCAGGGTGGCGTCATCGGGGAGGTCTGCGTCTAGAGCACGCACGCTCGCCAGGTTGAGGACATGCAAGGGATAGCTGTCTGCGAAGCCGATGCGGAATCTGCCGTCGGCCAGGTGCTCGGGGAGGTTGCGGGTGACGTGGCGGAGGTGCCTGTCGTCTTGTCTGAAGAGAGCGAGGGGCTTGTTGACCCCCAGGAATTTCTTCAACTTGTCCTGGGAAGCCTGGTCGATCTCGTTTGTCACGTTGGTTGCTTGGGGGTGGTCCTTCCAGACCTTGATGTCATGCGTTGTGTAGAGCTTGGCTTCTGCGCGCTGCGGAGTTGGCTTGAGAGGAATGCGAATAGTCACTTTCTCGGTGCGAAGTCCAAAGGGGTTGAAGCTGGGCTCGTATGAGAAGGTGATTACCAAACATCCTCCGTTGGATCGCCAGTCTTTTGCGATGAAAGGGATCGATACCTTGCGGCGTCTCTCGGCGTCGATACCCGCCGAATCCAAGGTGACTGTGCCTTTGCAGCTTCTGCTGCGGCCGCGGTCACCCTTGGAAGTGTCGTCAGACACCTGCCTCACGTGGCCTTTGGGACTCTGCGTGCGTAGATCTGGCACCCAAAGCTCAGTCTCGAGCATTACCAGTCTTGGGAATTCTCGTGCGGTGATGAATCGCCATTCGTCCTCCGCGTCTTGTTTGGAATGCAATTGGGCGAACGTGAACATGCGATCGTACTTCAGACCAGTGTTCTTCACTTCAGATGCAGGAAGCGGAACTCCACGACATGATTTGATGGGATACGTGAAGAGGGCTTTGATCCTGACAGTTGTGCTACTGGTTGGTGGTCCTTGGGTGAATTGATCTTTCAGGTTGCTTTGTCCTGCAGCTAGGCCAAAGCGACGACATGCAGATATCCGTGAAGCTTTTGAACTTGAGCCGGAAGAAGATCTGTCGTTGTAGATAGCAGAGCAGATTGGCACGACAACTAGCAGCAGCGTTACCAGAATGGCAGGTGCCGAAAGGTAGTCGACATAGTGCTTGAAGAATGCTGATGCCAGAGACATTTTGGGTAACAATGCTTTGAGCCGTGCTCGCTAGCAATTTGAACAGGGATGGTCGAGTTTGAATTTGAGTTCGATTTTTGAGTGTCGAGTCGGAGTGTGAGTACCGAGTCTCAACACGAGTGGTAGAAGAAATCGCGAAGATCTAACAGGCCGAGTTCCATGAACCGAGAGAGTCGACGGACCTGGCGACCAAGGATTTCTAGACAAAGGACAAAGGCGAATGTCTATATCAATACGAGGCCAATGCCTCGGAAGAATGGCGAGGTAGTATCGTCCAGAGAGGACCTATTGGGTGCTGCTGTAGTTTTGTAAGGTGTGTCGGCTAATGGTAAGGAAGTGTGTGTAGTGTGGGATCATGCATGTGCTCGGGTTGGAAGTTGGTGGTGGCAGGTGTGCGTTGATGAGTGGAGCACAACGCCTTTTGCGGGGCTGAGCCCAAGTCGAGTCTGGTGTTGCGCAAAGAGTGGCAAGCGGCGCGCGTAAATTCGACAGCAGTGAAGGCGCGTGCAAGACAAACTAGACTTCTTGCGTCTGACAGCAATCGCAAGAGGCGCAAGCACGTGAGGAGCAGATCATTTTGGACGACATATGTGATTGTCCACATACCAGGGCAGCTATGGCTGTCCCGCCCGAAGTCACCGTCAACTCCTCTGCTCCGCCCAACTCGAGTGCTGTCAATAAGCTTTCAGCCTCATCTCGTAAGTGATGTCCATCTTCGGATGACATATACTGCCCTTCTTCGGCTTGGTATACGACTTTGAAAGCCTCTAGACGGCCATTGACTGACATGTTGTAGACCGCCTTCCAACTGTCACGGCATCTGAAGCATTTCGCCATCTTTCCGACGACGACCATCCCCCAAGCAATGCATACACAGGAATCGATGTGCTCGATGACGCTCTTGGGGGTGGTTTCGAGTGCGGCAAAGTGACGGAGCTCTGGGGCCCGCCCGGTGCTGGAAAGACAGCTATAGCGTACGCTTTTGCAACATCCATAGCCCCTGGACTCTTCTTCTGACGCAAGCATAGTCTGAAAGTGGCCGCATCTGTCCTCGGCAAGAAATGGGCTGTCTTCTGGATAGGTTTGTGTACGAAGCATCTCTCATATCGACACATCCAGCTAATTTGCCACCCCACCCAGACACCTCCCACGCCGTCTCAACCCACCGCGTGCTCAATACTCTACCAGAAGCTCACCTCTCCTCATTCCACCGAACCACCAAACACACCCTTCCCCACCTCCTCGCTCTTCTCCTACACCCTCCCGCCAATTTCCCACCACCCGAAACTCGCCTCTTGGTCCTCACGAATTTGCACACTCTTCTCGAAACCTCCAACCCGCGAAACGCCTCCTTCTCGCCAGCCACGAAGCCCGACATCCGGAAATGGGCAGCCAGTCGGCGTTACGCGCTGCTCGGCTCAATAGTCTCTGCTCTCAACCGGCTAGCCGTCAGCCACAACATTGCAGTGCTTGTGAGCACAGGATGTGCAACGCGAATGCGCTCTGAATTTGGAGCCCCGGGTGCGCCGCTGGGACTTGTTCCAGGTGTGGGCGGTAGCGAATGGGAGAGTGGTATCTGGGCGAGAGCCGCTGTCTTGAGAGACTTTGGGGGTAGATTTGTTGGTGTAAGCAAGGCTAGAGGTGCTGCTGTTGCTGCTGGCGCTGCTGGGCTGGGGACTGTTATTGGTTTCGCGATTGGAGAGGGAGGCGTGGCGATGGCGGATGTGAGAGCACAGCAGGAGCATGCTGCGAACGAGAATGCGAGGAAAACGATGACTCCCAGTTCTGTCAGAGGGCGCAAGCGAGCTCTCGAAGAGATTGCGGACTCGGATGACGACGAAGAAGCTGATGAGTATGGGGGATGGGCAGGGCTTGAAGAAGATGCTCTGGCTGGAGTGGAGGGTGTTGGAGATGATGCTGCTGAAGCTGATGTCGACAACAACACAACCTCAACCAACGCTGCCCCTGCTACGATCGTGATAGATTGAGATGACATGATCAGTCTTATATACAGGAACCCAGATCTATCAAACGCCAACCCCCAACGCCAATCGAATCAAATCAAATCAAACCAAATCAAATCAAACCAAATCAAATCAAACCAAATCAAATCAAACCAAACTCAACCCTCACACTGGCAATAAGGCGCAATGTCACACTGCTCACTACACATCCCATCGTCAGCAAGGAAGCCTCCAAGTAAGGGCTTCAAAGCCCAAGACACAAAAACTCACCACTCTTCCCCAAAAAACCCCTCACAAGCATACCAAACCTTACAACTCTCGCACGCCGTCCGATCGCAGCCCACCTCCTTCTGAGCCGCATACCACGTCTGCACTGCTTCCGGAACAGCAGTCGTCTCATCCGCAGTATACCGCGTGAGCGTCGCGGTGATGGTGCTGTAAAGGACGTAGCTGGTGACTGTGGTGTGGAGAGTGGTGGTTCTGTCTCCTCCTAGCGGTTCTTGCCGCTGCATGGGAAATTGTTGCAGGGGTTGTTGGTTGAGGATGTGGATGGGTGGTGGTTTGGGCATGGCGCGGGCTGCGCATGTTGATGGTGAGAGGGTGAGGGAGATGAGGCAGGTCGCCAGGAGGGTGAGCATGGTTGATGGGGCTGCTTGTGGTTGTCGTTCGTCCGTTGAATGGTTACGGTCGAGGGTTGACGATAGCGAGAGAATCAGATGCGGCCGAGTAGTCGTAGGAAGAGGTTGCTCGCGAAAGGAATACACACGACGAAATTCCACCTCCCTCTCCTAGGGAATCACTTTGCTCTTAACCCATCTCCCGACCATCACATCCCCATCCGTCACAGCATCCCGATGCCCTTCAAAATCACCTAAACGCTGCTTTGCCACATCGCCGCATGAACCATCCACCTAGTATTTCCACAGCCCTGCCTAATAATCTAAGCAACACACAGCCATTGAACCGGCTATGCAAATCGCACAGTATTGCCGCCGGAAGACGCGCTAGGGCAATGTGCCGTGTTGGTGGCGCGTGGGAGCCGAGGAAGTTTGGTGGTTGGTGTTTAGTGTAGGGCGCTTACAGACATGGACAGGGCTTGAGATTGATGAACGGGACAGCGAATCAGAAAAATCGGAATCTTTGCTAGTGGACGGACTACCAGTGATATTTGATGTGATATTCGTGACCTACACAGGGCATGTTGGAATTATGACGTGATTTTGGTATTACCGAGATAATTCGCGCTGCAGACAGAAACGACAGTGTCAAGAGCAAGTCAAGAGAAATCAAAGCCACGCAGCAGCACCAATGAAATGCAATCAAGTAAAATGAAAAGAGGGGTCAGCAAGCCCGCAACCCATGAATCGAATCGAAACAGAACGAACTATCGAGCTATAGTAAACAATAGAGAGTATCACATATTTCCAGTAAGACGCCCGCTGATCATAAATCTCATTCCCAATCGCCAATCTTCTCTCAAATCGACCACCGCCTTATGCAAGGATGTTGTCCTTCTTACTTGCCGCTGTAGGCACGGTCAATCTCCTTCTGGTACTTCTCCAAGATGCCCTTGCGGTTGAGCTTCTGGGCAGAGGTCACCAGACCGTTCTGCGGTGTCCACTCCTCGTCCGCGAGCACCACGCCCTCAATCAGCTCAATGCCGTTCAGGCCGCCCTTCTTACCAGAGTTGTGCATCTCTTTGAGCACAAGGCTGTTGAGCTTTTTGTCGTGGCACAGCTCCTCAAGAGCAGATCCAGAAACCCCGTTGCTGTTGGCCAATTCCTTGAGCGCGGGCTCGTTGGGAACGACAATAGCAATGGGCTTGTTCTTGTCCTGTGCGGCGTAGACGCAGATGTTGCCGACAACCGGGCACGAGCGGTAGACGGACTCGAGCTTCTCGAGCGCAATGTACTCACCGTTGAGTGTCTTGACCAGGTTCTTCTTGCGGTCAATGATACGGAGGTTGCCCTGAGTGTCGAACTCGCCGATGTCACCAGTCAGGAACCAGCCGTCAACGAACGACTCCTTGGTCTCCTTCTCGAGATCCAGGTAGCCGCTGGCAACAGAGTCGCCGCGAATCCAGATCTCTCCCTGCGGTGGCTTGTTGGTGGAGAAGTAGCCGGCATCCGGGAAGTCGACAAGCTTGACTTCGATGCAGCCGGGAAGCTCACCAAGTGCAGAGTCGGTCCAGGCAAGCGGGTCCTGGAGCGCACCCATGGCGGAGGTCTCGGTCAAACCATAACCACCAATCATGGGAGCAATGCACATGGAGATGAAGCGCTGGGTATCCTTGGCAATGGGGCCACCACCGTTCAAGCAGATACGGAGCTTGCCACCAGTTGCTTCCTGAATCTTCTTGAAAACGACTGTGTCGACAACGCTGGTGCCGAGACCAGCGAAAGGCAGGTAGCTGGCGTTGTTCATCATGAAGCTCTTTGCGCTCATAGCACCCCAGAACATGTTCTTCACGACTGGGTTCATCTTGCCAACCTTGCTCATGACACCCTTCTTGACGGTCTCCCACACAGCGGGCACGCCGACCAGGACAGTAGGCTTGAATTCTGCGATATCGCCGCGGCACTTGCGAACCGAGTTGTCGGAGATGGTCTTCGGGTGGCCGTAACCCATGGTGCCACCCCACCAGATGCAAGCAGTCTCGAAGACGAACTCGAGAATGTGTGCGAGGGGAAGGTATGCGAGCAGTCCATCGCCGGGTCCAAGGTAAGGACCAACGATGACGTCAACACCAGCAATAGCAGCGACGACGTTCTTGTGGGTAAGAAGCACACCCTTGGGTGTACCGGTGGAACCAGATGTGAACATGATGCAGCAGAGGTCTTCGGGCTTGGGAGCGACAACAGGGACGGGGTTCTCCTCGCCCTTCTTGATGAGCTCGCTGAAGCTCAGAATGGTGAGGTGTGGGTGAGCGTCCTGTAGCTTCTGCACGTTGGCCTTGATATCCTCGGGCGCCATCTTGGACGAGGGCGCTTCGTCGTCATTGTAGATGACATTCTTGATTTCTTTTGCCTCCTTCAGCGGGTTGATGAGCCTGGTGAGAAGGTGAGGGTCAAGGAACATGGCCTTGGCGTGGGTTGCAAGCAAGGAGTGCTTCAAACCCTCCTCACCGAGTGTGTCGTATGCGGTGACGATGGGCATGCTCTGACTGGAAGCACCGTGGGCAGATGCGAGCCAGTAAGGGTGTGTGGCGGCGTAGAGGTGCACACGGTCGCCGGCCTCCATGCCCAGGGCGCGGAAACCGCAGCCGATGTTGCGAGCGGTGGCCTCGTGCTCGCTGAAGGAGTTGAACTCGTAGGGCGACAGCTCGTAGTACTGCCACTTCTTCTCGACCTCCTGCTCCTTGCCGTCGACGTTCTTCTTGATCATCTTGGTCTCCTCGTGCATCTGCACCAGCTTACGCTTGCCGGTGGCCTTGGCATTGCCGAACTTCTTGCTGGAGGAGGTGACGATGTCCCAGATGGTGTTGACGCCGGGCGCAGGGGTGGAAACCAGGCCATCTTTGGTGCGGTGGTTGCGCCTGGGGATAGTTTCGCCGTCCTTCTTCTGCGCACCGGGCACCTCGACAGTGAAGGGCGCCTTCTTCACGCACTTGGGCTGTGGGGTGAGAGTCTTGTAGTCCGTCATGTTTATGTTGGGCGAGCTTGACGAGTGCTTCGGGTGAGGGAAGGAGTCGAAAGACATGCAAGTACGAGAGCGGCGAGCAGGGTTAGGCAACGGCGACGGTTGAGGGTGAGCGGTGGCTCGGCGTGCTAGGCTGGCGTCTGAGGCGTGCTGCTGGTGCTGCTGGTGCTGGTGCTGCTGCTGCTGGTGCTGCTGGGGCGGAGGCGGGTTGGAGCTCTGACGCGCTTTGCGACCAAGTCCTGCGTCACTGCTCTCGTTGCTGCTGCCACCAGCGCCAGCGCCACCGTCGCTCTCACTCTGCTTGCTCCACTCACGGCCCGCCGGGTCATTGTCATTGCCATTTTCATTGCCATTGTCATTGCCGCTTGGTCCAGAAGAGGTCGCCATCTCTCTTATCTCGGTGTGTAGTTGGGACCTAGGTATACATACAGTAGACTGGGCAACCATATAACAATGCCGACGCTGCTTCACCGACTCCCACCCCCTTCCCTGTGGTGCTGTCCGGGCAGCGCACTATATACTATCCGGCATGCTATGCGCTGCACTGGTACAGCCGAGGACACACAAAGAAGTCGAATTGTCACATGCTAGCCCACCAAGACAACTCATCTCGCTTGTTGCCAACACCGCGACATCGACAGACCCACCAACTTTATCCTCGTCACACGACATTTAAGGTGCACCTTCATGTTTTATACTTTTGCGTGGCAGCCTCCTCCAAGACATGCCACAGCAGAAATAGGCGCACTGCGGCAGTGTTTGCTGCGTGGGGCAGCGCACGCGTGTGGAGGCCAAGCAAGAGAATGTATCCTATCATCCAGGCGCGCAATAACGACTTCGTGACGCCAGAAACCCCGAATCAGCGGGTGGCATGGCATACTCGCGTACACGCCGTTGGACGATTCCTCAGGTGTGTTTCAGCCAGTAGTGTGCTAGCACCATCAGACCCGCAGACCAGAAAAGTCACGCTACCCGCCGAGAGATCGCTCGAAGAATTCATGACATTTCATTATACATCGAAGGTGTTTCCTACACATCCATGGCACATCCATGGTATGCGTGTATATCTATACCCTGCGCTCTCACTGGCGCAATCCCCGCGTGTTCAACGCCACGCGGCGTGGCAGTGCGCATGCGGTCTTGTCGTCCAAGAAACTAGCTCGCAAAGCGGAAGTCCAGCCTCTTGTTGCCCTCGTCCTTGGTATTGGCGACATAGTCGCTCTTCTCCTCCTCGCTCATAGCCGACCACTTGGCCTCCTTTTGCTTGTTCCGCCATGTGTAGTATACTTTTGCGCCCACGAACAGCACAATCGCCAGGACGTCGATGCCGATGAGGGTCTCGTTGCCGCGGTGGTATAGAGGCTTATCGTCCGCGCGGTAGATGTTCGAGGAGATGATCGTTCCGGCTTGCACGCACATGTTGTAGAAAGCGGCTGAGACGGAGCGTGTGCGGACCGAGCCGGAGTTGCGCGAGCAGAGCGACACGTTGATCGGGTGCGTGTATGGGGTGCTCAGCAGGACGGTGAGCAGAGCGAAGGTTGCCCATGCGCTGCTTACTTGGCCAGCGCCTGGCCACCATCGGAGCGCAATCAGACATGGGAGTAGCCAGATGTTCTGGGTGGATGCCACAAGCATGCGTTGCCCGATGAATTCGCTGAACCATGTGGCAGCGAATAGTGTGAAACAGCTGATGAACTGATTGGGGATCGAGAGCAGATTGGCCTCGAACTGGTCGTAGCCGAGTGATCGTAGGGTCAGAGTAATGTATTGATCTGGCGTAGATTGAGGGACCATGAAGACGCAGCCGATGAGGTAGATCTGGCTGCACGTTAGCAATCGCCTGCCCACTCTCCGCAGTCCTCGTTCAAACTTACGGGCCAGAGATCGTAATCCGAAACAGCGTCCCACAAGTTCTTGAGAGAAAGACCGGTTCTGTTGTTCATGTCTCCCTTCGAAGGGTCATCGCGAAGCACGCGGTTGACAACAATGCCCACCTCGCGCTCTGTGAACCAACCCTTGGGCCTGAACCAAGTCTTGGTCTGTGTCGCTGATGCCGGCATGAGGAAGAAGGAGGCCATACCAATGGCGATGGTGATAATGCCCTCGATCAGGAACAACCAACGCCACCCAGCCATGTTATGGATACCGCGCATGTGCAGTAGGCCGTATGCCATGACCGAGGTGACGACCATGGTCAGGTAGCGGGATATCCAGAACCAACTGAGCCTCAAACTCAACTCGCTGCTCGTGTAGAAGTAACTCAGCCATAGGATAAGATCGGGGACTGTGACCTTGGTTAGCTCCGCGCGCCATTTCAGTATCGGGTGCTGGTCTTACTGAATCCGCCCTCCAAGGCGCCTAGCAATGCGCGGGTCGCGAAGAATGATCCTCTACCGGTCATGCCTGCTTGAGCAGCTGCTACGACCGACCACAGTGTAACTAGGATGTGTCAATGAGGTTTCGACAAGAGGCGGCGGCGCAGGGTATCCCATTGTTGACGCACCCTGCATTGGAATCCATCTGTCTGGACCCAGCTTCTTTGAGATCAATTGAGACGGCAATTCTGCCGCCAAAAATGAGAGATAGAAGATGGTGTTTCCTACACATGGTCAGTAACAGCCTCGTACACTCCAGGCATATACCCGTATGCTCACCCGTGTTATAGTCATTCGTCGTTAGCCCCAGGTCATCGAGGAGATTATCAGCGATAGCTTGCTTGAGGTTGCCTCTGTCTACATTGAGCGCAAAGAACATGACGCATGCCCAAAACGCCACGTGAAGATCCAGTTTGCGCTTCAGCTTTTTCTCTTCGTCTTGTGTCCATTGCAAGTCCGGGTCGAAAGCTTCACGGCACTCATATCCAGCTTCGTTGTAAATCTGGCGATAGGTCTCTGCGACGACCGGATCGAGGAAAGGGTTGGCTTTCAGTTCTGCTTCTGAAGCAGGTAGGCTGTCGGCAGAGAGTTTGGATGAAGAGTCGACGAAGCCGGGCTTTTGGGTGGTGTCGAGGCTCTTCTTGCCATCCGCTGTGAGAGCGACAGGAAGAGGGTCTGCAGGTACAGACATTTTGGTTTAAGGTTAGGCAGGGACTGCTATCAACGAGAGACAAGCCAACACAGAACAAACCGACCTAAGACCAAGCCACAAGAGTATATAAGAGCCCCAAGATGTCTGGTGGAACCCCTCTCGCGGAGGCCATGAGGCGAAAAAGATTATTCTGGCTAAGGTATATGCCGTCAGGGCGCAGGAGGATGGAGCATCTCAACCGGTCCATGCATGGCAGATCCCAGTCCTATAGGATGGCCTAGCTGAGTTGAAGAGAACATAAGAGGAGTATACCTGAGAAGTGCCGATGAGACCAGCACGCCATCGTCAATGTGAGGCTGTGAGTGGGCCAGATGGTAGGGGATAAGTGAGGCCGATGAGCACTCTCATTGCACCAAGATATGCTGCCGCATAAGCGTAGGCTCAAGCTCGATGGCAACATAGACCGAGTGGGGGTTGTAGTGGTTGAATCCGGGCGAAGCTCAGGCATATGAGATGTCGTGATTGCACAATTGGAGATGGGTGGATGGCGTGCTCGCCATGGGCCTTGCGGAACCTCGAAACAGTGTCAATGAGAACCTGACAGCAATGTAGGCAGTCATAATCGGCAGATCTTCTGGTCCCGTAACATAATATCGTGGGTATCTGCGATTGTAACGAAGGTCTTGCCCTGGCTGGTAGATGTCATTATACAGTGTCGTGATCGTGTTGTTCTTGCAGCGCGCATACGCCGCAGCAGATCACGCCTTCGCGCACAGCTCGTAGGCAGGAGACTAACTGTACACTCGCAGATCAGAACGCAGCAACTCTGATTTATTATACTCAACTGAGCATTGTGCATGCCTATAGGCAAATACGTGGAAATCAGACGAGAGGTAGCTCCTCGCGTGGCTGGCACGTGGTAAAAACGTGGCCATTGAGCCATTGGGATGCATTTCGTCTCACATAGACGAGATTGGGCATCCTGAAGCCTCTTGAAGTCGATGACTAATATCTTGTGGTTTCAGAATGTTTGCTGTCAGAAGCAACATAGTCTTGTCTAGCCAGAGGGCACGTTGACGGAAGGTGGAAGATATCATCATTCATGTCTCGAATTCATCTAACTTCTTTTAGGGTTAGGGTTTTAGATTTCGTGCTGGGGCTTGTCAGCGATAATAACCACATACAGGTACAGCACCTCATAGCCGGGTCGCTTCGGTTCTAAACTTCATGTTCCAGTGATATATGACTGTAAGTAGTCATCATGACTTGTCATCTATACGATTTCGAGTTTTCGTTCGCACACAGCCTGCAACAACAACAACGAATCCCAGCTGGTCCCAAGCACACAGAACCCAAAGGCAAACTACTTCGCACGGTATAGGGACCGCAATAGCTGCCGGTGAAAGCGTCCTCTACTATTGTATCTTGCATTGAACTCGGCGACTTGATGAGATCCAAGCATGAGCAATCCGCGCCTGCCAATCGCGACTTTGTATTCCCTCAATACGACTGTATTGTACAGTATACATGCAATTCACGAGGCGCCTGAAGAGTCGGTACACTACCTTGAATTAAAACCACGATATAGCCAATTACAGCCGAAGCGGGAAACATGTGAGATCATCAGACACACCTGACCATGCAAGTGTGAGACTAGCCGTCTGGGCGCCACAAGAACCACGAAACTCAGCAGTGAGGGGAACCGACAAAGTAGCTTTTCCTCGAATCGAAACATTCACAGTTCCTGGCGTGTAATTGAAGAAGACGGTCGCCATCATGTCGCAGAAGCTGAAGATCTGTTGTGCTGGCGTTGTTATTGTTGCTGCACTCCCCTTTGCACTTGCCGCGGATCAAGTTCCCCTCATTCACATCCAAGCTCCCGAGACTGTAACGACCACGGCATTGCCTTTCCCGTCAACACCCGCCGACCACTGGACGCCTTCGGACCGTCCGGACCCGTATGTCTGTGAGTACCTTGGGGAGAATGACTGCTGGCAGCCCTCGCTCCCGGGTGGCGGAGCGCCATACTCGCACGACGGCAACTGGCCGAAGCGAAGCAAGACTTGCGTCGTGAAAGCTGGAGGCGACCCTAATGGCGATGATGCTCCAGCCATCCTCGCTGCTTTCGACGATTGCAAGTCCGATGGCCACATTGTGTTCGAGAATACGACTTACTATGTCGGTACGGTGATGAACACGACTGGGTTGCAGCATGTGGACATCGAGGTGAACGGAACTTTATTGTGGAGTGATGACATCGAATACTGGCTCGGAGCTTCCTTGCCTATTGGTTTCCAAAATCAGACATCGGCATGGTTCCTTGGTGGTGATGATATCCATTTTTATGGACATGGCGCGGGTACTCTCGACGGCAACGGTCAGGTTTGGTACGATTGTAGGTGATGATCCTTTCCGAAGTAACAAAGAGGTCAATTAACTTCAAACGCCAGGGAACCAGGGAAGGTCGAATATGCACGGTAGACCTCACGCCATCACGATATCCGATACGACAGAGTCTGTTATCGAAGGGCTTCGCTTCGTCCAGTCTCAGATGTGGACAATGACCGTAGCCCGATCAGAGCGCGTGCTCCTCCAAGACATTTACGTTAATAGCACTTCTGGGCCTGGCAGGGATTTCCGAAGCATCGTCAACACGGACGGAGTAGATGTGTGTTCCTGCATCTTCAATCCCAATCGAAACGGACCTTGCTGATTTCAGGGTGCAGACGGTATATGCCAACAATATCACATTCCTACGCTGGATCGTCAGCAATGGAGACGACTCGATAAGCATGAAGCAAAATTCGACAAACATCTACATTGCGAACTGCACGTTCTACAACGGGTTGAGCTTTGCCATGGGGTCGATTGGACAGTACCCTGGGCAGATCAACGTGATTGAGAATGTCACCGCCGAGAACATCATCCTATACGACACGATTTGGGGAGGCCGTATAAAGACTGTGCGTATGTCCAGGCCTTCGCTCTCGCTTGCTGACTAAAACATGTAATAGTGGACTGGAGTGAACACCGGCTACCCGCCAAATGGTGGAGGTATGTGCCTGCATCACGTGCGAGCAATCCAGATCTCGTTAAGATCTAACGTGGTAATAGGTGGTGGCTATGGCTACGCACGGAACATCACGTTCCGCGACTTCGAGATGCACAACGTGCAGCAAGCATGGGGCATCACGCAGTGCACGTCTTACAACGGCGTTCCAGGCGGCTGTGACACTTCCAGATTCAAGATCAGTGACATGCATTGGGGCACTGCTCGCGGTACACTGCGTGGCGACAGGGTTGCCACGCTGGACTGCAGCGGCGAGGCGCCCTGCGAGGACATCGAGTTGTATGACAACAACCTGACTGTTGCGGGCGATGGGCGAGATGCCAAGGTGTACCTGTGTGACAATGTCGACGGCGAGATTGGGTTCGAATGCTCGGAACCGTGCAACGGACGCTGTCCGTCCTGAGGGCAAAGGCAAGAATGGGTAGGCACAGTAGGCTGTGCGTGTGCAGCTGTCAAAGGTAGTACGTACCTGTCATCGTGCCTCTCGCGCGCCTCGATACCACGGTACGCCGACATGCATCGTCTTCGCTTGTTGCTGCACGTGGGCTCACCGTGCGCCTCGGCTCGGTGCTGAGACGAGGGAGAGAAAGCGAGCAATCAAAAGCGCAGATACGTGTAACAATGCATTATGCAATCCAGCCGTACGCTGGGCTGACATGAGATGCTCCCAAAATATTGGCCCAGCCCGGCACAGTGTAAATTCTCCGATAATCGTCGCCAGGAATGGATGCAAGGCACTGCAGGGCAGCAGCCAAATACGGCGCTCAGCAGGCCAAGAGCCCACAGCCCGGGGGTGGTGGTGAGTGTGAGAGGGTGAGGGTGAGGGTGAGGGTGAGACCACGAGAGAGCACGCGGTGCGAGCCAGTGAAAGAGCGGCAAGCGGCAAGCGGCAAGCGGGGAGTCGAAGTCCGTGATCGTCGCCCAAAGCAGCAAGGGCGCTCGCTTGGCCAGAAAGAAGCCAAAGGTCCTCAACCACAGCCATACGCGTCCATCTCTACCACCCGCCTAGACTCACTCTCCCATATCACACTTCTGTTGTGCATTCTTCGTCGTCTGCCGCTGCTGCAACACGCACTTGCATGCCATGTTGCACAGATGCTGCGAACATCCGCGTTGAGTGCACAATGGAATTGTCCGACGCCAGCCCTGCAGCCACCAATATGCATCGCTGGCGCGTCTTGGCCTGGCTCTTGGGACCAGCATCGTCGGCCTGCCCAGCCTGCCTTGCTTATACCAAGAACTGCCACGCCTGCAAAGGTAAGGCTTTTTGCTGCCACTAGAGTCTTGGAAGCTGCTATTAGCGGACGCTACGGTGAGTCTCTGGCAAGACGTCAGATCTGACCAGCAAGGTTTCGGCTCACAGCAGACTACCGCTGTTCTTTTTGAGGTGATTCCAAGGCGGCCCCATGCGATCACCGACTTGGTATCAGCATACCGATGGTCTATAGCCTCTTGGCCAAGATATGCGATGCGATGCTGTGATCCTTCTGCCAGCATGGGCCCTACATGCCAGCTGCATATGCCTCATGGGCCTTTGGGTTGTGGACGACGAGGAGGTATATCAACCCAGGTATCATCCACAAGTTCCTCGACTTCCTACACCATCACATAACAATCGCTCCTACAATTCAAAGCATTTCCTTGGTTCCAAGAATTTCAAAGTTTAACACTCGCTCTTCAATAACCAACACTCAACAACAACAACCAACCAACCAATCACTCGACTTAACAACCGTCAACATGCGCACCGCAGCCATCTTCGCTTTCGCCTCGGCCATGGTTTCTACCGTGCTCGCCGCACCTGCTCCTGTCGCAGCCGCTGTCGCTGCTCCCGGTGGTGACTGGAAGCACAAGGGCTCCTGGGGTTGGGGCCGCCCCTGGAACGGCAACAAGGGCAAGGACAAGAACAACAACTGCTTGACCGATGAGGACGCCCAAGAGGTCGCCAGCGTCTTCCAGCAGCTCATCCAAGGCTACACTCTTGAGCTCACTGAGGAGGCACTTACCGTGGACTTTGTCGACTGGAGCTCCGCTGTCAACATCATCCGCAACCGTGGTGGTGAGGGACCCAACGTTGTCAACGCTGTCACTTTCACTTCCCGTGAACAGTTCAGCGCCAACCACGGCAAGCAGCCCAACATCCCCTTCGAGACCCTCAACGTCTTCCACGGCTGCAACCACACCTCTGTCAGGTGGCAGACTCTCCGCTCTGGTAACGGCCAGCCCAAGGAGCAAGCCGCCATCGTAAGTCATTCACAATACCATAATCATTCGTGGCATCAACTAACTTTCTCTTCAGCCCGTCGTTGGTACCGCCATCCTCGAGACCATCCCCGACTCGGAGAACAGCTTCGGCTGGCGCATCAAGACCCTCTTCTCTGAGTTCAACACTGCCGCCTGGCTCGTAAACAACGGTGTCTTCACCCCCAACAGCACCCTGACTCCTCCTCCTGCCAAGCGTGATCTCGGTGAGAGCATGAGGCTCAGGATGTAAGTCACCCATGGTGACTGCATGATCCCAGCCATCAAAACAGGGCAATCCTGATTGAAAGCAATGCATTTCCCCCAGAGATTAACGGATAATGGTTCAGCTAATGTGTCGATGTCGGATGATTAAAGTTGAGTGCGACGAGTGTGGTTATATGTATACACTGGAGTCGGGTATCTTTTTTTTTCGCGAAGGCGGCTTTTCGTCAACGCATTTGGTCTTTTATTTCGTAACAACCACTGCTACTTCTAGCGAGGCGTTTAAAACGCGATCTGTGCAAAATATTCAAACGTTTGCTCATTACCTCTCATGCTTTCTTCTCATGCTGCTCCCTTCTCTTCCTCATCCTTGACCCGTTCTGCAGCAACGGCTTCCTCTGCCGCAACTTCCTTAACATCCGTCGAGACTGAATACCACACCCAACCCAACACGAACAACGCAGCAAAAAGCACCGAAGCCGACAAAGCCAACCGCCACCTCGCCTCACACTCCGGCATAACCCAACAAGCACACCACCTCACCACCGGCGTCACAATCGCCGCGCGCTCGGCATGCAGGTCCGGATTCACAGTAATCAGCAACCCGAGCACAGCCAGCAATATCAGGGCCAGGATAACGACCGTGATGACCTGAATCGCCGCCAGCAAGATGGAGATGTTCTTGGTGGTCTGCAGGACTTCGAAGCCGGCCGTGACTAGTGGCGTGACTTGGTCGAAGGCCGCGTGGATCTGGCGACTGTAGGGGATGCCCATGGTGGGCGGTCTGCAACTTCGTTGCTTTGCGTTTGCTTGTTGTCTCGGGTAGACGCGTGGCAGTGGGAGTGCAAGGCTGCGGTTGAGGTTCCAGGTGTTGGATTATTGTATCACTGCTGCGGGTGTTGGCGTTTCAAACGCTTGGTGTTGGTGTTGGCGTTGGCTTTAGTGTTGTTGCGCGGCTTGTTTGCGCTTTACTGCTGCTGCGGTGCGTTGTGATGTGCATGCGCATTACATGGGTATGTAGAAGCGATGATGCGGGCATGCGTCTTTTGTGGCGGTGGGTCAGCCTCATGATACTGGGATTTGCCAAGAGTGTTACCACTTTATCTTGTACTATCTACATGCAGCTTCGTGCAGCTGGTTGCATCGACGCCGAGGCTGATTAATGCTGTTGATACAAGATACTTGCTGACTTGTGCAGAAAGCCATCTTGAGCTTGGTGGAGGTTGTGGAAATGCATATAGTCTGGGTGGCGCCCTATGCACGCGTGCACTTGCAATATGGCAGGGTTGTAGTCTAATAACACTACAGTAGGCCGTACCATAGTCGCTGGAGTCGGCTGTGTATAGTACAATTATTCGCGAGGATGCTAGCAATCTGAGATGCATGTAGTCTTTCGTCTCTTCCACGTGGCTGACAAAGACCGTGACCCGACCCAAATATAACAACTCTGCGCTTCTCTAAAGCAACAACTTCCCACAACTAATGACCAATTCGCCGTGCGAGCTTGCAAATAAATCTGCCGATAATGCCTACATTGAACGTCGCCCTCTACCTCATCCCTCTCGCTTGGTTGCTGGCCATGCTGCCTCGCGTATATTCTTTGAGAACATACGCCGCTCACTCCAAGCCATGAAGAAGAACCCACGGTCAATCCCAGTTATCGTGGCAGCCGGCAAGACACTCTCACCACAAGTTCGCGATCGGATCCTACGCGCCGAAAGCGCGATGACCAACGGCTATGACAACCTTGGGTTCTTCGCAGCTGCCGTGCGCGTGGGGAATGTGGCCAGACTGGATGCTTCGCTGCTGAATTGGCTTGCCACGGTGTATATCGGAAGCCGTCTGGTGTACATCCCGGCGTACATTTACAACGATACTGTTCGCTCTGTGTACACGAGGTCTGTGGTGTTTGCAGTTGGGCTGATTGTCAACGTGGCTCTGTTTATGCTTGCTGGTGTTAGGTTCAATGAGAAGATCTGAAGAGTTTACAAAGCATGAGTTTGACCATTGTTGATGTTACAGTACTTTCAGCGCGTCTTGGAATCGGAGCGCTGAACGATACCCCCTTGAGCATCATGGCAGTAAGACCGAGCCCCTTCAGTCTTGAACACCATAGGTGGGTACATGCAGGCAGTGTATCGTTTGAAGGTGCTGGCTCCGGCAGCAGTGCAGGATACAAGCACACAAGGCTACGCTTCCCGTTGTGTCCAGCAAGCGAGATGATCACAGAGATCAGGAAGCAGAGTCGATCTTGACGCGCTCGATGCGTCTCCCCTCGTCCAAGAGCAGAATTCCGGGTTCCGGCAACGTCGTAAGGCTGCTCATGGTGGAGACGGTGACGGCGCAGCGATCCACTTTTGCATCCTGAACGTCCAAGCTTTCCAAGGATGTTCCAGGTTTTTGCGCGTGAACTCTGCATTGCGATCGTCCTTACACCTAGTAACAACTATAACAATGGTCTTGTTCGGGTCCGTGTGCCGCAAACTATGACGCTGTTAAGGCAAAGACTACTAAGCTGCGTGACATGGTAGATTAGATCGAGGATCTTGCAAGGTGGTATACATATCTGTAAATCCTGAGTTGTGAGTTTCTTTTTTTTTCTCGACTGCACTCCATCAACGATCACCAACATGCTGTCCTACCTCGCCCTTCTCCCGGCTGCCTTTGCCTGGCAACAGCGCCCCTTGTACTCGGACTACGAATTCAACCCGCTGGAGCACCTTGCTGGCATCGCACCGTACTTCGAGCCCAACGACCCTCCCAGAGATCCTTTGCCTCCCCAAGGATGCTCAGTCACCCAGGCCGCGTACTTGGTCCGCCATGCAGCGATTAATGCCAATAGCTTCGACTATGAGACCTACCTCGAGCCCTTCATTGAGAAGCTCTCCAACACCACCGTCGACTGGAGCGAAATTCCCGGCCTCAGCTTCTTGGACTCCTGGTCCGCCCCCGATATTGAGGAGCAGTCCAAGCTGACCAGGACTGGCCGTCTGGAGGCAAGCCACCTTGGTGTGCAAATGAGCTACCGCTACCAGGACTTGAAGCTCCCGAAGAATGTCTGGACCAGCACTGCTGAGCGTACTGTCGTCAGCGCAAAGAGCTTCGTGCGTGGCATTGAGCAGGAGGAAGATGAGATTAAGGTGGTCGAGATCTACGAGGGTGAGGAGTCGGGCGCCGATTCTCTCACACCATACAAGGCTTGCCCGGCTTACTCTGGTTCCACCGGCTCGAAGCAAAGTGGTGAATACGTCAAGACCTACACCAAGCCCATCATTGCCCGTCTCGAACATCAGGCACCTGGATTCAACTGGACCTCCAACGATGTCGTCGCGATGTTCGAGATGTGCGGTTATGATACTGTTATTCGTGGATCCTCCCCGTTCTGCTCTGAGGTCCTCTTCCGTCCCGATGAGTGGCTGCAGTTTGAATACGGTCAGGATCTTCAGTACCACTTCAACAGCGGCTATGGTGCCCAGTACTCTGGTGCCATTGGCTACCCCTGGCTTAACAGCACGATGAATCTCCTTACCGCCGACCGTACCGATAACGATGAGGATATTTACGTCTCTTTCACCCACCGCGAGCTCCCGCCCATGGTTCTCGTCGCACTTGGCCTGTACAACAACTCCGCTCTCACTGGCGCCAACAACATCAACGATACCATGCCGCTCAACCGCGTCAACTACCAGAGGGCATGGCACAGCTCCCATATCCTTCCTTTCTTGGGCAACATTGCCATCGAGCGCATGGACTGCGCTGAGTCCTTCGGCTACTCAGACGGCTCCAACGGTACCGACACTGAATACTACCGTGTTCTGGTCAACCGTGTTCCCCTCACCCTCCCTGACTGCTTTGATGGACCTCAGGAGAGCTGCTCTCGCGAGATGATGCAGGGCTTCATCAGGGAGCGTGCTGGTGTTGTTGGCGAGTTCAGCGAGGTGTGCAACGTCGACTACAACAACTCGACCGATGTGCTTAACATCTACACGACGAACACTACTGGCAAGGCTGTGGGCAGATGATTGCAGATGTACTGAGAACCCATGCTGCAAGAAAACTAATATCTATGAATTAATGTATATACCAACTCTACGATTCTGACACATGTCGCATCCACAGTAGTTCTCGCGCGCTCAGTGGTTTTCATCTTAAGCAGAGCAATCTCAGGGTTATGCTGACTAACTACCTCTAAGCATGGTCTATAGGCGACGGACCGATTCCAATGTCAATCGTAAAAACGTACAAAGGTTTCTGCACGAAGCTTGTGCCATTGTTGAACGGTGTGCCACGGTTCAATTGAGCCGCCGGCATCCAAAGCTTCTGCTGCGCGTCTACCCACATGGCGTCGACCCACAAGAGCCGTTCATCATGGATGAACACGGACGTGGTGCCGTTGGGCGAGATCTTGATAATCTCTTGTCGATCTGTGCTACTCACATATATGTTCCCCTGTGCGTCAATCGCCGTGCCGCCTACTTTCTGTCAGTGCATGCATATGGTCAAGCCCTAATGCTTTGCAAACTTACCTGTCGAAGGCGTGAGTGCATATGGTTCAGTGTAATGACCCAAGACGGACGCCATTGAAGAATTGTAGAACGCTTGGTCTATAACCTTTGTCGGGACTCGATACATCCCGCCAGAAGCTGGCTGGTAATATAGCCATTCAGCATCAGGTGAGACTTCTAGCTGATCGGCATAGATGAACTGGAAGCTGCCATCAGGGCTATGCAAGAGAAGACCCTCTGCTGATATGGGCATGCTTCCTTGCGTCGAAATGTCGTCCTCAAGGAATCGTCGAGCTTCACCTGAGGCGAGGTCCAGGACTATCAATGCTGGTACGCCGGCGTCGGTTAGGTAGGCTTTATTGGCGGCTGGGTTGAAGCGGATATCGTCGAGCAGACTATTTGCGAGCGTGACATTGCCCATTGGGTAGATTCGCGAGACCTTATTAGTGTTGACATCAATCACGACGAGCTTCGGACCTTCTGGCAGATTCACAGGCTCTCCAAAGGCAGGGCTTCCGACATCGACAGCCCACAGATGGCCATCAGGTCCTATGCGCTGGCTATTGATTCGTACAAAATGCGTTGCTGGGTCCTTTGTAGAGTTGTACGAATTCCATTCGAGATTTGGGTACGCTTCAGTCGTATTTCCGACTTTTTCGACGATAGTAGGGCCAGTCGATCCGTCGACGCGAGCGTAGAGAAGGAAGACGCGGCCATCAGGAGTTGTGCTCACGCCATTGATAGGCGTCTCGGTGACTATAGCTGTCTCAACACGCGGGTCTATTTGAGCAAGAGCAGGAATTGACAGAAATGCGCAGAATGCTGCGATACGACAAAGGCGAGACATGTTGGGTTGTTGGTGTTCGGCTGTCACAATGATAAGCTACAACAAGGCTCGTCAAAAGGCTCGCAATTTGGACATAAGCTTAGTCTATCCAAGTGTGACGTAGTATATGCGGCAGAGAGAAGAAGAAAGCGTCTCGGTAAGAGGGGAAGGAGTTATATTGCACCATGGCACCATTGCCGGGGCCGTCAGAAGAGATCGTCGTGCGGAGAAGCTCTCTTGCCGTGATGATTGCCCAGACATGCAGCAGCAGGGCTGTGATTGATGCAAGGTGAAACTTGTGCTGGAAAACTGAATGCATTGGATTATTCTATGCTAATATTTGTGGGTATATCGCTAATCTCTCGAAATTCGCATCTAAACAAGGCAAGTTGCCAAACAAAACTCCAAAACAAACGCAACCATGAATGTATGTGTCGTCAATCGTGTAGCGCCATCCATAACAGTATGAAGATCAGTACTGCGCTTCCTGCAATAGAGCAGAGGCCATAGAGTTGTGGCCGCCAACGAAGATCGTCAGGACTTCCGGGTTGGTGCCGGTCACGACGCCCGCAGTGTCAGATTCTGGGTCAGCAGCGACATCGTCGTAGGAGAACGTGTAGCCAAGATTGTCAAGTTGGTTCGCGTGTGTGATGGCGCTGTACCAGTTGAGAGTTTCCGTCTTGTAGTATTGATCCGGCTTGACACTTGGCTGCACATTACCGCCATCAATCATGAAGGTTCCGCGATTGAGAGCAGCGCAAAGACGAGGTACCACAGCCCTGTGGACATCGTTGTCGTCTTCGTGGATGGCAAATGGACCCGTGTTGCAACCAAAAATGTCTTCTGCGGTGGGAGCAGGGTAAGGTCGGTTGTCGCCTTCGCAGTGAAGCTCCCTGGCGGTGCCCTCAGAAGAATTGTCGGAGCCTTGAAAATTACATTTGACCATTCCAGCAGCGGCCTGAGTGTTGATTGTGATGCCATCCTTTGAGTACATGCTCATGGTTTCGTTTGTGTAAGGGTACCAGTAGTCCGAGAAGGCCGTCTTGTTCATAGAGACCAGGCCTGCAGGTGACAACACACGCATGAGTTGGCCCTCTTCGTTGTTGATACATAGCTGATCCCAGGGTTGACCATCCTTCTTGGCCTGATCTCTGAGGTCGTTGCAGATCTTGTGCTTGCCGCCTGTGGGAACGCCCTTCACCTCACTTGTGTCGTTTCCATGGCGGCGGAGCTTGAGACCAAGTGCCATACCGACAAAGTCAACAAAACTCAAATTGGCATACAGACCCCAAGTCTTCGAGTTTGTCAATTCAGCAAATCCCCAGTTGAGGTTCTTGTTGCCGTCATCCGGGTTGAATGGCGATGGCTCGGCAAGTCCTTGGCCATCTGGGGTCTTGACCATGAACATCTGCAGATCGCCATCTGAGAAGTAGACGCGAGCGCTGTAGATATAGTCGGGCAGCTTCAGCGTTGTCGTACTATCTTTGGGACCGAGCCTGTGTACGACAGTACTGGGTAATGGCGTTTTATCACCGTCTGCACCCTCCGCCTTGGGATAGTACCATTCGAAGTTCTCATCCAGTAGAATCAGGTCGCCGGCTTCGTCTCGGCCGGAAACGATGGCTTGAACATTGTCGCTGGCAATATTGTTGACCAGGTCTAGGTCCAATTTGCCGAAAGTAATATTGTTCGCAATCTCCGCAGCCACTAATGTAGCATTAACGAGACGAGTTGTGTTTGTGTTTGCGGCAGTAGTGTTGAGAGTCGACTCGGTGGTACGAAGGATTTGGGTAGCATTGCCTGTTGCATTCCAGGAGCCGACTGGATAAGATGCGCCGAGGCGTGCAAGTGTAACGAGAGAAAGTGCGAATGTCGGAAGAAGCTGCATGATGATGGATGGTTGTTGGGATGTGAAGACGAGAACGAATGCACAGTCTCTTCATCTTGATATAGATACAACGAGCAGACATGTTGAAGATGGTAGGTGGCTATTGCAAAGGCTGGTTGTGTAATTGAGAGGATAGGTGGTGACGGCCAAGTTGGTGGTATATGAGACAACAGGGTTGGGATGAAAGACTTGCTGAATCTAGGACGGGCGCACACACTGAATGACAACAGGTACGTGGAACCTGTTGAGTATGTGGCAGCGTTGCAAGAACGATGGAAAATCCATTATAAGTATTAAGCTTCTTGCACGCCGGGCAGGTGATATTGATGATATTGTATTGTCGTACGAGTAGATACCGCGAGCGTTGTACAGACCGTCCATACCAGTCGCATGGCATAGCTTGGTAATGGCCGAGTCTCCAGCGGCATGGGGCGCACATTGTCATCCGCCACAGGGGGCTTGGTCGAGAAGCCAGAGCCTTGTTCGATGGCCGGTGGCTGGTATGGAAAGGTCTGAGCAGCGAAAACGCTGGTGCAGCACTGCCGACAGATGTCTCGGTTTACACTTGGCTGTCTCAGGTTGGGCGATTCAAACGCGCGGTCGTGACGAGCAACGTGGAACGCGTCATGATGAGCCAGGTAGATATGAATAGACATTGCCATTCAATCATTGGCGAGAACGGCACCTTGCCTTGTTCTCCAGGCCGGAGGCGCTCACGTTAACCATTGCTGGTGCTGAGCTCGTCGTCATCCACGCAAGAGAAAGATCCGTAAGTAAGCTCCCTAGAGTATGAACATTGAGCTACTCCTTAAGTTCATGACGAGATCGCTGAAGTATCCGGACGTCTGATTTGCGTCACTTTCTGTGAGGCTGACGAGTTGTGTGTCAATCGAGAAGGTCGAGACAAGGAACTCTTGGTAGGTCCCTTGAAAGTCTAGCCATCGAGTTCCGCAAAGGAGGGTCTGTGCAGTGAACCGTTTCCCGCCCCTCGCATTTCTGGGTGCTCACCTGGCTGCTTCGAGGCTGCGTATAGCAGTATGACGACAATGTTGAATTCCAGTTAGCCGTCATTGACAGTAATGGTTGTCTTCCCGTTCTATCTCAATCTCCTAGGCTATGGTCACACATTGTGTGCATATTTGTTGTGGCGCTCTTAGCGCTATGTACCCTGCCACTTCTCGATGGCAATCAAGTGTCCACTGGGCGTAGATAACTCTCAGCCGCAAGCATATTGGTGAGTATCAGGCGATCTTTTGCTGGGTGCGATCGCTCAATGATGTGCTGTATATGTCGCCGCATTCGAAAACGGCTGGTTTGGCCATCAAGGGAGGGCAAGGGCAACGGAACGCCGCGCCGACGAGCCTTGAGGCATTACGGAGAAACGGAGAAACTCGACTTCGTGCAATGGAAGACAGGTATATGATCTCAAGGAATTGACGACGAATGCACAAACGCAATATTCGCAGATTGCCTTTGAGCAAGTCTTAAAATTCCCATTATGTCAGCAACTACAACTGTCCTCGCCTCTTCTGCGGTGCCTACCAATGACATCGAGCTCGAGTCCATTGATCACAGGCACAGAGCAGGAGAAGAAGATCTAAACTCAACACAAACCACGAGTAAATCTGGACGCGATTGGAAGCTACTGTTTCAGTTGACCAGCTGCGGAGTCTCATTCTTCGTTGCCGGGGTCAACGATGGTAGCCTTGGGGCTCTACTACCTTACGTCATCCGCAGTTATGGATTAACCGCCGCGATAGCGTCCAGCGTGTAGGTCAATCTTTCATCTGCCACTCACTGTAAGTATTCTGATCTGATTGCAGTTATGCTGCCAATTTCTTTGGATGGCTCGCAGCAGCTTTTGCAAACACTCATCTGAGCCAGTATCTCGATCTCGGAGCATTGCTCGTGCTGGGTGCCGCGCTCCAAATCGTTGCTCAAGCATTACGCGCCTGGGAAACTCCGTTCCCACTGTTTGTGGTTACATTCTGGTTGACGAGTGTGGGTCAGGCATTTCAAGATACTCACGCAAACAGTCATGTCGCTAGTGCGAGCAAGGGTGCCCATCGATGGCTCGGGTTCATTCATGCTATGTACATGGCAGGCTGTCTGGTTGCTCCGTTCGCTGCGGCACCCATCGCTTCGGTAAAGAATCCTTCCGTTTGGTATTTGTTCTACACTGTACCAGCTGGACTTGGCGCTATCAATTTGGGCATGTGTCTGCTTGCCTTCCGAAGCACATTCCGGCTGAAGGGTACATCGCAAAGCTCTCCTACCAACGCAGGCTCTCGAGACGAACACACATCCGAGTCGCAGCACAAGACTGCTAGTCATTTGATCAAGCGGACGCTCAGGCAAAGCAGTCTGTGGTACATCAGCGTCTTCTTTTTCTTCTATCTGGGAATGACCTTAACCGCCAGTGGATGGGTTGTTGAATATCTTGTTGATGTTCGAGATGGAGACCTCGAACGTGTCTCTTACGTGCCTGCGGGCTTCAGTGGTGGATGCTTGCTCGGACGGCTTTTACTGCCAGAGCCGACTCACAAATATGGTGAACGACTCATGGGCACGATATACCTGACTATATGTCTCGGCGTCCAGTTGGTCTTCTGGCTGTACGTTAAACTTACACTTTTCAAAAGTAGAGTCACTGACCAAAGTATCCAGGGTACCGAACATCATCGCTGCATCTATTGCGATCAGCGTATTTGGGTTTTTCTCCGGTCCCCTCTTTGCTGCTGTAAGTCATTCAACTACTATTAGACATGCCTAAGCTTACACAGATTCAGGCGATGTCTGTGGGATCAAGGTTGTTCTCATCCGAAACGAGATCTACTGCACTCTCTATGGTCTTCGTTTTTGCGCAAATGGGCGGCTCTCTCTTTCCGATTATCACGGGGCTTCTCAGCACCAAGATCGGTGTCTGGGTGTTGCAGCCCGTTCTTGTATCATTAATTGCAGTCACCCTGGTGTGCTGGTTCATCATCCCCAAGCCCAAAGATTCGGAAAACGATGAATTACACCAGGAGTAGATTTCCTGGGATGCATAGCCATCCGTCACGCGTACGAATTGTGTACAATGAAAATCAAATATGCTATCCTACCCGTGGTACATGCTCTCCATCCTCCATCTCGTTCTCGCTAGATCTACGTCTATCCTCAGCTCTTTCTGAAGGCACCACAGTCTCATGCTGATACAGCTTCATGTTGACAAACAAAGCATACAGGCCGAAATCGTAAGCCAGACGCAACGCTCCAGCCACCAAAAATGCAATCCAGAACCGATCACCAGCGGCAAGAAGTCCAGTAATAGAGGGTCCAATCATAGCAGCGATTGTCCGTAAAGTGGCGGTGATGCCCATCACTGCTGTGCGCTCCTCCGGCTTTACGACTGCGGCGATGAAAGCTGCGCGTGGCGCTTGATCCATGTTGTTCAGACCGGCGCGGATGAAGAGAAGGACGATAGACATCCAGAAGTGTGATGGCAAGCCGAAAAGAAAGACAGCCGCAGATGATGGTACATGAGTGAAGACCATAGTGTTGATCAAGCCAATTCTACGAGCCAATGGTCCGGCGAAGACGCTAGATATCGCCGCTAACAAGTATGAGACCGCTGTCACATCGCCGAGCGTTGCTTTAGAGGGATTGAATTCTCTTTCCAGCCACAAGTTACACAGGGCAAAGGGCACCATACCGTCCGCAAGACTGTCGGCCATAAGCAGGATCCAAAGCTTATACATGATCCGGCGTGTCGGTGCGGAGATGTTTGAAAGCCAGCTGCCTATCCACGATAGCAGGCGATCTGATTGAGCTGTTGGAGGCTCAAGGATTTTGGGTGCCTGTGGTAGCGAGGGTTCCTGCTCATCAAGTTCGATGTCATAACTCTCATTCTGTGAAACTTGAGCGTAGGTATCCGAGGTGTCGTCTGCTTCGCACGCATCCGTCAAGAAGTACACCAGGATAGAGTTCACCACTCCCATGACTGCATAGCCAACAAAGATGGAGTGATATGCATTGACCAGAGACCAGCCTCGACCATCTTGCAAGAATTCTATAATCCTGCCAGCGATTTCGCCACCGACTGACAGTCCCCAGGTCGGGATCGTCACATACCAGGCTAGTACATCAGAGCGGGTTGTCGGACCTGTAAGTTGGGAAAGGATAGACCTAGCAGAACCAGTCAGCTAAGCTGGAAACTTCAGGCACGGTGCGAGGCGACCATACTCCTCGATAGCTCTAAAGGGACCGAAGTCTCCTCCAGTTGTGCTGACCACCCCTGGGTATCATTAGCATACCATTTAGCAAAACCCGACTGAATTCATTCATCAGGCCAGAACTCACCAACGATGGCAGCTAGTAGCAATATCCAGAAGTTCTCGAAGTAGGAAAACAGCAGGCCGGACAAGACCATAAGTCCGGATCCTGCGAACAGTATTCTCCTGCGACCAACGCTATCCGCGATCATGGTCAAGAAGATTCCCAAGAAGACGTCGCCAAGAAGCGTTAAGGTCATAAACAAGCCAATCCGGAAATCAGTGAATTTCAACTCGGCAAAGAACAAGGCTGACAAAATATAGGTCAGTCGATGGTTAATAGCAGGCATGATTTACCAGCATACCTAGCATGACTTGCGTTCCGCCAAACGAGATCATTCTCATAGTTCTCGCTGTGATGATGAGATAGGCATTGCGGCCTGTAGCCTGGATGGAGGCCAGACCAAACTCATTGTAGAACCAGTTGAGCGAGCGAGTGATTGATGCCATGCGGCAGCGTTACACGAAATTATGATGGTATGTGGTTTCGATTGTGACTGCGATATATGGTATGTATGCAATCGATATATGTCGTAGTATTGGTATTGAAGCCCTAAGTTTGGCGGTAACGAAAGTGGTTTGCAGAGTCAGACTTGCTGGTCATTCAGTAGACTCTAGGCCGATGTCGGCAAAGTCTAATGTGGAAGGTGGTTTGCAAATCTTCCAACTTTCGGCATGAATATCTTCCGAGCATCCTTCAACCAGTTCAATATCACCTCGTGCGTCATTTTATCATGCTGCCATAAACATCTCCAGCGAGATTGATCACGAAATGAGGAGTCTATTTCTCTCGTACAAGCAAGATTCGCGGGAGTTGTATCACTCGTTTCGAGGTCGATCTTTCATGGGTATTTATTCAGACCCTCCAATCGTACATATTGCGACAGCATAATTGGCTTGAACTGGACAATCCATCCATCTTCGACTCTATGAGCGCTCTGGCCAAGCGTCCACAAGTCCCTCGTACACTGTAATGTTGCCAAACTCGATCTCCCCCGAGCCCTCCACGATGTAACCGAGCTTCCTCGAGGAGCTGTACCACGACCTGAGAAGAGTTAGCTAGGATTCACTACTGATTCAATGCATTTCAGAACACGTACCAGACCCAGGTGCTTAGCACGAATCTGTCGTTTGCCCAGATCTCTACAACGGCGTTGTCAACGATGATGGTAAGGTCGAGGATTTCAATCTTCTTATCGCCAGAAGGTTCCTGGATGTCGAAAAGTCGCAGCTTTCCGGCCTGAACGCCCGTTGCGATGCCTGGGGTATTAGATGCTGCTGCGCTGGAGTTTGCGCGATCGATGAGGAGGGTTTCGTTGGAGAACTCTGCACAAGTGGTCAGCTGTTGAAATCCGAAACGCACACTATACCTAAATGGACTCACGGTAGTAGATGCTCGTGGACTCTTCATCAGACTCCAGAATGCGGAAACCAGCCTTCACATCGCTGTCGTTATCGCGAGCGCTGTTGGGAAACTCGATAGATGCCCTCATCATGAAGAACTTAGAGCTTGGTGTGAAGTCGAAATCACTGTTTGACTTGATGCTGCGAGCTGGCTGGTGATACACCTCAGTGGCGTTCTCGGTGAAAGCGCTGTACGCCTCACGGACAATCTTCTGGCGGAGGGTGGTAAGTTCCACAGTGCCAGCGCTCTCATCGCGAGCTGTGACCAGCCAAGAAGCCTTCTCGTCAATGAGACTGTTATCAACAACATTGGAGATGTTGCCCTTGCTGAGTTCACGAGCGGTAAGAAGCGTACCGTCCCATCCTTGCTGCGCCTTGGGGAAAGCGCTTTGTCCATAATCATCGTTAGTCAACCACAAGTATGACAAGAAGCGATCGACAGTAGTTCCACTGTTTTGAGAAGCCTTGGAAGAAGCAGGCAATAACTTGCCAGCCGCAGCATATGCTTGGATACCCCAGTCAAGCACTCCAGCCATGGTGGGCTCGAACTTCACTGTGCCGTTCTCGGTGGTTGATACATTGCCGTTGATCCACAGCATGTCATGATCGGGCGACTTTTGCAAGGGAACGGGGAAATCGCCACCTTCAGTGCCGATAGTGGTGAAGAAGTCGCCAGCAACATCTTCGTTGCCGTAACCAGTTTCCGAGAGAGTGAAGACGTTAGCGACTTCAAAGTTCTGTTGAGTTCTTATTAGCAAAAGTGCCTCACCTAAGGGCGATCATACACTCACAAATGCCCAGCGGCCAGCCCAAGTACCGTCACCCCAAGTAGAGTTGACGGGCTCTTTCCACCACTCGCCCAGATAATCCCAGTCGCGGAATTCCGGATCGGCTTGACGGTATAAGAACTGAGAGCCTCCAACTCCATGGACACCGCCGCTGATGACATTATACCAGGTGCCGTTGTCGCTTCCCAAAAGCTCGTCAAGATATTGATTTTGGAAGACGAAAGGGTCCCGGAACGCAGTCACGTTCAGCGAATTTGAACCGTTAGGGGCGCCGGGAATGACAGGGCCTTGTCTGACTTTCGAGAAGTTGGCACCTCCATCGGTAGAAACGGCAAGACTTGCGGTCTCCGCGCCTTTCGTGTATGGGATGGTCCAGTGGATGGGCAAGTATGAGACAGATGTGTACAGCAGAGTTGCAGAATCATTGATGCCTGATGGGATTACGGAGCCATCGAATACTGCTACCTGTTGATGCGTACGTTAGTCTCTATCCGCCTTTGCTTGCCCCGAGACATTCGGTGGTTTGGGGGAACGAAATACCGGATCGTTGATACCACCAGGGCTGATGAAGAGCGGCACTCCAGGGTTCACATCGCGATAGGTCACCAGATTGTCAGTTGTTGCACCTGCAGCGCCAGAAGAGTTGTCGCTGCTATACAAGTAGCCAACGTGGAAGAGTCCAGTCTTTGGGTCCGTGTAGTGCACTTGTCGCGGTCAGCATGGAGGCCTAATCGTGTAAGTAGAACCCGACTCACTGCAAGGATCCCCAATGTGGTTCGATGGAGGAAGTACGTGCGCCTTCGGTCTCCAGGTATCATAGATGCTGTTGTTTGCCAGAGTGGACAAATTTGGCGGTGCGGAATTATAATCCAGGCCACCTGTCTGCCGTTTGGCATGCAAGCCCAGAATGTTCAACAAAGCTGCCATGGCGATGATGTAGGTGAGAGAATGCGTGTCGCAGGGATCGACTACAAGAAGCGTTCACCTTAAATATGTTCGTTTGGATATTGTCTCAATATTCCCGAGAGTCTTCCCGCGAGCCGCAATATTCTCAGTTTGGCCATCATTTATGTGCGGCGTCATCGCGGGCGTACTCTCTTCGGCGACTGGAGGAGCCTTCGGTCACTCTCGGCACGCTATAACAGAAGATCGTCATGAGAATTGCGGATTGTAGGTTGGAGAAGATGAAATCGGTGGATCGAAAGGAGCGCATTTGCTGGGGAAGTGGGGTCGGTGCTTTCGCGGCGGCATTCAGCCAAGCACCGCAAGGAACACGGCATCAACTTTGCTCTCTACTGATGACGAGGATGCTTGGATGAGGGCATTGCAATCTGTGTTCAAAGCGCTTGTTAGTATACGCCAGCGTATGAGGTTTGATGAGGAATCCGGCTTTCTCAGTGGCTCAAACACCCACTCATAGGGCTGCAGAAGAAGCAGCTAGCAGCACATGGGAGGCATTATCTTGAGACATGGCAATCATGACTTTCGCGTACCAACCACGTGCAAGAATACACATACGTATCAAATAGTCACCGTAAGTCGAATAGTTGGTTGGGGGGCTTGGGGAAGATGTCTCTGATGAAAAACTCAACCACGTGTCACTAAGCTGCTAGAATGCGGCATCAAGACAGAGTTTGCGACCACCACTGCCATAGAGTGTCTCTCAGGCATTTCCTACCCTGCAGATAAGTCTTTTGTAGTCTTACTGCAGGACAGACACGTTACTCCTCCAAACCCGCCATCCGCCTCTCCGCGTGAGGGGTAGCATTGGAAGATCGACCTCGGCCAGCAAGAGAGCTCAACAGCACATATATAATGGCCCGATCGAACGAGCTCTACTGGAACCCTTGAGAGATATTGTAGGTAGGTCAAGGACTCACTATTCCATAAGGACTTACAATCACCATGGGCGACGGCAAAGAGCGCAGCGTCTTCCAGAAGGCACAAGATCGCCTGTCTGCCATCACCAGTTCCGTCACAGGCACATCATACTACCAATTCCCTTCTTTCGATCAGCTACCCAAAGTCCAAGGGCAGCCGCAGGGCTGTCTATGGGGATTCTTCGACAAAGATGGGCATCGCGACGAGATTGGAACTCTCAACCTCCTCACGTCGGACGTCGTCCGCCGGGCAGCGAATGAGATTCGGACTGGCGAGCACGTCCAGCTAGACTGGTGTCTGGAGAATGTGCAATTCCCTGGCTTCGGTAGAAAGCCTTTCGAGCAGAAGGTAGTTGATCTGGCATCTCTTGGTTTCGCAGCGCTGGACGACGAGGTTTACATCAACACGCAATCGGGCTCGCAGTGGGACAGCTTGAAGCACTTTGCACACCAGAAGTCTAGGATGTACTACAATGGACTCTCTCACGAGGAGGCTGCGCAGTCGACGAAGAACGGCATTCATAACTGGTGTGAGAGAGGAGGCATCGTCGGACGAGGCGTGCTTGTCGACTGGCTGAGCTGGTATCGCTGTCAATATGTCTCTCAGCCGTGAGTTTACTGACAGTATCTGCAGGTATGAGAAGAAGCACGGAGACCCACCATCTGCTGTCAGTCGCCACGAGATTCCTGTGTCCGAGATTGAAGAATGCCTGAAGTGGCAGGGGACCTCGTTACGACAAGGCGACATTCTTTGTGTACGCTCTGGGTCAGTGGCCTTCGCCTGCGTCAATGATAAATACTGATAGCTCAAACAGCTATGTGCGCTGGCACAACTACGCTCACCCAGAAGAGCGCCAAAATGGAACGCAGAAGAATAGCCAAGCCATTGGACTGCAGAACAACGAGGCCACAGTCCGGTGGCTATACGACCACCACTTCGCCGCAGTGGCAGGAGATACTGTTGCCTTCGAAGCATGGCCACCACCAATGGAGACTGGTAAGGGACTCGTGAAACGAGACATTGCTTGCGGCTCTTTGCTGACTTGAACTTTTCACTCTGCAGGTTGGTGCCTACACGAGTGGCTACTTACAGAGTGGGGAACTCCCATCGGTGAGATGTGGGATCTCGAGACTCTCAGCAAGGTCTGCGAGAAAGAGGGCAGATGGACATTCTTCTTGACCAGTGCGCCACTACACGTCAAAGGAGGAGTCGGTACGTTCGAACGATCTGGGAAAAGTGGTGTTTGTGACAGACAGCTGACTACTGCCGTATAATATTAACAGGTTCACCGCCCGGCGCCATCGCCATTTTCTGATCTTGATGTGGTACGACAGGTTCTGACCTAGCAGGGACTAGAGGCCTTGAGGGTAACAGTGTATGGTTTGGAATGTCAAAGCTCAGGCTCAAGAGTGATGGCAAGGGATCGAAGCATTGACTTTTTGCCCCTTTCTCTATGGAATTGTACTTGTGATGTCTTGGAAGACCATGAGATCCGCTTCTTCCATGACATATAAACTGCTTAAGCATTACTTCTCCCTGGTCATGCATATTGTAATTTTGTCGAGGAGTGAAAAAGCTCGTCGTTATGACACAAGGGTGCCACAAAGCTGCGATCAATAGTTCTTCGGGCCGTACCCCGGACTCGTGCGGCACGAGCTGATCGTAAAATAAAGCCCCAGCCTCTTTTTCATTACAATAGCAACAATAACAAATATTAACAATCAATGCACGTGCCCCTTCGCGCGTCACGAGAAATTCCGTCACGCCCTTGAGCGAATCCATCCACAACACAACCTCTCTCTCTCCCTCTCTCACCACAACCACCACCACCACCCTCGACCTCCTCTCCACCACCACCATCACCACAATGCCTGCGACTCGGTCGCAGAAGGCGGCGCTCGCCTCGCCGCTCACCACAACCACGCGCAAGCGCAGCGTTTCGCGCGCTCCCTCCGCCGAGCCACCGGCTCGCAAGGCGCCGTCAAGGGCGGCGTCTCGAAAGACCTCCCCGGCGGCCACCGAGACGCCCGCCGTCGCCACCACCAAGCGCAAGCAGGCGGCGGAGGGAGCCGCAGAAGAAGCGGCGCAAGAGAGCCCCAAGAAGAGGGCGCGCACGCTCAGAGACATCGAGCTCAAAGAGCGCATTGCAAAGCGCATGGAGGAGAGAAAGGCAGCCAGAGAGCAGGAGGAGCAGCAAGCGCCGGAGGCAGCGGCGCAACCAATCACACCAAAGGGCCCGCACTCCCACCTGCCCACCTACCCGAGCCCATCACAGCAGCTCATCAACTACGAGCCGCTCGTTCCCCAGACCGCGCCACAGAGCGACAATCAATACTCCTGGTTGAAGCCGAGTGAAGCCCTTCAGCCACCGGCGACTCCCACTCAGATGCTCGCGCCTCCACAGCAACTGGCCCAGACACAGCCACAACAGCGCAGCTTCTTGGGACGTTTCATGGAGGCCGTCACGCCTTGGAGGAAGCCCAGACAAACACCTTCAAGCGTTGGTGCGCGCCTTCCCGAAGCACGCCTTGATCTCGTCCAGCTCCAAGAGCACGCAAAGCTTCAGAAACGGCTCAACAGTGAATTGAGCCAAGCCGTCGCAATGGAAGAGCAGAGACTCCACAAGGAAACCCCTCACCACGAGTATGAGGCGGAACAGGAACACACACCACAGACCAACAATCGCAAGCGCACTGCCGCTAACGAGGTCACTGGACTTCCAGCTCTCAATGCCATTTCTGAGTCGCCAGAGACCAGATTCAAAGACAACATGCAGACGCCTTCAAGGCCAAGAACACACAACGGCTTAGTACCGAAATCACTACCCAGACCACGCCGCACCTACAAGGAAGCGCGTGCAGCCGCTGCCAACAAAGGCATGCGCAATTCTACCGACCCTCCCACTCCCGCGGTCTCCCGTACTGCACCGTCTACACCGTACGACAAAAACGACTATGCGCGCATCCGCCGCCTACGCGAGATTGAGGAGCTCAATGCGCAGCACAATGCTATGAAAGCGAAACTCGACAAACTCCGGGCTGAGCAAGAAGCCGAGGCCGCAGCCCAGCCACGCAAGACCAAGAGAGTAAAGATCGAGCATCTGAAGGAAATCCCTCACAACCTGCCCGGCGAGCCTTCAGGGTCCTTCCGTTTCCCGGAGGCCGACTCTGATGATGAAATGGAAGTTGACGAAGACGTCGAGGTCATTGAGAACCCATTTACCGCAGCCGACGACGAGACTCCTGAACAGAGACAGGTCAGCCCGGCAAAGACACCGGCACCAAACCCCTTCACTACGAAGCCATCTACAACCATGTTCCAAACTCCAGCTCTGAAGGCAGCATCCCCAGTCAAGAGGGCAATCTCGCCAGTCAGAAAGGCACCATCACCTGTGAAGAAGGCTCCCTCACCTATGAAAGCCGCTTCGCCCGTGGAGGTAGTCGAAGAAGTCGTCGAGGTCGAAGATACCGTCATCGAGGCAAGTCCCACTGCCAGCCCTGAGCCGACGCAAGTCTTCTCAGAGGCGTCTGATGACGAGTCCGATATCGATGATGAGGACTGGCCTGATGATCTGCCCCAGAGGAAGGACGGCGAGCCCGAGCCGCCACAATGGTGGAAGGCTGAGGCTTTGGCCAATTTCAACAAGGAGTTTGCGCACTGGGAGGCGACCGGAGAGGTTTTGGCTTGAAATGCCACCTCATGGTTGCCACCATTATCCTGACAGAACAGCGGATGTCCTCCGTATTGTACAACAACCAGCGCACGTCTAGTGCAAACACATGAAAGACACTCGGCGCATGGACGCAAAGAGACACGAACTTCTTCCTCAGCATCATTTGATTAAGCACAGCATGGCGATCTCGTTGAATGCAGGACCGAAAGGACCCGCACCTAGCATGGAGTTTGTTCATCCGTTTTTGTTTTTGGAGCATAGCGAAATGCTCAATGGCTGTAGGACCGAAAGGACTAGCAACGAGGGGTGTTTTTGTTTTAAGGCATAGCGAAATGCCCGATGGCTGCAGGACCGCAGAATTTCGCACTGAGCACATGGGAATGGATTTGGGACACCACGAAGGCTCGATAGCTGCAAGACCACAAGGTCTAGCGCCGGTCATGAAGGTGACAGAGGGCACTAAACGCATACGAAAAAAAAATGCCCTCAACGAACAGCGATTTGCAGACATTACTGGGATACGCCTTATCGCCTCGATGCGAAGGGATGGATTGTTCTCCGATGCTGCGTACTCTGTTGATAGTAGCACAGAACAATGGAGACTTTTATGATCACTCGCACAAACTCTGACTGGATATATATACCTTGTGTGATGTGACACCTTCATGTTTAACCATTAAGCTTCCAATGCATGTCCACTGTTCCCCCATCATTCAGTACAGGCCATGCGAGCGACACACAAAGAACAAAGACACCAACACCACCGTCTGCCCAATCCGTTTCCGGCGATGTCTCAGGATTGTAGTATGCAAAGAACAAGGAACAGCATCACGGACATCATGTACACTATATGATATACTCGGCTATCGCCATGATCAATCTACTTCGCATCTTTATCCCAATGAGACAGCAACATGGCACCTACCACACGCTCCAAAGCTTCCAACACTAGCAGCGCCCCAACAGTAGCACCCGCGCCTCCAACAAAGGCTGCAAGCGGTAAAGCCAAGAAGGCAAAGACTCCGAAGCGCCCTGCTGCTACCAACCCAGAGGCCACGACCTCAAAGGTGCAGAAGAAGAAAAAGAGCAGCCCGAAGAACAAGAAGCAAAAGGGCAAGAACAGGCACTCATCCGCCAAGACGTCTGTGAAGTCTTCCTCCAAGGCCTCGTCCAGAAGCTCGCTCAAAGCATCTCCCAAGAAACCCACCAGCAAAAGCCCACGGCCAGCCGCCCATGCGTCTACGCAAGATGACTTCCCCGGACTGGCGCAAGCCATCAGCATCCTGCCCTACCTCGACCAAGACGGCCTGCAGCCGCCTTCCACTCCTCGCACGCTGTTGCTGAGGACCGACCGCGTCCTCCGACCAGACCACGACGTGCTGATGGATCAACTAGCACACCACATGGTCAACCCGCCAGCGTGGAGCAACAGTCGTCCAGGAACTGGTAGTAGCAGCAGCAGCAGCAAAGTCAGTGGCTTCGGCAGGTACCTGCCTCGAGGTCTCGAGCTCGCGGAATCGCCTACTCCCGGGTCTGCATCGCAGCGAGACCGTAGCAGTAGCGGTTCACCTCACGTCCACGTCCACGGTCCGGCTTACGACAGGCGACGTCGCGGTCCTTCTCGAAGCAGCAAGCGCTCTGGTAGCAGCGTTGTGCGCGACATCGTCTCGCAAGTCGAGGACCAGAGCCAGGAGTCAGAGACGCCGGTGTCGGTGAAGAACGCGCACGTGTTCAAGCGGCCTACCGTTGCGGACGTGAGGCGCGAGCGAACACTGATGCACGACGAGCTGCGCGACTGGAATGGGAGGTTGCGGCGGGCGCGGGACGATTTCGATGCTGTTATTGAGGAAATTGAGAGTAGGATGCATATTATTAGGGCTGTCAATAGGATGCAGGCGCCGTTGAAGAAGGCGCCTTTGGGTCGTGGGCGGTAGGCAGGGCTGTGATGGGATGAAATGAGGGTGTTGTGTTTTTTGGGTCAGTAACGGCGGGGTTTTTATACTTTTGGCGCTGGAGGGGAATATTCAGGGTTTGTTATAACGGTGGACTGATGGAGTCTCGGAAGACACGTTTGTTGTTCATACCTTATTAGTCTTACCAAGTTTGCGTGATCGCGGACTATGGCCTGAGAAAGGAAGCCCTTCATGACTTCTCAATGCAAGCACTAGGGAAATGTTGTGCACGGGGGAGACGAATTTCGGGCCATGACCGTGGTTTCCCCTCTTCCTCGTCTCGGCGTCCGTCATGTATAAACATACCGTTTACCTGTGAACATTTGGGTGTCCAGGTCGTTGTTTGCGAGAGCGCCAGGTAATCTCTCGTCCCTGTGCCGTGACTTCATTATTCTTGCAGTCGACGCCGCTTTCAAGACAGCCTCGAAAGCGCACGCCTCCCGCACCACCACAAATCCTCCGCCGACGTTTCACAGAGTCTTGCATGTCACCTCTCTCGTACAGCACCAGGCTTGTAAGATCGTGTCAAACTAAAAACGAAAAAGAGGAAACAGCCCCAGTGTGAGCAGTTGAACCGAAGGACATGCCTTTGCCGGCTCTTGCGTGACTTGTGGTGAGATTATAAAAGTGTGTTGGTATGTTCCTGCATCTGACCATGCAACGGTGTGTTGTTATCCCGAAACATTGCTCCGGTACCAGTTATGTAGTCTTATGGAAGAGTCATGCATGTGTATGCAATCGGTATAGGTGGCAGAAGCGAGCGGCGTCGAGTGGGTAGGCATGCTGCACTGTGCACTGGTGTGACACTAATGACGTGGCAGCAGGCATGGCATCTCGATCGCAGGCCGGCTGCATTATTGTTCGAGGAAGGTGGCGATGAGGAGGAAGAATCACGACGACGAAGGTGTGCTCAGAGCGTCCGATGGTGAAGTAATTTCGTAGAAGGAGAATATATTTCCAGGTCTGTGTGTGTGTGTGTGCGCGGGTATTTGCGGATCCCCTGAGAGACGGTGGCAGAAGGCAGAAGAGTGGGAGGGAGGGAGGGTGCACGAAAAGGTGGGAGCAGACTCAGCAGAGAGATAGAGAGAGAGGGAGGGAGGAAGGGAGAGCGAGAGAGATGATGGCAAAGAGTCGCCCGGGCCACCGAGGACGAATGCTGATTTCGCTCTCGCGGTTTGCGGAACAAGCGCCGGCTCGCACCAGACGGTGCCTTGGTGCGCGCGGAGGGCGAACCAAACAAGTGGTGATTGAGGTCTCAGGAAGGCTGGTATGAGAGGAGTTGGCCTGTCTGTCGGCAGATAAGCAGTATGCCAGCGAAGGAGCCGTGCTAGACAAACAACCTCACTGCGCTCGCTGCATGGTGACAGCTTGAGGGTGGCTTTTGGTGGCAACAGCTCCCTCTGCAACTTGTAACATGATGCCCCTCGCACGGCCGCCGTCCAGCGCGTCGTGATGATTTACTTCACCCTAGCACATGGGATGGTGTCAGCTCGCAGTCGCTACCAACATGGGCGTCTCATGATTGGCTGGGCAATCACGTCGCTCGAGTTCGCTGCCCCGCCTCCCGTCTTATCATTCTGCCTGCTGCTGCTGCGGCGCTGCGTCGCTGCGTTGCGTTGCGTTGCGTTGCGTTGCTTTGCTTTGCTTTGCTGCTCGCTGTTTCAACGAGAACATGCCAACCTTCTTCTGCCTTGCCTTCGACGAAGCCCACCACTGCCATCCACCGCCCGGCATGCCATCTTCCTCCCGCCGTCGCACACGGCACATATCTGCCGCGTCTCAGCGGAGCACCAGCTCGCTCCTGCCGCAGACTTACACCTCAGCGCACGGGCCATGAATCGATTGCTGGTCCGTGCACCTAGCGCGCCTTCCTCTCTCTCTCTCTGTCTGTGTCTGTGGTGGTCTGCGCCTGCCTCAGGCGCGCTGCGAGAGCCCGTCTGCCAGTCTCGCTCTGCCAGCGTCTTTGCAGTACCCACGCACCCAGACGAGAGCATCCCCTCAATTCACATCACCATCCATCCACCCTCTCCCTCGACCGACCATCCGACACACGCGCACAATCCTCGACCTCTCCATGCGCATCTTACACCGCCGTCCTTGAGCTCCACTGACCCTCATTTCCCTCTCTCACAACCTCTCTGCGCCGACCTCTCGCCCACCACGCTGGGCCCGTCCTCGAAAACCGCGCCCACACGCCCTCTCCTCTGTCTATGCTCCAACATCACGCACATTCGTACCACTGCGACGACTTGACGCGCTGTCACCTATATCCATTGGCCTCCGCCGCTTTGCTGCCCTCGCCGAGCCGCTCTTGACCGCCAAGCAGGCCTTCCTTTGTCACCACCACCACCCGCCCGTGGACCCGCTCGCCTCATTGCGCACACCCGTGAGGTGTCGACCAAATCAGCCATCGGGCGCCATTCAGCAGCCTTCCCGTCATGCGACGCAGGCTCGGCGAAGAATCCGTCACATAAACCCGTCACCACCCACGACTACTCCCACCGCAGACGTGATAGCATGACAGACCTCTTTCGGCCCACCGCTGTCACTGGTCAAGACATCAAGCCATTCGCCGGGCGCGTTGCGAGCCCGGCGGCGGACTATTCCCAATTTGCCAACCAACAACACCCCGACGACGTGGAGGAGGAAGACGACGGCCAGATCGACTGCATATGCGGCTTCAACGAAGATGACGGCAACACGGTCGCGTGCGATACCTGCAACAAATGGCAGCACATCATTTGCTACTACCCACAGTACGGCGACAGCTTGCCTGACGAGCTGCAACACTGGTGCGTGAAATGTCGACCCGAAAGTGCTGTCAACGCGCAGGCCGCACACATTCGCCAGCGCGAAGCGAGAGCCGACCGCTACGGCCTACAGAACGGCAACAAGCGACAGACTAGCAAGAGCCACAAGAAGAAGACCAAGGACGCTGCAGGAGCTGGCCTGACTAATGGGTGGCCTCTGGACAAGTCTCGACACGACCGTAACAGCGCAAGCCCTCGCGACCAGCAACCACCTCCGAACAAACGACCAAAGACGAACCATCGCGCATCAACCTCGACGACCACTACTCTGCAAGCCGCGAACTCTCGAAAGCGCAACGGGTCTACAAACCACAGACGGAGTGTCTCGCGCTCCCCTGATGCTCGATTCCCTTTGTACTCGACTGACTTCATAAGGATCTACCGGGAGGACGAGTACAATGTGCCTCACACAAACGTCCCTGACATCCAGCTCTACAGCGCCATGCAGAAGTGGCTGACCAACCCGGATGAGTGCTTCGAGGTAACCCATGGTGTCGAGCCGCACAACATCTTTCAGCGCTGGGATGGAGACATCAGCATAATCGATGGTGTATCTACGTTCGAAGTACGGGAGCACCGTGATCCCGCATACAAGGGTCCTGATGGACAGCCTGCCATGTGGAGATACGCAACAGTGTCTGAGCCACTAGCTCTGCACGCCTGCATCGGCGAACTACGTGGCCACCTGACATGGAAGGATGAATACATTGAGGATCCAGCAACCCGATGGTCGACACTTCGCCACCCAGAGCCCTTCGTCTTCCTCCACTCTCAACTACCTATCTGCATTGACGCACGTAACGAAGGCACGCCTGTACGTTACATTAGACGCAGCTGCTCACCAAATGCTGAGCTCAAGATCATTATTACCGGCCCAGCCGACTACCATTTCTGCTTCATTGCCACGCGCGACATCGAACCGGGCGACGAAATCGCAATCGCCTGGGATGTAAACAGTGGTCTTTCCGGTTTCAACGGAAGGCAGAACGGCAATGTCTCGGCCAAGGACATGTCAGGCATCTCCTCTTGGGTGTCGACCATACTTGCCAACTGCGGTCCGTGTGCTTGCAACCGAGGAGAGCATTGTTTGATGAATCGATTCGACAAAAGGGACCCCGATGTCGACCCTGAAACCGCCACAGTCAAGCCAGCGAAGCAGGCGGGCAGGAAGAGGAAGCCCGGCCCTCAAATCTCACCACTCAACACACACGCTGTCAACAGTCGGTCGGGTAGCGAGGCACACAAGGTCGATGTGGACGATGAGCCTGCTGATTCACGATCAACTTCTGGCTCCGCAGAGAGAGGGTCAGCAAGCCGTGACATCACTCCGAACACCCATTACTCGGCCAACGGGACTGCGGAAATGTCGGAGCGTGAGCGAAGGAAGCTCGCAAAGGTCGAGGAGTTGTTCTCCAAGCAGGACGAGCAAGCTTCGAGTAAGCAATCCAAAAAGAAGCGTAGCAGTGCTGGCTCCGCCCTCAACACGCCAAGCGCCACTTCGTCAAAGCAACTCGGCCTTCCTCCAACAAGCTCATCCAGGTATGCAGACTCGGGAACTTCGAAGCAAACTGGTCTTCCATCGGCGAAGAACTCGAGCTCAAAGCGACCGAAACCTGTTGCCACCTCAAGCTCCGCCAGCAAAGAATCCATCAAGAGAGCTAGGATACCAAGACCAGTCTACGTCAATTCTAGCGTGCAATGTGATATATCTGACGAAGAGGCTGCGCAACGCCCTGAGCCTCCGCGTGTTCGAAGGCCCTTCGTGCCACTTCAACAGCGTCTCCTGCAGAGGTGTGCTCGGAACAATATGCTGAGCAGAGACTGCCAACTCAGCATTCGTGCCAAGGCAATCGAGGAACAAAGCAAGATGGACGTCGACGCAAGCAAGTCGCCCGATGCTCAGCGAGTGCCATCAATACACAGCCCAGAAGATGCACAGAAGCCTCACGTTAACACGGCTCCTTCTCCAATACCACCGAACGATGATGTTGATATGAGTGACCACCCTCCAGCACACGAGACAGAACCTACTACTGCTGCGGAGGCCATACCAAGCGATGACACGTCATTACCGCCTAAAGAAGTACCCGCTGCTACCAGCAGTCCAAATCCCTTACAACCTCCTGCAGACTCGTCAGCTGAACAAAAATCACCCGAAGCACCCGAGTCAGATCAAGCACCGCCACCTGACGTGTCCCCACCCATACGGTCCACCGAGCCTTCAGAGTCACCAGATATGCGTCTTTCTATGCCACCACCGTCTGCCAATCTCATGACTGCCACACAACAACATGCCACGAATGCTACATCAAGTAGTGGCATTGTACAATCACCCGCAGCACTTGCCTCAGCTGGAGCAGCCGGACCCATCTTCTCCCCATCCGTTACCGCAGCTGTCGCACCAGGTCCTACACGCAAGAAGTTGAGCCTGAGTGACTACACAAGACGCAAAAAGGAGCAGCCGTCGGACAGCAAACCCGACCGTGAAAGCTCACCAGCTTCTGTCGCGTCAGGTCCGACCTCAGCAGCTGCCGTGCCAGCGCTACAAGCAAGCAGCTCCGAAATTAAGACCGCGCAGGATAGTGGGAGCGCTGTTGTCGATGAAGATGTGAAGATGGACGACGCAGGACCCTCTTCGAGCGCATGAAACCTTTGGTCACTCTGAGTTTGAAATTTTGCAGCGACGGCGTTGATCGGAGCGTTTCCTCAACTTTTCTTCTGGGGCTGGGTTTCGAATCCTCGAGTTTTTCGGATGTCACCAAACAGCTGTTTTCGCAGCGCGCACGGGAAACCCCAAATTTCAAGACTACCACGGAAAAATGAGGCGTTTGGGCAAGGGAATAATGGCTTTCCTTTTCTTTTTTGTTTTGTGGGCAAGAGTCTTCTGCGGGTTCAGACCGGGCCCCATTGAGGGTTCGACGGCCTATGATGAGACTTGTGGCGTTCCGGATACTTTTCGCCTCCTTGTTGAGACGATTCGGTGTGGACGAGAGGGAAAGCCCTTCTCTGTTTGGGAAGGGGGACAACGTTTTTTGTTCCTGTTCGCCCCTTCCCTTTGCTTCTTTTTTTGCACGTCAAAGTACAACCAACCTGCAGGCACCCCACGCTATTGTAGCCTGTATAACGCCCGGTTCTTGCCAAATGTATTCTATTACCTTCGTGTCATCTGTTTCTTTTCCTATTACTTGTAGTTGTGACGTATTGTCCGGCGTCCATACTGCAGCGGACTCGATAGAGATATGTAATTACATGAATGTGTCACAAGATTCGAAGGCGTCTGTCATGGCACAAGGTACCTAGGTAGAGAGAAAGCATCGTATTCGTATTCGTATTCGTTGTTGCTAGGTAGGTAGGTACTGTTCGTGTCAACGCTGCCAAGAACAACCAAAATGCACTCGCTGTCGCTCATCGCCACCCTTGACTCGAACTCCGATGGTCCTCGTTGCTCATGCTCTCGAACGTCAAGTCCCAATTGTCAACCTCTGCGAACTTCCGCCGGGCTTCTTCGAGCTCTTTGCTGTGCGCCACTTCATGCATCGACAGGCTCATGTCGCCTGCGTGGTCGTTGTCCTCATCTTCGGACAACGGCTCGTCGCCACCGGCATCTTCCTTGTCTGAGGTTGTTGTGGCGCGGCCGTAGGTTCTTGTGCTTCTACCTCTGGCTTTACTTCCCGCTTTGGTTCTTGCGGGTGGTGGTGGGGCGGAGGGTTTTCGCGTTGAAAGGGATTGTTTCGATTTTGATTTTGGTTTTGAGGCTGCTGCCTTTTTGCCTTTTGATGGTGCTGGGGCTTTTTGTTTCTGGCGGCGGATTCGCCCGCCTAGCTCGTCTTCGTCGTCGTCTAGGTGGGTTGTGTCGAAGGCTGTTGCGTCCTCGTCTTCGTCTTCGTCGGACGATATGTCGTATTCTGTTCGTTTGGGTCTGGGTTGGGGCCTTTGTGTTCGCTTGGGGAGGAGGGCGCGGAGGGTTGCTGTTGACATTGCGGTTGGGTTTTTGGTGGTTTTACTTCGTGTTTTGGCTGGCTCTGGTGGTGGTGGCGATAGCTGCGTTAGAGGGTCGGCGTAGATGTCTGTGCGTTGGGTCTCTGGTATGGGTGAGCCGATTGGACTGCTGCTGGCAGGCTCGGCCATTGTGGCGTTTAGTGTGTTGTGGTCGTCTTCTTCGTCTTCATCCTGATCTTCCTCTGGAGCATCTTGGTGTAGCGTGTGGAGACGCTCTTGCTCCTCTGTGGAAGGTACAGCGAAGTCTTCTTCTTGGGTCCCAGGGATCTTGCGAGTTGAAGAAGGCTCTGTTGGAGGTGTTGACTGTGGTGAAGAGTTGATCACTTGCACATCGGATGTAACAGGGTTTGGCACCGGGCTGGCTTCACGGTCCGATGTGTCGTGAAGGACCGATTGTTGGGCGTCCTCCATTAAAGGCAATGGCTCCTCCTCCGCATGGATTACTTCAGACTTCCTGTGTTTTCTCCTCAGGGCATCCAGTGCTGAGTGTGGGCTTTCCATTTCGTCTGACTTTCGTTTGGTCCTCTTGACAGCAGGTGTTGTCGCCACGCTCTTCTTCGCAGACAACGACTTTCGCGCCGATGTAGACTTTCTGGTCTTGCTAAGCTGCAACGGCGTTCCTTCTGCCTCTGGTGCAAACACGTCTTCGCCCTCACTCGCGCTTCCGAGATCGAATACACTGGTGTCCTCCACATCATCGCCATCGTCCTGCTGTGGTTGCGCGCTTATGAGAGAAGCCTGCACGCTCGATCTTCGCTTGCGCACCATCTCCAGCATACTGCCTTGTCGCGGTCGGCGTTTGAAGTTTTTCAGCGCGAGCATGCTGGTTTCGACGGCGGGACCTGGTGTTCCTGTGGTGGTGTTGGTTTTCTCGCGTAGGATCGTTCGTCCTGTCGCGGCCGGTCGGACAGGTGTTGGCGCGGCATTGCCACTTCGTAGTCGAGCCATAGTCGCGTGCAATTGGCTGCGTAAAGAATGGTATTCGTCGCGTCCAGTGTTGTGAGGATGTCGCGTCGGGTGTTGTCTTGTATCGAATCGACTTTCTGTCGCGCGTCGTGCTAGAGTTGGGTAATGACGCTGGAGAAATGCGCCCGCATGACAAAAGTCGTGGTGGACCCCAAATGCGCGCCAATCAAGGGAAGGGGTTTGCTCGAGGTGCACTTTGATTGCAAAAGTGTCTCATAGCATCCTTATATATTGTGCTGCCAATACAAAGGACATCTACAGGCAAATGCAGTGAGATGCCGCTCGGCCAACATACCTTAGGAGATGTTGGCCAAACAATAAACGAAGTTCCACTGAGACTCACAATTGGAATGTCTACAGGCGTGCTAAATGCTCGATATCGTCGACAACACATGGCTGCAGTACATCAATTGTGCAGGATGGGATACATGGCTATAGATTTGCGACAAGTTGTTTTTTTCTCATGGTTTACTCGCCAATATCTAGAATGGGCCGACGTTCGCGTTGCCTCCAAGCATCTTCTCCACCATGCTCCTGCAGATAGGGTGGTAGAAGTCCTTGTTCTTCTCAGATGTCTCACGAGCCAGAGGTGCGTCAACCTTGAGCAGCTCCTTGTACAAGGGACGGACAAACTTCATCCTACCAACGCGGCCAGCCAGGGCAGCAGCATCCTCGTAAAACTTGTCGGCTTTTGCCTTGAGGGCAACCACGTAGAATCTGCTGACAAGCTCGACGTTCTTCGAAGATGCGTATGCGTATTCCTTGCCCATGGTCTCGACCAAAGAGGGAGAGAGAGGAGAAGGCTGACCCTGCACTGCCTCAAGGAACACATAGCTCTGTTGCGAGGTGAACTTCGAGATGTCGTCACCGCGAGGCTTGAAGTCGGATTTGCCTTCGTTGAGAGCCTGCCATTTGTTGGCAAGGTCGAGGCAAGCATCAGCTAGGCTGGTGTCGAAGTTGGGCTTCTCTGGGAAACCAGGCTTGTAGAAGACAGTATCCCAATCGATGTCGTTCAGCTTCTTGCTCGCATCCGTGTCCGAAGCGAAGAAGTCAAGCAGCGTGGCCTTGAACTCGTACGAGTCGAGGGAGCGTCCCTTGTAGGTGGTGAAGTAGTGGGGGATGAACTCGTCCCACTTCTCAACACCGATCAACTTTTCGAGGTGGTAGAGGAAGGTGGAGCCCTTCTCGTAGGGGATGCTCGAGAACGCATCATCGGGATCTTGACCCTTGAGGTTGGGGATCAGCTTGGTGTATTCGTGGTCTTCACCGAACTGGGCGATGCTGTCAGACAGCGCTTTCCAACCGATGAGAGCACTGAAATCACGGATTCTCTCGTCATTGTGGACGGCGGCCTGGATACGTCTTTCCAGATAGACAGTCCAGCCTTCGTTGAGCCAGAAGTGCTCCCAGCTGGCGCAGCTCTGCAAATGAATATGTCAGTTGATGTTCACTTAAGATGGAAAGGTTGGGTGCTATCAAGGAGCCCTCTTAGAAAAGCACTCGAAGAAGATTCCAAAGCACATATATGACGTACTGCAAGATCGTTAGCATGCATTCATGTAAAGCTCCTAAAGGCTGCTCCGGTACCATTACATCAAAACGCAATGGCGCCCTGACAAGCATACGACATGAAAGGAACGGAACTTACCAACAAGGTTACCAGACCACGAGTGTGCCAGCTCGTGAGCAACGACATCAACATTGGCTCTGTCTCCACTGATCAGGGTGGGGGTTGCGAAAGTGAAGACAGGATTTTCCATTCCACTGCGCCGTGTTAGCATCTCATTATCGTTTTCGATCATGTCGGGAATCGGAAGACTCACCCGTAAGGGAAGGACGGGGGGAGCACGAGAACGTTGTACTGGGTCCAGGCGTATGGGTAGACAATCTTCTCGGCAGTCTTAATGTAGGCTTCGGTGTCCGCCTCAAACTCCCATTGGCAGTCAGTGAGCTCCTCAGGGCCTGTCCAGACAGTCGAGCGAGGTCCAATGGAAGCACAGGCCAAGTCACCACTCGCGACAGCGAAGAGGTAGGAAGGCATGGGCACCTCTTGGTGAAAGCTGTACAGCAGGGTGCCGGACTCGCCGTCCTTGCCAGTCTTGAAGTCTCTGGCACCAGTGGGCAGACCAGAGGCAACCACGGGCAGTGGCGAACGCAGGTTGAAGGTGTAGGTTGACTTCACATCGGGGGTGTCTTGGCATGGTAGAAGTGACCTTGCGTGGATGGCTTGGCATTGAGAGAACATGTACGGCTGCTTCTTGTTGCTGGTCTGGGCTGGAGTCATCCATTGGAGTGCAGTGCAGTCCTTGGTTGTCGACACCTCAATGTCGACTGAGACCTCAGAAGCAGCGGCCACGTCCTCTTCGGCGAGAGAGATGGTCAATGGGGCACCGTACGGCTCAATGCGTTTGGCCGCAAGTTCCCAATCAACCTTCTTGCCGGCGATGCTTACGGCGGAGACATCGAGGTAGCTAGTGTCCAGGACGATCTTGCGCTCTTCGGCAAGCTTCTTGAGAGTCAGGGTGACGCTGCCGTGGAGGCGTTTGTTGTCGAAGTCGATCTCATAGTTGGCCGTGGTGTGCTGCGTCCTCCATGCATTGTAGTTCGAAAGCGTGTTCGGGTCACGGTGAGGATGGATGCTAGCAGCAGCCTTCTCGACCGCGGCATCAGAAATAGGACGCATGACCATTGGAGTCCGCGAGTATAGCGGGCTTTGGAAGTGGCTCTTGGGTCGCTTGCTTGGTGAAAGAAACCCTCTAGCTGTGGATGTGAATATGCCTAGAAGACTGTTGGCAGATTCTTTGTTCATCCGGTTTTATCTTGACCAGTGTACGTGGCAAGTGAGATGTTTATGACTCCGCGTGCAACTCTTTGATGGTTAGGACAACGTGTGAGCAGGTCTTCGTGTGGCCTTCCTCTTCAGGTGACAGCCCGAACTCCGCGACTCCGCGAGTGGGGACCTCGCTTCCAGCAAACGCTGACAAAGATCGATACCGCTGCTTAGTGTTAGGGTTGGGGTCCCCTGCTTTCTGAACATCGATGTCCATTTTTCGACTATTGGCTGATTTGGGGACTATCGGCCATGTTCATGCACGTGAATCTTATTAATTAGATATTGAAGTGCTCAGGCTCTCGAATATACGCCAGTTTGGGCCTTACAGGTTGTCCTAGTGTGATTCGGAGTTCGGCCACCACAAATAGGCGGAACTGGATCAAGAATTGACCCACTGACTCGCCAACATTATTCATATACTTGCCGCAATAACGCGAGAATCACGTTCTATCCTTGGATGTACAATCGTACATACGAGGTGCGTGCGACATATTACCCGCACGATGCTGTGGTTTATGCGTGGTCACATTAAGTCGCACAGAGGCAATCACCCTTTCACCCACCAGCCTTACATTGATGAGATCAGAAGGACCCAGGCAACATCCCTGCTTCGACACAACTAGGAAGGTCAGGCATACTGTAATCATTGCACATAAAGATACACGAAGCAGCGTGAAGAATTCAGTTCTAGGTCTCTATAAAGTCGTAGGCAACACATGCCACCTAACCAGACATGCACCACCAGATTAGTTTCATCGGCACAACCAAGGGCCAGATGACCAGGCTAACGACACCAGCAACCGCATCGAGCAGCCTCCACACCATAGTTATGGTCATGAAGACCCCAAGGATCTGCCCGACCAGCGCTAAGAGTGCTTTTGACGCTGCAAGCTTCTCTTCGAGAGACGCATCCGCATTCGTCAGTGTGTTGACCATCGCCGGTCGAGGAATACGGATTCGAACAGTCGCGCCCAGACTATCGTGCAGAGTACGTGCTGCGCTGAAGAGATACGTGACCAAGGCCGTGACATGCTCGAGTGGGGACGAAGCCGGATCTTCGTCTGAGCCGAACAATGTTTGCATGTGCTTCTGGTTGCTTGCAAGCTGAGGGCAAGTGTCTGCGCCGGGAGAACGATCGCAGCCGAGAGAACACGATCTTTGTGCTTTGTCGGCAGTACGACGAAGTTTCGGCAATGGAAGGCTGGCGAGTTCAGGATGAACCAGATGAAGCTTAGGGAGCTGACTGAGGTGCGTGATGGGTGGGGAAGCGTGCTGTTTGGAATGATTGGTAGCCTCATAATCGTGGAGTTTCCTGATACTCTTCTGTTTCTGCCCTCCGCTTGTTCTCCTTGCTGGTGTCTTTGGCGAGGAATACGGTGCAAACGAAACAGCTAGACTTCGAGGATCTGCGCCCACAAGAGCAGCGCTGTCTAAATTCTCAAGGCTAGGCATTACACGTCTGACGACCGTACCATCTCTGGTAGGAACGTGTCCCGGCATGCCGTGGCTCCGTGTTCTCTTCCTCCCACGCTCATACTCTGTCGCCGAGCTCTTTCTGATACCATCGTTCTGCACACATCTCTGATCCCAGCCGTCGCCGCTGGTCTTTCTCGCCTTCCTCTTATAGTGCTCGAACGCCTGGATCTCCTGCGCACTTCTTCCAGGGAATGCGTACGGCTGGGGTTCGCGTGCGGAAGGCATGTGCACTACAAAACGATCATCGTCGAAAGTATTCCCTCGCGGGAGAGGTTCGCAGCAAATGATGTCTACAGCGCCAGCACTCGCATCGCTTGGTCGTGGCGAAGCAACCCGAGATTTCGTGTCTTCAAAAGACCAGCCTTTCTCGCTGCTGCAGAGTCTTTGTAGCCCACCGGCACTGGTCTTGCGGGCTTCGTTTGCACGTGTCAACGCAGGACGAATTCGTTGCGAACGTAATTTGAGAGCTTCAGCTGGCGATTCAGGCGTACGAGGAGTACCAGCCAGACTTGGGCTGATCAAGCCAGTTCGGGGATTTGCAGCTCGTGCAGTGATGTAGTCGTCGGAGTCTTTCATGCCCATCTCGGGACGGAGGGGTGTTTGATATTTAGCAGCTGGCGAGTGGTGCTGTTCCGGGATTGGCGTGATGGCGTATTGTTTAAGCAGTGTCCTTCGTGCGAGTTCTTTGAGCCTGCGAGTTCGTGATGGCTGTGAATGTCCATAGGGATCTAAACGATTTATTGGTGTCATGGCTGGCAAATGTATAGACGCCCTGGAATGCAGCTCGCTGGCTGGGAGATGCGAGTAGCAAGATTCCAGGAGCGCACAGCTTTAGAATGTCAGAATCATTATACAGACCTACCGTGATTTCGTCCAATGTCAATGGTTGCGGTTTCCTCGTAGCACGCCTGTGGCTCAAAATTGGCAGTGTTTACGCAGCTCGTTCGTGTTCACAATCCTGCTTCTTGTCGATTTCGACGCAAAGAACATGTACTGCCACACAAATCTTGAATTTGAGCAATGCTTCATAATTCCCAAGTAAAACTGACGATCACAAGCATGAGGCAGTAATCGCTGTCATTGCCACTGTTTGAGCAGTTTGCTATGCTTGCTTTGTGGCAAATGCGCATCGTTGCTGCCAGGCGTGATCGGAGGGCTCGTGGGACGATCATTGACCGTAGGAAGGACGCAGAGGCAGTTGCCCGTTGGAATTCACATGTCATAGGGTCCAATGGTGACATGGATTTGCAGAAAAAAACGACTTGCTTGCACGAGTACATGCCATGCGAGGGCGATGTACTACGGAGGATGGCGGATCATGCTGCTGCTGCTTGCGACAATAATGCCTAAGGAAAACGAGGCCGACATAGCCGTATTGGTATCTAAGACCGAACGACCAAGACGGGGAGACCGTGGTCGCTTTGACAGTACGCGATGCTCGTAAATGGCGCATTTCGTCACAAGCAAATTGCTGGTTCCGAGTCTCACCAAAAGCATCGCCCGAGGATAAAGGCGAGGCGTGCGAGCTCGGACGACACACTACTGCAAGCGGTGCCTGGCAGAACCGCACACGTCTGCAGCCTTCTAGCTCGCCCCATCGTGTCACTAGGCGATGCGGCCAGACGGCGGTGACATCGCATCGCGCGGATATGTGGCCTCTCTTTGGGCGTAGGGTTGAATGTTCCTACTCACACACTCTCAGCGATGCGGTGTAAGCGAAGAGCCTTACCACTCGGCAGTGACGGAACGAACCTACGAAAGTGCATCAGCAGCTTATCGTGTTCCGAAATTTTACTGACTGAACCACGGCCGTAACACAATTTGCGTGGTAGCAGCCCGCGATCGCCGTAAGGCGCGTGGCCATTACCCGAACAAGGCCAGCGGGATTGCGGCCAAGAATCAAATTGTTACAGCACTACTGTCATCAAGCAAACCCGGCATCGCAAGCAGATGCTTGCGCGTGGAGCGCTTGTTGCACACTTTGCCACTACATGGACATGTCGCTTTTTGACATGGATTCCTGGCGATTGCCGTGTATTTTGTTCAATCAATCTCTTCGCGACTACTGGCACGTCTCTAAATTACCAGTGGTTCGCGCGCCTCGGTGGCCCACAAGTCCACAACACCATCTGCAGGTGACAATAGTATCCACCATGAAAGACCATGCGCTCTCTGGAGTACGGCACGGGTGCAGGAACAGTGTTGGGCGCCCCACGGGCTCCGCCGGGGGAAAAAAGGAGGGATTTTTTGGCTTTCTGGCTTGTCCGAGAATCCACTGCGGTGCGACTACCGGCTCTGTCGATCCGCCAAGAGCATACAAGTCGTGTGGTCGCGATTCTAAACACAATAGCAAGCATCGATGGTAGCAAGGGTGGAAGTACGGGCCTCTGTGATGACAGCGCTTGAGGGGGATACATAGTTAGCAGCACGTACGATACGTGGAAGTCATGACGAGTGACCGGCAGTAGCTTTTTGGAGGGCTGGGAAGTGTTTGAATGTGGGCACCCGCATTGGAACCCTGTGACATCTCCGGAGCTCATCTCACAAGCGCTGGGGAGAGCGCTCAGCGGTACGATGTCTATTGAAGTGGGCTGTTGTGGGGTGCAAGTGAACAGAATTAATAGGAGAGCATGGAGGGCTGACCACGTTGCGAACACGAGCAATCTTATGAGTCCTTGTGTTGGATGATTATTACGGCAAATTATCACGTTGTTATCTCTGTATAGCAGAGGCCAACTATTGATGAACGCCGGGAAAGGGGAAATGCCCATGGGGAGTCCGTTACTGGCGTTTGACCATCGTGTTTGATTATGCTCGAATGCCAATGTCTTGGGTGTCGCAGAACCGCAATAGCACTGCAGGACTCAGGGAGCAAGGGCGAACTTACACCTATACTACGGGTTGACGATAATGTCACGCCGTCGCACTGATGTGACAGCCCATACGGAGCGTTTCTCCAAGAAATCAACGTTGAAAGCCGGAGAAGATCGCAATAGTATGGCCAAGGCCAAGAGAGGGATATATGGACTTGAGGCTTGTATGAGAGACACCAAGACGAGAATAATCCTGCGTGTCCAAGCACTCTAGCACGCAGAGAAGCTCATGTTTGCCTAGCTATAGGCAGATCTGGACGCAATTCTTGCGTGTACGAACGCGGCGCTATTCGCAATGCCCAGCCAGGGACGCGGGAGTAGTCGTAGTGCAATTGACATTTTCTAGAATGCCAAGGTCAGGCACGACAGACGGTATGCCATCAAGTCTAGGTGCAGGAGAAGTGTGTATGGCTATTGGCAGTGTCGCGGGCGGTGAGGTTCCTGAAGATAGATGATGGTACGTACAAAGCACCAAAGTCTTCAAATCGAACAAGCACGTGAGCTTGGTGTGGACATGAAACGTTCGCCCGACGATTTGACATACCGTGAAGGGAAAGGATGTGCTGATTCCGCGCTCGATCTTCGGAGATGTCGGGTGCGTGGTAAGTGCCTGTATTGGAAGCCGTCCCGGCCCTACCGAACAATGACAGGCTTACCACTGGCAGTGTCCTGGAACGATCGCGGGTTGGATACGTACGCTGAGGGCGAGAGCCGTCTGCTGCAACGCCATGTGGCCATATAGGGCCAGACGACACTACACGCAAATAGAGACGGCGAATCTGTAGTTCATTACATTCTGCCAGCCACACCTTGTTGCAGGCGCACGACGACGCGATGCTGAAGCTAGTCGCTGATGGCATCTCGTGCCGAGCTTGTAGGAAGATAGGCCGCTGCATGTCAAACACGAAGCCGCTGTCTGTGTGAGGACCGGCGAGGCCAGGCTGGCCAATGCCATGGCCGTAATTTGGGGTTAGATGCCCTCGAGAGAAGCACATCATTGCCTGCGCGCCGGCTGTTGCCCTGCAGCGACGGTGGGAGTCGGCCATGCATCGTGATCCAGTCGAAAAGCTCATTTCGCCTTGGCGGCGCTAGCCCCAATGCTCCACCGAATTAGACCTCGACCAGCGCCTAGTGGCCGCATGCTTCTCGAGAAATTTGGGTGGGTTGGGAGTGGGCAAGCTATTATTTGCTATGGATTCAATCGAATTACTACTGCAGCTGCAATGACGGGCGTTGATGCGGGCAGATTGCGCCCGCCATTGATATTACCTGGGGGAGCACACTCAATACCGAGCCCGCCGGCGCACCGGGCTCGCACGGGTGCACGTCAGCGGCCTGCAATCAATCAATGATGGCACAGGCATTGGTGGTTGATTGCTCGACGTGGGATGGGATGGCCTGCAGCTCGCCTCCCACGTCATGAGAGCGCTGGCGACGGCAATCGGCGGCGATCCGTCGCATGCGCTGTGGTTCGTCAACCACGACGACGACGTTTCGGACGAAGTACCTCGCAGCATCAAGCTTCGACATCGGCCAGGGTGTCAGCAGAGAGGCATGCACACACGATAAGGGCGGCCCTCTCGCTGCCGTCCCAAAGCAAACCCCCGCGCAAGGTCATTGGGGAGGCCGGAGCGCAGACGGGCCAGCTAAAGGCGAAAGCAGCATAGTGAGACGGCACTGACGGCAAATGAAGAGGCTGTGGCGAATAGGAGCACTGGTGGACTGCTGGCGTTCTTTCTTCGGGCCTTTGCATCTTCTCCACCATGGCACCCCAACCGTCGCAGCGTGTCTTGCGTGAGGACGGCGCTACCACGAGTCGCGCCTCCAGCCGGGGCCCGGCGACCAGAAAATCGCTCATCTCATCAAGCAGCAGCCGGCGCTGGGCAGGGCTCCTGGCTCTGGCTCCATCGTGCCCGTTAGCTAAGAGATTCTACTGTTGCGCGAGCGAAAGGCCGACAAGCCAAGCGGTCGCTCCAAATTCCACTAGGCTTGACACAGCTTTAGCCTCGGAGCCTCCCGCCGGCACCCGTCGTGCATCAGCCTTTTTCACAGTCTGCCCGTCCGCTTCAAAAGTGCTCCGATCTCCCTCTCCTCTGCTCGAAAGTATCACGCCAGCTTCCAACTCTGCCATCAACACACATAGCGACCATTTACTTGGGCATCGCTATCTAAGATGGCTGCTCCTCGCGTTAGCTTCGGCGAAAAGGATATGGAGAACGGTGGTGATGGCGCGGCCGAAAGGTCTCGCAAGTGGTCGCAGGCTCCTGGCAACATTGAGGACCTTGGTGAGCATGCTCCTCTCCACTGACATCGTCCATCGAAGACGCGACTAACATCTCAATCAGACGAGTACACTGCTCTGCAGAAGTACATCTCTACCTACAGAGACCCCAAGGCCCACGCCGCTGAGGATGCTGAGGCTAACGCCGCAGATGCTGGCAAGGGCAAGTCCTGGTACCAGTTCTGGCGCTCAAGCAACTCTGGCAAAACCAGCACTGCCGACCCTGGTTTCGTCCCGGATGAGATGCTCGAGGCCGATATCAAGCAGGGTATCTCCTCTCACGAGGTTGAGCAGCGCCGCAAGCGCTACGGTTGGAACGAAATCACCACCGAGAAGGAGAACTTGTTCATCAAGTTCCTCGGTTTCTTCACTGGTCCTGTCCTCTATGGTAAGTTCTCACTCTATCTCTGGCATCGCATTAGGCCGCATCGGCTCGCCATCGCTCAATGGGGTCGCGGTGTCGTCGTTTGTTTTGCTTTTACAAGCTTCGAGCGCGATGCGGAGCTATGACCAGTCGATGCACCCCGCCCCGCTTGCCGAGCCAACGTTGCAATTTCCACGTACATGGCGCTAACAATGCACAGTTATGGAACTCGCTGTCCTCCTCGCTGCCGGTCTTCGTGACTGGATCGACTTTGGTGTGATTATTGGTATTCTTCTTCTCAACGCCGTCGTCGGTTGGTACCAGGAAAAGCAGGCCGCCGATGTCGTCGCTTCTCTCAAGGGTGACATCGCCATGAAGGCGACTGTCGTCCGTGATGGCCAGGAATCCGACATCAAGGCCCGTGAGCTCGTCCCCGGTGACATCATCATCATCGAAGAGGGTGAGTCCGTCCCTGCCGACGCCCGTCTTATCTGCGACTACGACACCCCCGAGGACTTCGCTACCTACAAGGAGCTCCGCGAACAGCACGCTCTCAACCCCGAGGAGGACCCCGCCGGTTCCGAGGACGCTGAGGACGATGGTGAGGGTGTTGCCCACCAGGGCCACTCCATCATCGCCACTGACCAGTCTGCCATTACCGGCGAGTCCCTCGCTGTCGACAAGTTCATGGGCGACGTTGTCTACTACACCACCGGTTGCAAGCGCGGAAAGGCCTACGCCGTCTGCCAGACCTCTGCCAAGTTCTCTTTCGTCGGTCGCACTGCCACCCTTGTCCAGGGTGCTAAGGACCAGGGTCACTTCAAGGCTATCATGAACCACATCGGTACCTCTCTTCTCGTCCTCGTCATGTTCTGGATCCTTCTCGCCTGGATTGGTGGTTTCTTCCGTCACTTGAAGATTGCTACCCCTGAGGAGTCCTCCAACAACCTTCTCAAGTACGCCCTTATTCTGTTCATCATCGGTGTCCCCGTCGGTCTTCCCGTCGTCACCACCACCACCCTCGCTGTCGGCGCCGCCTACCTTGCCAAGCAGCAGGCTATCGTTCAGAAGCTCACCGCCATTGAGTCCCTCGCCGGTGTCGACGTCCTGTGCTCTGACAAGACCGGTACTTTGACTGCCAACCAGCTCTCTATCCGTGAGCCCTACGTTGCTGAGGGTGAGGATGTCAACTGGATGATGGCTTGCGCCGCGCTTGCTTCCTCCCACAACATCAAGAACCTCGACCCCATTGACAAGGTTACCATCCTGACTCTCAAGCGCTACCCCAAGGCCCGTGACATCCTCAAGGACGACTGGAAGACTGAGAAATTCACTCCCTTCGACCCCGTCTCCAAGCGTATCACCACTGTCTGCACTCTCCGTGGCGACCGCTTCACTTGCGCCAAGGGTGCCCCCAAGGCTGTCCTCAACCTGACCGACTGCTCCAAGGAGACCGCCGACCTCTTCCGTGACAAGGCCACTGAGTTCGCTCGTCGTGGTTTCCGCTCTCTCGGTGTCGCTTACCAGAAGAACAACGACCCGTGGATTCTCCTCGGTATGCTTTCTATGTTCGACCCTCCCCGTGAGGACACTGCCCAGACCATCATCGAGGCCCAGCAGCTCGGTGTTCCCGTCAAGATGCTTACTGGTGACGCTATCGCTATTGCCAAGGAGACTTGCAAGATGCTTGCTCTCGGTACCAAGGTTTACAACTCTCACAAGCTTATCCACGGTGGTCTTACCGGCACTACTCAGCACGATCTCGTCGAGCGTGCCGATGGTTTCGCTGAGGTCTTCCCCGAGCACAAGTACCAGGTCGTCGAGATGCTCCAACAGCGTGGTCACTTGACCGCCATGACTGGCGACGGTGTCAACGATGCTCCCTCTCTCAAGAAGTCTGACTGTGGTATTGCCGTCGAGGGTTCCTCCGAGGCTGCCCAGGCCGCCGCCGATATCGTCTTCCTTGCTCCCGGTCTCTCTACCATCGTTCTTGCCATCAAGCAGGCTCGTCAGATTTTCCAGCGCATGAAGGCTTACATCCAGTACCGTATCGCCCTCTGCTTGCACTTGGAGATCTACCTTGTCACCTCCATGATCATCCTCAACGAGACTATCCGCTCTGAGCTCATCGTCTTCATCGCCCTCTTCGCTGATTTGGCCACCGTCGCTGTCGCTTACGACAACGCCCACTCTGAGCAGCGTCCCGTCGAGTGGCAGCTTCCCAAGATCTGGATCATCTCCACTGTCCTCGGTGTGTTGCTTGCCCTCGCCACCTGGGTCATCCACGCTTCTCTCTACGTTCCCAACGGTGGTATCGTCCAGAACTGGGGCAACATGCAGGAGATTCTCTTCCTCGAGGTCGCCCTCACTGAGAACTGGCTTATCTTCGTCACCCGTGGTGGTCAGACCTTCCCCTCGTGGCAGCTTATCATCGCCATCGGTGCCGTCGACGCTCTTGCCACCCTCTTCTGTGTCTTCGGTTGGCTCGCCGGAAACCCTTACCAGGTTCCCCTCAACAACCCTATGTCCCAGTGGACCCAGACCCTTAACGGTCACACTGACATTGTCACCGTTGTCGTCATCTGGGGTTACTCCATCGGTGTCACCATCGTCATCGCCATTGTCTACTACCTCCTCAACTCCATCCCCTCTCTTGCCGACATCGGTCGCAAGAAGCGCAGCCACCACGACACCCAGATGGAGAACATCATCGGCCACCTCACCAAGCTTACTCTGCAGCACGAGACCACCCCCAACGGTGAGGGTCGCTACCTCCTGCAGCAGAAGGCCTCTGATGAGGATGACGAGGAGTAGATTCCGTCTTCCTCTTTCTTGCCTAATCTGGTCTCGTATAGCATGATACCTTATGCGTCTTTTCTTTTCTCTTATTGATGGAGACAGTACTGTGTTACTACTCTTTTCTTACTCTCTTATACGTCGAGGAGAGGGCAGTGTATCGCAGACTGTTGTACATAATATCGACTGCCATAGCTTAGCGGTTGATTTTTGAAATAATTTACTATACCCACACGTGCCTTCTTTCTCAATCATCATGTCCTTCCATTGATCTTCAAGTGTCCTTGCATAGAAAGAACAATGCTGTCATGTCTCTTCCACTTTTGATAGTAGTTTGTGCTGTTGCTTTCATATATCCAACCTGGTCTTGCACTGTATGTCCTCACCCGCGTCGCTCAGCTTGACAGTGATTGCGATACATGCTAGCTAGTGCCCTAGATTGTGGTGCAGACTTGCTACTCTAATAAATACCACGAGCGAAGCTTTATACCTGCAAGAACTTATATTCCAACGATCTGCCTTTTGGGTCTTGCTCAATTAATCACATATCCACCATCCACGACCAATGCTGCTCCCTGCACAAAACTGGCTTTACTGCTAGCAAGGAACAGAATGCAATCGGCAACCTCTTGGGCAGTTCCCATTCGGCCCATTGGCGCGATATCTACAGCTGGTGCCAATACTTCTGCGTTGGGCTGGGTCATTGGTGTGTCTATCACGCCCGGGCAGACTGCGTTAATTCTGATGAGGTCCTTTGAGTACTGTGATGTCATAGTGTTGGTATGGGTTGTTGTTATGAAGAGTATCGGTAGTGGGTAGCTTACGTCGATTGCGTCGCACTTTGTCATGTTTATTACTGCTGCCTTTGAGCCACAATAGGCGGCTGTGAGATAGATCTGTCAGCGTTGCTATCTTTCTCATCGATCCTGCTCCTCGAATTCGTGTGTGATGAAGGTAGAGAGACTTACGTGCTGCCGGCCGGCCGACTATGCCTAGCTGGCTTGCGATGTTGACGACACTGCCTCTGATACCAGGACGACCATCATGGCTTGGCAGCGGCTCTTGTGTCAGCATTTGCTTGATGGCAGCCCGGGATGAGAGCCAGCATCCGCGGTAGTTGATGGAGTTGATGTGGTCGAATTCTTCTGGAGTTGTAGCGTCAGATCGCTTGTTGTTGCTCAGCACACCTATATGATATCAGTCATGCTCTAGTCTTGCGAAGCTGCCCGTGAAGTCATGGCTTACCAGCTCCATTGATAGCGTAATCAATCCGCCCAAACTGCTTGACAGCAGTCTGAATCGTGTGGTCGATTTGCTCTGCACTCGTGACATCGGTCTTCACAGCTAGGACTTCCGCTTTGCCGTCACCAACCGCCTTTTGAATCAGTCGCTGCGTCGCCTCGAGGCCCTGCTCGTCACGATCTGCCAACACTATCTTTGTGCATCCTTCGCGGGCGAACGAGATAGCTGTGGCCTGGCTGATGCCTTGTGTGCAGTTAGTAGATGCCAAACTATGCTTGTTTTTGCCAGGACTTCTCACCAGAAGCGGCGCCCGTGATGAGCACGACACCAGGAAACAGCGACATCTTGTTGAGCGGCGTGTTTGACAAGAATTTAATTCGAAGCGTGAAAAGCGATGACGGTGGGTGACGGCGGGGACGCTCTGCAACTTATGAGCAGCTCAGAGTGGCTTATCTGAGTTGATTTCTTGTTATATTTGACCAGGCCTGCCTCTTGGCTTACGCTTCTGTCACGACTGTCATCATGAAAATATGTAGGTAATGGAGCTCATTCCCTTACGAAACGAATGGTCCCGCTTTGGAGCTGTCACTCCGCACCATGACGCTTATCGAATCTTCGATCGTCCACTTGTAGGGCTAACAACCGCCGTAATGTCATCTTACATGAATTCTTATAGCACGTCACGTACTCATTTTGCGTTCTGCACGAGTGAAGCTGAATGGTAAACTTGGCAATTTGGAGCCATCTGATGCTAAATTGTGCCTCTTGGGCCCGACTTTCCAATAATGGAATCAGTTCGAGATAACATTATACAACCATCAAAAGCTTGAAACACTATGCATACCAGCGAAAAATAATGTGTATTTCATCCGGTCATACTATGAGCACGAGCCGGAGCCTTGCTGAACCCAAACTATTGCCTTATGCGAGACCGTCAATGTCCTTCCCAAACTCCGTATAAAGCATCGCAGATCTAGGCCCATGCTAAATGTCCGCCATCGACTAGAATCTCGGCGCTCGTCATACACGCACTGCCAGGTGCCAACATGAAGATAGCTGGAGCCTTGAAGTCCTGCGATGCACCAAGGCGATCGAGCATAGCACCCCTCATCCACGTCTCATGGATCTCAGGCTCGTCGTGCAAAAGCTTGTCCGTCATGGCGGTGCGAATGTAGCCAGGTGATAAGGTGTTCACGCGGATGCCATGCTTCGGGCCCCATTCAGCAGCAAGTGAGCGACTGAGCCGGTGGACAGCAGCTTTTGAGGAGTTGTAGGCAGAGTAGTCGAGCGATCTGTTAGTCGCTTGACCAGATATCGAAGCGATCATAACGATCGAGTCCTTGGTGCCACTTGAGATGAGCTCGCGAGCGGCGTGCTTCGCGGTCGGGAATGCGCCCGTGACGTTGACGTTGAATATCCTGTTGAAATCGGGAACAGTGTAGTCGACAGCTTTTGTGATCTGCTAGATGCCAGCGCAGGCAACAACGCCTTGCAGAGGCTTGCCCTGTTCTTTGGCAGCGGCCACAATCGTTGAGTAGACAGCTTCCAGGTCGGGCTCGTTGATGATGTCAACCCTGTCGTATGATGCGTGAAGGCCGAATTCCTTAGCACGTTTTTGCAAAGCAGCCATGTCGGCCTCTACGATTTCATGAGGGAGTATGTCGAGGCAAGCAACACCTCCTCCGGCCTCGATCACAGCATGCGCAAACTCGAGACCGAGACCGCGACCACCGCCAGTAATAAGTGTGGTGCCTCCTTCTAGTGAGAAGAGTTGAGGGATGGTCTAGTTTGCTTGCGTCTCATTGGTCTCAGAAACAATATCGGGGAGGGAAAGGTCGGCGATAGCTGTTGGTGCCATCGTGCTTCCGTCACAGTGAAGTGCGCGTGACCGCTGTTGTTAAGAGGATGTAAAAGATAATGATAGATACGAAGATGAGAATAGAAGGCTTGTTGCAAGACGACAGTCTGACAATCATATATACCTTCTACTGTGGATCATTGTGGAACAAAATGTACGTCATTTTAATGCGTGGTTGATGCGTACGCTGGTCGAAAAGCACTGATGCACAAGTGCGCAAAACAACAACGAGCATTGTTGGTGTATGGTCCATTCCATTCCACCTCACACACCATATGGGAAATCCGACACAGTCGTCATGTTGAAGAAGTTTCTACCTCATCAGAAGCCGAATGCCTTCCGAGCCGGCGAGCTCTTCAACGGCTGACCAGGGCTGAAGAACATTGCCAGGAGTCTGTAGTACCAGCGGGTCAGTATCGTGGAACCGCCACTGGTTATCGTATTGGGTAATCCGGCGATCTCTTCTCTTTTTGCTGGGCTCTCGTACACATGATGCCGATGTTGCGTGGAACGCGACGCATCCTGAAGCATTCAAAACACACCGGAAGCCTTCCTGGTGTGAGCTTGCAGTAATTTGTCCCAGTGGTCATATCCCATTGGAAGGAAGCCATCGTGCGTGGAAATTTCAGCCTGTCGAACGGCCTGGCTCACTGAGCATGGTGTGCATGTTTGAGCACTCTAGGACTGGCACTACCTCCATAGACCACCGGATTTGCCTTCTCTTGCGGCCGTGGAACTCGTTACTGTGTTCCGGATCAGGAGAGGACTTCGACTGGGCAGACGACTGAATCTGGATGAGCCTGCGTGTGATAAGCGTGACTGGAGCGAGTATTTCGACATCCCTCCATCTATACCCTCGCTCATAACTAGAGCGTAGTGTTCGCAGCCTCTCACAATGTAGGCTGATATATTTGTGATAGGGGACTTGAGAATTGAAGTTATTCAGAGGAGCGAGGAGTTACTGTCGGTGCTTGTACGACGGCTCTTTCCGAAGGCTCCGTTGCGCTCATCCTTCTTTCCCCTCTCCTTCAACCGAATGTGGCTTGACTGCTGATCGGGAATGGTACATGCCTTGCTTACGCACGCTCGCGCGTAACGCAGCAGTTGTTGTGGACAGATGTTTGTCTAGCTCATGAACATACGCTTGCACACACCTGGGAGGAAAAGACATATCCTCAGCCACCTATTACTATCGCCTGGCCTGCCTGTACTGAACCACACAATCATGTCCCGCTTCTTTCCACACACCGACTATGCCGAAGACCAGCCTATGTCACACACGATACTCACTACTCATGTTATATACCGCGGGTTTCAGACAGGCGCAATTGTTGGCCAGTCGCTGAAGCTCGCCAGGTCGTTGTTCATGAAGAGCGCCCTCCTACCTAACGAAACTATACTGTCATCTACTTTACGGTCCACTGGAGTTGGTGCGCTTACAGGCACGGCGCTCATGATTCCAGCTGTCTACATGCGCATGCACGGACGTGAAGAGATCGAGTGGAAAGACCGCAGCTGGAGGCTGTTAGAAAGTGACAGTCAGAAGGCGGTGGACGATTGCAGCGGTGTGGGCACAGTTTTAGGTGCCCTGTTCGGTGCGAGACAGGTCGTGTCTCACCAGAGTACTCGAACGAAGGTGTTCAAGGTTACTGGCGGAGCAGGTGTAGGAAGTATTGCCGGTGTCGTGGTTTACCTGGGTTGGTGGTATGGTCTAAAGGGAGGCGAACGCCCTGCTTCTGAGAAGTGAGTGTTTTGACGACCTCAAGTGTCATTCAATCTTACGGATTCCTCGATCTACAGATTTTACTGACTTGCGGACAAAAGTATTGCCTGAAAAGTGTAGATATTCACATTTTGAACAATTAGTAGTTTCTCGTAGAAGGTGTGAACATACATGGCATTATCGTTGTGATCTCGCTGGACAAGTTCACCAGACACGGGTAGAAATTGAACCTAGATGTCACTAAGGTTTCGAGCAGAGAGCGGAGAAGCTGCCCAGCCCTGGATGGAATTCAGGTGGTCCTCGTGGCACCTCATACCTGTTACTCTTACTGATCACTTGAAATGAAACGTGGTTTGGTTCTTCCCCAGAACGAAACGGCTTTTGGAGTGAGATTATACCTGCAAAGTGTGATGTGATAAGTGCGATATGCAAATAAGCACAACAACTTGATGAGCCCACACCCGCTCGCCCAGACACAGTGCGTGCGACATCGCTCGACGGCAGAAGGTATCTTCGACATAACCCATATACTTCGTAATCAGAGAGAACATGGCTCAAATCGACGCCTTGAAGGACAAGGAAAATGATACCAGCTCGGATACTCGCGAGTCCTCGCCACCTCCACCACCTAATAATGGCAAACTTCAGTCAGCAGGCAAGAAACGCAGCAGGAATGGGTGCTTGAACTGCCGCCGCAAACGAAGAAAATGCTCTGAGACTAAGCCTACCTGTGAGGGCTGCCAATCGCGTGGCGAGGCGTGTCAATGGGGTGTCAAAGTCTCTTTCAGACCGGAGAATGCACAGACCGTGGGCAAAGAACACCACGCGCTATTCCGCAACGCGAACACGCCCAACCGCACCTACCAGATTGTCGACGTCACCTCAGAGATAGCCAGGGACTATATCGTTGATGGGCCTAAGCCACCTGAGCGGCTCGACGAGAGCTGCGACCAGCCCCAGCTCGAACTGCCGTCCGAGGTGGATGTTATCGGCGAGCCGAACATTGAAGACATACTGCCCATGTTCAACCTCCCGCAACAAACCCCTCGGACCTCCATCGTAGATGGCTTGCCATACCTTGGTGGCAACCCATTCATGACTATGGCCTCTCCGCTCATCAGCGAGACGAGCTTTGAGGACGGTATCTTCTTGCCTGGTTCTCAATACCTGGAACTACACGCCGAGCTCAGGTCCAAGCTATTCGACACTGCCCATTCGGTCGAGCCATCCCGACGAGGATCACCTGATCCCAACGGGCCTCTGTATCAGACACCACCAGCAATAGATAATGGAATCGTGGAGGAGGACCCTCGCCGACTTGCACAGCTATCGCCTGAACAGGAATATACTTTATGGCAGGTGTACATTACGGAAGTTGCGCCTTGGATCGACAAGTTTGACATCAACCGCCACTTTGAGCTCGTACTGCCGATGCTGGCCAAAGATGCAGAGCATTTGAAGTACTCTATTCTCGCACTCTCGGCGCGTCAGATCGAGCTGAAGGAGAACAAGAAGGAGCTCAAAACGAGCTTGGGACTGTATCAGCTCGCTATTCATCTGTTAACACCACAGTTGGAGACTCGCTCAACTGTCGTCCTAGCGTCATCCGCAGTGCTGTGTGTCCTAGAGATGCTTAGTTGCTCGCCAAAAGCATGGAGACGCCATCTAGATGGGTGTGCTGCACTGATCCAAGCTTTGGGCATCACAGGAACATGTGGTGGTCTCGAGCAGGCTATCTTTTGGTGTTTCGCCCGCATGGATGTGTGTGGTGGCTTGATCTCACTTGAGAAAACGCTGATCCCCATCCACAAATGGATTGGCTGCGGATCTTTACCGGATGATTTCCAAGCTCTGAGGGCAAATGCCTCCTTCGACATGTGCGCAAACTCAATGGTCTATCTGCAAGGCCGCGTCGTGGACCTGCTCTGTAGCTTTGGACGATGGGAACAGCGCCACTCCGAGCCGGGCGTCATGTATACCAACAGCCAGTACGTATCTGAATGGCTGCGGCTGTGGGGCCTCATCGAAGCCTGGCATCGCGACCGACCGCAAGAGATGAAGTCCATCCTGGAGATATCGTCTCGGCAGTACGATCCTCCGCGGCCGTTCCCCACCGTTTTATACCCCAATCCTCCAGCCATTGCAGGTAATCAAGTATACCACACGGCTGCGCTTCTGATGCTGAAGCACAAGCCCGCATCGCTACATCTACCGAAAAAACCACGGTCCATGCTTTGGCACGCGAGGCAAATTTGTGCGATCTCTATTTCGAATGGCAATCACGCATGCTGGACGAACAGCACACAGCCAATCTGGATAGCGGGCCAGCTCATGAGTCATTCAAGCGAGCACAAAGCCATCCTGGAGCTTTACGAACGGGTGGAACGCGAGACGGGGTGGTCTACAAAATGGAGAGCGAACGACCTGATCGAGTACTGGGGTGATTTGGAGTCGTGAAAATTTCTCATGACTTATGTATATAATGATCATATGAACTGCAATTATGACATGCGCTGCACTTTGAGCAGAATGTTTAGAGCTTTCGTCCTATTGTCCCTCTTACTTCGTCGCAAAGTAGAACTGTTGCAGCGCCGCAGTCGCCATGGGACAAGGATACTTGATCTGGTTGCACTTTTCCACAGCCTCCGCCAACTTCGCTCCCACCTCTTTGGCATGTGCGCTCTCCGCCAGCGTCCATGTGTCCTTTTCCAGCAGATCGGAGAGGCTCGTGGTGAACATGGCATTCCAGCCCGCGGCCTTCGAGATGATCTCGTACATGATCTTCGAGTCGACGCCGAGCTTCTTGCAGAAAGCCATGCCTTCAACCGAGGCCGCAAGGTGGATGCCGGAAAGCAGGTCGTTGATTGTTTCCTTGCTGATTTGGTAGTTTGAGTTCATCTTGACGTCTGCGGAAGCGGAGGTTGCGACCAAGTCGCCCTTGTCTTTGGGTAGGTAGAGCTGGACGAGCTTCGCGTCGTCGTCGCGCAGGAAACCGGCTTGTACACCGCGGAGGTACTCTTGCTCGGCGGCCGAGGCGAGGGGAACTGGGAAGGCCTCCTTACGTGCAGCTTCGGTGACGATGCCAGCGTCCTTGAGAATGATGCCGAGGGCAGAGTATGGGTGCCAGTCGTTCTTGATCATGTGCGGGGCGCGGTTCTCGAACATGAAACTCGCGCCGCTTGAGTTGTTGACGTGCTCCATGACAGCCTGGGTGTTGAGGCCTACTGTGGCTGCGAGACCCATGGCTTCCGACGCCGAGATGATGTTAGTCGCTGCGAGAAGTTGGTGAACGGTCTTGGTCTTGGTGCCCTGGCTGATCTCGCCCATGCGGTAGAGGTTGCCAGACATGCATTCGAGGACCTCTTTGGCGTTGTCGAGGTCTGCGTCCGGGCCTGATGAGAAGATGGAGAGGGTACCGTTGGCTGCACGAATGGTACCACCGGAGACAGGGCAGTCAAGCAGCTTGATGTCAGGTCGTTGAGCCTCCTCGTCTAGACGCTTCCTTAGCTCGGGCAGGAAAGCGGGTGGGCATGTTGAGCAGAGGATGAAAGTCTTGCCCTTTCCAAGACCGTGGATGACTGCATCGGGACCATCAAGAAGCAGGCTTGCATTCTGAGCAGCGTTTGCTACCATGGAAACAAAGAAGTCGGCATTTGATGCGGCCTCTTTGGGTGTCTTTGCAGCCTTGCCACCAGCCTCGACGAAGCTATCGACCAGTGGTTGGTATACGTCGTAGCCAGTGACCTCGAATCCTTCTTTGACGAGGTTCTTCGCCATGCCGCCGCCCATGGCTCCTAGGCCTGCGAAACCGACTGTAGGCGCCATTGTTTAATCTTTCGAGACTTCTGTGCTGTATTCAAGTTGTACAAAGCTCTTTTGTTAATGTGAAGGCGTGGGGATATCGTGTTTTGTGAGGCGAAGTTGAGGGAGAAAGATACACACGAATATTCTTTACCTGCGCATGAGGTACTTTATCAACAGGCTAAAGATACATCGTTACGGATGCCACTCAAACACCGAAGCCAGTTGCAGTAATGCCAGTTGCCGTCATGCCTGCTGCGGGCGACTCGGCTTTGGTGGAGAGAGTGGGCGACTTCGGTCGGAGGAATGTCATCACGGTCGAATGACAGCCAGCTCCGGCCTCCACTTGCACCCTTCAGCTCCGTGAAGCTCCATGTCTGCTTGGATGCCGAGAGTGAAGACGATATCAGATACCTTCCATGTCGGGTTTAAGTGAGGGCGGGGGGTAGAATGAACCGGAGACTGAACAATGTTGATATTCAATACAGCTCGAGAAACTTGTCAGGGCAGTGATATTGCCCTCGCAAATCGGAATTGAAGAAGACAACTACACCCTTCGGCAGCAATTGACCCGACCATACCGAGATGATAGGCTCCCTCTCACCCCGCATGGCAAAGCAACAAGTTATTAGACAATTGACACCTGGTATTCTGCGCGGAATCAATACTCCTACGCATTGGCAGTCGTACCCGAAAAGAAATACTCGAGACGGCATTCGTACCAAAACCCGCCAACAGGACACGAACAAAGCACAAACATGCCCGAATCCCAGCCCCTCCGCCTCGCCCAAATCGTGCGCCTCAAGCGCGAGTCCCTCGCAGACTACAAAGCCTGCCACAATGCCGTGTGGCCCGCCGTGCTGCAGCAGATCAAAGACTGCAACATCATCGACTACTCCATCTTCCTCGACGAAAGTACCATGACGCTCTACGCGACCATGAAGTACACCGGCTCAGACTTCGAAGCCGACATGGCCAACATGCGCGCAAACCCGGAAGTGCAGAGGTGGTGGCAGATGACCGACGGAATGCAAGAGACTTTGGTGGAGGGAAGCACGGGGAGCATGGATCCGGCGGGGTGGTGGAAGCCTTTGGAGGAGGTGTTCAGGGTTGAGTGATAAAGATGGAAATCGTATTAGGGAAATTCAGTGTTATGGCTACGAGAACATGAAAGCGACACCCAACTAGTCTACTGCCGCCAGGCTACAGCGTCGACGGGTGTATCCCAGAGGTCAAGGGCTTCTTCCCGCGCAATGGCCTCACCGCTCGTTGGCGGAAGGCGCCAGATTGTGATTCCGACACCACTCATCTTCAGACTCGTCACGAGCGGACCGAGCGTGATTCGCTTGACGGCGAAGCCACGCTTCTTGAGCTCCGCTGTAGCGAGCTCTGCAAACCGCGCAAGAACTTCATCCGATGTGCTGCCCAGCGAATTGAGCAGGAGTACAACCTCATTGTCGGTGGAAGGGTTCGTCGACTTCGAGAACGGCACAAAGGCTCGATCGCTGTCCGAGACATCGAGCAGAAGATCGAGCATCTGGGATGTGAGAGCCTCCGGTGTTGGAATAGGCGAGATTTGCCGCAGACCAGGCTCGCCATGCGCGCCCATTCCAAGCTCGATAGTAGCTGGCGGGAGAACTTGCAGGTCGGTCAAGGTAGCATTCGGCAAAGCGACACTTGTGGCACGTTAGCTTGACATCCGCACGCCAAAAGCCAAAACGCAGTCCACGAACTCACCGATCAAAAGCAACGCCGATTGTTCCAACATTTGCGCAGACATACTCCATAACCTCAGTCACCCTCTCCAAGCCCTCTCCCCTCGCAGCCAAAGCGCAAGCGCTCTTCAGAGCAATCAAATGCCCACTCAATCCTCTCCTCCCAACCTTACCACCCTTCTTCCTCCCCACAGCAACATCGTCTCCAACAGGCGTGAAATGCACCTTGTAACCCGCAGCCTGTGCCCTCGTAATAGCAAGCCCCGCATTCAAGATATCGCCCGTGTAATTACCACAAACAATCAGCGTGCCCTTACTCCTCTCCCCGCCCTCAGGCTGACACATCTTGATCGCATTGAAAATCTGCGCAGCCGTGGGGCTCGCAAAGATGTTCCCCGAGACGTACGCGCTGAGATAGTTGCGGCCGACGAAGCCACCGAACATGGGTTCGTGGCCGCCGCCGGCGAAGCCGATGGTGGTGACATGGTCTTTTGCGAAGGCTGGCAGGTCGCTGCGATAGATTGTTTTGAATTCTTGGTTGTAGGAGAGGTTTGTGTTGAGGTGCGTTAGGCCGGTTAGAGCGTCGTTGATGGCGTCAGATGGGTCATTTATGAAGTGGAAGGTCTCTTGTGCTGGAGGGGCTTTTGTTTGGGTTTCGGTTGCCATGCTTTCTTGCGTTTGAATGGGGGGCGTTGAAGCCTAGGATAACGAGAAGATGTACGGGTTGAGACCAAGTGGAAGACTGTTCTGCTTGATATCAAGTCGTTTGGAACAAGAGCGGACAGGATACGCGAATGAGAACACAAACGAGAGAGCCTACAAGAATACTTGGACCTTCCTTGGCCGTACACCTGTTGACGGCGGCCTACTACATACAGTGATGCGTGTGCTGCGGGGTTCTCACACACGCCTCTTCGGTGTTTGTGGTCCGGATGAGGAGAGCAGAGCTGTGAGAGCTTCGGCACGAGTGGTGCAGTGGAAGTGTGGGCGGCTGTCGGTCCTTCCGTATCGGGTAATCCGTGATGCTCCCGTTCAGACACTGCCTCGAATCGATAGATGCGTTTGCCGATAATATGAATCAGTAGCTCGAATATAATGGAGACCCATATGTATAGCAAGCAAGCAATTCTGAGAAGTATACAAGGCGGGAACTCAGCGGGATGGTATCGCTCCAAACTATTTGTATGCTGCGTAAATCATTGGTAGGCGTACCGCGTAGGAGCAAAGCCACAAAAGACTTGCCCAAATCATATGCCTTACTCAAAAATGCAGTCTTTTCTGGCCTCTTTCAGGCCCGCTGGACATGGCACTGGGCCTGCCTCTGCCTCTACCCCTGCCTCGCGCGCTACTGCCATCCCTCACGGAAGAACCAGCAGCACTGGCTTTGGTACTGGGCGGCACGGGTTGGGGCGGCGCTCGTGGTGGAGTGGTTTGTTCGTTTTGTAAGTCTTGTGCGAAATGGAAATCGTCGTGCTCAGGCTGCTCCACGAGTGGCAAACGAGCACTGCAGCGAGGACAAGTATAAGAATCGGGTGATTCCTGTGCATCCTGCAATACTGGTTGAGGCGCTGCTTCCTCAGGGCTGTCGCTTGCGAATTGTGCTGAAGGTGGTGGGAGTAGAGGATCGGCGTCGCTGCTTAGATGGTTTACGTCTTGGCCGTCTGCTTCTTCATCGATCCACGATTCTTCTTGGCGGTCGATTTGCTGTGGAGATTCTTGCCCCTGCTCATAGTCGCTGAGACCAAGATCGCCGCCACTGCTCTCTCGGCTGTCTTCTCTCATGGTGCCGAAGAACTTCGCAATTCCACTGTCGTCCACACGTCTTTTCTTTGCAGGTGGCGGGGTGGCCTCTGCTTTTGGTTGTGCCTTCTGCAGTGCCTTTGCGTCGTCACCTCGTACGAGGAAGCTCCCGATGCCTTTGTTGCCTTGCATGCCCTCTTCGAAGCCGCCGACGCTTAAGCTCAGGTTTGCGCATGGCCATGCGCGGCCATCGACAACTACCTGAGCCAAGAGACTTTTGGCGAGCTCGAACATTCCTTCTTCTGTGATAGCACGGCCCATTGGGATAGGCACCGATTTGCTTCTTGTTTGAGCACCTTGTCGATGGTGGAGGTTCATCGTTTTGGGTCTGCGCTTGTTTTCGAGCACACCTTCTTCGACCAGCCGGCTGTAGATATCCGCAACGAAAATACGCAGCCATTTACACGCCACGTCGAAAGTGTTGATTGAAGGTCTGAAAGACTTTGCGCTCAGCATTGACTTTATCTGAGTTCGCGGATTGACCTCGCTATTGTCTTCGCCACGGATGATGTTGTAGAGCCAAGAGCCGATGTCATCGCTGAGGGTTCTCTTGAACTGTTCAATAGGTATAGGCAGAAGTTCAGCGACGGTATCCGTGTTGAAAGCTGCTACGATCTCGTCGCCCAGCTTGCCACCCAAATTACGAATCTTGGTGAACTTGAAATCGCTTAAGAAATGTTGTACCGCTCGATTGCGAATGACAGTCTGACTGTTCGGCTTCTTGTGCGCAGAACCAAGCTTTGCGAGCATCTTGTTCTTGCTGATGCCAGCTGAGCATGTGAAATGGAGTTTCTCAAAAACCTCCCGCCGAACATCGCGTACAATCTCGGACGCGATGAGAATTGCAACATCGTCCCAGTCCGGATCATTTTCTTCCGAATGCTCCTTGTCCAAGTCAACCAGAGCATCTGCAGCCCAATCTAAAGCCGTTGTAGGTGGCCGTGGCAGTGGTTCTGACGGGTCATCATACGGCGGCGGTCCTTTCAGCTCTGGATATCTCTCCAGCATGATCCCATGCACCTGTGCCGAAAGATCCAAGAACACCTCATCGATACTCGCCTTCTCCACCTTTTGCACATCCGCCGGCAAGAACTCCTTGATAACCGCTAGAATCTTCCGACTTTGCAACCGATATGGATCCAGACTGACTTTCCGCGAAGCGATCTCCCGGAAAGCCTCATCTCCATCACCATAACTCCATTTGACATCGCCCTCTTTCCACGTCGCAACGTGCTGGCAGATCAACTCTGGGCACTTCTCTTTCGCCTCTGCAACCGTGACGTGTCTGTTCAGTCCAAAGGCTCGAGCAGGATAGTTGATCGCTATGAGGCCTTGCCATTGTTGCACGGCGAGAGGTTTGGTGGGGTCGAGGCCGAGGCGTACCGTTTCGCATTGCGCGTAGAAGGCATCAAGATCGATGTGGGCGATCACGCGTAGAGGACATGTGGGCGCTCCTTGTGCGAGGGTCGAGAGGTGTTTGTATGTGTATTTGCTGCGCCGCGGGAGGCGTGTCGTTGGTGATACGGGAGACGAGGCGAAAGGTTGGGAAGAATCCATCGCCTGGTGGTGCGGATGATATTATGGGTGCATTTCTGATTTTTGTTGGGCGTAAGGATACAGTGCTGGAGGTATGCAACGTCTATTACCAGTGACTCAGCGCGTAACAAAGAAAAGAACCGACTGGATAGAGGCTACTTCGACTGCAAAATCGCGTGTGAGCAACAAGACGCGTAAAGTGCGACTTACACCCTGGATTCTCGTTCCGACTTCCATGATGTCATCCACATCGATCGACCGTTGAACACCGTCCATTAAAGCAACCAGACAACCATCGATGTTTGCTGTCTCAAAGGATCGTTTCCCTCCCTTGACTACCCAACACCAAACCGTCAGATCAACTATCATGACCGCCCTCCGCTCCCCGACCGCTATCCTCCAAGCTCTAACGCTGGGCTCGCTCGGTGCAATGACCATGTACTTCAAATCACATCACGACTACAACCTGCAAGAACACGAAGCTCGCATGGACGAACTCGAAGGAACGCTACGAGGTCACATTGGCTTGATTGAAGAATCACTAGAGCGACTGGAAGGAAAGAAGTCAGGTGGCAAAGGGGAGAAAGCGTAAGTGCAAAGACATTCGGCCGTCCATTCTGATGGAAAACTAATTGTCGAGTAGTGAAGAGTTGTACATGTCGAGAGGGAAGAATGAGAAGTGATAGATTTAGAGGGTATTGTAAATCAAGATTATCTATATGTAATAAATGGCCGCTGCAGTCTAATAAATACAAAATCATCGGAGAAGAGTGTAGCGGGCTGGAACCGCTCTTCTCCCATCGTCGTTCGTCTCATGCTTCGTACGCCCGCGTACAGCACAAGAATTGTCCCATTTGAGCGTGTAGCTCATGACCCCTCCTCGGACTTCCATGCGCGGCGCCCGACGCCCACTCAGCTGTCGCGTCGAGCGAGATCTTGCTCTCCTTCGAAAACACTATCGGTGGATTCAATCGAATCAGACGAGTCGGATGCTTCTAAGCTCGGTACTGATGGCAAGCTTGCTTCTTCCGCACTTGATTTGCGCGAACTGCTTCCAGTCCGGCTGCTGCGGTATCTCGGTCGTGATGATGCCGAAGGTGATCGAGCAAATGTGGTGTCGTGATAAAACGTGAAGTAGTCCTCGCTGCCGGCGGCTTCATGCAAAGCCGCGCTCACAGACATTCGATTGGCAGCACGACGCTGTTCGCGAATCGCTCTGGGTGTGAGTGCGCGCTGTAAAGGGTCCATTTCCTCTTTGATGGAGGGCAGCATGGTTTGAGAGGGTCGACTCAATGAGGACCCTTCCTGCCGTTCTTTCTGACGGCATTGTTTGCAGCGCGCGACAGCCTTTTGGCAAGGACATGTAGTCGTTGTTGGCTTGGTGCTTGTTGGTTGGATTTTGGGTTCGGTACGGAGTTCTTCCGGGTCTGGGAAAGGTCTGAAGTGGTATGTGAGAGGCATGTCCAAGGTTGCGGTTTCAAGTTGCTGGCTTCCACGTGACGTGGGTTTCCGGGGTTGTTGGTAGTACGATAAGTGTGCTCGACATCGTATCCAAAACGGTGAGCCGCGGAGGGCGATTGAAATTTTGCGGTTGTGTCAATGTGATGGCAGTTTGATATCACAGTATAAGCTAACGGTGGATCTCCCAGGTGGGCACGAGCTTCCAGAAGCAGGGATGGTCGATTGTGTCGATTGATAGTAGGGAGAGTGCTTGTGTATGTAAAAGGAAGAAGGCTAAGAGTCTAGAATGAGAAGGGAAAGGCACCTACTTGAGTAGATCGCACAAAGCAACAGGTACTAGCAGCTCCCGGTGATGCGAGCTAACGTAGAAGGCAAACGGTGAGGAAAGGTCATCCAAGACTGCACGACAGGCATGTCTGGTCCGCATGGAGCCTACTTTCCAAGTACAGGCCCTGGCTAGAGTTGAAAGTGGATGGGGTGTCTCCGGATTCACAAGGCTAGTGAGGGCTAGCGATCGGACATCGACAAGCTTTTAGCGACCACGCACGTTTGCACACCTCTGCTGCCGCCGATTAGGCGCATGTGTGCCCAGCGACGCGAGCAGGTCTGCGGCGGCCACATGCGTTAGGAGATGGAAGACCGACAGCTAAAGGGTGGCGACGATGAGACTAGTGAGGGCAATCGAAGGCGATGGAGCGGCGGAGGTTGCGCATGGCAAAGCAGATGACGAGTTTGTGTGCAAATACCTGCTCTTTCTGCAAAGCCGTTGCGAGCACACGTGTTGGTTCGGCAGAGATTTGCAGGGCCGCTCGGAGTGGTTCCTTGTGTTCGGTGTGGTTGGCGCTGCATCACGGGGAGCACAAATGTGTGTTCAAGCTGGCGTGTGCTCGCCGTCGATGCCGATGGCAGCCGCCCTGCTTGGACGCCTCGCATCGACTTTGCTGCTCTCGATCCCAGACCCTTTTCTCGATACTGCCACGCTCACGCCCAGACCTGCCAAAAACTCGGGCAAATTGGCTTTCTGAACTTTGCGATCATTTGGCCCCTCGAGGCACTATTTGCCCACACACAGACTGTCGCTCTCGCTCTATGATCCACGGCTACCTTCGGGCTGCCTCGAAGATCGCGTACATTCATACATAACGCCTCGGTCACCCTCCGCGAATACCACCAGCACCAGCTCCGCGGCAAAATCGAGCAGTTCGCGTTCCCCACATAGGGCTTGGAGCCCTTCGTAGATCGACCGCCACGGATCTCTCGCCGAATACTTACCACTGGCCCGGTACGGTACACTTCTCAACCGTGACATATCGAAAGCTGTACAAGTATATCCATACACGCGAGCACGCTAGTCTAGATGTCATCACAGACCACATGTCGAATATACTGTACTCTCGAGCTCCGAAGGCATGTGTCTCGCTTTGATCATAGCTCACGATATATAACAGCAAGAGTACCTCCTCCGACAGGTGACAGTGTGTTCGTAGAAATGTCTCTCATACTCCGACCTCCTGAGCAGTCGGCAGGGCGTGAGGGTGGTGTCTTCTGTTCTCTTGCGTTGCAGCCCGGCTTCTGCCATACGACTACTTGAGCATCGATTTTTTTTGTCTGACTAAAGATTTCCTAATCGGTACTTGAGTTGACTCTTTACAACCTAGCATCTTTGTATGGTGGGTCTCTCTAGTGTCGAAGCACGTGCTATCTGATCCGGTCGACTTCGCCGCAATACTCATTTCATTGGGCTCGCGTAACGCAAGGTGATTTGGAAAGACTAAAGTCTATTATATTGCTGTCCATTCATTGAGTTGATTGGGATGTGAACTCCAGTCCGGTATACATGGTGACTCGGCGAATACCTTGGAAGCACGCTCACTGTCTGGCGGGTTGAATATCTCCAAACGCAAAGTCAACAACACTGCAAAAAGCAACGCGTACACTCCAACTCCACACAAGAAGCTCTCATTTACCTGATCCAAGCTGGTGATAATTTTTCATCGCATGTGCCTCTTGGAAGCATTGGTATGAGCACTCCGCGACCCAAACACTGGGCCATTAGGGGGTACTAACCCTAACCCTAAAACAAACATTTATCGCGTTCCGAGTCGATACATATACGTGTGAATGCAATTACATGCTCCAACCAGACGATCCTGTTTGGCAGATTTACGAGCACTATTAAGAGACGAAATCATGCAGGACTCGTACAACAACACTCAGCTTGACGCAGGGTAGCACGGCAGGTCCTCGGGAAACAGCTCATATGTCGAGGCAACCATTTAGCAGCTCACTCTGAACCACTGTGCATTCGGCTATATTCGCCTTTTCTGGACCAGCATGCAGCTCTGTCCTGGCTACACCAGAACTTCTCGAAGACATTCCATCACTCCTCCAAGCTAAGACAATTTTCAGCGCCCGGCGTTTCTCTCAAACCCGAAGAAGTACACAATCGCTCAACCTGTGTCTATCCAAGAAGAGATCTTCTTCATTTGCCAGAGTAAACCACAGGACTTCTGGGAGTTTTGTAGCGTGAAAGACGAGCGCGACGATCACAAGTTCCCTCATTGTAGATCGAAGTGGTGGAAGCACGAGCGCGTCTCTCCACATTCATTTTGCGATCGCCCTCATGGCTCGTATCATTCGGTGAGTCCTCCCCATGGGCACTTCCTTCGAGGCCAACAGTAGAGAGACACCACGCTCCGTGCCGACAAACCACACAAATCATTGAGTCCTGCGTGCGGACATTACCCCAGCGCTGGGAGCTCCCGTTAGCACAGATGATCAAATGTGAAAACTACAGCGGCGCCCATTCTTGGAAGTCCATGAGCGAGGAATATTCGTAGATCTGCCCGTCGGCAGCTGGATGATCGACGACATCGTGCTGCTTCAGCTGGTCAGCTCACGAGTATAGTAACCGCTCTGGAGCATGTTGCAGCCACGTTCCTGTGTGATCCCCCAGGCCAGAAAGCCGCTATCAGCGTCAACATTTGCTACGAGACTATCAAAGAAGGACCATTCCCAATAACGTGCGCTCTCTGTGTTAAAACGCCGGCTGGATACATGTACCCACTGATGTGGAAGAATGCCAGCGGAAAGAAGAAAAAAACGAAGATGTTCGCTGGAGAAAAAAAAAATACAAATCTATCTTGCCTTTTGATTAACGAGTGTCTGTACATGAAACAGCCCCTTATCAAATCGTCGTCAATCTTTCCCGCAACCATTCACACACCGCCCAAAACAATTTTTGAGAATGGGAATGATCCTGCTCAGTTCAGCGGTGCAGCGAAAGAAGGAGCATTGATCGTGAACGCCATTATCAGACCTGAGATGACGGCAGTCGATGGAAGTGTGATGAACCACGCACTGTAAGACCACGCCACCATGCGCCAGTTGATAGCCTTGTAGTCGCCAGCGCAGAGACCGACGCCGACCGTTGCACCGATAATGCACTGGGTGGTAGACACAGGCAGCGCGAGACGGGTAGCCATGACGACAGTCAGCGCGGCGCCGAGCTCCATGCAGAAACCGCGACTGGGCGAGTGCAGCGTGATGCGGTTACCAAGGTTACGGATGAGGTTGTAGCCGTAAGTCCAGAGGCCAATGGAGATCGCCGCACCACCAAAGACGAGGACCCAGATGGGCACCTCAGAGTCCTCAGCAGTAGTGTTGGTACGCCAGATTTGGTAGATGGCAGACAGCGGACCCATGGCGTTGGAGACGTCATTGGCGCCGTGGGCGAACGAGGCGGTCGCGGCGGTCATGACTTGCAGGAAGGAGTAGAGGTGCTCGACCTTGAGGTCGTAGCGCTCGACGATGGCGTGCTTCTTGTCGAGGTTCTTGCCGACGAGCAGACGCTGAAGGAACTTGGGCTCGTTGGTGCCGCCGCTGGCTTGCTCGGAGACGATGTCGATCATCACGCCGCGGAAGAAGTACCACTTGAGGGTCTGCCAGAGCTGGAGAGGCTCGTACCACTTGCGCTTGACGGGGACAACGGGCTCAATGGGGGAGATGGCTGGTGCGGCGGCGGTGATCTGGGCGTTTTGGCCATAGATGGCGCCGGACTTCTCGTCGGTGATGCCGTCGGAGTCGCTGCGGGTGCCGTCACGAGAGCTTTCCAGGTCGTCGCTACGTGTCTCGGCAGATGTGGCGCCGGATGCGAGAGACTCCTTGGTAGCATGTCCATGATAATAGTCAATTACAAGAAGATGACCTTCGGGAATTGGACCAGCATCTGGGCGCCTAAGAAGGAAAGGGCCCTTGATGATATCGTACTGCTTCAGCTTCCAGTCCTCTCGGACAAGTTTGACGTGGAGGAAGGGCAAGATGAAGATGCAAGAGAGGAGAGCGACAGCACCAGCAACACCGAAGATGGTGCCGACGGTAGGTGCAGTTCCCCAGTCGTCAAGGTCAAGAGATGCAGCGCCTTTCCAGACGATGAGCATAGTCAGAATGCCGGATGTCAAAGCGTAGAAGATGGGAACCATGATCATGCCCATCTTAAGCGGGTTCTTGGACTTCATCACACCGTACTTGGTGAAGAGGAAGAGGATGGCACCGAAGGCGGCAGAGATGCAAGGAGCGATGGCCCAGGCGGCGAACACCTGGGAGACACCACCCCATGACCAGTCGACACCATTGGGTCCGACGGTAGCGAAGCCAGTACCGATGATACCACCGATGATGCAGTGTGTTGTAGAGACGGGAAGACCGATCCTTGTTGCAAAGGTCAAGAAGAGAGAGGAGCCGATGAGCGCGCAGAGCATGCCCATCATAAGAACACTAGGTGCGTCGATGAAGGCTTCGGTGGAGATGATGTCGTTCTTAATGGTACCGGAGACACGAGATCTGTTGGAACGGGAGGTCAGCAAGATACGATAGAAGTGCAATGTGGCTGAAGAGCCACGCTTACCCAGCGAGTACAGCACCAGCGAATTCCATAATAGCACCAATGGTCATGGCCTGGAGCAAAGTCAGAGACCTCGAAGAGACCGAGGTCGCGAACGCGTTGGCAACATCGTTGGCTCCGATATTCCAAGCATCGAGGAAAGCAAAGAACAAGCCGATCACGAAGATGTACGTGAACTGAGGGAGGGCCGCCATCGTATCGAGTCTCTTGCAAAGGAATTGACTATGCGACGGCAATGAAAACGAGTGGAATGAACTCCCGGATGGGTATCAGCGCCAGGTATGATAGTGGAAAGGAAATCCGAGACACAGAAGCGGCCTTGTAGGCATCTTCTTATATGGAACCACGCGACCACAGCGCAGTTTCTGCCCGCTGCTTCAACGAGATCTCTCTGCTGGACACACGTTCCTCAGACCAATCGCCTGGACCACGTTGTCTCCACCAAGCAATTGCCATGCCACTTCGAAGGGCAGTGTCGCCACACTAGCTGGATGTAAAGAAGAAATGATGCTGGGCAGTCGCTGCGTCCGGTTGCTTCGATGGGAGACTCGTTGGAACTGATTCGATGGGTCACTGCTTGGCCTCTTGGGGCTATAGGCATGGCAAAGACGACAATGGGCGAGCTCCCGATGGTCCGTGATCTAGGCAATATAGCGATAGCGAGTGCAAAACGTCCAGATAACGCGCCATTGAATCCGAGTACTGCAGTCAAGCTGGGACACGAAGGCGCGACGACGAAATACGCCTCGACGCCATGTTTCCTGCTATTGTACAGTAAATAGTAATTGCGACGTCCAGAAATGCCATGATGGGAAGTTGTTCAAGGTTCGTCGCTAGAGAATCAATGTTCAGCCCGAGACGTTCGCACTCTCATCCAACCAAATTCTGCGCTTCCGACACGTGCAACTTCAACGCTTCTATACTCGACTTTCCGCAGGATCAACGCCATGGACGCCCAGCCGTTTCTGCAGCATCAGAACAAAGTCCGTCGTCTTGGACGTCTCATTCCGTGGCATCTGCTACATGCTGACCTCCAAAAGCAACCTTCTCGTTAGTATTCACGTACAAAAGCACGCCTGCGTTTCTAGGGCCTACTAGGCATTACCGAGATTGACGTCCCGCAAGCAGAAATGCGACCAATCAGTGGAATTCTCAATGGGGGTCCGTTGCACTGGTATGCTCCTACCAATCAGTGTAAGTGAGGTCTGCTAGTATACCGATTGATTGATTGACTCTTGATTTTTGACCTAACCCTAACCCTTGACATAAACATTTGATGAGCTCTTGCTCGGACCGACCCGAGCCATGGGACTTAGACCTGATTAGGACGACCCCGAGCACCTACGCAATAAATTTACTACTCTTCGAATGCGTATATACCAAATAATTATTATATCAATACGTTGATAATAATATTAGTACACTGTTATATGATAACCAGACTACCTAGTACTGATATAGCTAGAGGTATAGGGAAATAGCTTATTTGAAAGGTAGATTAGGCAATCAGTGCACCGGTTTACTGATTACATAATCAAGTAGTGAATCAGTAGAGCCCTCTGCTACTAGTACACTGCACTGATGACCCTACCAGTGCAGTGCACTGATTGGTCGCATCTCTGCCCGCAAGGTCTTGCTGTACGGAGCACGTGGGTTTGCTATCTATCTTGGGAAGAAACGCACGTGTTCGTGGCGGATGACTGCAACAACCCCCAAACAACACACACGACATGATCCTGTCCAGCCGCTGCGAACAAGTTTGCGTGCGGATTCTCAATGGTAAACGATAAGACAATTAAATCTCCGAGGTAGATCGTACTCACACACCAGACTTTGAGATACAGAGGCGACGTGGAAAGTATCTCAGCGGCTGCCATGCTTCCGAATGCGCCCAAAGCCTATGGTGACAGCATAGAGAGATGTCGACATGACTGGTGCTCGAGTCATACGCCTTGTCAAGCGTAAGTACTGTACGCCACCACAGAATCTTCACCCGTCACTGGGCGCTGTTTCCTGCAAGCTCTAAATTTAGATTTTGCGTGGCGACATCGTGACCTAGATACATGCGGTCAAGTCGCTGAAGGTGTCATTCTGGCTTGCCATGGCTGTTGCTCTAACACAGCCACAAAGTCCATTTTGGCACGGACTTGCTTTTGTGGAGTCACCAGCGACACGGCAAACGGGTCTTACTATGTTCATTAGCATTCCTAAGGTTAGGCTGGGCATCATTGTCGCCGTAAATGGGACAAATGAGCACGAGGCCTCGTCTGACCGGGCGTGATAACCAAATGGCAACAATTATGATATTCAGCAGCAAGACGGCATATTGCCCAGCATCAAACCTATTGTAAGCCCAGTCTTGTTGATAGAAACCATGAAAATCTGCGGTATCGACCAATATACTCTTTGCAGTACACCATGGCTGAGGGAAACTTGGAGAGGCATTCACTTGTGTCGACGTTACGTTGATGCTCGACGGTTGAACCCTGCCGAACGAAGCGCCTTCACACTGGAAAATAAATTGCAGAGTTGTAGGTGTAAAATGAGCATCAAGGCCGTCGTATGGTACTTGTCGGTGAAGGATCATATTTCCCATGAGGAACCAGCGGATCGACAGTAACAAGGGATATCGGCGTGTCCTCCGCGTGCGTGAGGGAATTTGTTGCTCCAGATGTCAACGTCCTTCTCTTTCTAGCAATTGCACATTGTAGCCACGGTCGCGTTTCCCATCGTCCCAGCAAGCTAATATGAAAATCGGTCTCGGGCGAGAACCCGGCTCTCGAGGCTGTGGATTTACGCGTTTCTGAACGCGTTGGGGCACAGTCTATGCGGATATCAGGCCGCAGGTGCCGCTGTGGAGAGGCTCTGCGACCCATCAAGGGGAACAATGCGAACGCCTGTCCGTCCATGGGCGAACAGGTCTCGGAAGCGTTTGAGCAGGGCTGCATCCCGATTCCCAAGCATGGCCATGTAATTGCTGTTTATGAGCGCCCGGTCCTAAATGGCGGTGAGTGCGCAAGACAGACGACAGAAGGAACAGACCAACAGTTCTCAATGCCACTTTGGCCAGCGGGAGTCCTTATGCGAATTGTAGAACTCCATGGGCGATGTGGATCGCCAGAGCTGACTTGGATGTTTGCCCTGATTGACCCAGCCGGGGAGCCTTCCACGCACCCGCCCACCTGGATCGGAGCATTCACTATGGGGCATCAACGGTCGGAGCCATAGGTGGCGTGCTGCGAAGCGGACTTCAGGCCAATAGAGAGGTGTTTTGATGTGTTTCAGCCATAGAGGGGAAATCAAAAGATACCCAGGAGGCGGCACTTGAGAAAACCAATATGCGACACTTGCTTGTGAGTCTTGAGGTGGCGGTGGAGGCAGGGAGTTCAGATGTGGCAGTAGGGTGATGGGACGGACCTCTAACGGTTTGTTGTCTCAGATCGGCATGGGATTTGGGATGCGATAGGAGGAATCCCATGTGGGTTCTGCTCGAAGGTTTGTTCAACGTGTATCCAGATTCCAGATATACTCGTAGCTTTTGCCCGCCATTTTAGCTCAACTTTCGCGTGTTGTTGTGACCAACGTCCAGATATTATCCTGCGCGTCCCCGAGGTCCAGTGGTCTCCATTAATCAAGTCTGATGATCTTGCTCGAGAATAGCTGGAAACAACAGTGGTCGAAGGTCCTCTGCTTTCATGTATTGCAAGGCCGCAAAGAAGCAACAGATCTGCAATCGTCGATCTGAAGCGGAGACACTTATCGAAGCGGCACGATGGGGATATATGTACTCGATCTTTCCTGCCCTGCGAGCATCCCTGCGTTCTCCAACGCTCGAGGGTCATATTAGGGGGCCATGCACGCGACTGAGACATGTCTCTAGCAGCAAGCGTCAATGCTGGGGTCAGATCAGCTATGCCAGATGGTTCAACTCCTTTGCGATAGATAATGTTACATCGATTTATTACCGAACGCGCTCGCTGAATAGAGACTCGGGCGTCAGTAAGTTCCAATGGGCCGGAGACTGCTATGTACAATCGGAAACTTCAATATCATAGGCACTCTCATGTAAACACAGCTCAACAGCACGCCATGTGGCTGATCAGCCGTGCGGTCAAATTCGTGGCTTCTGTGACTTCGGATAGAGTGGACGGCAAATATAGTTGTCCCAACACTTTGGGAAGGATTTTGTTTGCGTTGACGTCTTTAAAGCAAGTCAAGGTTGGAGGGCCGGAAGCCGTACTGAATCCTTAGTTGTGCACCCGCTGCAGTGGAAAATCTGGAGGCGGCTCAAGACGACAGGACGCCTTGAAGCCATCCAGATCGGCTGCACTTGCAGGCGATTCCTGTTTGTTTACGGTCCAAGAGCTGGTCAACGAGCTCCAGAAATACGTAGCGATTGAAGACATAGCTCCTGTACGGTCCGCTTGCATCGGAATGCAGCGTAGGAACGTTCTCCGACGTAAATCCACGGCGCTGGTGCAGAGGTTACAAGCTGGTATCTTACCACGAACGGCGTTATTGTGGATGATGGGCACCGAGCAGTGTAAACCAGGTTTGTGGAGGGGTTGAAGTGGTTAAGACCCCGAAAGATGATCGGCGTTTCATCCCTGCGCGAACGGGAAGCCCGTTCGTACTGCAGGAAGTATGTGTTCAGGCGTTCCGTCGTCTGGGGATACTTTACGGCAGCCCACACAGCTGAGGCTAAGCTGTCTAGTTACATAGATCATTTTCATCTGCATTTTTCGATGGTGCGATGTGATGTGGGAGTATAGGCTCGTTGGGAACTGTCTCGTGTGTTGGCGGCAGCGAAGTCTATATGCCGTGTTGTAAAGCTTTATCTGGAGGGTGTTTACACTGCATTAGAGCAGCGGTGCACTCTCCGATGCAAGCAGCGCACCCATCAACCCGAGCAACCGTGTCGGATTCGGACACGGGAGTCGTGCTCAGCCCACGCAGAACACACCAGCCCGATCCCGTTGCTTGACTGCCGGCAGACGAGCAAGACATGACTCTGTGCGTGCCGCAGAGTGAGTCGAGCGGCCGGGAAAAGTAGGCAGTCAACGAGTAATGGCTTTCTGGTGGCTGTGACAGGCGCACTGCCAGAAGCAAAAGCAGATACCAGGAGACAACGGTACAAACGGGCGAGCTGCGATGCTTTCTTCACGGAGCACGACACCGCACCTGGGCTGGCCGTGCACCCCTGGCAGTTTGTTTGTCTCAGAGTCTGCGGGCGGTCGAGTGGGGAGAGCTTTTGCATCCACGGATGGGAGGACGCTGGGTCGCGTGCGAGGCTGTTTGTGAGTGTATGCGCGCGTGCAGCAATTCAGCAGCAGCTCTCATGCCAGCACTTCTGCATCCTGCCTTCGTCACCGGCGCCACCTGCCTAACCCTCCACACGGGCGCTGCAGGTCTCCTTATGTTGCCAGATATGACGACGGCGCAGGAAGGGCATGGCGAGGGTCCCAGCCTGGGAACCCGCGGCGACGGAGCCTGGCATGCAGTGGTTCGAGATAGCGCAAGGTAGTTGACCTCAAGGAGCCGTGCTTGGAAGACGCTACGCGCGGAAGACGAGGCCCGGCGAACCCGCACCGGACGATCATGGGCCGTTGACACACCCTGGCTCGCCTGGGAAGCTTGCCGTTGTCCGCGCCTATAATGCTAGAGGAAGGATGTGATATGATATAGTACGCGTGCTGCTTAGCTGGCCCAGGTATCGCGTCGCCGGCTCGCCACCTGCGAGATGTCTGATCGGAGCTGGCGGACCGCGTGTAGTCTTGGTGGCCAGACCACGGTAGCGCGCCTGGCTGCGTGCGATGGGGTGAGTTTCACTGGCAAACGGCTCCCAGCAGTGTGTGTAGGGTCGTAGACTACTGAGGCACTACTATAGCGCAATTAGTGCCGGCTTCTCTCTTCCACGCTTTTCTGGGGGCTGCTGGACGGCGTCCTTCACAAGCGCGCCTCACTGACACCTCTTTGCCTTGGGCGATCGTCGGGTCTCAGTCAGGGAGGTGTCGGTAGCGTGACGGTGTTAGATCGGGTTATGCTTCTCGCTTACCTTGTATGGCACATCGATGGCTCGCTGCACCTGGCCGCAATGGCCGCGTGGGTCCACACGAGTAACTCAAGAGCTGAACTCTCTCCTTCAACCCTGTAGTAGCCGGGCATCGAACGAGCGATACTACTTGATGTCTGCGACTTGCCGTTCAAGCTCGTGCTGATTCTTCCTCCTCCTCACCAACATCAATCATCATCATCACCATCCTTGCAACCATCATCCGACAATATCCCATTCATCTCCTACTATCAGGCCCGCGGACATCACTTCCGACTTCGTTTCTTAGCACATCGCAAGCACGCACTATCGACTCAATTTCGGGTCTCTGCATCTCCAGCCTGCACCCTTGCTACCCCTCTCCGCGGCACAAACACACACTACTCATACATAAACATGCTCTCCACGCACTTTCTTCGTCCCCGGCCCTCCCGTCCCGCCTACCTCGACGGCCTCTTCAGTCCTAAACAATCTGTCACTCAAGACTACAGACCCAGAACTCCCAGTCTGACCAGGAGCACGTACTCATCAACCGAAAGCATAAACGCATCCATGTCTTCCTGCGATACCCAGCAAACCTTCAACCACACTCGCCCTCTCACCCCGGCGTGTGAGGAGGAATACGAAGGGAACTCATCCGGCGACGACAACAAATCAGTCCTCTCGCTCTCTCTCACCCGCTCTCTCAAACCTCGCCTTCGCCTTCCCAACTTCGGCCTGCACCGTCGCTCAGAACCTCAACTCCAACGCAACGGCAGTTCATCACGACCGACAAGCGGCGACTCCACGGGCAAGACATCGCCCAACGTTGCCAACTTCTTCCAGAAGAGGCACTCCAACCCAACGACCAAGCCTTTGCCGGCCGTGGTACCAACACAGGCAGCACCAGTCCAAGCTCAAACGCAAGAGCTCAACTGTCACCGTTGCTACTACTTCGCCGCAAGGAACTGCAAAGGCTGGACCATGGGTGGCGCAGCGAACGATGCCTGCGAGGCCTGCTTGGTAAGCTTCGATCGCATCAATCATCTTTATCATTGCACGTCAGCTAACATCACCTCCAGCAAGCCGGCTTCTTCGGTGCTCCATGAACTTGTTCATCACCCCATCCATCATTCGGAAACAAAAAGCAACCATTCTTTATTTTCTTTTGTCTTGTCTTGAAATTTTGAGAATTTAGCGAGGGCGCCCTGGGAACGATTACGACACTTATGACAAAACTGGCCACCCGTGCCTTGTCTTTCCTTCTACCTTTCTTCACTGACCGACAGTTCGCCATCAACCCCGGCGTGGGAATGCGCGGCTGTTGCTTTACAAACTTTCTTTTCTTTTGTTGATGTTTACACATTTGTACGAGTACACACAACCTTTACAAGGAGGAGGAAAGGATCCTAAGATTGGGGGACGCAAGTCCAACAGGCGTTATCTAGTCACCCTGCTGCACGACTTCGAAGTTAGCAATGTATGCAATCAAAATCACACACAAGCGATGTGTTTATCAGACAGCCTATCTCTGCATCAAACCTTACTGGTATTGTGATGTCCTACCCCCATTCAAAACATGCAGCGTCACACAACCCAAGCCACCCAGCTGTGCCAAACCGCCCGCGTGCCACTGACGACAGAACGGCAAGACAAGCAGCAATGTCCATCGCTTCCCTCAGGGCCAGAGGTGCTGTGGAACAAAATCCTAACACGTGCTGCCATGGGTGCATGCATGAATGCATGCATTAAGGTATTAATTGCTATTAATTACATACATTGCCACCTTGCACACCACTGAGTACTGACGTCCAGGCGATACGCCGCCATCTCCACCGAACCGATGCAGGTTTCGTGGCCCTGAATGCTTCTTCCTTTGCAGTGACGTTCCGATCATGCAACACGCAAGCCTCCAAAGCAGAGATCAAGATCGGGGCTTTTCGGTGTTGTTGCTGGTGAGTGGAGCCAGCCCGTCAAGCCAGCCTGCAGCAAGAATTCGGCCCAGCGACCGAGTTTCCCAGCCTTGCTGCGCCGAACGCCGCCGCCGGGGAAGCCGCAAGCTGCAGGTCGCATCGGAATCTCCTCCACCAGACCCTATAACAGCGCAATACTGCAGCCTTAACACGCGAGCTGAAAGGCTTACTTGGTCCCCTCTTGCGACCCGCGTCATATAATGCTGCATATGATTATACGGCCCAGATCGTTGTTGCCGCGATCGGGAAGTGGGCCCATGGGTTGTGATCCTTTCGCTTCCGGGGCCCTGGTTGGGTGCGAAGGCTGTTATTCTGACGTGCATTGCGTCTCATGGTGGGAAGCGAGATGCCCTCTTTAGGATGCTGCAGCTCATGGCGGGCGCGTGAGAGACAGGGGTGGGGCCACTAGGGTATAATATGAGATCTTTTTGACTTTTCGCTTTCGGCGTGCGTAGCAGTCCAACGATATGGCTGCGCCGTCGGAGCGGGCAGAGGCTGTTTTTGGTACATTGGTTCAGGGAAGCTCATATACCTCGGTGCGGTCCTCGATAGTGGGCAGCAGAGGCGCGAGGGCGTTGGCGTCGCGGAAAACCTCGGCCACGTTCTCACGCATGCTGCGCAGCTTCTGCTGCAGGACATCGTACGGCGCTTCTTTTGCCGTGTACTGGCGGATGACTTGCTTGGTATCGTGCTCGATGTAGACGCGCGTGTCGCGCATGCGCACGATGACGCCGTCGAGGCGCAAAAAGAAGCGGCTGAGCAGGAGCAGGCGGTCGGGCATGACCCGGATCTTGATGCTGAGCAGGCCGATGCCGTTATCTGCCAGTTCGTCTTCGTACAGGTCTACGGAGTCGAAGAAGAGAATGGGGTCTGGGCGGCTAAGCAGGTCTGTTCGGATGGGATGCTTGGTTTGGTCTGTTGTTTGCCATTCTCCCTTGCTCTCGCCAGCGTGTGTGGTACCTTTGTAGTCGGTACTATAACTCCAATCGAAAGGCTTGACGACCTGTTGCACTCCCTCTGTATCGCGGTCCTTCTTCCACGCATCCGCGACTGCGACCTGAAGCATGCCCTCCTCCGTCTTGCTGACACGGTCGAGAGCATCGCCCGCATTGAAGTCTAGAGTCCAGCTGCTGGGAACATGTTCGATTGCGACAAAGTTGTCTCCAAAGATCATCTCGGGAATCGGTATGCCAATCCTGTTACCCAGCTCTTCGATCGGGTCGGCCTTGAGGATGGGCTGCTTGCGCGTGCTGATTTTCCACTGGCCATTTTTGGTGGTGAAAGACTTGACACCTGACTGAGGGCCAGGCGCCTTGGTTGGAGATACGGTCCCGTTGGCAGCCATGTTCGATGCTGGTATAGTAGTGTGTCGTCACCAGCTCACACAATCTCGAGCTTGAGAGAGAGCTCCAAACGCTGTGTAGCGTCAGGCACCAATGAAGAACGAGCGGGTGTTCCTCGGGGCAAGCCAACTCTTGGGCTTCAACAGAAAGCTCGCAATGGTCGACGATGGCAGATCATTTGGTCTGGACAGGACCCCAACATCGCACAGTCTACTTGAGCGGCCTTGCACCTACTAGCATCATGGAGATACCTGACGTGCTAAAGCGAGTCCGTCACCCGTCGCGCACAACGCCAACAAAATCCCTGGAAAAGGTGAAGGTGACGAAAAGTGGGTCTTCGTCACGTCCTCATTTCGCAAAAACGCTCGTTACCGTAACCGTGAAGAAAAGCATGGCAACGTCTCTCAACTAGAATTTTGGTCCCTGAAGACAACAACTGGCTCTCGCGCGGACGCCTTCTCAACTGACTTGATCAAAATATAGAACTCAAAACGGCTTTCTGGCAGTCATCTCCGCACCCTGCGAAGCTTTGTATACGGTCCGCCGCGCCACGCTGAGTCTCTTGCGCTGAGTCTCTTGCGCTGTGTCTCTTGCGCTGTGACCACGGCCAACTCTGCTTGAGGACGTAGAACTCCGGTGCTTGGTCCTTCGAGTGTGCCTCTGACTTGCGGAGCTGGAGCTCGCCCCTGTGTCACGGGATCTCCACAGCCAACACCATGGATTGCATTGAGCGATCATCCCGGTGCATCTGCCGATTTTTGAGTACATTACCCGGTGCACGATGGCATCTACCGAGCTACGTAATGGTATTGGTCCAAGCATCTTGTATGCGTTGACGGACTGGCAGTTGATCTGTTGGCGACTAGTGCGCTCGACATATGTTGCCGGGTTCATGTGTCGGATGGCATCAGCACTCGAGTCAGCATAACAAGGCAATCTCGGAAAGCCTCGATTCTGGGTGTGACGTGACTCGATCACTCGATCAAATACCTGGACGGAGCGCACTGTCGCTGACTAGGATCTCAAGAATGCGCAATTGAGCTAACCGGTGGACGTTATAGTTGTGAGTCGTGACAATGTACAGTCCCCTGACGCATGTCACTGTTATATTCATAGTCACCTTTTCCTGACTAAGCAACAGGACAACCATCTACAGACTATTCGTCGCTGGACTCCTGCGCTTTCTCCTTCTGTTGTATCTCTCTGTTGTGCAGGAACCTCGTCAAGAACGCCGTGCAGATGAGAAGTGCCGAGATGATCGATCCTCCGATAAATCCTTTGTGGTATCTTGGAGCGTCGACTTGCTGCCAGATCACCAGAGGCAGCCATGCCTGGCAGACATATGCCATTTCGTTCATCGAAGCGGTCACCAATGCTCGCTCCTCGTTGTCGTCGGCGCATATTTCATGAGCCCAAGCGAAGCAGAGACCAGAGAGCCCGTATCCGCACCCTGCGAGGATGTAGCAAGCCCACTGCCAGCCGACGGGGATGTCCCAGTATGCGAGCGACGCGCAGGTGATGATATTCATGCCCGCACCAAAGAGCATCGGTGGCCAGCGTTTGCCGCGCAGGAATGTGTCCGAGGACCATGCGTAGATCAGTGTCGTTACTACAGCCACAGCGTATGTCGCCGTAGGATACACATTGATCTGCCAGACTTCGTACTTTGGATCCTTGCTCCTCTTGAGATACTGCGCGAAGACCGGTGCAGCTGCGGATCCTCCGTTATTGAAGGTGATGTATAGGAGGGTGAGCACGTAGATGTGCCATGAGGTGAAGATCTGCGAAGTCAGTCATGAACGCTTGTTGGACGCAGATACTCTCGACATACCTTCTTGAACTTGGCGCGAGTATACGGCTGTTTGCCTTTCCGACCTTCAAGCTGCATCCGTTTCACCGCGAAAGCCTTCTCTTCGGGTTTGAAATACCATGCACGGGTATTCTCAGGCATGTCGGGAAGAAAAATGTAACCGAGGAGAGCGACTGGTAGCGAGATCACTCCATCAACAATGAAGAGCCACTGTGCCACATGTGTCAGATCATTGCAAAAAACACGAGTACAGGATGTCCAAAAGCTTACCTGCCAGCCACGGAACCCGCCTTTGCCTTCGAGGTTATAGACAGCCGCCATCAGATAACCGCTGAACATACTTGCGAAGGAACCCGCTGTGTGGAATATGCAGCTCCGCTTGGCCAATTCGTCTCTGCGATACCAGGATCCGATGAGGTACTGCATGCCTGGGTAGAAGCCGCTTTCAGCCAATCCGACGAAGAATCGCACTGCATACAGTTGTTGTGCGGTGTTGCAGCGCGAGGTGCAGAATGTCAGGACGGTCCAGACGACTTCCAATGTTGGGATCCAGATTGAAGGTCGCACTCTGGTCAGGATCATGTTACTTGGAATCTCTCCAATAACGTAGCCGACTGTCCAAAGAGTCTGCATGTAGTTCAATTCGTTGCCGTAGAGGCCGAGATCCTCTTGCCTTTGCAGGAGTCAGCCTGGGATCAATTCCGACCAGGTGTTGTCCTTCAACTTACATGCCGCTGACGAATGCATTGTTGATGTTGTTCTGATCCAGATACTTGATGAAGTAGCCTGGAATCGCAGGTCAGCATCTGTTTCTTCGAGATAAGCTTCTTTGCAACTCACCCAAACTCGCAAAAGTCAACACTGCTAAATCCAGTTTGAACAAGAAGTGTCGTTCCTCGGGCGACTTATCCAGAGAATCCCAAATATAGCTCTGCCATTTTCGTTTCGGCTCCGCATCAATGACTTCGACAGCTTGTTGCTGCACCTGGACTTCCTGGTCCTCGAATTTGGCCATCTTGAGACCGAGAGCTTAAGCAAGCTTATGAGAGCAAATATCCGCTACGCGAACCACAACCAAGCTTATAGTAAAAAATTGTTGCACATAGCGATACCGGAACACATTGTTTCATCCGTCTAGCCGCTGTCACCTGCCGATCAACCCGGGGTGCAGACACATCGGAAACCTGCAAGACGAACACCTGCATTGAGTTGACGTGCTCGCAATGGTGGATCAGGAACTCTATTCACCCACAGGTGCTCAGTAAGCACAGATAAGCATTGAGGCGAATAGTCTTGTCGCCAGATGAAAAGTGTCAAGCTAGATCGGCGTTCATTGCGGGGGGAGAGTTCTGCAACCACGAGGAATGTTCGCGATGGTGTGCGTGGGCTGCATATTACGTGCTTCAAGCTCGGTATCGCGATATTGCTCGCGCGACACTGCGGGCTTCTGGACAATAACGTCGCTGTGCCAAGTACCTGTACTTGGATACTTTTTGATTGAAGCGATATCATTGCGACGAACTAATCATGAAATTAGCTAAAAATGACTCGACGGGCTCATGTTGCTCCAAATGCCCAACAGAAGATACGTGCTGATCCGGTCACAGTATCACGAGACACTCAGCCCTCTTATCTACACCATACTCCTCATGTGCCGAGATGCATGGCTCGAAATCGCCTGCGTCGTCGACGAGAATCTCCCGCAGGTCCCAGCCTTGTGCTCCGTCCCATGGATGGTAGACTTCGTGCAAATCGAGCGGCTCGACAGCAGTCCGCGGCCCGGAATGGATGAGCAGGATCTCGACTGTGGACGTCGCATGGCTTACATCCTGCGAGTATTTCCGCTGGAGGATCTGAAGGGCCTCATCGAGACGATGCACGACATCTGGCTGTTCTTTCGAACGGAGGTCACCAGCGAAGACAAGGATCCTCCATTTGCCGGTGCTTGGGGCAGCGTTTGTAAGATGGACTACTGTCGATTCACATTGGCTCACGACTTTGTGTAACGGTAGTCTCTGGCCCAGGGCGATATTCTTCGCAATACCATCGACACTCCGGGGCGCAATACTGCCATTAGAATATCCGGATTGACCTGATTTCCAGTCGGCAGCAAGGTGCTTTATTAAGCAATTCGGCTTATAGGTAACAGATACACCACTCAGGAACCCGGAGAAGCCATCGCGGAAGCTCTGATACTATTCAAATGCACCACTCAGGCCTTGCGAGTAGACCTCTGATATCTGCTTGTCCAGTCTGATCAGACGCAAAGCTATTGGTCGCCGTTCGGCATTGTAGGTCGGCAGAACGTTATGGTAAGCTGTACATGATATGACCGGGCCGAGCTTCCAACCAAGGTTGTATGAATCTTGCATTGAGACATTCATCCCTTGGCCCATGGTGGGAGATAGGGTGTGAACGGCGTCTCAGACGAGGAATAATCTATCAAACTATCAGCTTGGCTACTCATCCTTGACTGCTGACCAACTCACCGATTTACATGACTGAAGTTTCTTGCCACGCGTTGACCGACCTGTCTTCGTTAGCGACCGGAATATCTTCATCGACAAACGATCTCCACCCACTATGTATATGGAGTGCCAATCGCACATTTCAAAGCCAAGTGCGTAAGGCTCAAGCAATTTTCGCGCCTGCTCCACTATCTTCTCAGGCGTGAAAGTGTCGCCATCAAAATCCTCTTCGGACTCAGTGTCCGCAAGCTGGACGTAGAAGCGCACCAACCTGTCCTCTCTGGGCACGGTCATAATACTTCCATTATCTGGTTGAATTGCGCAAGACTGGCGCATGTCGGCTACATCTGGTCAGTCTCGTCGGAATGTCGAATTGCAGAAGCTACGCACGGAAACTGTGAGCGGCACGGTGTCGACGACTCCAAAATGCTTTGTCGTCTTTTCGCCTTCAACTTGTATGTCTAGCTGCTGTCGTACAGTGCTATGTCCGCCATCGCACCCGACTACATATATCGCGCGGAGGTTCTCGTGATTGGCATTGTCTATTGGCACCGCCTTGTCAGAACTGGTTCCAGACCACGTATGAAAATTCAACAAATACCTTCATCTGTGTCACAGCGTAACTTTACTTGCACAGGATGGGAACCTTACTCGGCTGCAGCGCTCTGGTCGATTTCTAACTTTTCGAGAGTCGTACGTCGCTCAATGTGGACTCCGTGAGCCTGTAGGTAATCACATGATATTTGCCCTAAGACCCTTGACTGAAAGAAACACAGATGATGGGACTGTGTGGGATGTATACAATGATTCTGCGGGAGACAATTGTCTCTTCGTAGTGAATGCCCTCTCATATGCAAACCATGATTTAGGATGCGAGGCATTTCGCCCTTCGGAATGGACAGTGGAGGGAGTCTGGGACGCCGTAGGCAAGTGCCACAATCAGTATGTTGTGCCTTTGAGAGATGTGATCTTTGAAGGTACGCAGCTCAAAAGGGGCGAAAGAATTCTGGTATGCCAAAGTTACAAATGGGACCACATCGAGCCAGAGTGCTTGTGGGAACACAGTCATCTATCGGAGAACACACGGCCTTGTGCCAATGGGAACGACTTGTACGGTGTTTCGTCTCCTCTCTTTGAATTTGGTCTCATATGCAGCTAGCTAACAGTAATTAGGTATCTACATACTATCGCCTACTTGCTAATGCATACAATAACTGCTTGCGGTGTGAGCATCGACACTCCCAACGCCTCAGCTCCCCTTTCATAGACTCATAAAAACAACGAATAGTATCACAAGACTCAGTACATCTCTACCGCTTCCGTAGTTTCGAACAGATGCGGAGCTCTCTGCAGATGGCGTCGGTTCACTGTCTGTTGTTGCAGAGCTTTCCGAAACTTTCGTAGATGATGGCGACTTGGACTTGCCATCCGATGAAAATGAGGTTGAGCCAACGACCGATATCCCGTTCAAGCCTTCCGTGATCAAGTGGCCGGCAACTATCACAGCTGGTCCACCAATGAGAATAGTCTGGCCTCGCAGCACGACTACGCCGGACTTCCCCGAAACTGGAGTCGCTGTGTAGGTGGTACCGTCGATGAATAGTAGGCTCTCGGCGGAATGTGTCGTAGAATCTACTGTGGCGGATGGAGTAGGTTTGATGATGGATATCCCGCTTGGACCATTCGTGATCACTTGGCCGTGAATTGTTACAGCAGGACCACCCTTTCGAAGTGTTTGACCAGCAATGAGTACGACATCGGGCTGGCCTACCATGGTGGAAGCCGAGTATACTGTACCATCGATAGTGACAGCGGTACCAGCGTTCGCGGTGGAGCCGTGCATTTCGTGGAACACTGCTGTACTGGATCCAACTACTACCCCATTGCTCGCGACGCTGATCAGAGTACCTGCAATCGTGGTAACTTGGCCCAGCGTCAACTCAGTGCCGGCGATGAGTACGTCAGCACCAACTTTGAGGGCCGTCATCTTTTCTTGCGCGATTATAATGTCGGCACCAGCAGTGGCAGTGGCCGCCTCGAGGCGTCTATCAGGAATGGCAATTGTGGTGCCTTGATAGCTGATCTCGTGAGACCCAATAGTCAATACATCACCGTTGATGGTGGTTATATCACCGACAGAAGCGGGTGCACCATTGATGTATAGCGTTCCCGACCTGCTTTCCACGTCGTAGATGTGACCATTGACGGCGAAGACTGCGTCAGACTTGCCCTGATACGGTGAGTATCCATGAGTATCATCGTTCGCACCTTCAGCAGCAGTGATTATGGACCCGTCAACAGCGGTGACCGCACCCGAATAGGAGCTCTCTCCATCAGCTTGTACAACGTCGTCTGCCTGATAGTTGTCGGTATACTGGTGGCCCTTCACAGCTGAAGGACTCTGCGCCACAGATGGATGTTCCAGAACCGAGTGGGCCTGCGGAACGCCGTTGACAAGCACTGTGCCAGACTTTGCACTGATCGTTAGGCCAGAAATGATAGTTGCCTGCCCATCAACGAGCGGAGTGCCGTCGAGGACAATTGATCCCTGGCTTGCGAGCGCTGTGTGAACTCCCGGGCCTGCGGTGATGACGACGCCATGGTCTGCATGCGATGCCGGATCATTTGGCGAGAGGGCGTCGCCTTCTGCAGTGTCAGACGGTCGAATACCCTTGGGCAAGAACATGGACACGATGGCTGCAACACCGTCCCAAGGACTAGATTGGCCGTTTGCAACCGTCTTCGTCGCAACAGGCGCCGGCATACCATCTGCAAGTTCCAATTGCGTCCCTCTGACAGCAGATGCAACATCGCCGATGTCGCCTTTCGAGCCGTGAGAGCCTTTTGTAGGTGACGGATGTGTCGAACCCTGCTTATTCTTGCTCTGTGTTGTCTTTGGTTTTGCAGGCGTCGTCACGGGTGCTGGTGTCTCAACTGGTAGCCCCGAATCCACCATTGACTGCGGAGTTGCTGCAAGTGATGTTGCAACGGCAGGTAAAGTAGGCACAGCTATGGCATCAGCAGGCTGTAACGCTTTGGGAGCTGGTGCGGTGGATTAGCAATGTCATGGGAAGCTTCTTAGCAATGCGAAAGCACTCACGATCGAATAATCCTCCATACCAACCATTGCAGGATGCCCATTCAGGATCCAAAGCCCTAGCTTCTGGCGGTACTCCGATGATGGGTGCGTATGGTTCGGTACGGGCACAAGAGAAAGGGTCACCATAAGGTCCTGTCTCAACGAGCCATGAGATATGAGACACTTTGCACCTTTCCTGTCTGTCGTAAATGTAGTCCGGAATCGGCTCGTTGAGATCTGCTAGATTGAAAGATGAAGTGAAATATCCTTGCCCATATCCGTGGTATCGAATGTCGGGCTCGAGGCTGAATAAATGATTGGTGTTGAGTAGTGGCAGGATAGTATTTCTGTATGTTTTTCCGACAGCACCGCAAGAGTTAGCAGCATGTAAGACGTCGTAGGAGATGTACATCGTAGGCGACGTGAGTGTTGTTCCTGAAATCCGTTAGTGCTCTTGGATCATGTCTGCGAATTGGCCACTGGCTTACCATCAATCGAAACTGTGCGTGGGCTGGAGTTGTTTCGTGCAAGAGGCGTTAGCGTTGCCGTCTCTGTGCCGTTTTCCACCAGCGTGGCCGTTGCAGGTGGCCAGTAGTACAGCTGAACAGTTTCGCCAGTGATAGAACAGCTCTGACATCCAAGGCTACATCCGGGAGCAAGCGATTTCGACGCAGGAAAGTAAGAGGTTCCATTCGCGGTCTTCCAGCCGACATCAGCACCCTGTCCGTACATGGTCTCGCGAGCAAAGTAGAATGATGCCATTGATGTGCACCAATCGCTTGTTATCATAGCTTGTGTACAATCGGGAGTTCCTGGGAAGTATCCAGTGTTTGGATCGTCAAAGTCGTTGTAATACTTCCAGCTATCCGCATAGATGTAAGAGCTCCACTGCGAATTGCATTGTGAAGCTGCGGCGGGAAGCTCACATCGAGGAGTGGGAAGAGCGGTGGTCGCCCTCGTGGTTGTGATGTAATCGTAGAAGTTATAAGTCTCTGTGAACGTTGTCATGAACTCACTCAAGGACGACCAGATAGTGACAACAGTCCACCCAACGTCCGAGAATGTTCTCGTCTCATAAGACACGGCGACCGACACAGGGTAGCCATCACTGTAGACAGTGGAAAGAGAAGAATAGGTGGCTGTATCGACGAAGGACTCCCAGGAACTGGTGGGTATAAGGGTGTCCGCATCACGTATTTCGGTCTTGGTCTCAGTTCTCGGGTTGTAAAAGCTGGTCTCGTATGTGACCTTGTTCAGCGAGCTTGCCGACCAATAGCCGACCCAGCTGTGCCAGCAGTCTGTAGCTGCGGTGGCATTGTCGGTCTCTGCGGTGGACTCCGCGAGCCCAGTGGCTGCTACAATATTGGCATCAGATGTGGAATTCGTAGTCTCGGCGGACTGCGTTGGTCTTCGAGCACTAGTGTCGTCATCCAGTGTTCGATTGTCACTGGTCGTTGTCGCGACAGGTAAGGATGTCTCCATAGAAATGTTGAGCCCGTTTGACAGATTGTTCTTGACACCCTCCGCTGTGACGACAGTTGAAGAGGTCCTTCGAGTGTCGATTCCTAGTCCAGCTGCTACATAATCTCCAATGTCGCCACGCGTACTAGACGCGGCGGGGACAAGATTATCGCTCGCCCACTTGGAGGTAGTGTTCAATCCTCGACAGGTGGACAAGGATATTGACAAAAGGATGAGATGGTAGCCTTTCATAATGAGTTCATTAGGCAAAACCTTGTAATTGGTATAGTGAGGTCACACTGTAGGAAGCATGTAAGAAAAGGGAATACACGAGTCAGTTCATCCTTCGCTTGGATGCCACCCCAGTTGAATGTGCAGCCCTGGTCGCAAGTGCCTCTGACGGTTAACAAAAAGCAGCGCTAGGAGACGGTACGACTCTCTGGCCCACGTTAAATTATACGCGAACTCGCAAGTGTACAGCCACATGACTTCGCCGATGCGGTTATAACCAATCCTTCCGAACCATCATGGCAGCAAGCTACGCGGAAGTGCTGTTCAGTGCTATAGCAGAAGATTTAGATGTATGAGACACCCGACAACCACTTCAAATTCACCTAAGCATGATGCCGTGCAGGGATGTGCTGTTGGCGAGAAGAGCTAGAGCCATGCTCTCACCCTAGCTGCGATATGCGCATGCATCGCACCGTCGGTCGAAGGCCAATGAAGAGCCTTGGGTGAGTGGGAAAGGCCGGGACGACATGACAAAACTGGGTGGCTTCACAGTAGGAACGCACTCTGCAAATCGGGACAAACAAGAACGTGAAGTGCCGCACGCGCGAGAGACTTCCTGTTCGAGCAAACACGATTATGATGCAACTAGGGTGTCCGGCCAAGTCACGTGCATCAGACGAATCGAGCGCGTGTTCCTTGCGGAGAAGCGGAGGTGTTGACGACTTACTGCCAACACAGTGAGCAGTTGACTGGCTTTTGTTACAACACGTCGGTAGGTAACTTTATACTTGCTCGGACGGATGATTCGGTTTTCAACGCTACGCAATACCAAGTGATGTTCAATGAGCCCCTTGGCGCCAGCACAAAGACGCGCTGAGCCTTCAAGCGCACGCCAGAACACACCCAGAGACGAGAGAATCTAGAGACGAGAACGGCTTATCGGCTTTTGGACAATGGAGGCGATAAAGATACGCCTTGCCATTAATCGGGCTTCCATGCCGTGTCCCAGCAGTCAATCAACAAAAGCGAGGATGAGAAGGGGCATATCATATCTCGGGCAAGCAACAAAAAACCATCAAGGTAGTCCTTGGCCTTCGCTACACAAGCGTTGTTGAGCTCCTTCGCTTCGTACTTTTGAACACCAAACCTCTTGGCTCGCCGTACAACCACTGTGCTTGCAATGTAGCGCTCAAGGTTGCTTCTTTCGATCCATGAACAAGGGCTTGCCAAGCTCTTGGTATACTCAAGGGAGACCTTGATGGACAAGGCCAAAGTAGGTGCTGTAAGTCAAAAAACGCTGAAGGTTTCCACCTCTTGCAGTAGTTCCCTATTCCTTGCGTCGTGCAATTATTTCACTAGCTTCTTGCTGTATCACGTTCGTTCAAGATGTTTTCGAAACGAATCGTTATTGTGGCTGCTGCAGTGACATGTGTGGCAGCTCAGTCCACCACATCCACGACCAGCAGCTCTGCGGCTGCTCCAGCAGAAGTCACGGGCTGCCACGCTCACGGCACGGACGAACTATTCTGTTTCGATGCTGACAATGAGGAGTGGGAGTTGACCTCGTCCGGCTTTACCGCCGACAACTTGCCGGAAAGCTTTGAAGGTTGCCACATGCATGACGAAGAACTGTAAGCTAACGATTGCAATTGGACGGGATCGATGGCAATCACTGACACCTACAGGCACTGCGTGGATGGAAATACAGACGCAACCCTCGTTTCTGCCTCGGCGGAAGATGAGCACGATCATGATGAGCATGATCACGACCACGACCACTCGGCTACCTCCGCCGCTGCCAACTCGGACACCACCTTGACCTCTGTTGTTTCCTCCACAGCCACTGGATCCAGCAACGGTACTGCTTCCTCGACGTCGACTGCTTCAAGGACAACTAGCAGTTCGTCAGCTCCAACCGCTGTGAGCAACTGCCACGCTCACGCTTCGTCTGAGCTATACTGCTTGGATGGAAGCGACGAGTGGGAAGTCACCTCCGACTGGGACGAGAGCAACCCTCCCAAGAGCTTCAAGAACTGCCACACGCATGGTGAAGAGCTGTAAGATTTCTAACATCCTTCATGTACTTTCGCATACTGACCTTGGTCAGACACTGTGTTGACGGCGATGTCGATGCCACTTTGGTCGCAGCGACTGAGGCACATGTCGACGGTTCGAGCACTGTAAGCAGCAGCAGCAGCGCCACCGCCGCCGGTGCTACGGAGAGCAGTAGTGCTGCAGCAGGTTCTGGTGCTGCGTCAGCTGCTCCTGTCTCGATGGCAGCAAGCCGCGCCGCCCTGATGCTAAGCGTATGCCTTTTGGCGTTTACTGCCTACTCATGCTAGACTGTATGATGAGGCAACTCAAAATCCGACGCGGCAAAGGCCGCTCTCTGAAGGCCAAGAAGTTTCAACAAGCACCTGTCGAAACCTGTGGTTTTGAATGACCGAATTCTCCTGCCGCAGGGCGACACACTCCGCTGTGCGGAAACAAGGCAGCTTGTACATTTTTTTGCATGTAGCGTCTGCAAGTACGACAATTATGCATAACCCTAGCTACCAGATCACTACCAGTACTCTTTCAAGTGAGATACATTTCTGTGCATGACAAGCTGTATGAAGAGACTTTGGTACTCCCTTCGCTCCATCGACTCTCAGCCTTGCCGTGCATCCACCGCATGATTTATCCACCATGCAGACGTCCTCGATGGCGCACATTCAAGGTTCCCAGCGAGCACGGTCACGGGTCAGTTCGGTGCTCAAGAGCGGCTCATCTTCTCTTGACCTGCACCATGCTGTCAATATCTTCCCTTATCTATCATTTGGCCATCGGTCAGTTCACCATTTTGCAAAGGAAACGGCTAAAGACGGGACTTTATTTCCAGTTGGGCTTCAGACTATGTCAACTTTGTCGAAGTTGTTACGGATGCACTACAACGCCTGACTAGTCTCGATACCAAGCAGCATGAATTGCTTTACTTCGCCGGAAAGCGGCATAAATTGCTTGACTTCGCCGGGAGAGACGATGATCTCGCTACTGGCATTTTACAATGCCTACAGGCCTTCGATTCCATTGGTCAAGACATCACGAAGCACTATAAGCGCAGCCACTGGACCAGCGGACGATCTTCAAACAGCGATCCACCCTCCAGTCGAGAAGATGTAGTAATCTCCACGTTGGAAGTGTTCCGATTTGGCGTGTTTTAAAGACCACCACGCATGGTTCGCTACACGTCTTGAAGTTGTTGGAGAATTCGAGAAGCTTCTCCATGAAGCTTTTGTATAAGGGCGATCTGCACCTTCGCACGGCAGTTTTCTGGGTCTTACAGCGTAAATGAGCTTTTGTCGCTCAGGCTGATCATACGCATGATGTGTATCTCGACTCAGAGACTCTCGCTGCTGGCTACCGCGCACGGAGCGTTCTGGTTGTTGTTCGTTAATGGTAAAGATTATGGTTTCTCTGTTTCTCTACCGACATGGCAGAACGGCTACTGCAACGTGGCCCCAGCTCTGAGATCATCATGATGGTTACTTCTGGCCAACTCAACATCACTTCTGGTGGCACGAGCTCGATATCCGCAGAGTTCCGCCTAGGAATCCATGCTCGAAGAATGTGTCATCAGGTGACGTGCCAAATTTGATCCTCTGGCTACCAACTTGATCATATACGCGAAGTACGTTTAGACCCAGAACTGATTGACAGTTCCTGTGCATCTCCGTCTTCGACGTGAATCTTGATGGAGCCCGTCGATCTGTCGGCCGATGCTCTAAGAGCCTCATCGGCTTTCTCCAAGGGATATCGGTGTGTCACCAGAGGTTTGAGGTCCAAGACGCCGTGAGACAAGAGACGCATGGCCTGCGGCCACGAGTGGTGGTAGCGGTTGATGAATTTGAGATCGACCTGAGTAGACATGTCAGTGATTTGCCTCTCTTGCACCACCCTCTCAAGTTCGACTCACCTCCGCCATTGACAGGTGCATGAACGGCAACTCATTCATAATCGCCTTGCCAACTCCGATGACAATCACCTCACCTGCCGGCCTTGGTACATATGAAGCAGTAACAACACTGCTCTGGACACCAGTACACTCAAACACCGACCTAGGCACATCACCGCCCTTCTCTTTAACAGCCTCCCGAATCGCCATCGCCATCTCCTCCTGCGACTTCGTCAAATCAACCTGCACACCCACAGCTCCAGGCACAAACTTCTCCGCAAAATCCAATCGGCCACGATCAAGATCCGTAATGATCAGAGGACATGCGCCTGCCGCCTTCGCCACAGCAAGCGTGATCAAACCAATCGGCCCAGCGCCAAAAACCACACCTGCCTCTCCCAACTTCAACGGCCCACGCTCGAAACCTCGCAATGCCACACTGAGCGGCTCCAGAAGTGCACCATCAGCATATGTAAGATTGTCTGGCATCTTGTGCAGATAGCTCGCATGGTGGACATGATAGCGGCGCATGCTGCCGGTGTAAGGCGGCACGCCCGAGAACTTCACGTCGGGACATAGATTGTAGTGGCCGCTGGAGCATTCGAAGCAGTCGCCGCAAGGAACTCCGGGCTCAATGGCTACGCGGTCGCCGGGTTTGAGGTGCTTCACGTCGGAGCCAGTCCAGACGACTTCACCGGCGCCTTCGTGGCCTAGACAGTGCGCTGTTTGGACTTCAAGGTTTCCGATGCGGCCAGTATGCCAGAAGTGGACGTCGGAGCTGGGGGTCAATAGTGGTGAGAAACGCAGTCCGAAGCACAATATATGTAGGAGTGGCAATCTGCTTACCCGCAAATGCCATTACATCTCACGTGGACAATGCATTCATGCGGCTTAGGATCCAATTCTGGCGACTCGCCCATGTAGATCTCATGGCGTTCGTCTGTGAATAACGCAGGATTGGACTGAGGCGGCTGGAACTTGGCCATGATAGGCAGATCCTGTGATACTGCAAGGGGCACACGTGAGAAGGCACGGAAGGCAGGGAGAAAGTATAAGGACGGAGAGACGCGAGGAGAAGAAGCAGTGTAGACCAAACCGTCGCGATGTAGAAGCAGTGCGGTCGAGGCGATTGAGCAATCTCTACAGAAGATCCGATATACATGAGTAATTACCAATGGTGTCCGCGCGGTTGATGTCGCGGGTTTACTCCATGCCGACCCACGAGGGGCCCATCGTGGCGTGAATGAGGAGGGGAAGTTCGCATATAGAGGGAAGTTAGAAGCGCTGGGTTGCGCTTCGGCCTTCCACCCTAAGGGAACTTTTATGGAGCATAGAGGCTTCGATTTTTACGTATATGGGATGGGATGCATGCCAGCTCTATAGATAGCAAATGTCGATGGTTCTTGGTGATACAAGAAGCACTCGCCCAGAGAAGTGTTCTGGGACGCCGTTTTGTCCAGCTGTAACGGATCTGACCCAGATGAGTCAACTTAGAGCACGCTTCGGCTTGCCGCTTGAGGACGGCTTTCTGAGTTCACATCTATCATGCCAGCGTGAACTGTTCCCTCCTTAAAGTTCGCATGTCTTCGTGCGACCATCACGACTGTCGCAATCTCTTTATTTCGTGCCGCAACTATCTCGATAACTGGGCTACGGACACGCGACTAGCCCTCAACGAGTCGACAGACCTAGGTGAATATGCATCATACGGTTCAGTAGAGCAAAGACCAAGAGCTGTACACATGATCCAGAGACATACAAAGCTTGATGCTCGCTTATAGCATTCTCAAACAGTACGCCACAGTCTCCAGGTCATGTGATCTTGATAAGCAGTCACGATGGTGAAGGATACATTAGCCGGGCTGAGCTGAGGTGCGGGGCTGGTATTGTATCGTAGTCAGTACAGGACTGTGAAGCTGTTCTCTTCGCAGATCTTCGTAACCCAGGTTTCTACCCCAAAGCATGTCTAACACGAGTGTCCCGGCAGCGCTCGTTCTGACCTGGAACGGCCACTCAGTGAGAGTCAGATGCCCTTACAGCTGCCCGGAAGGAATTCACAGACATGGATTCAGGAACTTTGAGCCTGGGCTGCGTAACACCAGGGCTCCACACTGTGGTCCTCAGACCGACGACGACGGACGTTATGTATTCTTGCAAGACTACCGCCTCCTTTTCCCATTCGAAGAAGACCCAGAGACAGAAGGCATGTGGTGGGAGTTAGACCGTGGAGACGAGAGGTGGAGAACTGTCTCATGGCAAATTTACGACCCGGAATACTACGAACGAGCTGTGCAGACTTCAAACGAGGAGTCACAGGCTGAAACTCGAGACGATACTGAAGAGATCACAAGAGTGCTTGGTGGTATATCGATTGGCTCAGACTCAAGGAAAACCAACCACCTGAAGAAGCAGCTGGACGAATGCTGTGTTGCTGGCGATCTTCATGTAGCTCGCCAACTTTTACTCAGAGCAGATAACACTTCTATTTTAGTCAATTCAAAGTTGTTTGTCGAAGACAAACCACTGCTGCTCGCAGTGACAGAAGAAGGTCATGTTGACATTGTGAAGCTACTATTACAACATGGAGCCTGCTTGGAGGCAAGAGACAGCGTCGACAACACAGCTTTAATGAGAGCACTTTATTACAGCAGGGTAGACATAGCAAAGATTCTGATATCGACTGAGGCCGACACAGAGGCCACGAACGATGCCGATGATACCGTGGCTCGCATGGCAACAAGGGCGTTGGAATTAACAAGAAAGCATGTGAGGTTCTATCGAAAGATGCTGGATCGAGAAGATGATGAGATCTTCAGGCTCACCAGAGACAAAAAAGCGGTTACAAGAAGGAACTTGGAAACAAAGGCGGAAGAGGTTCGTGATCTGCAAGACATCATTGGTTTATGCAACATAGCAAAGACACGAAGACAGTTGGTCGCCCAGTTGCGCAAAGTCGGCGAGCTCCTTGGTGAGGAACAGGTCATATATGTGGAGGCTAAGGGAAAACTCAACTGCGATGCCCTGCTTGCTCGTTTGCTCAGTCAAGTTGCGAACACACCTAGGACAAGCGAGTGGAAGACAGTTGCTTGCCTGGCCCGTGGCACAGCTCTGCCATGGGTATTTGCTGTGAGTGGTTACTCGAGCCCATCACCACCTGACTCAGACGGCGCTTTGCATAGGCCCACTTGGGTTCATCGAGTTTTCGAGGTAGCGGCAGCGATTGGATACAAGTTAAAGCCGGACGACCACGATGAGCCTGGAAGACCCGGTTCATTCCTCGCTTGCCATTCAGAGAAACAGCTTCTTGGGTATTTCCTTTGGCACCATACCAGAGCTTTCGGCAGAGAAGCTATGTCTGTATCATCAAACCTGCTGCAAGAGACTGAACCACCAACGATGTCGAAGCTTCACGCAAGGATATATGTCTGTCAGCCGGGCCAGAGAAGAGCTGATGTGTGCTTTGACTGCATGGAGTTTTGTCGCAAAGTCGTCCGACATTACGGGTTCCGCCTAACATTATTTGGTGTTCGACAGGGCGAGGTTGCAGAGATAGAAAGGTTTGGGTGAGAGAGAATTTCAGAGCACAAGAGAGAAAAATCACATAGCTTCATGTCTATCGATCGCAGTTTATCGTCATCGTCGTCGTCATCAATCATCACTGCTTGGCAAAAAGCGGTATACGACTACCACTCCTGCGTTCCAGGCCACGACGATTCAAGATTTTCATCGAGTTGACATTAGGACAGCGGGGCGATTCGCTTGTCTTTCGCGAGCTCGAGCGGTGCATACAATGAAAATAATGCTCTCGGCGCTTTTGGCATCTCGTGCAGTCATCGATGCATAGTTCGGTCGGCTTCACTGTTTTGTAACATGGCTATTCACGGCCATGAACAGCTAATGAGCACGATCCCGAAAGGTGTTGTATGGAATAAAACTGTTTCTTTTGTCATCTATTCATCCACTCGTTCTTCCGTCCAACATTTTTTTCACTGTAGCACAACGCTGTAACGGGCACTCTACACCTTCAAAAGCTTGAGCAGCAGTCTAACGTCCTTGACGTCCGTCTCCTCCTCGAGGACCGCAGGGCTGCCATCATCCTTAACAACGCCCTTGCTAGCAGCCTTGGTGAAAGCATCGGCACGCTGAGCGAACATCTCCTCAATGACACGCTCGTTCTCCAGCCTGACACCCTCGGTGGCAGCAGCCTCATCGCCGCTCTTCTCAGCCTCGCCATCGGCACCAGTAGGGGCAAGGACAGCGTACGCAAGCTTGACGTCGTCGGTCGGGACGAGGCCAGCACGCTTGCGGAGACGCTGCACACGGTTGAGGACCTCGCGCATAAGACCCTCTTGTGCGAGCTCAGGGTAGGCAAATGCATCGAGCAAGATCATAATCTGGCCTTCGACGGCAGGCTCGTAGTTCTTGGTCTCTTCGCTCTGCTTCAAGCCGCGGTTCACACGGAGGTCCTCAGCGAGAAGCTCGTGGCCCTCAACGGTGATCTTACCACTGTCAAGGAAAGCGTGGATCTGCTCGCCGGTGAGCGAAGGAAGGGCCTTGCGAATCTTGGCCGCGTCCTTCTTGAACTTCTGGCCAAGGTTCTTGACATCGGCTTGCACGGAGTACTCGACACCGTAGCTCTTCTCGTCTGTGGTGAGGATGAGATCACGAACGTTGAGCTCTTCGAGTACGTAGGTTTCAAGGGTCCGGACGTCATCGAGGAACTGCTGGTCCTGGTGGACTACCACAAGAGTCTTGAGGGGAGTCTTGAGTGAGAGAGTGCGGCGGTCACGGCAGATACGGCCAAGCTCGATGACCTTCTGCATGGCGGCGACACGACGCTCGACGACAGTATCGAAGAGCTCCTCACGGACTGTGGGGAACTGCAAGAAGTGAACGCTGCGAACATCCTTACCCTCAGTCATAGAAGGTGGGAGGTGAGGAGCGAGACGCTCGAAGATGTTGTCGGCAAGGAAGGGGATGAAGGGTGCAAGGGCACGGACAAGAGTCTCAACAACCTCGTAAAGAGTGTTAAGAGCGTGCAGTGTGTCGTTACCCTCCTCGTCCGAAGCACCGTTTGCCTTGGAGGCAGATTGACCCTTCAGTCTGTTGCGGTTGAAGCGAATGTACCAGTTGGTGGTGTCGTCAACCATCTTGAGAAGTCTGGGCACAACGGTGTAAAGTCTGTAAGCCTCCATCTCAGCGTTGACATATTGCAAGAGAGACTGTGTGGAGGCCAAGATCCAGCGGTCCATCACGTTGGAGTTAGTCTTCTGAATCTCCGGGTCGAAGACGAAGTCGGATCCAGAGTTCTTCTTGTATAGAGCAGCTTGCTGTGCGAAGAAGTTGTAGCTGTTCCACAGAGGCAGAAGCACACCAGAAACGATCTGCTTGACGCCCTGTTCGCTGAAGCGCAGAGGCTCACCACGCACGACAGGCGAGTCGATCAGGTAAAGACGGAGTGCGTCTGATCCGTACTTGTTGATGACAACCATTGGGTCAGGGAAGTTCTTGAGCGATTTAGACATCTTCTTGCCGTCCTCAGCCAGGACAATACCGTTGACCACACAGTTCTTGTATGGGAAAGTATCGAAGAGGTGAGTACCGAGAACGGAAAGTGTGTAGAACCAACCACGGGTCTGGTCAAGACCCTCAGCGATGAAGTCACCAGGGAACTTGGTGAACAACTCCTTGCCAGGACCCTCAGCCGAGGACATGCCAGACTCGGGGTTGGAAGCATCGAAACCAGGGTAGGCGAAGGGGTAGTGTGACGAGGCGTAAGGCATGCTTCCAGACTCGAACCAGCAGTCGAAGACTTCCTCGACACGCTTCAGATCGCCCTTGCCCTGCTTGGAGGGGATAGTGATGTGGTCGACAGAGTCGCGGTGAAGATCGGTAATCTCGCCAGTGTATCCAGAGAGCTCCTTAAGTTCTGCAACAGAACCAATGCAGACAACTTCCTCGTGATCTTCTGACACCCACAAGGGCATCGGGGTACCCCAGTATCTGTTACGTGAAACGTTCCAGTCCTTCGCAGAAGCGAGCCACTGGTGGAAACGGCCAGTCTTGACCATGGAAGGCACCCAGTGAGTCTCGCCAAGGTTCTCAAGGAGCTGCGGGACGATGTTCTCGACCTTGATGAACCAACTGGGAACAGTACGCTGAATCAAAGGCGTCTTCGATCTAGGGCAGTGAGGGTATCTATGGGTGATCTGTGACTTGCGGACCAATCTGCCGATGGTCTCAAGGTGCTTCATGATGTTCTTGTCGGCAGCCTTGACATACTGACCCTCGAAGTCGGGGACTTCGCTGGTGTACTCGCCGCTTGGGGTAAGTGGGCAGGGAGGTGGGCGGTCGCCGCTGATGATGCCGTGGCGCCATGAGATGTTGTAATCGTCCTCACCGAACGCGGGCGATTGGTGGACAACACCGACACCGTCATCCTGCTTAACGTAGGTGTCCAGCAACACCTTGAAGGCGATCTCGCCGAAAGTCTTTGTGAAGTAGTTGAAGATCGGCTTGTACTTCCAGTCCGCGAGGTCCGAGCCCTTGGTCTTCCACAGAATCTTGTACTTGGCCTTCTTGGGGTCCTTGTACAGCACCTTGAGACCAGCTTCCAGCATGATGTATCGCTTGTCGCTCTCGGTGTCGTGTACCAGGAGATACTCGTAGTCGGGGTGGACACAGAGTGCCAAGTTGCTGGGCAATGTCCAAGGTGTGGTCGTCCATGCGACAAAGTTGATCTCATCGGATCCAGCAGCCTTGAGTGCCTCCTCGACCTTTGCACGAACCGATTCAGGCTGCTCACTCGCAGGCAAGACAGGGAAAGAAACGGTAACGGCTGGGTCCTGGACATCCTTGTACTCTTCCTGAGCCTCACTCTTGCTGAGTGGGGTGTTGAGCGCTGTACTGTAGGGCAGGACGCGAGCACCGTGGTAGACCAAGTTCTTCTTGTGCAACTGCTTGAATACCCACCAGCATGACTCCATGAAGGTCGGGTTCATGGTCTTGTAGTCCCTGTCGAAATCGATCCAACGACCGAGACGGCCAATGACCTTCCTCCACTCGTTGGCATAGGTCATGACAACCTCTCTACACCTCCTGTTGTACTCGGCAATACCGATCTGGTCTACGGCAGCCTTGCCTCTCACACCAAGCTCTTCCTGCAGTTGCTTGTCGATGATCTGCTCGATCGGCACACCGTGGGTGTCCCAGCCAAAGCGACGCTCGACATAGCGACCGCGCATGCTCCAGTAGCGAGGGATGATGTCCTTGATCGTGGAGGCGAGCAAGTGGCCATAGTGAGGGGTTCCGGTCGCAAAGGGAGGACCGTCGTAGAAGACATAGGGCGGGTTGTCCTTGGTGAGCTCGAGCTGGCGGTGGAAGGCATTGTTCTCGTTCCAGGTGTTGAGCACACGCTCCTCCTCGGCGGGGAAGTTGATCGAGCCCATGGTCCTGTCCTCGCGCTGCAGGTACCGAGCTAGTGCGTTGATGTGTTGTTGGTAGACTCTTGGGTGAAACGACTCAGAAGTATTATGAGTCCTCGAAAATCCGCGGGGTGACCACTACGCTGCTGATTAGATAGAGCCAGGGTAAGACTTCTCAAAATTGACGAGAATTGGCAAGAGACATCGTTTACAAAGCAAATTGATTAGAACATTCTGGATGCATACTAGGAAATCATAGCACTCGTGTCATGGCAACCACTCATCACGTAGATAACTGCTGTCAAATATGGCTATTCTCGTACATGTAACAACATACATGTGAAGATCTGTGTTGACTCAGGGTTGGGATTGGGGCAAAACAGTATACATTCGAAACTATGATTATTGGATATGTGCATTGTCACAGACCTTTGAATCAGGTGGAGCAGCTTACAGGAGACCTGGAATGTTACTCTCTCCGTTTGACGCATTCTATATTGGTGTATTCATGTCAGACGTGGTTTCAATGGTGATTGCCGAGAAAGAGAAAGATGAATGTGGCGTGTACGGGTATAAGTTCGTTGAGTCTAGCAATCTATCGCGAGAGAGTACCTCGTTCGCAAGATCTATTCACTACACTAGATTATCAGCTATCAAATATGAAGGGTTTCAATCGCAAAGTAAGAGAAGGATAATATCTCACTCCAAAATCGTCGAAACCTGTGAGGAGTTTTGTACAGCGGATATGAATGTGCAAACCCACTCGAAGCCCATCCAATAAGAGTTCGCCCTCTTAGTTTAACGGTTAGAACAGAGGTCTCATATTCGCTTATGACTTCAGCAAAGCTGTAGACATCCTCAGATATGAGTTCGATTCTCATAGAAGGCAATTTCCTTTTGCTCACCACAAATCGCATATAATGCTCAGTCACGCAACAAATTTTTGGCTGTGTTTCTTCTGGCGCGACTTTTTGTTTTTGACTATTTTTTCGGCTTTGTGTTTGAGGTTCGTTCACATCATGCGTTCGTGATTTCTACAAGCCAGAAACATCGAGAGCATCACCGTGATAGATTAATCTATATCTGGGTGCCCAGAATAAAATCAAATCCCATCTCATGCTGAGTGAGCTCATATGTATATATACAGAATGATGTACAAAAGGTGAAGTAAAGTCTCGCCCACCACAAGGCTTACTCCCTCTTTAATCCCACATTACCAGCTTTCCGAAGACCAACAATCGCAACAACGACGCAAACGGCCATATACGCGAAGATCGTCCAGAAACTAGCCCGGTACCCTCTCAGCACCGCCTTTGGATCTACGTCATAAGACGATCCACCGTGGTGGCCGCCCTTGGCATTACCACCTTGAACGCCAAGGGCGACGACCTGGCACAGCCCCATTCCCAGGCTCATCCCTATTTGCGCGACAGTGTTGAAGACCGCACCAGCCAATGCTTGAGTCTTCTCTGGGAATGTGTCGCTGACAATGATAAGGCCGACGGTGAACAGAACGTCGGCACTGAAGGGAGCGGCAACTTGTGCCCAGAAGGCAAGGTACCAGTAGTTCCAAGCAGGATTTAGAAGCGCCATGGCGAGAGGAGAGCAAGCGCAGATGATGCCTGAGCCAGCCACGAGCCAACGAGCGGGTATGCGGTGCACGAAGGTGCCGACCAGCAGACTGAGAATCACGCCTGCGATCAAGTTGGGTAGGAGGTAGAGAGATGTTGTGATGGTAGAAGCGTGTTGAACTTCCTGGAAGCTGTGGCTAACGATCAGTAGGTGCCAATAAATGTCCATACCGCTTGACTTACTAGAGACTTGAGAACAATTCGATCGAATTGACGCCGCCCCATGAAAGTGCAATCATGATGCATGTGCTGGTGAAAGGTCCGTTCTTCCACAGCTTGTTCGGCACGAGAGTCGATTTACCAGCACACTCGCGGTAGTGCATCCAGAAAGGGAACAGAACAAGCAATACAATGCTGACTGCGAGCAAGCTCGCAGTTTCCGCAGAACGAATCGTTGTGAGATCCGCACTGAGCATCCTGCTCCAAGTTAGTAATCTACCTGAAATTCAACATCAGTAATTACTTACGCAAGAACATAAGCCAAAGTAGCCAATCCAGCGCTGGAGAGGAATCCACCAATCCAATCAATGTCTTTGCCGACCTTCTTGCATAGCTCGACTGCACCGACTTGGTTCTCTTTGTTCACTTTCGGAATAGTCCAGACGGCAGCAATGGCAGCAAGCAAAGTAGCACCGCCAGATATGTAGAATCCAGAGCGCCAGCCGGTCTTCTCGAGCAGAACACCACTGATAACAAGGCCAACGCCGAATCCGAGAGGTTGACTAAATCCCAGACAGGCGAAGCCAAAGTTCCGTGCTCGGCCAGATGGAACAGCGCCTGAGATCAGAGCCACAGAAGAGGGCAGATGCATGGCCAGGCCGACACCCTGCAAAGCACGGAACACAACCAATTGCTCGCCGGAGCTTGAGAAACCACAAGAAAGTGCAAACACGCCCATCAGCAGGATACCGACAAGCTCGACAGGTCTGGCGCCAACAATGTCTGCAATCGAGCCTGCGATCAGAAGCGTTGCACCAGAGGTCAGTCCGTATACGGATGAGGGCCAGAGGTACAAGGCGCGGTCAAGAGCAAGAGAGTTTGCAATATCAGGTAGACCGACGGTAATCAGGCCATTGGTGAAACTGGCAAGAAATCCAACGAAAGAAGGCATGAAGATCGTGAACACGATCTGAAGATTGGACCTGGTGGGAGGGCGATTAGGAAGCACATTGGGGTCAACATGGCCGTCTGCCAATGGTGGTATCGGGTGTAGTGAGCTTCTCCTTCTGACTCGCTCAGATGTCGAGTATCGCGTCTTTGCTTGCGACAGAGTCTCCAGCTCGACAGCCTCCAGTGTCTGTGTTAAGGTGAGAGATGCCATGATCTCTGTATCTGTAGGTAACGAATAGTGAGACTATCACGATACCAGTCAAGGTGACACAACAGAGAATCTGTATACTCTAATCTCGGTACAGCACAAGAAAATTACCTTTTTTTTTTGGTTCTGTCATTGTAGGGCGTAATATCGAGCCCTAGTCACCCACCCGTATTCGGCTATTGACAACGACAAGTCGGACTCCTTGCTATCCAGTCTTTACTAATGGGATCGACAGCTGGAGTAAGAGGAGTTTAGCGGCATCCTCAGCCACAGGACGCGAGCCGGTAGATGTATAGGGATACCATACATGAAGGCGTTTCCACTACGACTCTGTCGTGGCGACGATGATGCTTCGCTCCGAATATCGGACTTGGTGGATCAAATCTGAAGATGATGTGCCGAAACGGCCTTATTACCGTTCTGTGTTGAACGCAGTACATATTGTCACAGAGTGGCCAAATCGAACAATGAATAGCATTGGATGCTTGGAAACCTGTTGCCCTCCTCTGTGACAAGACACACGTACTACTTGTTAGAAGGCATGCAACAATAGAGTCTTACAATCCCGACGGTCTACAGCGGTCATTCGTCCGAAAAGCATGACACCACGATCTGCTTTCAACAGAACGTACAATTCCGCTCTGGGGATTTGCGCAAACCGCAAGTAACAGATCTACGTCAGGAACGGGATGTTTTCATCATCTAAAGATTTACCGTCGCGTAGATCTAAGCAGACCGCCCCACCGAGATCGACTATCTGACATCGTGAACCACTGCCTGTCACAGCCTTGAGCCGCATTACGCTTCGCCATAATAGCCACCAGTAACGGAAGAGTGGAAGAGTCGAAAGATGACGCCAATTGCGACACGAACCCAGGGAACTACATATTGCACAGGATCTCTCAATTGCATTTCGTGAAAAGCTCAACATATTTTCTATGACATAGACCATGCGCGCAGGTCAATTATTCTTAGCGGCAATTGTCAAAACTGCCCTCGCAAGTGCTCTGTACAGCAATTCGTTCGGCGTGCCAGGTACTAATGCAACTTACGACTACGTTGCCATCGGCGGCGGAACCGCTGGTCTAACAATAGCTGCTCGACTCGCTGAAGATCCTGATGTATCAGTTGCTGTAATAGAGGCTGGCGGCTTCTACCAGCAGAACAACGGAAATGGAAGGTGTGCGGTGACAGCCATCAGAACTCCACGCGATAGAGGAAGCCCACTGACTGTATATCAGTGTCATACCAGGATTTTGTACAACCCAATTTGTGGGCTCTGATCCAGACGATACCCAGCCTCTTATTGACTGGGGATTCATGACAACACCACAAGCTGGAATTCAAGGTCGAAGGACACACTATGCTCGTGGCAAAACACTTGGATGATCCTCTGCCAGGAACTATCTAGCCTATCATCGAGGCACGAACAGCAGCTACCAGAAATGGGCCGATGAAGTAGGGGATGAAAGCTACAAGCTTTCCAATTTGGACCAGTATTTCGATCACAGTGTCAACATGACAGCGCCGAACGCAAGCGTTCGCAAGCCCAACGCTACAGTGGACTATAATTCTACCAGCTCGAGCACCCAGGATGGCTATCACCATCCTCTCCACATCTCCTGGCCAAACTTCGTCGACTCGATTTCGACATGGACTTTCCAAGCCTTCGGAGCTATAGGTCTACCTCTCCACGGATCCGGCTTCGAAGACGGGCAATTGGACGGCTACTTCTACAACCGGTCAACTCTTCAGCCAGTCAGTCAACACCGCGAGTCATCGCAAACAGGCTTCTCTCGAATACGCCATGCGCACCACATCGATCAAGGTATACGCGCATACTTTAGCACGACAGATCTTGTTCACCGACAACAAGACTGCAAACGGAGTGCTCGTCCAATCAGGCGCCAAAAACTACACCCTCGGCGCCACAAGAGAAGTCATTCTCTCCGCCGGAGTCTTCCAATCACCACAATTGTTAAATGCTTTCCGGCGTCGGTCCACAAGCGACCCTCCAACAACACAACATCCCAACCCTCGCCAACCTCCCCGGCGTCGGCCAAAACCTCCCAAGACCAGCCCCTAATCGGCATATCCCACCGCGTCAACGTCCCAACCTCATCCAAACTCGCCAATGACCCCTTCTACGCCGCCTCCCCCACCACAGCCTACCTAACAAACGGCACCGGCCCTCTCGCCGGCCCCCAGGCCTCCTCGCCTTCGAGCGCATATCCTCCACGCAAACCCTTCCCCTCCTCCCCAAAACCACCCTCTCATCCCTCAAAGAGAACCTCGCCCCCGACTGGCCACAACTCGAGTACCTCACTCAAAACGGCTACTCCGGCTACAACACCAACTCCCGCACCTCCGACCCCCCCCGACGACTACAACCACGCCACGCCACGCCACGCCACGCCACGCTCCCCGCCGCCGTCGTCTCGCCCTTCTCCCGCAGTAACATCACCATAGCCCTCCGCCTCCGCTTCAGACCAGCCCGGAGATCAACCCCGACCGGCTCACCGCGCCCGAGGACATCGACATCGCGCCGAGATCTGGGCGCAGATCCCCGATGTCACTGTTGGAGGAGGAGTATCTCCCCGGACCCGAACGCGACGAGCGACGAGCAGATTGTGGAGTTTATGCGGGAGTCGGCGTTCACGCCGCTGTATCATGCTTCGGCGACGTGTAAGATGAGGAGGAGGAGGAGGAGGAGGAGTGGTGATGCGATGGCTGTTGTGGACTCGGAAGCTCGTGTGTTTGGGGTCGAGGGGTCGAGGGTGGTGGACGCGAGTGCGTTTCCGTTTCTTTTTTTTGCCGCCGGGGCATCCGCAGGCGATGGTGTATATGCTGGTGGAGAAGATTGCGGAGGATGTTAGGAGGGGGTGGGGAGGGGAGGGGAGAGCTTTTAGATGAATGGAAAGGGAACTCCGGGATTTCGTATCAACCAGTTCTTTTCATGAGGAGAAGAGTATCGGTAGACTGAGGGGCATGGATGCAGCGTTGAGGATCTCTGCGTGTTTAAGTAAATTCTAATAGAGCCTGCTAAAAGTACTATGTGTTCAGTAACGCTAAGCTTGATCATCATAACTTCTCGCCATCGCGTTGCAAAAACCCAGCCAGCCAAGGCTCGATCCGTATCTCATATGACCCTGCTCATACAAAAGCCATCTCACCATCACCACGTTTACCCTTCCTTCCTTCCAACCAACCCGTCACCATCCTCTGCCCAGGTGATCCTTCTCTACCGCTTCCAGCAAGACCTGATGTCTTTGGTGGAGACGACTTCGGTCTCGGCTTTGCATCCCGCTTCTTGCCGGTCGGACCTGCGAGCCACTCGGAGCTAGAGACTGCAGGCAAGCTGCCGTCATCCGTGATGTGTGGAGGGGTATTCTCCTTGTTAGCTTGTGTGTTGGACGACGACACACTTGCGTATGGTCCAGCCGAGATGTTCTGGATCGTGTTGTCTTCGAAGACGGCGACTGTGGGGGAGACGGTAGATTTGCAGCGCACTTCGACAGGGCGGCTGGCGCTCATGACACTGGACTTGTATTTGGCGCGGAGGTCGAAGGCAGATTTATGCTTGTAGTGGGTAGGAGGGCTGAGGTGGCTTTGAGGAATTGGGTCATTGTCGGGAATGGCACCGGACATGACAATTGTGTCTGAGATCGAGCATTCCTAAGCGTTCGATGTAGACGCTGCCTTTGCGTCAGGAAGAGACTCGAGGTTTGCAATGGAATGACGCTTGGGCAAAAATTTGGAGTCGCCGCTCTTGCTCGAAGTCACAGTATCGTTGACGCTATGCTTGCTGTCGTCACTGCCAGGGATCTGTAGCGAACGCTCGGCATCTGTTCCAGCATTGCTAGCCATCGAGCACTTGCGACTCGTTCGTCGACTGGAGTTCTCGCTCGACTCCATAATGGGGTATCTCTCGTTCATGTAGCTCGATCGCCTACTGTTAGCTCGAGGGCGGCCTCTTTTCTTCGAGGCCGGACCACTCGACGGCGTGTCTGAATCTCGCCGTTGCGAACCACTTCCGTTCGTTGTAGCTCGGTTTCTGCCAGTGAATTCGGCAGTCGACGTAGTGATGGAAGTACCTGTGTTCTGCGGTGCATCCAAACCTTCGTGCTCAGTCTGACTTGTAAGAGTAGTCATCTCATCAGATAGCCATTTGCGCCAATCGCCGCTGGCCTGAACAGGTGGTTGAGCGGCAACAGCACGATTCTTTGGAGGCGATATGTCGTATCGTTTGATCTCACGACCCGTGACTGTGATCCTGGTGCCGTTCTGCTCTGGAGTGACAGGGTGTAAGGGAGATGCGCCATCGGTTGCACGAGAGTATACGCTTGGCGACAGCAAGTTTTCGCGGGTGACAGCAGCTATTCCATTCACTCTGGTATGTTTGGGCAGCCCCCCAGTGTCTCTTTCTTGGTTCAAATAAGGGTTGTGACCCAATGAAGGAAGTTCGTAAGGATTATCGTCGTCATATGCCGATATGATCTTGCCATCTGAAGCAGCAGAAGTGGCATACAAAGCACCTTTCCACCTAGCTTGACTTTGTTGAACCCGACGGGCGATGCGTTCTGGCGAAGGGGGTTCAGCTTGTGATGCTACCGGTTTCCCTTTGCTCCTGTAGTGACTTGCTGTTGGTGTTTGGTCGTCAGCTGTGTCGTGTACACTATCGTGTTCTGGTGAGGCTTCGACAAGAGGAGACATGGCTTGCATGTGGAAAGTATTCGAATCAGGCGACACTGTTCGAATTGTCGATGGCTTCCCGTTAACCGAAGGGGCCAGAGAAGCCGGTCGCCTCTGAGATGGCAGCGTAGACAAGGCGGAAGAAGTTCGTGACGCTACGCTTGAAGAGCTCTCTTCTTTCGTCGAACTCTCATCATGTGGCAGTATGCGATCTCTCAGAGCTGTGAATAACGCTTGACTCTCCTTGGAGCTTTTCAAATCGGCTCGACTGGGTTTGCGAAGACGATTCGCCACAGCACGCCCAAAAAAGGAACCCTTCTTGCGCAGGGCAGGGTGAGTTTTGTCGCAAATCATCCTGCCGTGTTCGTCTGCCACACTGGTTGAATCAGTGTTGGCACGTGTGCTTGTGGTCCCTGCTGTTGTCGAATTGGTCCAGCTGGTGACTCGGGATCTGTCTGCAGTACTCTCGCCATCGATACTGGGGGTGGCATGGTTGTTGGTAGGCAGAGAGGGCTTCCCAATGGCATGAGTGGTGGCTAGTGGCGAATCATGGGCAATAAACGGATCAGTCAGTATGGAGGAGGCGCGCAGTCCAACGGAATCGCCCTCGTCTATGACAAAGTCGCCGTGGACTTCCACTTCGGTATGCTGAGTCACCAAACCACTTGGAGCTCTAGAAGCTCTTCGTAGAAGCTTCTTGAACTGCCCTTTCACCGAGGTGGAGAACGCTCTTGTCTTGCGATCGGGTCCGGCGCTTGGTATTGAGCTCGACATTGGCGGCGCGGCATCATTAGGAGGCGGCAGAGGCGCGAGCAAAGAGTCATCGGCGTAATTGAACGGCGGCAGGGAGCTATCGTATGTGATACCAGGAAGTCCGCTAGGAGTACCCCTCTTCTGGAGCATCTGCAGGGAGCCAAAGAAAGATTTTCGTTCTCTAACCTTCTGATGATGTGATTCCTGCAATTGTCGCTCACGAGCAAGGGCAATGATATCCTCATCTGTCTGCGTTTCCCTGATCGAGATCCTGGAGCGAGTCTGATTTTCCGCCTTTGTCCTGTTTGCATACGATTGCGGCTCCGTGTAAGTGACGGAGATGCCATCGTCGTAGCTCTTGTCGGTGTGTCGAGGCGTCTGAGCCGTTGTCGAGCTTCGAAGGCCTGGCGTTACGGACACAGTTCGTGCAGCCGGACTGCCGTTGCTGTATGCAAAAGGTGAACTGCGATGATGACTGTTGGCCGATGGGCCAAGAGCCTCGTTGCGTGCAGCTGATTTGGTGGCTGGATGTGGCTGCACGGCCGTGGTTCTGTTGGTGCGTGCCTCATTCTCCTTCAGAGTGGTGGGCACGTATTCCGTGTGTGGTCTCTGGCGAGCCATTGGTGTGTTTTTCCCATCGCGTAGTGCAGTGGACCGTCTGCGACCCAGCCTAGCATCTTCAAGATGGCTGCCTTCAGAGCGACCGGTGACTTGACTCCGACGGCGCTGGAGCATTGGCGGAGCAGGGCGATAGTCGGGACATGCGAGCTGTTCAACGGGTTGTTGTGAGAACTTGTATGCTAGGGTTGCGGCCATTTCAGCCTGTTGGCGAATGACGAAGGGATCTGAGGTGGCGGATGAGCGTTGACGAGCTGCCTGCATAGAGGCGATGGATCTTGCGCGGCGAGCGCGGTCAGAGGTAGTAGTGTTGGAACGGGAAAGCATGCTGCGAAAGTAGTAACGTCGTGGCGAAACGAGCTCTCGGAGAGTGAGAGGAAGGGCTGCTGGTAGACCAAACGCCAGTATCGCATGCGATTGTGAGATGGTGGGTGGGTGCGACAGTCGTCCAGCATCTCTCTTTCTTTCTTTCTCTCTCTCTCTCTCTCTCTTTCTGGAAGCATGAAGCGCTGCTAGAGAAAGCGTGCTGTTCTTACCTGGTTGAGATCGGTGGTCCCGAAAGAAGTCACTACATCAGCACTTGCCGTTGGCCAAAGACGAGTGAACAGAGGCAGGAGCGACAACAAGCTGAACATCGCCTTCACCTCACTTGTATTGGAGTGACAAAAAGCTGAACATCGCCTTCACCTCACTTGTATTGGAGCGACAAAAAGCTGAAAATCACCTTCACCTCACTTGTATTGTAGCCCTCATGTTACCTTGTTCTGCCACATCCTATACGTGCAGAAATAGGTCTTCATGGCATGGTTGTCGAAACTGGAGGTGCTAGGCTGGTATCTTGACATTAGCAAAAAGACGACCGAGGGACACACGAGTCAATTTTCGCATCTCGTCTGGCATGCTTGACAAGTGGGCAGTCTTGCTGCTGTTATTAGCACAGCCGAGCACGTTCGCATTGGTGGAAAGGAGGACATGATGTCCGCTTGAAACTTGTGCTCAATCTTAACAGACTGTGCTTTGAGTCTGGGCGCGTAGCTACAAGAATGTCAAACAGACAGCTTCCTAACGCAGACATATCAGTGGGGATTGGTATACTTGTTATACTTACGCGAAGACAGAAAGCCTTGGCTCGAGATCCACCTTACACAGAACTTCATGGCACCTCCCAACTCGGTCCTAGCATGCCTGAGCTCAGCTGCGCACGATTGACTGAGGACAGAGCCAGGCCGAGCGAAAGAGAAAAAAAAAATTAAAAAAAAAATAGTACGCTACACATGCCGACATATGGTGGCACCACGGTACTTGACCATGATGGATCCGATGGTACCTATTCGCATGCAATATTGCGTGATATGTGGTGAAACACGAAGATGCTCCGAGTAGTCGGGAAGGTAGCAGTGGGACTGCGTGGGTATATATTAAGAAAAAACCTCTCCATCAGATGACTAGGTATGGTGGAGCAGGCAAGATACGCACGCACACAGTAAGTGATTATGTCAGAAGGAAATGTATGCAAGGCGAGCTATAAATTGCGTGATTGGAAGGAAGGGTACCCGGATGGCGGAAGGGCAAAGCTACCATGCTACTGCACTCCGGAATATGATCCAAGGCTCGCGTGGAGGCGGCGCCAACCGAGCCGTATTGGCCCTCCACCCCCTGGTTCGAGTAGATACAGCGATAGGCCGTGAGTCTTGCGGAGTCTGGCCCTATCGCGATAGAGATGATGTCGGTGAAGCTGCGTGTGAGGAGGATGCGTTGGCCTGTATGTATGAATGTATGTATGTATGTATGTATATATGCACTGGAGTATAGCAGCAGTCACACATGCTATAATATCAAAGCGGCATGGTGACAAGAAAATAAAACTGTAGCCAGTCTACGCATTTCTATGAGTAACGAGTGACAAACAAAGAAAGCCAGGCCGGACCGAGCAAAGTTCCCTTCCTTCCCTTCCTTCCCTTCTCGCAAGCACGCAAGCACGCAAGCACGCACTCACACACTCACACACTCACACACTCACACACTCACACACTCACACACGCACGCAATACGCCACTCCCTGAGTCAGCGCACTCTCACTGGCACTGTCACTGGCACTGTAACTGGCACTGGCACTGGCACCCAAGTCTCTCGGTGCCGAGCAGATCGCGGTTGCAGCAATAGTACTTAGTACAAGCACGACATCCACCTCACAATTGACACCACCACCACCACCACCATCATCATCACCACCCCAACCCCACCCAACACCACCGCCCTCCGCACTCAGGAAGGAAGACAGGAGTCACAGTAGCCACGGTAGCACACAAGCACACAAGCACACATTCGCTCCCCTCCCCCCCCCAAATCTCTTTTACCAGTCAGTCAGTCTATCGGGCGTCCCCGCTCGCTCGCTTCTGACACTGCCGCCGCGTCGCCCATCGCTGTCAAACTCACCGACCCATCACCTTCCCTTCCGGCTCTTGATCCCCGGAGCACGCGACCGCGGTGTGCGAAACTCTCGCCTGCGATTGTGTCACTCTCCCATGTCGCTTTCGCCATAAACCTTCTCGCCAGTGCCCTCTCAACATGGCATCAGCTTCTCCTCGCCTCCCCTCGAGAGCCTCCGCGACCTCACCCATGGCCACCTTTTCTCCTTCAACAACAACCATGCGCCAGCAACCCATCCCTAGCGCCGACAGCGATCACAATCACGACCACGAACAAAACCACGATCACGACCGCCACCACGCCCACGAAGATCTCTGCCACCACGATCACGCCCATCACGGTATCCTCCGTAACCGCCACGGCCACCACGACGATCAAAGCATCTCCCTCTCCTCCACCTCCAAGCAGGCCGAGCAGACCGTCGCGCCTTTCCTAGCCAAACACATTCCCATGCAGTACAACCCCGTTGGAGGACCTTCTCGCTCAGCCCAACCCCAGAACGATCAGCAAACGCAGCCCGAGACGAACAGCAGCAAGTTCTGCTACAAGCACCGCCCAGACCTCAAGTGCAGGCGCCAGGCAAACGAGCCCTCGATGGACCAACTACAGAATGAGCTTGCGTCTCTGTCCCAGTCAGACCAGCAGGCCATCTCGCACGTCTGGTCGCTATTCTCTGCCGCTCCAGCCAAGCACCGCAACTTGATGTTGCAGGGTATTCTCGCCCAATGCTGCTTCCCACAACTCTCATACGTCGCCGCCAGCGTACGAGACTTGATCAAGATCGACTTTGTCGCAGCCTTGCCTGCAGAGCTCAGCTTCAAGATTCTATGCTACCTGGACACCACATCCCTTTGCAAGGCCTCCCAAGTCAGCCAGCGATGGCGGACCCTCGCCGATGACGATGTGGTATGGCACAAGATGTGTGAGCAGCACATCGACAGGAAGTGCACCAAGTGCGGCTGGGGCTTGCCGTTGCTCGAGCGCAAGAGATTGAGGATCGAAAAGAGACAGATACAACTCAGGGCAACGGGTCGTGGTTTGAACGAGTGGTCGCCCCGACTCACACCCGAAGCGGATGATACCCCAGTCGAGCCTATCGAGGCGACAGAGAGCTCCACCGCCAGGATTGGAACCAAGAAGCGATCTCTCGATTTAGGATCGCTCTCTCCAGAGTTGACAAAGCGCCAATGCACCGAGTCGGTATCTGCAGAGCGCGACGCCAGCCAAGAAGCAGACTACTTTGCGCCACGAAAGCGCCCCTGGAAGGATGTCTACCGTGACCGCTTCAAGGTTGGCACTGCTTGGAAGTACGGTCGATGCAGCACGAAAGTCTTCAAGGGTCACACTAACGGTGTGATGTGCCTACAATTTGACGAGAACGTGCTCATCACTGGCTCCTACGACACAACAGCGAAGGTTTGGGATACCGAGACGGGACAAGAGATTAGGACTCTCAAAGGACACACATCTGGTATCCGCTGCCTACAATTCGACGACCAGAAGTTGATGACTGGAAGTCTCGACGGCACGGTCAGGCTTTGGGATTGGAAGACTGGCGAGTGCAAGCGGGTATTCAACGCTCACTCCGAAGGTATCATCACACTGAACTTTGGTGGCCGCTACGTTGCGACAGGATCTATGGACAAGACCATCCGTGTCTGGGATTCCGAATCCAAGCAGACTTTCCTCCTTCGAGGACACACAGACTGGGTCAACTGTGTGAAGCTTGACGTAGCTTCTCGCACACTCTTCTCTGCATCCGACGATCTGACGATCAGACTTTGGGATCTCGACACGAAGGAGTGCTTGAAGGTCTTTGAAGGTCATGTTGGCCAAGTACAACAACTTCAGCTTATGCCACCAGAGTTTGAGCTTGATCACGATTCCTTCCAACCTGGCGACAAGGATGACGATTCTAGCAGTGTCGGCTCCGCACACCACCACGTTGAGGCGCACTCCTCGCAATCCGTTCCCTTTTGGCCAAATGATTCCGAACGCCCTGCGCCACCGCGCTACATGTTCACTGGCGCTCTGGACTCTACCATCCGCCTTTGGGACACTCACACTCCTCAACCCCATCAACATCAGCAAGCGAACAACAACAACTACAATCAACAAGCTGATGACACCGCCAACGCCTTCATTGTCCTTCCCACAGATCCTCTCACGAACTCGCACACCCCTCGTGCTCAAGCCTGCGTCCGTACCTTCTTCGGTCACGTCGAGGGTATCTGGGCTTTGGCCGCTGACCACTTGCGCCTCATCTCTGGCAGCGAGGACCGCATGATGAAGGTCTGGGATCCTCGCACAGGCAAGTGTGAGAGGACTTTCACTGGCCACGCAGGTCCTGTCACTTGTGCTTGGCTCAGTGAGAGTCGCCTGGCTAGTGGAAGTGAGGATTGCGAGGTGCGGATGTTGGTATTTGGGGATCAGTGTTGAGGTCGATCTCAACTCTGGTTGAGTGCGTGGCCTTTAGGTGTTTCATCTGGACGCCAATCATTTCTGTTGAGCTGTATGTCGGTTTGAGCGATGGCGTACCTGGGTTTGATTAAGACGACACGATTTGAATACATCGTTCGCACCTATTGGGAAAATGGGGTTTGAGTGTTCGAACATAGTTATATACCAAAGGTTTCCTTTTATCGTTTTAATTCATGGCGTACAAGCGGTAGACTATATGTTAAGGAGATAGAGTCACTAGTCAAAACGTACAACGTCCTTCGATTACGGCAAAGACGTACCACACTTTCCAATGCTGTGTACATTTCGACTGCTTGTCATAAATCAACTGACTTGTCGTATTTGCCGTCGAGAGGGTTGCTCACCTGATGTGCGTTCTCTTCGGGCAGGCACTCAAGCGCGGGCAGCTTGCTCGGCACGTGGCAGCGAAGCTCTACCTCACAGCTGTCCCAATCGATCATTCGCATGCATTCTAGTAGTGGAATGACACCATCCCTACGGACGTCCAGTATCAGGCGGATAGTCAAACGGGCATGCTCAATAGAATGACACCGCTGTGAACCACTTTTGAACAACTGCTATCCCGTCATAAAACAGCGTCCTAGCCCACGGAAGCAGGACTACTTCACACTTCGCTCTCACCCACTCAGCCAGGCACCATGGACTCCTCGGACTCAGACTCATCCTCCGTGGTCTCACCTTCGTCGCCAGCCTCACCACAACAAACCTCGACGTACCGCGGAGAGCCCAGCCTGGAACGCCTCGTGTTGCACTTCGTCGCCGCCAAGAAGTCACTCACAGCCACGCAACATGTCTACCGCGCGACGGAGCTGGCGACCAGCTCGCGAGCGCTGATTGAGGAAATTGCTGCGCTGAACGCGAAGAACTCTTACGCGAGACGGGGTGTGGACGAGCAGCTCGAGACTCTACAGGAGATCCGAGTTGCTGTTTCTGATGCGGGCGAGCAGGCGGGCGATGAGTTTACGCAGACGATTGCGAGTCTGGACGTGGCTAATGATAGATTGCAATCTACCCTCACAAGTCTGAGGAAAGTCATCATCGACCGCTCGCTGGAGAAACCGAAGGTTTCTTCCATGGACCAGTATGGAAGCCAATACCTCACAAGAGACTCCCCAACCACCTCCTTCTCCCAAGAGGATGAGACGCCAAAGCAAAAGACTTTATACGACTTTGTCGACGAAGCCAACCACGAAGATCTCCTCGCCTCCCTCCGCTCCCTCATCGACACCTTCAACGACTCCCGCGCCGACCTCGACGCCAACATCGCCCGCTTCGACGACTCCATCGCGCACATCGCCTCCGCCCTAAACGGCTCGGGCTCGGGCTCAGGCGACACAGACGATTCCAACCCGCCCAGCAAGATCACTCCCTACGATGAACCGCCACTCTCTATCCCAGCGCTCTTCCACGACATGGAGTCGCACGCCGCGGAAATGGCCACACTCCTGCAATCCCTCATCTCGCACTACGACCTCTGCGTCTCCGCCCTCAAGCACACCGAAGGCGGCGGCGAAGCAGCCCGCGAAGCCGTCCAAGCCGCCGAAGAACTGGCGAAGAACGCGCAAGGCGTCGAAGAAAGCCTCTACGCCACCGCCGCCGTCCCAGACCCCATGGACGCCGCCGAGCGCGCAGAGATGCTGCGCGTCCTCGAGAACGACGCAGCGGAAGTCGAAGACGTCGTGGGCGAATTGCGGGAGCGAGGCAGCGAGATCGAAGGGCTTTACGGGCAGCTCAGCTCGCGAGCCAACAACTCGCGCAAAACCATGCGAGGCCTGCGCAGAGCTGTGGAAGGCATGCACGCCGTCAAAGACGCCCTGCCAGTCTACCTCGACGCCGTCGCATCTTTCAAAGAAGGCTGGGCGAACCTGCGCTTAGCAATGCAAGGGAAAACGCAGGAGCTCGTCGGGCTGTGCGGGTTCTACGAGCAGTTCTGGTCAGGCTATAAGAAATTGCTGCGCGAGGTCGATCGGCGGGCGGCGGTAGAGGCGCAGATGGCGCGGGTGGCGGAGAAGGCGAGGAGGGATCTTGAGAGGCTGTATGAGGCAGATCGGGAGGCGAGGGAGGAGTTCGTGGAGGAGGTTGGGGGGTTTTTGCCGGGAGATATTTGGCCTGGGTTGGCGGATAGGGGGACGAGGTGGGAGGTTAGGGAGATTGGGGATGAGGAGGAGATGGGAGAGGGTGGGAGGCAGTTGATGGAGGGGTGAGATGGGTTTGTTTGATGTATCTGGATTCTTCTGGAGCACAGTACGTTTATGACGAAATACGATATACGCGGATGGGAGATGACTGCACGCCTGGCAGCACAAGATCATATCCTCAAACATGGTGCAATGACAAAATTGTCTGAAGGTGGAGGCTTGCTGCTGTGTCCCTCAGCCGCCCTCTTGCCGCCCAGTGTAGACTGCTTCACCAACATGAAGACACACTGCATGTTGCTCACTACGATGCGCGGCTGATGGTATAGAGAGCGATCAGAAGTTCGCGTACGGGATCCGGCTGGGGACCATGATAGGCACGGTGTGAACCTCCAATGGTATAATAGCCTTTTGGCATGAGATGGAATCTGAACAACACCCACACAATCCTAGGTTGTTTAATTGTGTTTCTTTGGTGCCCGAGGACTATATGATCAAGTTCCTTGTAAGTGAATGTAGATTTTTGAGCAACATCTAACCAAAGTCAAAACGTCACTAACACAGTGGCTATCATGAACCTCCAAGCAGTCATGAGCGAGCCGATGCGTTTAGACTGTATCTCTTCCACCAAGAATGGTAGGATGCAAACTGTTAGGTCAAAACCAGCCTGTTCCTTCGTAGACAATATCAGTCTCAGTACCGGATTTCTGGCCCAAAATAAAATATATGCCATCGAAGAATAGCCTCCATTTCCTGCATTCAGCCGGACATGGAGTCTTTAGCAATTCATCTCTGGGAACCCAGACTTGCAGGGGCCACGCCTCGAAGCCAAGACGACCCGTCATCTCGTATGTGTATTGTATGTGACTAATAATAGAGGCCAGAAGATGGCCTGAACATCCGCGACGGTCTTCGGTCTTCCAACAGCTAGCAAGCGGTGTCGAGGCGACGGGGGCAACAGTCGCCCTTATCGCGCGCCTCCAACATCCCTCCACCTTTCGATGCGTATCCGCGGCAGTCTGGTCTGGTGGCTGAATGTGAAGTCGCGCGGAAACGCTCGAAGACGGAAGATTTACCCGCCGCGCATCGTCGGCTTTTGCTTGCTGCTCAACGCATTCGCTTGTTCTTGGCTGAATTGCCTGGGATTCATATGCAGGTGCAGTCACGTGAGAGAGTTTCGATTCGAGAGGATTTGTTTTGCCACAATGTCTTTTTTCTTTTCTTTTGTTGTTGCAGGCTCTATCTCTCTCTCTCTCTCTCTGCAAGCGCGGACGACAGACCCCGATCGCAAGGCGGGCACAGTCGGCCGATGCGCGCTGCTGAGTGGACATGGGCTCTGAATGAGCTGAGCATGACATAGCAAGTGTGGGCAAAGAGGCCGAGAAGAGCGCGCGCGCGCGCGTAGAGAGACCGACCGACAAGGCGGCACGTGCGGTTGATGTCACATCAGCCCTCTCACCATCCGCCATCCGGCCACTTTTGCCCCTCCAAAGCATACATAGCCCTCAAACTTTTAGCAGCCCAACTGTTTCTCTCTCGCAGCAACACCACACACTACTCACACTTCTTACGATACCCTCTTCTCTTCCACTATCCTCACAATCTCTTTTACACACACACACACACACACACCAGCAATCATGTCTTCCTCTCTCGACCAGCTCAAGTCCTCCGGCACCGTAAGTTCCTCCCAACGCTGTTGACACTCGCGAGAGTCATCCCATCCTCATCCCTTCGCCCCACCCGCAAAACAACAACCACTGACGGCTCTCTCTTCACAACAGACCGTCGTCTGCGACTCCGGTGACTTCGCCACCATTGGCAAGTACAAGCCTCAGGATGCCACCACCAACCCCTCCCTCATCCTCGCCGCTTCCAAGAAGCCCGAGTACGCCAAGCTCATTGACGATGCCGTCGCCTACGGTGTGAAGCACGGCAAGACCACCGAGGAGAAGATCGATGCCACCTTCGACAACCTCCTCGTCCAGTTCGGTAGCGAGATTCTCAAGATCGTCCCCGGCAAGGTCTCCACTGAGGTCGACGCCCGCTTCTCCTTCGACAAGGACATCTCCATCCAGAAGGCTCTCCGCATTATCGACGTAAGTGATAAACTTCTACAAGTACAATGAAACATCAAGACTAACAGAAATATCAGCTCTACAAGGAGGCCGGCATTGACAAGGAGCGCGTTCTCATCAAGCTCGCTTCCACCTGGGAGGGTATCCAGGCCGCCCACGAGCTCCAGAGCAAGCACGGCATCAACTGCAACCTGACCCTCATGTTCTCCCTTCCCCAGGCCATTGCCGCCGCCGAGGCCGGTGCCTACCTCATCTCTCCCTTCGTCGGCCGTATCCTCGACTGGTACAAGGCCAACACCAAGCAGGAGTACAACGCCTCCAACGACCCCGGTGTCAAGTCCGTCGTCGACATCTTCAACTACTACAAGAAGTACGACTACAAGACCATTGTCATGGGCGCCTCCTTCCGCAACATCGGCGAGATCACCGAGCTCGCCGGCTGCGACTACCTCACCATCGCCCCCGCCCTTCTTGAGCAGCTCTACAACAGCACCGACGCCGTTCCCCAGAAGCTCAAGGCTGAGGACGTCGCCAAGCTCGAGATCGAGAAGAAGAGCTACCTCAAGGACGAGGCCCTCTTCCGCTTCGACTTCAACGAGGACCCCATGGCCGTCAACAAGCTCTCCGAGGGTATCAGCAAGTTCGCCGCTGACGCCGTCACCCTCAAGGACATCCTCCGCGAGAAGATCGAGAAGGCTTAGATGTCTTGTGCGTCGACGCTTCTCTCATGGATCTTCTAAGAAAGATTGTCCTAACATTTTACGTGCAATGATGGTGGATGACGAGACAGAATGCATACGGTCTCCCCAAAACGAGTAGTCTATACATGTCTTTTTTTCCCCCCTTGAAACTATTATACCAATCAAATTGCGAATTGTCAGCCTATCAGTGTTTTTGTTTTTGTTGTGAGCATGTTCATGTGTCTGATGAAATTTTGCTTCGATCATGCGACCAGGTGTCCAGACTGAGCGATGTTGGACGCTAGAAACACGATTGACCTTGGCCAGTCTACGCGAAGAGTATATTCAGATCACTGGTGCTAGACGTTGTATCGAACGGCCCTCCTCGTCCTTTGGGAAACACTACAGCGATGGATACCTATTATTGCAAAACACCAGCCGATGACATGACAGACAACCCGTGCTTATCCGGCGCAGATTCCCAGAAGAGCAAAATCGCGACGACGGCTGTTGCGAGGCTCCTCTCTCTCTCTCCGATGCCGTGCTCGCTCGCTATGAAAGGTCTCCACCAGAATGAACACGAATGGCTGCTCTGCCCTGCTGTGACGCGCAAAGTGGGGCAACAAGCCCAGCGACGGCGGGGTCGAAGAGAAGCTGAAGCTCTGGCTGGCTGGCTGGCTGGCGTGTGTTTGCTTTGTGAGCGAGCATGGTGGAAAGCCGTGGCAAGCGGCGGCGGCGGCGGCAGGCAGGCAGGCAGGCAGGCAGGCAGGCAGGCAGGCAGGCAGGCAGGCAGGCAGGCAGGCAGGCAGGCAGGCAGGCAGGGCCCCTCCTCACTAAGCTGTCGAGTGACACATACACTTTTGTTTCCCTCGTCTCATCCTCCCTCAAGAATCGTGAAAGACAGTCAAGAAGGAAAGAAGAAAAACAAACACTCCCCTACAACTAACTACTTATACTCCCCCACACACTACCGCCAAAATGGTCAAGGCTGGTATGTATGCTTCGATTTCTTCCCGCGCTCATTGGATGGCGTGGACGTTTGGCGTGCATGGGATGAGCATGTTTGAGAGAGATATGCCTGGGCTGTCTCTCTCATGTATGGCCGCTCGGAGTGGTGACTGGCGGGTGGGCGGCGACATTACTTCGACATCGTGGTCCTGTCATTGAGGTGCTTCGATCCCTGTTTCGTGAGACTTCACACGTCCACGTGGGATAGTGCAGCTCGAGTGCCCAAGACGGGCTGGGCCTGGCTCAGGAACAATGACCTTGTCGACGCCGCCGCCGCCGCCGCTGCCCATCTACCAGCATTGGCTTCTTCGACATGCTCCGGGAGGCAGTCGTGAGGATGTACAAAACTTGCTGCAGTGGCTGACATGATCCTCCTTCGCAGTCGCTGTTATCCGTGGTGACTCCAACGTCAAGGGCACCGTCACCTTCGAGCAGGCCTCCGAGTCCGCCGAGACCCAGATCTCCTGGAACGTCACCGGCAACGACGCCAACGCCGAGCGTGGCATGCACATCCACACCTTCGGTGACAACACCAACGGCTGCACCAGCGCCGGTCCTCACTGTAAGTCGAGAAGACTCCAAGAGCAACCCTCCCATCCCTCAACCGACTAACACCTCTCTCTCTCCCTCCCAACAGTCAACCCCCACAACAAGACCCACGGCGCCCCCTCCGACAGCGAGCGCCACGTCGGTGACTTGGGCAACTTCAAGACCGACGCCCAGGGCAACGCCCAGGGCACCGTCTCGGACAAGTTCATCAAGCTGATCGGCCCCGAGAGCGTCCTCGGCCGCACCGTCGTTGTCCACGCCGGCACCGACGACCTCGGCAAGGGTGAGAACGAGGAGAGCAAGAAGACTGGCAACGCTGGCGCTCGTCCCGCTTGCGGTGTCATTGGCATCTCCCAGTAGATTCATTCTCCTGAAGAGGAGGAGAGATGGAAAGGAGGACTTGATGATGACGATGATGAACAATGAGAAAAAAAGAAAAAAGAAACCTCGTGTTGTGTTTGATGATGAGTAGTGTGACATGGCTTGTAGTTTGTCGAATGATAAGCTTTCAAGCACGATGTGTTTTATGAATTGCGTTTAATGTTTATTGTGTGTGACGTTGGACGATTATTCCGAACAGCTCGAGCTATAGTCGCCAAGGGAAGAGCTGTGAAGAAGCAGCAATGAGAGTCTTGAACCAGCATATTGACGTTGTTGGGCTCAGGTATATCAGCCCTCAAAGCTATGTGGGTGTATATGGAAAAAGACGAGCTGCGGAGAGTATCATGTTCACGTGAAAGTGGTGCAAAGAGAATGCAGATTACATCAAGACTTGACATGGTCATATACAGCGCTTGCTCTCATGACAACAAAAAATGAATAAATAATAATAATGATAATAATGATAATAATGATAATAATGATAATAATGATAATAATGATAATAATGATAATAATGATAATAATGATAATAATGATAATAATGATAATAATGATAATAATGATAATAATGATAATAATGATAATAATGATAATAATGATAATAATGATAATAATGATAATAATGATAATAATGATAATAATAAGCACTCATACGACTACACGTAGGTCTGGAAACCCTCCAAGCCAGATATATATAACAAACAAAACAAAACAAAACAAAACAAAACAAAACAAAACAAAACAAAACAAAACAAAACAAAACAAAACAAAAGAAAAAGTCCCACCTCTAAAAAAAAAATATCCAGACATTTCGAAAGCAAAAATCAACAAAAGGCTCAGCAGCCCCATCCCACCGTAATCCAGATTTGTAAATCCCTTCGAAATAGTAAAAATCCCTAGTTTCTGCCTTTCCTTTTTTAGATGTTCCTTCCAAGAATTGGCGCGCCTTGAACGCCTTTGTGTCCTTCTTCTTCTTCTTCTTCTTCTTCTTCTTCTTCTTCTTCTTCTTCTTCTTCTTCTTCTTCCTCTTCTTCTTCCTTCTTAGAAAGAGTTCTTCCCTTCCTCCCCCTCTCACAAAATCACACACCGACTCCCCTTATCCCTATCTCCCTCCCTCCTCCTCTTCCTCTTCCCGTCTCTCCCACCCTTCTCCCTCCCACCTTCCGCTTTCCGTCCATTCAAATCCTTCCTGATAATCTGCCGACACACGTCCACAAACACCTCGTTCACGTTCAGCTTGCGCCGCGCGCTGGTCTCGTAGTAGGGGATGTTGCCCCACATCTGCGAGACCTGGAAGGCTTTGGCGCGCGAGACGCGGCGGTCGTCTTCGAGGTCGGCTTTGTTGCCGACGAGCACGATGGGGATGGCCGGGTCGTGGTTCTTCATGTGCGCGATCTGCTCGCGGAGTTCGCCGAGTTCGGCGAGGGAGGTGGTGGAGGTTATGCTGAAGACGAGGAGGAAGCCTTGGGCGTAGCGCATGTACATTTCTCTGGAGTGGTGTTAGGGATTGTGGGTTTGGTCGGGGAGGGAAGAGGAGAGGGTGGTGGGACAAGTACCGTATTGATGCTGGAAGGGAGGTGTTAGTGGTTGTTTATGGATTGATGGGTGTGGTTTGCGCGCCAATGGCTCTCCCGGAGAGGACTTACTGAATTGTTCTGTGCCGGCTGTGTCCATAATTTCTAGCATCACCTGTCTGCCCTGTTTGTTCGAATGTGTGAGCCGATTGCGCTTTCTTGATCATGAAAGAGGAAGCTGTTTCTCGTACATCCACGTCGATCGCTTTGCGATATGTGTCTTCGATTGTCGGATCATAGCGCTCAATGAAGATTCCCTGGACGAATTGCGCTGCGTTCAATCGCTAGTCAGTATGCGCGCAACAACTGCAACTGCATCGATTCCAGGATCGAGGAAGGACAAGAGAACATACCGGTCAAAGCACTTTTTCCCACGCCTCCAGATCCAAGGACCGCTATGTTATACTCTCTACATGCAGGAAAGAATCATATAAGCGCAAGCCACGTATAAATTGCAAGTGGGGCCATTGAAAGGCAAAAAGGAAAAAAAGGAAGATCGCATACCTTTGCTGTCCGGCTCGCGACGACATGATACATTAGAGCAAAAGCAAAAAATAAAACACTCTCGCTGTAGTGGTCTCTGTTCGGGGCGCGCAGCGCATTTACTGTGGTCGGAGAGAGAGGCTATCGTCAATGTGGTGGTGCAGCAGCAGCAGCAGCAGCAGCAGCTTCTTCCCTGTTCTGCCAAACGCGCAGCCAGCAGCCAGCCAGCCAGTTCAATCTCGAAATTGTTTTGCGCGGGCGCGAGAAACCCAATGTCTATGCTTTCTCTTGCTTATCTTCTTTTCTCAATCCCGCTCCTAAATAACCCCCCTCCAGTACTACTGCTGTCCCAGGGAGGTAAACGGCGCGTTTGTTGGTTTGGTTTGTCCCCGACTGTTTGGTTTTATGATCGCTGCGCCGGTGATGCGTTTTCCTGAATCGGCCAGGCACAGGAGCGGTCGGAATTGGTTGGTCCCTCCCCGCCTATATCAGCAGAGGTTTATGGCTGGAGACGCAGCTGTAGTGCCAACGATTACGACGTTCGGAGGCGTGGTTGGCTGCAAGCACCGCAACGGTTGTGGTCGTGGCCGAGATTGAGAGTAGGGCTGGTTGTTGCGCAGCGATAGGTGGTGGTGGTGGTGGTGGTGGGGGGGGATGAGGAGGAGAGTGGTAAGAGGCAAGCAATGTAGGTACAGTAGTGTAGTGTTGGCGAGAGGGATGAATCAGGTAGTACGCAGCGATGACGAAGAAGGCGTATGCATGCAGGCGTGTGCGAAGGCTTTGACTACTTTTTCCCTACCGGTTCACCACTGAAGGCCTCTATCTATGAGAGGCTACAGACTCTAGTCTTCTGGCAGCCCGAGACCACGGTAGCGGTAGCGGTGTAAGCTAGCCAGCCCTCCCTCCCTCCCTCCCTTCCTTCCTTCCTTCCTTCCTTCCTTCCTCCCTCCCTCCCTCCCTCCCTTCACTGTGCCTCGTGCAGGCGAAGCGTCTCAGCGTGGACGACAGTAGCGAGCCAGCGCCTGCTTGCCTTCAGTGCCTTGACAGGAAGTCGTCGGCCCAGAGAGAGAGGCGCATGGTGCTAGCACTGTGATGCCCGGCTCCGACTGGCTGTGCGCAGCATGCTCGCTGCATAAGCCCTGCCACCATTTTCGCCGGGCTCCACAAGCGCCAACATGATGCCTGCTCGCACGCGACCGGCCCTCGTTACGCGATGCTGGGCCCTTCGCGAGAGCAGCTCTGTATAATCTTGTATGATGCATCATTGGCCACGAGCCGTATACCTGTGCGAGCCCATTCTTCTGTCTTACGTCCTCCTACTCGCCCGCCGTCAGACACGCCCACCTCTCTGCTCCCTGGGCGCTGCTCGCTTCGGAATCCGCCTGGCCCCTGGTTCCGCAGCCACTGACTCCTGCGACGCTGTAGTCTGCAGCCCTGTCCATTGGTTCGCAGCTGCGCGCCCAGCTTTCTCCGGGTACTACCAGTACTGTACCAGGACCTCACGACTCGCCTGCTGGCGACAATCTGCCGTGGCCTTTGCCAGTCAGTACTAGCATGCAGTGTTGAGGGCCCGGCGACCAGCCTCGCGTACGCTACCGGCGTACGGACTTCCATCCACGCGCACACCGTGTCTGATACTTTTGTGAGGCTTGCGGGGGAGGGTAGAAAAGGGCAAATGCCAATGTGGACGAACGCCTTCAACAGCGCATTCACGGAGCTTCTCTCACCGATGCAATCTGATTCATTTGCCGGATCATTCGCTGAAAACCAGGGCTCTTTCGTTCGAGAAGCTCGTTCTGCCGACATAATCCTTGCTCATCTGCCGTTGAGCGCCTGCTACGTAGCCTAAAGTGTATTTGCTTTACAGGGCGTGCAGCTGTCCAGCTTGTGCGTAAGGTTTGACGAGGATTCGCGACAATCAGCAACTTTAGCAAGCAAGCAAGCAGCTGCTGCAGGGCATCGAAAAGCGTTGGCGTGTCTGTTTCGTGCGGTGCACAATTGCAGGGTTGGAGGAGGAGAATACACCCTACGTCAGAGGGGTCGGGTGGGCAGGGAAATGCCGTTCATTAGAGAATCAAGGCACTCTAAGCAGATATCACCGTCATCCGGGCCATTGTCCCCTAATTGCGACTCATTGGCCGGCGGATGGTCGAAGCGTTCTTGGACGTTCCATTGCATTTGCAGTCAAGTCAGTTACCCGCGGTCATGCGTGGCGCGAACGGAAGGAACCCTGCACGCGAGAAACGGGAGAATTGTTATTTGAAACGAGGATGAAGACGTCATGTGCCCAAACAGACGTGACACGAAGTTCCTTTGTTCCTTTTGTTGCAATAGTACTGTAGTACGAGTGCCCCTGATCGTCGCTTCTAGTGGAAAGACTGGGCTGAAACGCGAGGATGGTGTGTGTGCCGTCTTTCCAGAACGATTCCGTGGTTCGGTGGCGTGATTTGCAAATGATGCCTGCCCATCTCGAGTTCAGACTTCGGAGCTTGCTCCATTCCTCCGTTGGTGATTAGTGGTATCAGTTTGATTCTCGGTAGTATTTTAAGTGTAGATTTGAATGTTCTTTATTCCGTACGGCGTGCATGTTGAAGGTTATCCGACGCTTGAGAATTATTGTAGCTCCGGTGATGACGATGGAAAGATGTGAATATATATGTTTACTTGGGTACTTCGACTAGCATTCCTGACACGCCATTGACGCTGATAGGCTGATCGCGGTAGCAAGTTGTACAGGACGCAGACTGGACGCCTATTCATCCCGTCCCGCCTGCATTGATCGCGAGAGTGACTGCCAGATCTATGGCACCTGGATCGAGACGCGATCATACCATGCTGTTGACAGCAGAACTGACATTCGTGTAGATTGGGTGGATGCGGCTTGATCTTCCAGCCATGTTAGCCAGGATGTCTACCGGTAAGAGAGCATAATCTGCATGATTATCTGCAGGCAGTGATTGGTCTCTCTTACTGTATTGCAATTGACCTGTTGGTGGGCGCAAGTACCGAGTGCTACAAGCGCTACAATGTTGAATGATAATACGGATAGTTGATTGAACATTGATTGACAGCCAGACTGCCTCCCCATGTTTCGCCTGCCAAGGCTAGCCCCTCGTTAAGCAAGCAAGCGCAGGCCATCGCTAAGTCAAGGTTACGTTCAGGTAGAAGGCTAGCTGGCCTGGCCATCAGCATCAGAGCCGCAACACAGCGCCATGATGTTGCCGTTAATCGCAGCAGCTTGCCTGTTGCTCAGACCCGCTTCTGCGGTCTTCGCCGACGAGGCCTGGAACCTCGACTACCACCACGCACTGCTCGGCAAACCCCAAGAGTCAACGACCTTCCTCCATCGTCCCAACCCTGCGTCCCGCGCATCTCTAATCTACACCCTTTCGGAGCAAGGAGCCCTCGGTGCTGTCAACCCAAGAGATGGATCACTGGTCTGGAGGCAAGTGCTTGAGGCGAATGTGAGCTCGGATGCGAGCTTCCTGCGCGCTGGCGAGGACCAGAGCTTGGTGGTTAGTGGTATTGGAAGCCAGGTTGCTTCGTGGAGTGCTGGCGATGGAAGACTGGCTTGGAGCCACAATGCGCCTGGATTGTTGCAGGATGTTGAAATTCTGGAGCTCAGCGATGGCAAAGAGACACCTGGCGCAAAGGATGCCTTGATCCTCACTGGAGGCGAGCTGGCGGAAGTACAGAGACTGGATGGTGCTACTGGATCGGTAAAATGGTCGCACAAGCTCGAGAGCGGCGACCAGGCCTACCAGGTCTCGGCATCGTCGACCGAGGTGTTCGCGATCCTGCTCCACAAGACTATGCTTGGATACATCAAGATCAAGGTAATCACTTTGGACCCGGTGACTGGCAAGAAGACCGACGAATACACCCTTGCTTCAGACAGCGAGCTTGCATCTGCGGATACCATTGTCTCTGTTGGCGCCAACTCTGCCTCGCCGATTATCGCTTGGGCCGACGCGGCTTACACCACATTGAAGGTCAACATCATCGGTACCAAGGCTGTGTCTTCTTTCGACATTGAGAAGCACAACGAGCACGCCGTTCAGCGCGTCACTCTTCAGGCGCCTTACCACACGAACTCTCTGGCTCACTTCCTAGTGCATTACGAAACTGCCGTATCAGACTGGGCTGAGGTTTACCACGTCAACCTGAACAAGAACCAGATCGAGAAGGCGTACAGCCTGCCAAAGATCGCGGGCCGCAGTGCGTTCTCGACCAGCAGCAACGACGCAAACGTCTACTTCACCAGAGTCACAAACGGTCAGGTGTCCACAGTCTCTTCGGCCTCCCACGGTGTCTTGGGCAAGTGGGTTATCGATGGTTTCGGCACTGCTGGTAGCAAGGAGGAGACTGTACCAGCACATGTGGTCTCTGAAGTGTCCATCAAAGGCGAGGCTGTCTCGGCCGTTCGTTCGGCCGTGTACTTGTCCACTGGAGAATGGGTTCTACTGAGAGATGGCAGCGCGACCTGGCAACGTCTTGAAGTTCTGGCCGACACCGTTTCTGCGGCGTTCACCATTCCTTCCGAGACCGAGGCATTGGTGCAAGAACTGGAGGAAGAGGCCCATAGCACGCCTGTCCACGCTTATGTCCATCGTGTCACACGCCACATTAATGACCTGAAGGCTCTACCGGAGACCATTCGTAACCTACCGCAGAGCTTTATGCGTGGATTCCTCGGTACTAGCGACGACCACAGTGATGCGTTTGGTTTCAAGAAGACCATTACCTGTGCTACTGGTAGCGGGCGTCTAGTGGCTTTGGCAGGTGGCAACCCTCACAACATCATCTGGACAAAGCAGGTCGTTGACGTTCCCGCTGGTTCGTCTTGGAACGCACGTGTTGAGGCGCTGCCCAACGGTATCATTCGCGTGGTCCAAGACAACGGTGCTTCTGCGCCGCTTTTCAACGCATCTACGGGCGAAAAACTCGCTTCGTTGTCTCAAGAACTCCTCGTCGATAACCCAGTGCCGCTTGTTTCCGTTGAGTATGAGCTACAGAACAACCAGCTTTCAGCCATCGATGCCGGAAAGAAGGACGCAGGCACTCTATGGCATTTCGTCCCGCAGCCTGGTGAGAAGATCCTGAGCATTGTCTCGCGACCCGTCAACGACCCTGTCGCTTCCATTGGAAAGGTCCTTGGTGACAGGAACGTTCTGTACAAGTACTTGAACCCCAACATGGCGCTTCTTGTCACTGCACATGAATCAAGCAAGTCTGCCTCCGTCTACGTTTTGGACACCGTCAGCGGTGCGATCATCTACTCGAACACGCACAAGAGTGTTGACTTGAGCGCTCCTATTGCATCAACTCTCTCCGAGAACTGGTTCGCGTACTCTTTCACCACCGAATCTTCTGCGTCCTCACCCAAGGGTCACCAGCTTGTCAGTGGTGAGCTCTTCGAGTCTCTCTCCGCCAACGACCGCGGTCTTCTCGATAGCGCAGCCAATGTTTCAAGCTTGGCTGGCAACACGGAACCCTTCACGCTCACCCAGTCATACCAGATCCCTGAGCCTGTTTCCAAGATGTCTGTCACCCAAACCCGGCAGGGAATCACCTCGCGCCAGCTTCTCGCTGTGCTCGCCGACTCCAACTCAATTGTCGGCATTCCTCGCGGTGTCATCGACCCACGTCGCCCGATCGGTCGCGACCCCACCAAGGACGAGCAAATGGAGGGTCTTGTGAGGTACAACCCTGTCATCGAGTTCGACCCCAAGTGGCACCTCAACCACGCACGCGAGGTGATCGGCATCAAGGATGTGATCACCAGCCCTGCACTGCTCGAGAGCACGAGCTTGGTGTTCGCGTACGGTCTGGACGTCTTCGGCACAAGACTCAGCCCCAGTTTCAACTTTGACATGCTGGGCAAGGATTTCAACAAGTTCCAGATGCTGGCCACTGTGGCGGCGCTGGCTGTTGTGACGTTTGTTGTTACTCCTTTGGTAAGCTTGTGTATTGTTCTGCTAGAGTAGATTTGAACTCTTTTGCTAACTTTGTGGTAGGTCAAGCGTAAGCAAGTTAATGCACGATGGCAATTTGCTTGAGCGATGTGTCAGATTCGGGCAGTCCGACTCTTGCCCGTGGAAGTAGGTCCTGAATCCCAGCAATTTGGTTGGGCACCACAGCAAATGATGGGTCGCAAGACGAAGTTATCGGGTTCGGATGGATCTTCGCAGATGCAGACACGACGAAAGGTCATCGGGTACGCGCTACCTCAATCCACCTATCGCTCGGCAGTCGAGTGCTCGAAATGGCCATCTGAAAACAACATTAGTCGCTTGTGGGGAATAGAGCCATACATTCACGACATAACATTGTCATATCGTATTCAATTTATTAGCTTCGCCCCCCCCTCCCCTCACTTTCTCATCAGCTTCTGTGGTCTCCGACAACAACGAGCGGCGGGTACCCCAAAACTGCAGAGATACGAATTGTGGGTAGCGGCGCTTACTTGCATATCACAGGCAGAAGCTTACTCCACTGACATGCCGAAGTCCCTGAAGTTTGATCGACATTGAAATATGAATTACTGTATGAATGGCGTTGCCGATGATGCAATCTCCAAATTAACGCCGTGCCGCCACTTTAAGTCCGCATTGATCTAACAACACACTAGGTTACGCCGCAGAACGCAGTGCGACATCTCATCATCTGCTTTGTCATATAGGTATCTGACGATAAGATGCTTCTTCTTTTGCTGCATCGATCAATCCTCCCTTGCATCTTGCGAGCACTCCACAGACGCTTCGTTTCCCAGCCATCTCGAAAAACAGAAACATGGCCGATCAAGTCAAATATACCAATAAGCTTCAGAGCAAGAATGTCCTAGTCATTGGCGGCTCGTCAGGTTTGTCCCAAGTCACCCTCTCATCCTCTCAAAACAACACTCTAACGCCCACCGGCCAGGCATCGGCTACTGCGTCGCAGAAGCCTGTCTCGAGTTCGGCGCAACCGTCACCATCTCCTCATCCAACCCAGACCGCGTCGCCACCGCCGTCTCCAAACTGCAATCCGCCTACCCATCAGCCAAATCCCGCGTCTCCGGCCACGCCTGCAACCTAGCCGACGGAGCAACCCTCGAAACGAACCTCGCCACCCTCCTCAACAAGACCACTTCCGACGCCTCCAACCCTCTCGATCACGCCGTTTTCACAGCAGGTGACGCTCTCGCTGCTGTTAAGATTGCGGACGCAGATATCGGGTTCATCAAGCAGGCTGGCATGGTCCGCTTCTTTGCACCGATGCTCCTGGGGAAACTCCTCCCAGCGCACCTCCGCCCTGGTCCCGGAAGCAGCTACACCATCACGACCGGTGCAGTCTCCGAGCATCCGATCCCGGACTGGAGCGTTGTCGGCTCGTACGCTACGGGCTTGCACGGGTTGACGAGGCAGTTGGCGCTAGACCTGAAGCCTTTGAGAGTCAATTTAATCAGCCCGGGTGCTGTTGAGACGGAACTCTGGGATGGCTTGCCGGCGGATAAGAGGGCGGAGATGATGAAGGGGTTCGAGGCGAAGATGGCTACGGGGAAGGTCGGGCAGCCGGAGGATGTAGCGGAGAGTTATTTGTATTGCATGCGGGATGGAAATGTCACGGGGAGTGTGATTAGTACTAATGGGGGGCATTTGATCATGTGAAATTTTTGAGTCTTGAGGGCATCGATTGATCAATCATTGGTCGATTGGCATGGACTGGTTATTGTAGCCATGATGAATGAGATTTGTCTTTCTCGGTATATCCTCTAACTTCTACCCACGATGCTCGTAACTCGTAAAAGGTATCCATGAAGCTCTCGGCTTCTCCATAACCCAAACTCACACTCAGAAGCGCTTAAGCAGACTTGCCGTGAACAAACAGCCTACCGCCAGCAATGTCCTCGTAGGCCTTAGCAGGCAGCTTCTCCCTGGCACCCTCCTCGAGACCACCGAAGACGAGCTGCGCCTTGAGCGACCACTCCAAGGGGATGTTCCAGATCTCGCTGGCCTTCTGGTCGGGCAGCGGGTTGTAGTGCTGCAGGTTGGCGCCGAGGCCTTCGGCGTCGAGGGCGGTCCAGGCGGCGTACTGGTGCATGGCGGAGGTGTGCTCTGACCAGTCGGGGAACTTGTCGGCGTACAGGGCGAATTTGGTCTGGAGGTTCTTGACGGGGGCGGGGTCCTCGTAGAAGAGGATCTGAGGGGTGAGGTGTTAGCTAGATGGCCCTCACGTTGGCATGGAGCGGATCGAGAAACTTACGGTGCCGTAACCGGCGCGGAAGCCAGCAATGCGGCTGCCGGTGTGCTCCCACTGGGCCTCGGGGACAATGGCCTTCAGGACGTCGCGGACAATGTCCCAGAACTTGTCGTGCTCGTCCTTGAGGAGGAGCACGAGACGAGCGGACTGGGAGTTGAAAGAGGAGGGAACATCCTTGACGATCTGGGCGACGATCTCCTCAATGCGGGCGTCAGAGACGGGAGAGTTCTTGTTGAGGGCGTAGATGCTGCGGCGGTTGGCAACTGCCTCGAGGAAGCTGGTGGAGGAAGCCATTGTAGTGTTGGTGTGTCTGGTTGTGGTGGAGGTGAATGTGCGAGATGCGAGGAGGGGCAATCTTGAAGTTGTGGATCTGGTGAAGAGAGGGGAAATCAAGGACTTTTGTAGATGAGGCCGGACGCTTCTCAGCAGGGTGGGCAGAGTGGGCAGTAGTAGTGGGGCAGACATTGTGTTGGTGCAGTTGGCTAATACACATGGACGATGGTGTAATGCACGCCGCCTCTGCGGGAGGAGTCCGCCGTGGTGATTTGGCAGGCGGATTGCGCGTTTGCCGGTGGATGAACAACCTACCTCTGACGCCTGCTTATCTTGAATCGTATTTGTGCTATCCGTGGGTGTGATTGTGCAGTGATAACATAATCGCAATCAGTTAAGCACTAAGGTATTAATTATTACCTGACCGCTCGGCTTCGGGGATTGAGATGTGGCTTTGTTTAGAAATGCACCGCGGAATTCGCGCCATTTAAATCCAACTAATTAGCCCTGCTGCGGGATGCTTGCTCACCGATTGCCGATGTGCTAGGTCAGCCATGCATTCATTTCGTGCTGTGCTCTTGCAGACATCGCCTTCCACGTCGGTGACCGACTCACTACGGAAGCTCATAATATCAAACTGAATCACTCTAGAGTTTCCAATTGATACCACGACCTGCTACTGATGCCACGAACTATAGAAGCGGTATCGATGTTTCCTGCACCCACAACTACTACACTTTGCATCTTCTTACCACATCCTAATATACTATCAAAGAGAAATACCCTAGAATAAGATAAAATAAAAGCGCCTGATATACATTGCCGTAGAACGAACTCAACTCCTATGGATATTCCTCAGCATCACAAGCGCAACATCCACAACGTGATGCACTTTCCACAGCTCCTTCTCCCCCGTCGCCGCCAGATCCGCGCTCACCTGCGCCAATTTCCTCTCGTAAAACCGCGCCTGATGCTCCACCCCAGCGTCCATCAAATTCCTCAATATAGGCGAAATGGTCGCTTTGCTAGATAGGATGGCCTCGCCCTCGTATAGGCGATGCCCAAAGCGGCAGGCTATCTCGTGCGTCTCCTCTGCGGGCAATGACTTTTTTCGACGCGGCTGGCCGATGACCTTGCCTGTCCTCTTGCTGCGGAGAGGTTCTTTTGTGATGATTGGCGGTGGAGGGGATTGGCTGTCGCGGCGACGAGTGTTGCCTGACGAAGACTTCAGGGCGGAGCGGTTCGCGTTAGCGGCTATAGCGGCCGACCGGCGGCGTGTTGTCACTGGCATTGCTGGGATAGTTCTGTGTGTGTGTGTGTGTGTGATTCAATGCAGAAACTGAGTAGTGGGTGGCTCGTTCGTGTAAGACTTGGAGTCGACGTGAACAATGATCATGTGGCTACAATTTACCGGTCGAGGAGACAAAGAACGAAAAAGATGACATGCCGGATTTGGTTGAAAGTTGGAAGGCGTTTCAGGGCGAATCGGTGGATGATAACAAACAAAGGAAGAACACTGACATGTATCGATAGACTCTTTATGCCGTAGGTCAAATCAAGCTCGAGGACTGCGGTATAGATCGGCTTGAACATGAATGTTGATTCCGCCCGATTGAGGTACGATTCAAACACGGTCGTTGATAAGACGATGACTGTCAATGATTGACGACGTTCCGAACTCCTGGAGATTATCGTGCAGGTTTGGAACCATCGAGTTGAACAACTGCGATTGGAACAATTTTAATGTATACACTGTCTGTCAAGAACTGTATAACGAAGTGCGGAACCTGGGAACTCCTCTTGATTAGCTAGCTTGATTAGGCAGCCATCCTGTATATCAGGCATCATCTTCAAGCTAAGTTTGCGGGGAGATACGGATATTACGGTAGCTAGCTCTTTACAGCGAGCGGAGTTAGACAAGCTAATCATAGTCTCTATTACTCTCTCAAAGCATGTGATAACGAACCAGTCTAGAAGCTTCATATCTCTAGAAATTCCCAGGTATTCCGCACTTCATTGTACTGAAAGCCGAAATGTGCCGAACTTCGTGCGTCAATGTATCGACCGGCCCGAGTATAATTTTCCTTCTTCAACACCGTGACGCCGAATATACTAGGAGACTTTCTATACAAGTCATCATTCGATGATTCTAGGCCAGAAACAAGTATGACATTCATTCAGAGGTGTGTTCTCTTTCTCACCAAACTCGGCATCTTCTAGGGTTGGGTTATTTAGGGTAAGCTTATTTGGATCACTACATCTACGTCATACATGAACCAACATCAGTTGCATTTTCGAGGCAGCGTGTGTATATGCATTTACTTACTACCTTGTAAAAATGCGCTTGCTTGCAACTGTGTTTCTCATCTACAAGACACGACACTGGCATCAGTACTGGTGAAGATTTGCTATCAGAGTATACCCGTGTCTTGAGCTTGATGATCTCGAAAACTTCAAATGCTATGACCGAATGAAACCGCCGTGATTCCGAAATACCCGGTCCCCCGGCGTTGTTCGATCGTGACCGCGTCACTGCGATTCTTGCTTGTTGATCACCAACTGGCCGAGGCAGGGTTACAAAATTCTCTTGAAAATGTGACAGCAATGCGCAGCTTTCTATTTGAGCCCAAGTTTTGCCGGTAAGGGCTTCACTGCGCCAGTATAAATTGGTTTGAAGAGGTCAACGAGGTTTGATTTTCCCCATTCCAACAGAATCACCCTGAGAGCATTACAATCAAGTCTTCTCTTTCGTTACGACCAATATGTCATCCTACAATATCAACGATGAGGCATCCCGCATCTTCAGAGAAGAGCTCGTCGTCGACCCTACCCTAGATCTGCACCCTTCCATCAAAGCAGCCGCGCAAAAAGTCCGATTCAACGGCGGCGATGGCAGGCCCTTCGTGCCGACTCCTTTCAAAATGACCGAATCCTCGGCAGTATTGAACGGACTGGCTTCAGCGGCAGCAAGCGCCGTGGCAGCAGACCGCTATGGCATCGACTACCAGGACATTGAAGTCAACTCCGACATCGCCACACTCTTCCTGGAATCCGTGGCGATGCCCACGATTGACGGAAAGCCTTTCACCGCAAACCCTCTGATGAAGAAGGAGCTGGCTGCCATGGACCTCCACGATCAGGCCAGCCCTATTCATCGCTACGCTTCCAATATCTACAAGACTAAGGACGGACGCTGGTATATGCTGCATGGTTCGATGAACGCTACGCCGACTATGGAGATGTTGGGTGTTACGCACAAGGATGTGTCTCGCGAGGAGGCTATCAAGATCTACAGCGATAAGGTGGCTCAGTGGGATTCGGCTGAGATTGAGAAGGTTGCGAACGAGAAGCATCGCCAAGCTGGTTCGGTTTGCAACACGCCTGAAGAGTTCTTTGCGAGTGAACATGTGAGTTATGTGTAGCCGAGTGACTGAGTTTCCTAAAAGCGGTAGTACTAATCGGTTTAACAGGGTAAAATTATGGGCCAGGAACCTTTGTGGACAAGCCGTGCAGTTGCTGGAGGCGGCAAGGCCTGGCCTCAAGTGGCTGACGATTCCACTGATTACAAGCCTCTCGCTGGCGTGAAAGTTATTGATTTCTCGCGCGTGATCGCCGCGCCTGCTGTCTCGAAAATCCTCGCCGTGCTCGGAGCCGACGTGATCAGAATCTCGCACAGCGAGAACCCCGACTATGCTGCCACCATGGTCGATCTGCAGACTGGAAAGCGGGACGCCAATCTCAACGTGAAGAGCCACGAAGGCAAGCAGGCTTTCATCGAGCTCGTCAAGGATGCTGATGTGCTTGTAGATGGCTTCCGACCTGGTGCTTTCGAGAGACTGGGATTCACATCTGAGTCTCTGCGCAAGATCAACCCGAGTCTGATCTATGTGAGGGAGAACTGCTATGGTTTCAAGGGACCTCTTTCATACCGTTCAGGCTGGCAGCAGGTCAGCGACTGTTTGGTCGGCATGTCATACCTTCAAGGAAAGTTCCTGGGTCTGGATGAAGCGGTCCTGCCGCTGTTCCGTAAGTTGCGTCCGAATCGCTTTTTGCACTTACAATAGCTGACGGTATTCGACAGCCAACTCAGACTACCAGACCGGCCTCGTCGGTGCCTCCGCAGTAGTCTCCGCGCTCCTCAAGCGTACCAAAGAAGACAACACATTCGACATCGACATCAGCTTGACCCAGTACAACATCTGGTTCTACCGCCTAGGTCTCTATCCAGAAGCCGTGCAACAAAGTCTTCGCAAGATGCACCAAGGGTTCGACCTCCGTCACAGCCACGATGTATTGGAAGGCCTTGCGAAGACGCACAAGTCTTTGTTGCAGGCACGACCGGACTTTACGAAGCCCGAGCACTTCTGGGATATGGATGGTTCAGAATGGGGTTTGGATCGACCGATCGAGATTGTTGCTCCGGCGTTCAAGATGAGTCGGTCAAAACTGGAGTATGCGGTCCCGTCTGGTCGCAGAGGCCGTTCGAGTCCTTCGTGGTCATGAGCGCTGTGTAGTTCAGACAGCGAGAACATTAATCATGATGACATAATGCCGTAGACCTCCTGAATCTGTGTTTCAACATTCGAAGCGACATCTAGAGTGGAGTCCGTAGAACGTCATACTGCTTCTCTTATAGCATTCTTGAGCATGACCAATCCACCCGCTAACCCTGCACCCGCGACCAGTGCCTCACTTACTGGACTCCCTCCTTCGGGGAAGCTCCAGTTGGTCGCCAAAGGGAACGATGCGGCTGTCACGAGAAGCTCTTGCCACCACTCACAAGATCAAGTTGGTGGGTCTCACAGGTCTCGGGGATGGCCACGTAGAGAGGGACGAGGTCCGTCAAGCGCGTGTAGATGCGAGTGTTCTCGAGAAGATTGTACAGGCTCCTGAGCGCAGGGGAGATTTTAATAAGCTTCAAAGGTGCTCTAGTACTCGATAGATGCGTATGCATAGCAGACTGTCGCTAGCGTTGCATCGAGACCTGCCGACGTGGAAATTGCGCGAGCGAAGCGGGCCGAGAGTCCTGGGTTCTTGAGACGACATGGGCTTGGATAGTCCGGATCTGTACCAAGATAATCGCTCATTGAGATGTCAGATGAGGTGATGCCTCTTAGCACTCACGGATGGCTGGCTGGTATATTGATGCCGAAACCTTCTCCGCACGCCAGCACGCTAGATCTCTCCTTGTCTTCCCGTTTCAATTGCCGGGCCGAATCCGCATCCTATTCTTCACGGTCGGTCTGAACCTGTATTTGCGGTTGTCTCGCAACAGTTGTGGTTGAGCCCTTGGCATGCGACCAATAGTGACTTCAAGTCTGACGGCCCATTGACCTGCCTACTTGGTTAACCAGATCACGATTTTCCAGCACGTGCAACTGAAGTACACTTGGTGTTGTTTTGTTGTTTCGGGTGGCTTGCTGTATCAGCCTTGACGGTAACCGTCGCAGTGTTGCAGTCTTGTCGTAATGCAAGTAAGAATTGTGACAGCGGTATGTTACGCTGCACAATTAAGGCCTGTGCTTCGAAGTTCATCCTTCGTGTTCCACTAAATCCCTAACAAAGCGCTCTAACGGTCCTTGTTTCGACGGGCCGAAAGGGATGGAGCCATTGAGACTAGACGTCATTCGTGGTATAACTTCGCATCCGAGTCAGATTCAATATGTTAACATTTGTCGAAGGTGGCCGCCATGCGCTGCGCCTACCACACGGCGATCGCCTGGATGCAGGCATCTTATGGTAGCGGATATTGTGCAATATGATTGCATCCGCTTTTTATTTTTGGCGCTGCGTCTCCTAAGCAAAGCAGCGGCATTTCAATCCTCCGCCGATTTGTGTACCCTTGCGAGCCATGAACTGCGGTGGTGCCACAGGGGCAGACGCCTATTTGCAGAACATCCTACAGTCTTGGCGTCTGTGACGCGTAGCCGCCCTGCCTCCCTAGCACGGGGCACAAGTGCCAAGGTATCGGCCACCGAAGCATGGGGCTCCGCGAGCACTCCCCGGACACCCTGCTCAGTACACCAATTGGTGGTTAATACGATATCTCATCAGCTCATGGATGGCACGTGTTTCACGCAGCTGGTAAGGTTGTCGTAGTTTGTAGTCTCACATTCAGACCATGATGGTTTGCATTCAAGCCGTATCGGGCCATTGAGGGCACTGGGATCTACGTCGGAACTGGGAAGCATCTCAGCTTCGGAAATGGACGCCTAGCCTTCTCACGCTCACAATGGGGCGGATACACGTTTGAATGGAAGGTAATCTATCAATTGGAACCGTATTCGTCTAGCGGACGAGGCAATTAGCATTTGATAACACTTTGAGAGGCCTGCTTCTCGTCTCGCAACCCTAGTATTGAGCATGGTATAGGCACTTGGCGTGATGAGGTTGCAGCGGCTCGACGGTAGGATCCACTATGCCTGTGCTGAACCTCGCTGCTCCTCCAGGAGCGAGCAAAGCATGCGATTCAGTGGTCAGCACTGCCATGCCTTCGCTGCTGTATGCCCTGTGAGGCATGTTTCGTGCGAAAGTGGACCCCTACGATCTTCACGGCTTGTGCCAGCGAGGATGGATTTAAAGGTCAGCATGTTGCCCTGTTGTTTTGGCTCAAGACAGCAGAGCCAACACTTTCAATCCGATTAATCATGAAGGTCGCCTCACTTTCCCTGGCTCTTTGCCCTTTGGCAGCCATTGCTTACCCGGATATCCATGCTCGCGACAACCAAGCCGAAGGATACCACACCGATCTCTTCGAAGGCACACGCGTTCAGGAAGAGGCGTCGTCTCAGAACGCATCTGAATTGACCTACACCCAACAAAACGGTCGACCATGGTTCCAACCTCTGGGCGCACAGCGTGCCGGCTCTTCTGGTCCCCTGCTCCTACAGGACTACCATCTGATCGACACACTTGCGACCTTCAACCGTGAACGTATCCCTGAAAGAATTGTACACGCTCGTGGCGCTGGTGCACACGGATACTTTGAGGTTACTGGCGACTATGCATCGAAGTACTCTGTTGCAGATGTCTTCAAGCCTGGCACCAGGACTTCGATCACAATGCGTTTCAGTACGGTCGGTGGCGCTCGCGGTTCTGCAGACACTGCAAGAGATCCCCGTGGCTTCGCGATCAAGATGAGAACCAAGAAGGGTATTCTTGACTGGTGAGTCCCGATCCTTGGCTCTGACGGGCTTTATTCCGGAACCTTTGATAGGCGAAGAGCTAACACATTCTTACAGGGTGTTCAACAACACCCCCGTTTTCTTCATTCGTGATCCTGCGAAGTTCCCCAGGTTCATTCACACCCAGAAGACCGATCCTGCCACCAATGTCCGTGACTGGAACACTTTCTGGTCGTGGCCAGCCCAGTTCCCTGAGTCTCTTCTGCAGTTCTTGCGCCTCTTCTCCGACCTCGGAACGCCGTATGGCTTCAGACACATGCACGGTTGGTCTGGCCACACCTACAAGCTCGTCCAAGATGACGGAAGCTGGGTGTACACTCGCGTCAAGCTCGAGTCCGAGCAGGGCATCCGCAATTTCACCGATGCCGAGGCCGCGAAGCAGGCCGGTGCGAACGACGCCTGGGCAACCAAGGATTTGTTCGACTCCATCAAGCAGGGTGACTACCCAGCATGGAAGGTCTCCATTGCCACTATGACCGAGCAAGAGGCCGCTGCCTACCGCTACGACGTCTTGGACCTGACCAAGGACTGGCTCAACGTCACATACCACGACATCGGCCGCATGGTCCTTACTCAGAACCCCGACAACTACCATGCCGAGATCGAGCAGTCGCACTTCAGCCCCGCCAACATGGTCGAGGGCTGGGAGCCCAGCAACGATCCCGTCCTGCAGGCGCGCCTGTTCGGCTACAACGACGCCGCACGCCACCGCATCGGTGTTAACTACCAACAGATTCCCGTCAACTGCCCCTTCAACCCCGTTGCCAACTTCGATCGTGACGGCCACCTGTCGGTTCGCGGAAACCAAGGCTCCAGGCCCAACTTCCCTACCGAGTTTGGCGACAAGTTGAACGTTGAGAAGAAGCCCGGCGCTCTTCCTGAGCAGAAGATTGAGGGCGACGTCGAGTACTACTTGAGCGAGATCAACGACGACATCGACTTCGAGCAGCCGAGACAATTCTACCAAGTTCAGCTCTCTGAGCACGACCGCGCCAACTTGCACAGCAACATTGCCGGCACGCTCGTCAACGTTGACAACGAAGACATCCGCGAGACTTTGCTCAAGCAGTTTGCCAAGGTTGATCCTGCTCTTGAGCGTGGCGTCAGGGACGCTTACAAGAAGGCGTCGAACGGTACTATCGTCTAAGTGATGATGTATTGTTGCAGGCTGCATCCGACGATGACGGTTCGGTAGACCGCGTATTTCTTTTCTTGGTACACTCATACAGGAGTTCTTTCGTACATTCCATTACATTGTATCCACACAGATCATGTATTCAGACCTGGTGACAGTTCTCTAAATACTAATAACTATATGAGAGTGTGATACAGATGACCCATGACTTCCTAAGCCTTGGCCACCTTCTCGACAAAGAAGTCGTTGATAGACTTGTAAGTGAAGGGGTGAGAGTATTCCAGGTTCAAGCCGTGGCCAGCTTCAGGGACGATCACCGTAGTGATATTCGTCCCGGTGAAGGTCTTCTGCGCCTGAGCAGGAATGCTGCTACCGCTCGGGGCGCCGTTGTAGCAGCTGCCACCGCAGAAAGGCACGTCGCGCTCGCCAGTGATGATAAGGACTGGACCAGTGAAGGGGTTTGGGGCCGCGGACCCGCTGCCGATAGTGAGGAGCTCGCCAACCGCCACAGGCTGACCGGTCTTGGCGGCGAAGACAAGGATCTTGGGATCAAAGGCGCCAGGGGAAAAGAAGTTGGTCTGAACACCAGAAGCGTCACCAGCGGCCAAGTAGCCGTGAGCGTACTTAGGTGCCAGATCTGGGTTCTCTTTGACATCGATGAAGTTGCCGCCAAGCATGAAGTATGGAACAAAGGAGCCGTTCTGTGAGAAGCCAGTGAGAGCAATCCCGTCACTGAGCTTAGGGTACCTGGCGGTGAGTGCGTAGGTAAGGATACTGCCATAGGAGTGTCCCGCGTGGACAAACTTCTCGTACTCATCGACGCCATCGACGCAGCCGTTACGAAGATCTTCGGTGACAGCCCTCAAGGCATCAGCCTCCAGAGCTGTTTGGATCTCTTGAACCGGGTCACCGTGTGACGACTGGCCAATTCCCAGACGGTCGTAGGCAAACGTGGCGTAGCCGTACTTGTCAGTTGCGACAGCGCTGTAGGAGTAGTTGCCAGCGTCGAACGGAACGTTCCAGTAGCTGCGGTCAAAACCAATGCCATGAGTGAGAATCTCGAGAGTCTTGGGCTTCTTAGCACTGTGGCCATCTCCTGGAACGCAGTAGGTTGCAGCAAGGTTGTAGTGACCTTTGACGGTCTTGTAATCTTCAAGCAGTGCCTTGGTATAGTTGGCTCCTTGTTGCGTGTTGTCCAAGATGAAGTTTGTGGCCTCGATGTTGTTTTGGGGTGCTGTGTAGTTGAATACACCATTCCTGGCAGTGAGGTCGACGGGAACAGTGAGATTCGTGCAACGCATGGCCGAAGCCGAGCCAATGAGTGCAGCCGCGGCCGCCGAAAGAGAAGACCGTACCATGATGGAACTCGAGTTCAGCAAATGACGTTCCTGATGAAATCTGAATAAAAGCAGTTGTCTACAGAGAGTAAAGGGCTCACGCGATATACATTTTGGTAGGGAATCACTGTGCCTCTAGTCACCAATCGATCAACAGAGTGACGTGTGTTTCCTGGTAGTGTCGCCGCGCACGGGTTGGTAAGTGCATTGCTATTGCAAAGTAACCGAGAAGATGATTTGGAAGAGTCCGGAGTTGTCGTCAATAGCGTTGATCGAATGTGGGGATGGATCAATGGGCCTGGGGTGGTAAAATCGTTGTGCCGTGTCGCAAGGCTCGTAAGGGAAAAGACCGCGGGAAGATGATGCCGATGGTCCAAAGTATGCGTCCGCACTTGCCGATCACTATCGTTTACGATCTGCATCCTGCATGATGGCATTGATATTCTAACTCAAATAACTGCGACCCTAACCCTGGATGTGACAAGCCATCACATTCTTAAATAGTCCCGGAAAACAATGGTTCCGGAATTGATTGTTCGAAGTTTAACGATAAATGACCTCTGGTTGACAACTAAAGACACACTCAACAGAAGTTTGTGTAGGTTGATGACAACACATCCGGAGGCAAGAATACCGTCAAAGCTTGTCAGACTTCTTATGAGCGTCATATTTTCACACCTCGTCGCTTGGAACAATAAATTGCATGATGGAATGGAACGTTCATCACCCCAATCCACTAACCCTAGCATCACACACAAATCGGCAGGGAGCACAGCGTGGGACACAATCGGATGCAATTAGATGTAGCTTCGAACATCACTGTATTGGCTTCGTGTCGCGCAGTGATTGGCGACAAGCTAGGCGAAGCAACAATAGTCATCTCAACAGAGACAGGCAAAATTGTGGAGATCTCAGACTCCGTGCTACCGGCCTCCTCCTTCCCCCCGGGCACCGCGTATAGAGACTATAGCCCGCAGATCATCATGCCAGGTCTAGTCGACGCTCATGTGCACCTCAAGGCAGAGGTAGAGGTAGTAGTGTCGCTGCCTCAACGCCTTGGCTCTTCGGTGCTTCGATCGAAAAGCAAACTACCTTGCTCTCCACTGCTAGCATCGCTCACCCTCGTTGATATTAGGGAAATGCTCCACCGTCAAGCCCATGCCTCACGTCTGCACGTAAGCCTCAACGAGGGAGGTGTCTCGCTTCTTGATGAACTCGCCGAGCCCACTGGTTGGCTCAACAGCTTTCATCTTCTGGATAGCTTCGGCGACTGGGCACCAAGGATGAACCAGACCCCCCGACGCTTCCAAGTCGGTCAACTCGACCTTTCCTGTATCTCCGCGAACGGTGCAGATATAGGCCCGGCTCTCTTGATGCAGCGTCCCGCAGTACTCGGTCGTTTGAGCGAGAAGCTCGGGACGCACATCGATTTCGCAATCCGTCTCCTCAAGCGCCTCGCGCTGGTAGGCAATGGTGTCGTTGGGGTCGTCTGGTTCTACACCTCTGCTAGGAAGCTTGTAGTAGTTTCCTGTGGTCGGCATGTTAGCAACTGCGAATTGAAGTTCTCTGCATACGTCAAGCATACCTATCAGGCCAACATCGTAAGATCCCCGTACATCGCACGCAACAAACCCATCAAAAGTTCAACCGCGGTACCAACGATAAGGACCAGGAACCAGACCACAGCGTCGAAAGCAGCGTTCAGACCACGAGCAGGTCCACCCGGGTGAGTGAGCATCTTGTAGACAGCGAAGACGATGAAAGCAGCCGTGAGGACGAGGTTGATGGGTTTGAAGGTCAGGACGAGCTCGGAGGGTGGTTGGGTGGCGCTGACTTGAGGCATTGTCGTTGTTCCTGTCGTCGTCGTTGTTATTTTTTTTTTAGATGTGTTGTTCGTTTTTTGAGTGGGGTTTTGGAGTCTTTGCGATTGATGATTGAGTTGGGGGAGAGTGGTGCTGGATGCTGTCTGGGAGTGATCATCATGCTGTCGATATCTGCTTGAGTTCTTATATGTGCAATGCCGGTCTGTTGCATGCTCTCATGGCTGAGACAATACATCAAGACACGAAAGCAGTATTTAGTCGGCGACCAAGACGTGCATTGCATGTTTGCAACCTGCCTGCCAAAAAAAGTCAGACAAGCAGTAACACCGGAATCAAAGACATGCCCGTCCATCTGTGCCTGTCCTTATAAACAAAGGGAAAGGGAAAAGAACACGAATTGTAACAAAAATGCAATTTTTTCTCGCTTCTCGCGTTCTATGGAATCCCGAGCCATGCTTACTCCAAGTACTGATACAATCTCGCCTGTTTTCATCTCACAGCTGCTCTCTCAAGTTCTTCAAAACATAAATCGATAACAAAGAACAGATCCCCGAAGTGAAAAGACTTCGTAATTTTCTCCACTCCTCAATTCCCGTCCTTCCCACACAGCTGAACTCAAGCTTAACGACCGTTGGTCTGCGGCGCTCTCCTCACGCCACCGGCACCGTGGTTCGCACACAGGGTCTTGAAGCCGTTCCTCAAGGCCTGCATGTTGGGGTATTTGTTGCCTTGAAGCTCGAAGCCGGAAGGAATAACCTTGGCGGGCCAGGTAACGCAAGGAGTGTTGTGGTTGGCCTTGAACATAAGGTAGAAGTAGCCGGGGTGGGTAGGGTCAATGGCGAAATTGTACGAGCCGTGCCTGGGGTTCGCCTCGGTGTAAGTGGTGAGCCATGCCTCTGTGAGATGATTGTTAGTGTACGTTCAATTGATGTGACAGTCCACATTAAGGATAACTTACCGAGCGCCTCCTTGGAGAGGTTCTGGTACTTCTCGTCACCGCACATCTCATCAACCTTCTTCGCCATAGCCTTGACGTGCAAGACGATCAGTTCGTCCAGATCGCTGTAGCTGAACTTGCCCACACGCAGGGTGCGACCGACACTGTATTCGTTCTCCTTGTCAAGCTCCAAGACGTCAATGTGCTGGTAGACATTGTCGTGAACCTTCCAAGTGACTGCAAGGTGGTCCGCGCCCTTGGAAGAAGGGCGGATGATGCAGTCGCCACGCTGGACGTTCGGTTGAGAAAGCTCGGCCTCGGCTTGGTGTGAATTGTAAGGGCGGAAGAGAGAGTGCTTGACGACACGCTGGATGCGGCCGGCCTGCTTCTGTGTAGCGCGCTTCGCCTCACGCTGGTCACGGGCTTCTTGGTCCTCGTCCCACTCATCTGTAAAATGTCAGTCAAAATGTGCTGTGAGCAAACGCTACCATGGATTGGCGACTTACCATAATCGTGGTCGAATTGACGGCGGAAGGGGTTCTTCATCTCGCTGTCGCGCATGGTAAGCTGAGCCTGGAGCTTCTTGCGGTCGATGTGCGTGATCTTGGCGAGGATAGTCGAATGGATCGACCAGACCTGTCTGGGCTCAAGCTGGTTGTTGGTGACTTGATCTGGGAACTCTGAACTAGAGACGTTACCATCAACGCCACAATCCAGCTTGACTTCGATGTGATCACTAGATGTGCGCTTGACAGACACCGGGATGATCATGCCCTCTTGCAGCGAGGTCTCGTTCTCACCCGTCATCATGGTGAACGTCTCGTTAGAAGAAAGGTATTCGAAGTTGCGCCTCAGTTCCTCGAATGGGTTCTGCAGCTCAGCTCGGATGAGCTCGAGCGTAGCCCTCTTCTTCTGGCCGAACTTGGTCTCGAGCTGTTCTGCGTACTCCTCAAGCAAAAGGTCATTAACCTTATCTTGAGCATCGTCGGCAACGAGCCTGCGGACCACAGCAGCGGGACCATTTTGGTCGACTTCAGTCTTGATATCCTCTTCATCAAACTCAAGTGCATCAGCGGCAATCTTGCGCGCAATGTCGTAATCCTCGGGGTGAATTCTTGTGTTGTCAAGGTAGTCGGTATCGTTTTCAGTGGCCTCGTAATGGACGTAGAGGAAGCTTGCGCAGTTGAGCCAGCACTTGGGCCCCACAGCGGGCTTGAAACCACGGTCAAGGTCGCCTACCAACTGGTCCCTAGTGTTGACTTCCCCGCCCCACGAGTTGATGATCTTGAGCATATGAGCAGCCTTACGAGGACCAAGACCACTGACGTAGGGCAGCAGCTTAGCGGTAGAGGCATCATTGACAGCGTCATTGATATCAATGCCGACAAGGTTGACCATGTCGACCATGGCGGAGTCCAGAGCCTTCACCAGCTTGTCTTCGGGGATCAGATGTTGACTGGGATCGAATGTGATGGAGATGATGTCGCGGCCGAGGGAGGCGTACTCCTTCATGGGGTTTTGCATGTACATCGCAAGGGCGATGCTGTATCTGGTGAGTGGCGGCACGCTTGGGTGGTCTGTGCTAGCGCGAGCAGATGTGTGGTAAAGGCGCGCGACTTCGTCGTTCACCATGAAGATCTCGAGAGGGTCTGATACCTCACGGTCATCCTCGGGGTCTTCGTAAGGAGTTCCCTGCAGACTGTGTCTGTCCACGATGTCTTGGAGGTCCTTGTAAAGACGACGAGTCTCGACAGACCATCCAGAAACAGCGACAACATCAGGCTTCCTGCGCTCAACGAGCTCCACGAAGGGCGCGACATCCTTGCCGTCGGAAGTATATCTCTCGGGGTTGCCAAGTCGCATGTCGGTAAATTTGCCGTTCTCCAACACGCGACCGTTCTCATCGACGTAAGCCCAGCAGATGGCGTCGGCACGATCGCCTGCACCATTGGAGAGCGCCAGCACACGAGGAGTCGTACCCAAAACCATGCCCTTCGGCTTGTAAGGAGCTTGATCGAGCTTTGTGCTGTATGCTTCGCGGCACTCCTTGGCGATCTTGCCTTCACACATGTTCCTCATGTGATCCTTCCAACCCTTTGCAATGACACGGTGAAGCTTGCCAAATGCATGGCCAACGATCTCTCGTCGAAGGGCGTTCCACGCATCTGCAACCTCGGAGAAGTTGTCAGACTCAATGCTCTTGGTCAACTCATCCAGAATACGGCGCTCGTTCTGCAGCCGCACCTTGATTTCGATAAGGCCATCCTGCTCTGCCTTGAGCATTTTCAGGAACAGGTCTGGTCGTGAGAAGAAGTTGCGGATCCCCTGGTTGCGGAGGTATTTGAACTCGTAGAATGGGTGCTCAGCGTCAATCTGCTTGAGACCCTTGTCTGTCCGGACGGCATCGAAGACCATGTATTCAACATACATTTTTCTGAGATGCTTCCTGAGGCGAGGGTTGGTCGCGATCTCCTCCACGAACATAGCCCGCGCAGATGCCAGGACTTCCTTGCCAGTCCTATATTCCGGCTCTTGCACAAGTGTGTCAGCCATGTCATCTGGCCTGGTGTCGGGGTCTTCGGTGTAGTTCTTCCTTCCGATCTTAGAAACGTTCTGTGCAAAGGCATCGGCAGAGATGCCGAAGGCGCGAACCAGGTGATATGCATTTCCAGCGCGCACCTTGTCCCAGACACTGCGGGTACCTCTGGCGCGCTTCTGTGTTCCGTTGACCTCAGACTCCACGATGCTCAAGTCCTTCAGTTGTTGCGAATACTGGAAGTTGAGGTAATCTTGCAGATCTTGAAGATCCTCAATCTCCACAGCATCCGGCATGAGGTCGTCAAAGATCGAATCGTTGAAGTCGGGGAACATCTCCTTCAACATTTCCACGCTCTTACGAATGCCATCCCTCTTCTCTGCAAACGCCCGATACTTCAGATCGTAGTCCAGCAACTCCCACAAGTCGGTCTGACTCAGTAGCTTCTCTGCTTTGATTTCGTATGCTGGCGCATTCGGGTCTGAGGGGTCTGGAGGAAGTGGTACCTGCTCGGAATGAATCAAATAGTCCTTGCGGTTCTGGAAGATGAACGCCGGTTCGTAGTCTTCCACGTTCATGAAGTGGAGAACCTTGCTCACGGCCTGCTCGAACGGCTCTCGAAGCGAGCTAGGAAGCTGTGTCTGAGGGAACATGGTGTTCGAGATCCATTTCGACTCTTCGGTCATGCGCTCGGTCTGCTGCTCTTCTGAAAGTTCAGACAAGTCCTTGTAAGGCTTACGGGCGATTTGCAGGCGCTCTGGCACGTCTGTTGCGCGAATGTTGTTATCGTCGTCCGTGAGCATCTTCTCGACAAGCTGAGACGGCTCGAAGACATCCTTGAGCTCAAGATCGCGATCAGGACCCTCTTCTGCTGCTTGCAAGTCCTTCTCGACGTCAAGAGCCCATTCGAACTCGTTGCCATCTCCGAAGGCGTTGCGCATGTCCTCCAAATCCGCCTCGTTCAGGCCAGACTCCTTCAGATTCTGAATATCCGTGAAGCCGCCCTTCGAGGGTTGTCTGATCTCCAGATCTTCGCGCATCCTCTCACCTTCTTCATCAGGGAACTCATCTTCTTCGATGAAGTCGTCCATCTCATCACCAAACGCGCCTCCGAATGCGCCGCGGCTGCGCGCTGCACCATCTCCTCCTTCCTCATCGTCGGAGAAGATATCTTCCACGCCACGCGCCTCGCTGACTGTGCGCTCCTCTCTGTGGCCACGCTTCAGACGCTTGTACTTGGTTTTCTGTGTTTGCTGTCCTTCGCGGTCGGGATGAGTTTCGCCGATCAGATCCAGATCTTCGTCATCCAGAATGTCATCTTCGGCTTCCTCCCTTCTTCTCTTTCTCCTCTCCTCGCGCCTCTCGCGCTTCCGTTGCTTTGCGTCCTCGTCGTCTTCATCTTCGTCTACAATGAAGCCCTCACGAATTTCCCGTTCGGCCTCCTCATCATCGTCGTCCTCTTCCTCGCTTGAGTCGTTCATGTCGATATTGTTGGAGCGGCGTGTAGGCTGTCCCTCTTCATCAAGCCCCTCCTCCTCCTCCTCTTCCTCGCCGCTGGCGACATCGGCGGTGTCGTCGAAGAAGTCCGCCATTGCTGCACTTGCGTTTTGATCGAGGGAGTAGTCCTAGACGTAGCTTGTTGTAGATTGCAGACTCCTCGCGGTCCAATCGGTATCTTGGACAGAAGCCAGTATGAAGCGCCTGCGCAAGAGTGTTTTGATATTGTAATGAGTGGTGGTGATGATGCCGTTGCGCGTGTGATGTTCGTGTTGCGACTTTCAAGCCAGAGCTTCCTTCCTCCAAGCACTGGCTTGGAGTCCAGCGACAGGTGAGCCGAGTGTCACGTGATGTGGGAAAAGGCATGTGAAAACCCCCTTGCATAATAATTCATTTGCATAACGCCAATACAGATGGACCGTAATACCACGGTCACGATTATGTTCCGTTGAGGTGTATATGACTCGCGGCCATACACAACCAACAAGTCGGGTTTTGCTGCATTCACGTTGAGGCGGCATATTCAAGATGTGTATGAAGTATCAAATGTGTACTTTGTGTCCGCCCAGCAATAACAACAACATGTGACGAGGATCTGATTGTCTCGTGTGCTGACATGATCACCTCCTATGTTGGGTGAAAAGGCTGCAAGCGAGGGGCAGGCCACCAGTCTATTGGGCAGTAGTGAAGCGGCTATCGATGCTTTCGGTTGGAAGTGCCATCTTTCATGCTGTGCCAACACCGAAGAACCAATAGTGACACTCCCCTTTCAGACTTGAAACAGGGCAGGTTTCAGGGAGCGGATGTCACCGACGACGTCTTCGTAAGGGGCTCATGTTTGAATTTCTCGTAGTAGACGACTAAGACATCGATATCGATCTTAGCGAACAATCGGCTCGCGAATTACAGTACATAGATAGAATTATCGCGAGGCTCCATCTCTCTCTCAAGCGAAGCTTTCGCCGCGCGCACGTTCAACTTCCCGCCCACCCTTCTCTGGTCTGAGCTGGCTCGCTACCCGCGCCAGGCAGCCAGCCAGCCCACTTCCCCTCTACCACCGAGCTGATCATCATCCTCTTGCTCTGCAACCACGCCCAACCCGAAGTTGCAAGAACACGGTAGTAACTACTACTACTACTACTACTACTACTACTACCACCGCCACTTGTTCTTCTTCTTCTTCTTCTTATCCTAAGAGCCACCATATAGTGCTCTTCGGAAAATAGACTGCAGACAAGCGAGTGGCGCGCAACCACTGCCCTCCATCATTACAAACCTTACTGGCGCCCAAACATTGGCAGTCCACCCACCGATTGGCCAGACCTATCTATAACATCGCCTACGCTTTGCACTATCCTCTGTGCTCATACTCATCACTCGGGCGCCTACGCCTTTGTCTTCCAACTTGCCTCCCACAACCGGCTTCTCTCCCCTGAGAGCACAATCTATACAACAAACGCTCCATTCCCCGCCGCGCAAAGCGGCCCATATACCCCGCAACCATGTCAGACCCCTTCAAGGCAAAGACCATGAAGCGCAAGAACGTAAAAGGTCTTGCGCTCGCAGCACCACCCAAGCCCGCAACACCTCCAGCCGGTGATTCACAAATACCTGGAGGCCTGGCCGGCCTTAACAATGAAAAGCCTGATACCCTGGAGATCGGCGTGGAGTTCAGGCTTGACCTGCGAAGCGAGGACTTGGTCGTGCTGAGAGATCTGGGAGCAGGCAACGGCGGCACAGTGAGCAAAGTCTTGCACAAGCCGAGGAATCTGGTAATGGCACGCAAGATTATCCACGTTGAGGCGAAGAAGGAGGTGCGGAAACGGATCGTTCGCGAGCTCCAGATCATGTTCGAGTGCAGCTCGCCGTATATTGTGGAGTTCTACGGTGCTTTCATGAACGACTCTGGCGATGTCACCATGTGCATGGAGTATGCGGATGTTGGGTAAGGCTGAATCTTGTGATACTTTTCTTATTTTATTTGGGAGAATGTTCACTGACATTATATGCCCAGTTCTCTTGACAGCATATCGAAGAACTTCGGTCCAGTCCGCGTTGATGTTTTGGGAAAAATTGCAGAGGCTGTTCTCGGTGGTCTCACCTACCTTTACCAGGCACACAGAATTATGCACCGCGACATCAAGCCTTCAAACGTCTTGATTAACAGCCGAGGAGAAATTAAGCTTTGCGACTTTGGCGTAAGCAGCGAACTCGAGAACAGTGTGGCAGACACCTTTGTCGGTACAGGCACATACATGGCGCCGGAGAGAATCCAGGGCAGTCCGTACACAGTGAAGAGTGACGTGTGGAGTGTTGGCTTGACGCTCATGGAACTTGCCATTGGCAAATTTCCTTTCAGCATCGACAGCGAGGACGACGACGAAGCCGCAGGGCCTCAGGGTATCCTTGATCTACTCCAGCAGATCGTTCTTGAGCCATCGCCAAAGCTCCCGAAGAGCGATGCTTTCCCTTCGATTCTGGAGGATGTTATTGCAAAGTGTTTGATGAAGGATCCCAAGGAACGTCCAACGCCCAGAGAGCTCTTCGATTCGGATCCATTCTTGCAAGCCGCTAAGCGTACACCGGTCGACCTTCGACAGTGGGCAGTCGGCATGATGGAGAAGCAAAACCGCAAGAGCCACCTCGGACCACCTCTCAGCCCATCGACCGAAGCCCTCCTTCGCAGCGAAGACCCAGAGACATCAGCACCCCCACCACGTCGCCCGTCCGCCATCGCAATGCCGTCCAACGGAAGCTCAGCACCTCCCACAACGAGACCTGTGTATCCCGCACGGACGAGCAGCTCTCAAAGTACGGGCGGTTACCCTCAGATGGATCTTCCCATCAGACAGGCGCCGGGTCCTGGTAGCAGGCCTAGCAGCAGGCCTGACAGCCGACCTGGAAGCAGACGACTTGAAAGGGAAAGATCTGACACTGCTGGCAGTCGTGACAGCTACCGTACAGCGCCGAGGCCTGGTTACCCTGATGGATCGCGGCAATATCAGCAACATGTTGATTCATACCAATGAGCAGCGGTCAGGCATTGTGAATGCAAAGCTGAAATTTCAGGTCGACCGTCAGCATCAACACGAGGTATCCTTGCCAGTTAGGCCCCCACATCGGGCCAAAACGGGCAACAATACCGCGTGAGGCATCCTGCTTGAATACATAAACTCGTTGTCATTTATGTCGAGTCATGCCGAGGTTGTAGCATCACTGCAGATGCTGTGGGAGATCTTCCCGCTGCAACCTGCTACGGCTCCACAGGGTCAGACGATGTTGCCTGACGCAAGTGGAGTGTCATGGACAACATTCACCTTGCATGCGTGCTTTGCATTCGGTCATTTTCCCGGGAGCACAAGCAGGAGATTGTGACCTGCCATCGTCCCTGCCAATTTCTCAAGCCTCTTCATTCTTATCTCATCATTTCAACTTCTGCAGCGTTAGGATGGGAGTTGTAGCGTATGAGCGGCGCATATGCTGTGTGGCTCTCGTTTGGCCAGATAATTTTTTTTAATTCTTTTTCTTTCAATAGTATCGGGTTTGGGTAGCAAAAATCTAGCGAACATCTTTTTTGGGTGAACCACAAGCGCGACCTTCCATTTCCCTACATACATCCGACGTGCACTTGCATATACATGACTGGCGATCGTTGTAGTCCAGTACAACCACACGCGACACGCCGCATAGCGTCCGAGACAACATGTCTTGAAGCCCGTCTCCCCGCCATCATCTGGACCGGTCGTTGCCCTGCCGCGATTCGACGAGGTCTACATAGGTGAATGCAATGTCGTCGTCATGCAGATTGTGCTAACAAATCACGGACATGTGCTTTTTTTTTCTCCTGACCGTATACCCGTTCGAGCTGCTGAGCTGGCCAATGTCGGGGATTGATTGAAGTGCATCATCGGCTGAAAGGGCCTAGACGCGTGCAGAATGTATGTAAGACGGTATGCTGGTCCCCGCCCAGCAAAAAGGATGGAGAGATGCATAGAACGCAATGCATACGCATACTGTGCTGTAACGTGCCTTTGCCCGTATGTACCGTCTAGATGTACCTTCCAACCCGGATGATTGAGCCTTATGCACCCCAGGACCGCCGATCAGGCAGCCTTTGCCTGTTTGCGAATCGCATGCTGGCTGCCGTGATCTCTCTGCTTGCGCTTGCGCTGGGCCTTCACCGACCTCGTGGGCATCTTGTGATACCACGATGTGCCAGAGGCGAGCACGCGCTCTCGATCTCGGGGCGTCTTGCCGTTGCACTAAAGACTTCTAGTGCTTCTTCGCGCGATGCTTGGGAGACGCAGGGAGGAGGTATCGCCTCTCATACGCAGAGCCTCAACTCGGTTGTCATGTCCTCCATTATGTTCCTTCTCACCGTCACCCGCCGCTTCAGGCGTACCGACCTGGCAGATCGCTGCCGTTGCGGCACATGCATCTGAGTATCAGTAACGTCGTGATGACTATCCGCCGGACGAGCAGTGTTCAGGATTGCATCTACATGCTACAGGTACTTGTAGCGAAATACTTGTACCAACACTCACGCACGACAGGAAGAAGAAGGTGACGTTACGGGTTTCAGCCGTCAGCGTTGCCCGGACTGCGGTCGTGAGTGGTTCAGATGGGAAATTTGGGCAAGACCAAACAGCTCCTCTTCCGCGCGCAGCGGATGCCACCAACCACGGCGATGCGTGGCGCTTGCAATCTTCTTCGTCGTAGTACTACTTCCTAGCTGGCCGTGTATACCGTGCCTACATGTCGGGATTGGCTGACCGTTAGCTCCAAGACGGCTCCTTCGCTCTTTGTTGCTGCCGCCCGGCTGTTAGACTACTCCCAAAAGTCACCCGGCACCGGCAGACTGACCACTTGCACCGTTACGTGCCACCAACATCCTCTTGCGCAGTGTTACAGCCATCGGCACCTGCATCCGGAGAATTCTCCTCTGCTTGCATTGCTATCCAGTCAAGGGCTTTTTGGCATGGTAGGGGCAGGCCTAGAGTCGCAGCACCCGGCCCCTCTTAAACAGCCCCGGTGCTGCCCGCGCGCGCGCTGAGACATCGAGAGACGTCTTCGTCGACCGGTCGACCGTCAACGTCCGCACGAGCAGAGAGACATGTGCTACAGCCCGCGTGGCCCCGTTGCGGTCAGCTCCCTCTCAGGAACATGCTGCGTCGAAGAGAGATCGGCCCTGCGTGACGACGAAATGCCTGTAGGAACTGCATCGATGCGTGAGACGTTTTACCGTCTTCGCCCTCACAACCAGGGACCTGCTGTATTAGGCGCTGATACATCGTGTCCACCTGCTCAGACGCGAGTCGTGCCAAGCTGGGTAGGTAGTATGGATTGGCGCCAGCAGCACCTCCTCTGATCTCCCAGCCGGCGACGAGACTAATGCGGATAGATGAGGCCGAATAGCTGTTCCTAGTTGCATAGTGATGTGTGCGCCTGTTTGCTCCTGGTCATTCGCCGTATGCAAGGGCTATGTCAGACATGTGCCTGGAGGGGAACACTCATAAAAAGCGACTCGAAGATCGCAGACATTTTTTGTGGACTTCGCAACAACCCGCCCTACCCTATCTTCGCCTGGTCATCGTCTCCAACTGCAACCGTCAGGCACCGTGCACACTGTCTCACTGTCATGACGGACAACCAACCTGGTTATCCATCAATGGTACATATTCAATAGGTACCGCTGCAACCTCCTCAACGAACCGGCCAGTCATCACGGAAGATGCTTTCTCGCCTAGTCTTGAGCGCCTTGAGCCTGGCTCTCCACCAACGCACCGCCTATGCCGCCAGTCCAGCCGAATGGCGCAGCCGCAGCATCTACCAGCTGCTCACCGACCGCTTCGCTCGCCCCGACGGCAGCACGACTGCCACTTGCGACACAGCGGCTGGCAGGTACTGCGGCGGCACCTGGACGGGCATCATCGACAGGCTGGACTACATTCAGGGTATGGGTTTCGACGCGGTCTGGATTTCTCCCGTCACCAAGAACATTGAAGGAGACACTGCTTACGGAGAGGCTTACCATGGCTACTGGCAACAGGATCTTTATGACGTGAACTCGCACTATGGCTCCAAGGACGATTTGAAGGCACTTTCGCAGGCTTTGCACGCCCGTGGCATGGTGAGCTGACATCGATGGTGATGATGGTTTGTTTGTTGGATCGATGCTGACTGGACGATGTAGTATTTGATGGTCGATATTGTTGTCAATCACAACGGTTGGAACGGTCCTCCTGACTCGGTCGACTATTCCAAGTTCAATCCCTTCAACAGGAAAGAAGATTACAACACGCCATACTGCGAGATTGACTACAATGATTTAGGTGATACTGTGAATATTCCATGGAGTCCTCACAAATTCGTTTTTACAGAGACTGACAACCTTGCAGGCACAACTAACCGAATGCTGGGTGGGCGGCTCTCAAGTTCCTCTTCCCGACCTCAAGACATCCTCTCAGAGAGTCCGTGATGGGTACGGCGCGTGGATCCAAAGTCTCACGTCGAACTACTCCATCGATGGCTTGAGATTGGATACTGTTCTGCAGGTCGAGAAGGGCTTCTGGAGCAGCTTCCGCGCAGCTGCTAACGACATGTACATGGTTGGAGAGATCTTTCAACAGGGCGCAAACCTCGTCTGTGACTACCAGAACTATATCTCCGGCGTGTTCAACTACCCCGTTTACTTCCCACTAATCAATGCTTTCAAGAGCACCAGCGGCAGCATGTCCAACCTCGCTCAGAAAATCGGCGAGACCAGGAGCGCTTGCCATGATATCTCTCTGCTTGGGTCATTTAGCGAGAACCACGACAATCCTCGCTTCCCCTCTCAGAACCATGATATTGCTCAAGCAAGCAATGTCATCACCTACACTATGGTTGCCGACGGCATTCCCATCTTGTACCAGGGCCAGGAGCAACACTACGATTCCCACGGCGGTTCCAACGATCCGTATAACCGCGAAGCACTGTGGTTTTCCGGGTACAACACCGAAGCAGAGTTGTACAAGCTCGTAACCAACCTCAACAAGGCTCGCAAGAACGCCATCCGCAACGACCCGTCCTTCGTCACCACGCCGGCCAACGTCGTCTTCACAGACGCCACGACCATCGCCGTGAAGAAGGGCAAGCTACTCACCGTCCTTTCCAACAAAGGCTCCTCCGGCGACAGCTACACCCAGGCCATCCGCTCATACTACCAGTCCGGCTCCAGTGTCACTGAGCTGCTGTCTTGCACGAAATTCACTTCCGACGAGAACAGCAACATTAATGTGCCTATGAGCGGCGGCATGCCCCGTGTCTTCTATCCGACTGCAGACATCGGCATTCTTTGCGGTGGTGCTACCTCGGGTTCGACTGGCAGCTCGAGCGATGCGCCCAGCGAAGGTTCAAGCGATTCGCCCTCTGAGGGTTCAAGCGATACACCCATCGAGGGCTCCAGCGATTCACCTTCCGAGGGTGGCTCAAGCGACACACCTTCCGAGGGCTCCAGCGACACTCCCTCCGAGGGATCAAGCGACACTCCCTCCGAGGGATCAAGCGACCTACCCTCCGAAGGTTCAAGCGATTCGCCCTCAGAAGGCTCCAGCGATACTCCTTCAGAGGGCTCCAGCGACACACCCTCTGAAGGCTCAAGCGACACACCCGTCCTCGACGCCCCAAAACCCAACTCCAACTCCACCGAAACCGTCTCCACTGGCGCCGTCAGCGTCTCTTCCGATGGCAGCGTCAGAGCAGGACCCGTCAGCGTCTCCTCCGACGGTTCTGTCTCCGCGGGAGCAGTCAGCGTCTCAGCCGACGGCACCGTCTCCTTCGGCCGCCGAAACAGACCAAACCGCTTCGCCAGACCCAACCGCCCCAACCGAGCTTTCAGAAACCGTGCCGCCCGACCTTCCCGAGCCCGTCGCTCGAAACCTGCCCGCTGGGTAGCATGAGCGATGGGGTTGTTTGATAAGATAATTTTTATCTTTGGGATGGGAAACGGCTTACAGTATACGTTTGAATGAAAGAGACAACAACAGAGCATTGGGAGGTTGCATTGGGTCATGGTTTAGGGCGTTTTTGGGTTTGGGTTTTGGGTTGTCATCATTATCATCACGACTTTTACGACATTAGATATCCTGCCGAGACGGGATGTTTCGGCACATTTTGGGGGAATTGGGCATGGGAATGGGTGGACATGGCGTTTTCTCAATGAATGACCAGTGGTTTTTGGTCTTTCTTTCGACTCTCGCTTTTGGGAGGAATGGTGTATATAGGATAATGAGATGCTCATTGATAGATATGCTGAATTTTCCCCTTCTTGGTGATGCTTGTTTGATGTGGTGAGTCCATGAAGTTCGTGATGTGAAGTGCTGTAGCTATGTACCTGTGGCTCTCCCTCAAGTGTACACAGAGCAATACTTGTGCAATAGCCCAAAGACTAAATACCCTGTGTCCGAAACGAGGTGTGATCAAACATGATGGGTACAGTTCATTGTAGCATGGCTATCACGTGCTTCACGTGGACAGCACGTGTGAGCTCGAATCGCTCCTTCCGCACGTTTGTGAATTGACATGTGCTTTCTCCAAGTGGGATCTTGCCTCACTCGATCTCAATCTCACTGAATGACCGCAGACATGACTTTTCTCTCCCATCACAGAACCTTTCCAAGCTTCTCTACCACCACTCACTCCACCTTCACGCAAAGCTTCACAGTCAGCACTCAACAACAGCACGTTCGCTTAGCACTTCTTACAAAATGACCAAGCACGTAAGTCCTACGGTCAAGTACTCCGTCGTGGAGAAGCTCATCACCGACTCTCCCACCCTCCAGAATCCCCAACCTCTCCGCGAGCGCTTCCAAACCCTCGACCACTCCGTACCAGAATGGCTCTACAACGCCCTTGTCGCCATCCTCAGCGAATTCCTCGGCACGACCTTCTTCCTCTTCTTCGCCCTCGCAGGCTGCCAAGTTGCTTACACGCACCTCTCCCCATCCACCGTCATCCTGCCTGGCTCTCCGGCCAGATCTACCATGACAGTCTCGAGCGCGAGCTTGATGTACGCCGCGCTGAGCGTGGGCTTCTCGATGATCGTCAATGCGTGGATTTTCTTCCGGATTTCGAGCGGGTTGTTCAATCCGGCTATTACGCTTGGGATGGTGGTTGAGGGGAGTCTGGGGTGGAAGAAGGGAGTGACTATTGCGGTTGCACAGTTTGCTGGCGGTACGGCTGCTGCTGGGTTGGTGAGTGGGCTGTTTCCTGGCCAGCTTAAGGCGGAGACGCTGTTGGGCAGTGGGACTTCGATCGTGCGAGGCTTGTGTGAGTATTGCAGCGACTTTGAAAGAGATGTGGATCTTGCTGACTCTGCATCTAGTCACCGAGCTGCTGCTTACGGCGGCATTTGTCTTCTCGGTATTCATGCTGGCCACAGAGAAGCACAAGGTACTTCATCCACAACCTACCCATGCAGTAACAACCTGCAGATGAAGCCGCATACTGATCACTCTTACAGAACACCTCACCTGTCGGCATCGGTCTAGCCCTCTTCATCGCACAACTGGTCGGTGGTCCCTTCACCGGAGCATCTCTGAACCCGGCACGCTCGTTCGGCGCTGCAGTCGCTGCCCATCACTTCCCACGCTATCACTGGATCTACTGGCTCGGACCTCTCCTCGGCAGTCTGCTCGCCGTTGGCTTCTACAAAGTCGTCAGAATTCTCGAAGTCGAAACAGCTCAGGTCGTGCAAGGAGGAAACTCCCTGGGCCGTGATCGAGGCATGAGCAATGTCAGTAACACTCAAGCCGACGCACCGCCTACGGAAGTGCGAGTACTCGATCCTGTCGCTAAGAGTGATCTGGAGAAAGGCTTCAAGGCACCTGGTGAGGGAGGTTCCGCAACAGGTTCGGCGGAGCATGCGCAAAGGTAAAATCGTTATGAAGAGCGAATGCAAACTGGAGAGTCAGTCTGAGCGGCACAAAGAGAGGGAGCAGTGCCAAGTTTTTGCAGCAGATACTATCATGCATTCTACGCAATACGTTCCTCGGCATCTGGACACCAGATGCTTCTGTAAGAGAAGTCTGTCGCATGTTAACGGTAGACAGTACGACGAAAGAGGTCCAAAGTATCCAAAGCAAGGTAATCCTGCAGTATATTCCGCAACAGTTCAGTGTAAGATAATTCGTCCAGGAAGGTCCTACGCTCGAGACGTCCACCATTTTAATCTGTTCCAGTACTCGCCCTGAGGAAGAAGCGTATCTCAAACCTTGGAGACTACACGCTCCATGTGTTGTTTGCAGTCGTCAAGCTGACACATGACTGCCATTCTTTATTCTCTGCGAATATCTTCCGATGTGAAACGACGGACTAATCAAGCAATTGAGTTCTATTTCGGTGGCATGCAAGGTCAGCTCGCAAGGCAAACCAACCACTACTGACCGTATTCACCGTACAGAATGATGAGGCGTTGGAAAAAGTGGATGGCGGCCCGGCTAGTTACCGCCAAAGCCCAGGGTTGGCATGCGAGGGCGGTTGGCCTCGCCACCGGCAGCGGCGGAAGAGAAGGCCTCGAGAGTTCGTTCTGCTGCAGACCGTTGGCGTTGCGGAGGGCCTCGAGGCCGTGTCTAGTGGTGATCCGAGCGAGGCAAGACGAGACAAACCGCGCGTGAAACCGCTGCTGTGCAGACGCAGAGTGACGAGTTGGCAGTGTATGATGACGAGGGAGAGTCTTGCTTGCAGGAGCAAAAAGGCGTGCGGCGTGCATGTTTGCAGTTCGCACATCACATGACGAGCGTTGACGCATTGCAGTGGAGAGGAGGCTGGAATGCTTTTCTGGCAGGGCGGATCTCCTCTCTCCACGCTCTCCACACATTTGGAACAGGAACGCGTACTTTTGCTGCAGAAGCGTCGGCGCCAAGGATGGGAGTCTCCTGATTTATTAGATTGCACTGCCTCGTACGCGCGCCATCCATCTCGCCTCGTATTCAAGCCCGAAAGTGCAACGACGCCTGTTCATCTCCTTGTTGTTGAGTGAGCCTGATTGGCACCTTTCCCTCATCACTGTTGTTCCCTTCCTTCCCGTCTGATCATCTTGCTGCCAGACCATAACCCCACTATTACTATTATTATTATTATTTTTATTATTTTTATTACTATCATTGTCACTCTTTTCCGGGCGTTTGCCCTTCGCGTCGGCCGCCGTGCCCAGCGATCGCCTTCACTGCCGCCGCGCCGATCGTAGCCAAAGACGATTGCGCAGCTGCTCACCCAGACCAAGGGACCCTGTTCCACGCCAGCACCCAAACCTGAACTTGTAGCCAACCCAGCCGCTCGCTCGCTCGCTCCTGCTCCCAGTTGAGTTGTCCCGGCCTACGACACCTCCACTACCACCCGCCACCACCCAGACACACACACACACACACACACACACACACACTCCATCATCATCATCACCATCATCATCGACTCTCTCTCCCACCCGCGTCGCTCGCTCGCCTACTCAATACCGCTCTGATCCCCTCTCTGCCATCACCGAGAGTCACTGCTTCACCTGGCCTCCACCACATCCACCTGCCGCCGCCTACCGAGCAGACATACCACTACCACCACTGACGCCCGCTGTCTCACCCACGCTCGCATTGCTTGATCACGCCCACTACTCACTCGCTCGGCTCCCACGCCGCCGTCCACTACCGACAGTGCGTCCGTCGCCTGTCGCGATCTCCTTCGCTGCTTCTATAGCATCCTCGCCGTTGCCGACGATTCGGCTACACAAAACATGCGGTTCGCTTTCACAACATTAATATCGGCGCTTCTCGCCCTCGCCTCCTTCGCATCAGCAGAGCGCAAACTTCTGTCGCAGTCTCTGGCTCAGTGTCAGGAGAACAGCAGCTTCAGCGCCAACTTGTTCGATGTCTTGTTCACGCCCGACGATGGCAAGCTCCGCTTCAACATCACTGGTGTCAGCACCGTCGAGGGCAACATCACCATCGACGCAAAGGTCTACGCATACGGTTTCCTGGCATACGAGAACAGCCTCAACCCCTGCGAGACTGATCTCCTCGGCCTGTGTCCCATGCAGGAAGCACCTATCGACCTCCGAAGCAACTTTGACGTGCCCAAGGAGGCGTTGAAGCAAGTGCCAGGTGCGTTATAAGGAGTGTATTGTGGGACATATGAACAATGCTAACAATACCACAGGTATCACATACACTGTTCCCGATCTCGATGCAAAGATTCAGATCTTCTTCAGGCGCAAGGAGACTGGCGAGTCCGTCGCTTGCGTGGAAGCAGAGTTGTCCAACGGCAAAACCGTCAACCAAAAGGGTGTCGCATGGACCGTCGCCGTCATCTCTGGTCTTGCACTCGTCGCTTCAGCCGTAACATCTGGCCTCGGACATTCCAACACCGCTGCACACGTCGCTGCCAACGCTATGGCTCTTTTCGGTTACTTCCAAGGCCAGGCTTTCATCGGAATGACCTCTGTCTCTCTTCCCCCGATCGTCTCTGCATGGACCCAGAACTTCCAGTGGAGCATGGGTATTATTCGCATTGGATTTATTCAGGACATTGCCACTTGGTACCAGCGCGCTACCGGTGGCACTCCTTCCACCGTTCTCTCTAGCCGTGGAACACAGTCCGTCCAGGTCCAGAAGCGTGCCCTTGATGGCGCGTCGGCTGCCATGGCTTACGCCGTCGAGAGCTTCCGCAAGAGGTCCCTCGTGCCCCGGACAAACGCTGCAGGCTCCAGCTACGTGGACTCCTCGAACACTATTGTTGTCAAGGGTATTGACCGTGTTGGCTACCGTGCTGGAATTGAGGAGACCAACATCTTCATGACTGGCTACATCTTCTTCTTGGTCTTCGTCTTCTTTGTCGTTCTCGGTGTGCTTATTTTCAAGGGCATCTGCGAGGCCCTCACCAAGGCCGGCCGCATGAAGGGCGACAAGTTCAAGGACTTCCGTAACGGCTGGAACACTGTCCTGAAGGGCATCATGTTCCGTGTCATCTTGATTGGATACCCGCAGATGGTCGTGCTCTGCTTCTGGCAATTCACACAACGCGACTCACCTGCGATTGTCGCTCTGGCTGTTTTCACTGTCTTCACCATGATCGGCATTTTGGCATGGGCATCCGCAAAGGTCGTTCGCCTCGCACGCAGGAGTATCTCCATGCACAAGAGCCCTGCCTACATCCTCTACTCTGACCCGGTTTCCCTCAACAAATGGGGTTTCCTCTACGTGCAGTTCAAGGCTACTGCTTATTTCTTCATCATCCCGGTTCTCATCTACTTCCTCGTTAAGGGAATGTTTGTCGGTCTCGGCCAGGAGGCAGGTGTCGTCCAGGCCATTGGACTCCTCATCATCGAAGCCCTGTTCTTGATTGGCGTGTGCGTCATGCGCCCTTACATGGACAAGAAGATGAACGCTTTCAACATCTCCATCGCTGTGATCAACTTTTTGAACACAATCTTCCTGCTCATCTTCACTGAGGTGTTCAACCAGCCTGTGAGTTTTCATCACGCCTGTGTTTTCCCAGCAAACATGAACTAACATTTTGTTCCAGGGCCTCGTCACCGGAGTCATGGGTGTCATCTTCTTCGTTTACAACGCCGTTTTCTCTTTGGTTCTCATCATCATCGTCTTGGTCGCATCGATCATCTCCGTGTGCGCAAAGAACCCCGACACTCGTTACCAGCCCATGCGCGACGACCGTGGCAGCTTCATCAAGTCGCAGTCGCAGCTCAACACCGAGCTCGACGCTTTGGGCGCTACCGCTCGCGGAGAGGGCAAGGGCGGCGTCCGTATCGAGGACGACGATGACTCCTGGTCGGGCGGCAGCAACGATCGTATCCCTCAACAACAGCAACAAACCGCCTATGCTCCAGCATACTCACAAGGAGGCTCATACATGGACGCGCCTAGATCACCGCTCCACTCATCTGCCGCTGGCAACAACGCTGACGGACGCCACGCGCCTCCCACATTTGCTGGCCAGCAACCTTCCAGCCCTTATGACCAGTCCTTTCGTAAACAAGGAGCAAGCCCCAGTCCTTGGCAGCGCGGTGCCGGCTACGACTAGAGAGTTCCGCGAGATCTCGCCAATGGACGAACGCGTCAGTCAATTGCCACCCGCACCGCCGCCATATAGCAGTGTTCCGTCGAGTTTGCGGGTGAGACATCCCGCTGCACTCCATCCTGGAGTACCTGCGGCGAAGCAGGTCAGCAACGACGAGCTGGATCGCGTAGTTTCCATGTACTATGACCGTAGGCTATCAGACCCTGTCGCTGACAAAAATTGGCTGTGAGCTCGAGAAGCTCTATTACACAGAAAGAGAAAGAACCCATACAGTACCCACAGCGGGATCGCGAAGAAAGCGTTGTACATACCAAAAACACACCACAGAAAGGCTCGACAAATTGGACTGTTCTCAGTCTGAACGAGTCGGTCTCTTTCATTTGCTTTGTCTACTTATCAAGAGGCTTGTAGTTCCGAGATCGGATCGCTGCGGCCCTCTCTTTTCTCTTTTTCTTAGCTTACGACTGGAAAGGACTGGAATGGAAATGGGAGGAAACGGATATTTCTCCCCTGGCGTTATTGGGGAAGCTGAGAATGGGTTGAGACCCTCTCGCTTGTTTTTGTTATGCTCTGCTGCTTTTTCTTTTCTCTGCTTCTTCAATTCCTGTTTTTTGCTTTGTTTTTGGGCGGTTTCTCGTCAAGAGATGGAGGGTCCGGGGGACGGGGATAATAGCTATTATTTTGTTGTCAATGTAATGCTTTACCCTGATGTGATGCTGTTTGTGGTCTCATTCGTGGTTGTACAGGAGTTTGAATTTTGTGATTATATGATGGTGGGAGAGGTGGGTGGTGGTGCGAGTTGTTGGTTGAGAATGGTTCGTTACATCGGAATGAGAAGTCTAATAACTACAGGTAATGTCGATATGCTACGCGTTAGTTGTGTTTATAGTTGCTGCTTATGATGGGGTCCTGCATGCATCTCGTTCACCAACGTTCTTCATCACCCGATTCTTGAAGACGATCCATGACGTCGACCTGATCGAGCTTTGGCTTGAACTTGAACTCTGAAGGCAAAGCCCACTACTGTACCACAGTGGTACTTCCGTCGGCTTCATCTAATCCTACACCACACCATTGGATTCTTCAGTCGAACCATCCAACACACACACACACACAATCATGTCTGCCCCACGCATTGCTCTCCGTACCAGCCGCATGGCTGTGCGCAGCTTCCGCCAGTTCACCATCTCCGCCGCTCGCTTCAATGATACCAACCATCGCGCCAACGACACGGCCGAGGAATACCGCAAGATCCAACAGGAGAAGCCGCTCAACCCTCACCTCACAAACACAAACTCAACTATTGCCAATGAAATGCCCAGCATCGGCAAGGACAGCGCACCGCCAGAGCTTCTCACCAGGGCCGACCCCAACTTCAACCCCAAGGACTCTGTGCCCGAGAACACCGAGCGCATGACCGGTGGCACCCAGAAGGGCGCACCGGAGAGCGGTATCAACGCCGAGCTCGATGTAGGTGAAATCGAGGGCGGAACTTTCAAGGTCGAGCCCATCCGCCGCACCGGCGAGGACGCGGCCACCATGCGCGCTCGCCTGACTTGTATGTCGCTGCCACAAGCACCAGTACCTGAGCGCTGACTGATTCGATTTCTTCTCACAGACCAATGCCGAAAGCGCGGGACGCTAGAAAGCGACCTGCTACTGTCCACCTTCGCCGATGCCCACCTCGGCTCCATGACGCCCGCCCAACTGCAGCAATTCGACTCTTTCCTCGACGAGAACGACTGGGACATCTACTACTGGGCCACGCAAGAGCCCACGCCGACTTCCGTCGCATACGCCGAAGGCGCAGGCCCCGATCTCGCCGCGCCCGAAGCCCAAGGCACCGCGCCCGCAGACGCCGGCACTCCCCACAGCGTCGCCGACACTTCTGCCGGCAAGGAGTCGTTCGACGAGGTCTTCAGGCAGGACCGCGCGTACTCGGGCGAGTGGGCGCAGACGGCGGGCCGCTTCAAGCCGGCGTACAGGCCTGTGCCGCAGCGATGGAAGAACAGCGAGATCCTGGCGCGTCTGAGGTCGCACGTCAAGTCGCGTAGTGCAGGCGGTGTGCTGGAGGGCGAGGGCGTGGAGGAGAAGGCGGACGATGCTAATGCTGGAAAGGGAATGGGTTTCATGCCGGAGTTGAGGAATTATGACCGTGCTTGAGGGCGTTGGGCGATTGATGGGTATGGGGCTTGTAGGTTTATTGACGGATTGTATATATTGAGGGCTTCTTGATTTTGATATTGTGGGCCAGATGTGTGGTCTTCCTTCGTTCACTTACATGTCACTCACATTGTGCTTGAGATTCGCGAAAGCTTGGAATATGCTCTGGAATTGTAGTTGACGAGCTCGGACTTGGAACTCTTACGAGTATTGATTCGATGATAGCATTACGCTTATCGAATATGTGTATGACGAGCGGGTCCAGATACTAGTGGAACAAGGGCAATATGCCTCGTCACTGTTTGGCAAGCAATCTTAGGTTTCTTCGCTAACAATGCATTATCGAGTCTCGAAGCATCAGGATAAGCCCCAGCAAACAGCGACACCGAAGCACCTCCTTGCGGTACAATATCAGGACCATCCCTCGCCACCCTCACAAGCTCTTCTCCTTCTCCACCCGCCACAAAGCACACGCCAGCCACCTCCTCATCCTCTCCCTCAACCCAGGAAGCTCCTTCTGCTTCCTCAGCGCCTTCTCCGTCTCTCCCCACTCCACAACCTCCAACTCCTCCCTCTGCCGCTCACTCATCCTGACCACCCTCCCCGCCTCCTCCTCCGCCGCCGCAACAAACCTTTCCATAGCTTCCAGCCCCGTCCGCACAACGTGCCCCTCGCCGCCAGAGCAGTAGCACCACTCCGCTTTCTCCGGCGCGTGCGCGTACGCCGTCAACGGCTCGCCGTCCACCCAGCGGAAACTTGCGGCAGACCGCTGCGTGCGTAGCTCGTGCGGGATGCATTTGCAGCGGTAGCGCGTGTAGCGCTGGATTTGCGTGCGGCGATCCCAGTGGAGGGAGAGGTCGGTGTGGACGCAGATGCTGGGTGGGGTGGAGGGCCTTTGAATGGGTGTCAGGGGAGTTGTGACGCTGGAGCGTCGGGGTGGGTTGTAGGCTTTGTTTTCTCGGCGCGGCCAGGTGTAGGGTCTGCCGATGGAGCTCGCATGGCTTTGCGTGGCGGGCCAGGTTGCTGGTTGGGGTGGGGAGGTGGGTTTCTTTGGGGCGGTGAGATGGGGGGTTGATTTGAAGTGGCGTGGTGTTCTTGGTTTTGGGACAGGAAGGACGAAGGGGTTTGTTTGAGCTGGTTTGCTGAGCAAGACTTGGGTGCCGAGAGCTTTTGATCTCGCAGGGATTGGGAAAGGCTGTTTGGTTGCTCTGATGGCTGGAAGGGTGCTTGCTTGATTCTCTTGTGTTCTTGGCCTTGAGATGGGCGGTTTATTTGGTAGGTGGTTATGGGCTTCTGGTCTGTCTGCTGGAGGAGTACCTGGCCTGCTGATGTGAGGTGTTGCTGGTGTACTTGGGTAAGGTGTTGGTGGATTGCTGCCATATGGTGATCTGAGTCTGTTGATAGGCGTTTTCGGTATCCTGGTCAATGTCGTAGGGTTTTTGCTGTCAGGTCCTTGATCGCAAGAGATGCCAACGTCTGATGCACCATCGGTCTCTAACATGTCCGCGTTCTCGCTTTCATCTTGTCCGTCATGTGCAGGAACAATGACAAACTCTGGCAGTGGCCATTCGAGATGAGCCTGTTCCCCGTTCGTATGCTTCTAAGAATATGTCGCGACAGGCCCGCTAGTTGACTGGTCTCTTACTGCCTGCTTGCTACGGCCTTTCCAAGTTCGGCCTTGTTCGTCGCGTTCAAGAGCAAATTTCTCGTGGGAGACAGACGAACCCATGGTGGAGCAATCGTTTGCTGGCAATCTGGCAATAAGAGGCGAATGAACGTGTTGGACCTTATGGTAGAGCGAACCTCTTATGTGGATATCGTGCGTATAAAACCGATCAGCGAAGAAGGATCTTCATACCAGAGCAGATGGCAGTGTCGAGCGTGCTGAATAATGATAGCTGGGTGAAATGAGGGCTGACATGTACGAGCACGGCGCCAATGATGCTGACCCGAGCGTCGGTGGGTGTGAGGGGACTAGATAACTTCATATTCTTGTGTATTGGTGGAACTCGGTCGAATCGCTCTTGCTCATTCATTTGCTTCGCGGTTTCCATGAAGGTAGGTGGCAGTGTAGAAGCCACGACCTAGCCAGCTGAACCGACTTTACAATACCATAGCTTGATTAGATCCCGGATTTGAGTGTGGCCCTCCAAGCCTGCTAGTAAACCAAGTTGTGGTTGGAACAAGTCGATACGAATATCTTCATTAAATTTGCAGTTGACAGACTACCCGAGCGAAGTTGGGTTGACTAGGGGCTTGTATAGTGCGTTCATCCTTCGGTTTTGGTAGCTACATGTACGCCTGGCATGTTGATCGTGAGAGGGCATGTAGGGCATGCTAGCCTCAGCGCTCGTTCCAATTTGGTGTCCTTCAGGCAATGTGATTTTGAATTGATCACACGGATAACGGCAGTGTTGTGGCCGTCACCAGAGCATTTGTACACCATTATTCTTTAAAGCGTATATTGTCAAGAATCCTAGATAAGGTGCTTCGACCTGAAGTACGCTCTGAGGTACACAATCTGCCACACGCCCAGCGCCATGAGCATTCCCATGGTGCCAATAGCAAACCACTTGACACGCTCGTTTGTGCTCTCATTGGTATCTCTCAGCTTGATCTCACGTCCCCTCAAGTAGTCCAGCTGGCCAACGATCTCATAAGCGACCTCGCTGACCCTTTGAAGCTCCGCCTCCACGGGCTTCAGCTTCTCGCCGGCCTGGATGGCATTCCAGTCCTTTGCGTCTGCACCAATGTCGATGTCGAGTTCAACGTTGCGGTACGGGTCGCCGACTTCGTGGTTTGCGGTCAGGATGTTCTCGAAGCAGACGTCGAAAGCGCTGTCCTCGTGGGCGTGGAAGGCGTGTCGTGACTCGCCGACAACATCGCGAGGGCGGCCGTAGTCGTTTCCTACGGCATCCTTGATCTAGAGAAACAGATGTCAGATTCTGCTTGAGCAACTCCGGATCCTCTCAAGAAGCAGATAGCTCGCCGGTAGCTACATCGTCCTGCCCTTCCTTGTTCTCTTCCCATCTATGCTCCTGCTGGTGTTCACTTACGTGCACGTTCAATGCCTGACCATCACCCCTGCTTCCACTGACTGTCGCAGTCACAACGACCAGCTGGTCCTTTGCGACAAAATTCCTAATGCATCGCTCTTTGCTCGCCGACTCGTGGCCACGGTGGGCTTGGATGTCGAATTTGAGAGCTGCAACGAGGGGCAGGAGGAAGGCGAAAAGGAGCTCGAGCGCGAAGAGCATATTGACGACCGTCGCCAAGAGGCGGTGAAATTGTGTTTTGCAAAGGTGGTGCTGGCGGTATGCGACAGGAAGCTCACGATTGTTTAGGACACGCTGCTGTTGGTGGAGTAGTGGAAGGGGTCGTTGCGCTTTCGGAAGTCGTTCCGCGGTGTACTGCAAGTGCCATCAAGGATTCTTGTACACACGACTACCTTACCTATTCACACACAATCTTGTTCGACCGAACCGGTTGCAATTCATGTTTGAAAGCATTTCGTCTCATAGAACAATGACTCATGAGATATTCTGTCACGGCCACATAATATCCCAGTCAAGGCCGGCTCTGCTCAACGGTCGATGTCATACTCATCTCATTGGTATTCCCTCGGCCTAAGTGGACCAAGTAAGTGGACCAAGAGAAGAGGCATCCCTTACAGAGGTGCCGCAAACTCCACTGGCAATATAACAGACCTGAGTTCAGCTCATTCGAGTACAAGGCTCGTCAGATCCCCGAAGTAGCCTCACCCGGTCGAGCTATCTATTACTCGGGCTACCTTGGATGCGAAGTGCTATTGGAAACCACGTGACTTGCGCTGACTACTGCTTGCTACTTATGAGTTACTGGATTTATGGGCTGTTGCGAAGAACTCAACACCAAAGTGTGTACCACATTCATATGGTAACGCACATGAAAGTACTCGCAATCTTTATCAGACCCTCGTTTGGACTCGAATGCCTTTTTCGAGCCTAATTTCAGCGTAGTCGCGTCAGCGTCACAGTGTCGCTTTCTGATACGGTGCTGTAGTACGGCGTGGACAGTCTACACGAGAGCGTAGAGACCATATCAGCGACCATATCAGCAAGGAGAACTCGAATATACACACAATCTCTCGACTAGCATAGTGCTTGGCTTTGCGTAGCTAGTAGTTTCCTGCTCGAGAGCACGTCAGGTAATGACGTGGATCCTTATCGCAGCGATACTGGCTCATTTTTGTACATCACATGCTTACGGCGCGACGGGAAGATTGTCGAGGTTCTATTTCCGTACTGTGGCGTTGAAGAGCGGCATAAATATTGCGGCTCTCAGACGCGCCAACAAGGTCTCCGCCACTTGCCCGCATGAGAGCACGTGGCAAAACGACTGACTAATCCTTGTCGGCATAGCGAGGCTGCGGTCCGCATTGTACTAAACATGTTGTTGGCGAGTCCGTTTCTAGATCGCGCCTGCATGTTGGATCCGATTTTCTCGTGCATGTTGCAGTCCTGAACCATATCACCAATATCGTGCGGTTAGGCTGCGATCTTCCGTGTGCGGTTGTGACATATACATCTGGTCTGGAATCCATCTGCGCATCATGCTATGTGGCGAATGGATAGGCTTTGAATGCATTCACAAAGAGGTGTTCGAGTGCGAAATGCGGTCGCATCGGTGATATCAACTCTTGGATGCAGACTCATTTGAATGAATGCGGCGATTGTATGAACGTCGTCCAAACTGAGTTGACATGCTCGAGACATGCATGGCTGAGGTCAATGGTCTAGGCTTCAACTCCGAAGCGTAACAACCCGAATCTCCGGGTGCCAAGGCCAAACACGGCAGCCGCCTCGCAACTCTATACCATGCCATGAGGGACTGGCCCTTGAGTCTTCGCCTGCTGGAAGACGCCACCCTTAAAGCCAGAGTCAGCCATAAATGTTCCACTGCCTCCCAAATCTTGACCTAGAACATGTCATCAAGCACTCGCCATGGCTCGCCCTGCTGTCTGGGCATCATCAAGACACGTGGGACCCCATGAGGCGCACTTGGCCCACAGCTTGTCCAACTTTTGTGCAACGTGCATGATCAAGTATCTTTCAGCTTGACAGGCTTTACCATGTAGAAGTGACAGGCATCGCAGGTTGTGCCTTGCAGTCGCTGCCCAGAAATAGCACGCCGCTCTGTGGCTTGAGTCTGGCGTCGCTTGCACGTACCTCGTTTCGTGAGCCGTTCGCCTGCCCCGTGGGGACATAGTTATCCTGGAGATCTGGAACTGGACCTTACTACAGCTGAACATGACAGTCGTCGGATCACTACGTTGTCAGGCGGGAAGACTCTGGTTCATGTCCCAGTGCGAACATGAGGGCTACTGGCCTAGGCTCCGGGTGCTGTTCCTGCCCTGACATGTAACAAATACGAAAGGTATATCAACCTGGTGAAGTGCTTCTCGTTTCATAATCTATCATTTCAACATCCAACTCTCTCATCTTAACCAGCTGAGCAAGCAATTGCCAGCACAGAAGTCAGCCATGATTGTCTCTCTGATATCCCTCCTTTTTCTCTTACCCTGCTTTATATGTGCAGCAGTCGTGCCCTTCTCCCTAGATGGAAAGATAGAGGGGTGAGTCTTTGCAGTCTCGAAACTCAATTCCTGGTCTGTACTGACGAACATCTAGCGTAACGGCAGACACAGCCGCCTACAATACTGGTGGTAAGGTCACGGTAGGAGGTCTACAAATCACCATTCCCAAGAACCTCCAAGTTCAGTTTCCGGCTGCCTGGGTGCCGTGGAAGGACTTCGTATCTGGTGGATACGGCGGTTATGAGGTTTCGGTAAGCGTGACTGTGAGTTCGTTCCATGTTCAAACGCTAACCAAACAACAGATTTTTGGCAATTACATCGATGGCACTGCAGTTGCTGGTCTCGTTCAGGTTTCACAGCTTCTCGCGGCCGGTAATGGAGGCATCATTAAGTCTTTGAGCTTCGATGGCAAGATCACACTCGAAAGCGGCCAGGTCGTACGCATCAACGATCCCAATGCTGTGTACTCCGCCGGCTACACTGCCAAACCCGCCTTCACAGCCGACGACCAGAATCCAAGCATATCTGGTAAGTCTTTGTCGGCTCTAGAACACTGCGAAAAGCGGCTAATGGATTTTCACAGCCTTCAGTGGATTCCCCATGTGTGTGCCAGGCTCAGCCAATGATCCTAAATGCCCATCGTCCCAACGTCCCGCTGGACAGACGATCTTCCAAGCACCTGATCCTTTGATCATGGCGCCATTCATTGTCGGTGATTACATCACCTTCTCAGGTATCAGCGACGGAGGCGAGACCATCGCCTACTCCATTGTTGCCGATAGCGTCCAGATTACGACCACGGGCGTTCCCACATACATTCGCGTGGAAGATGCTATCATCGGCACATTCGATACCCAGTCTGCTGCAGAGGTTGCTCCCGCAGACAGTAGATTCATTGGCTATCTCTCAGACTCTACTGCTAAGGTTGTCATCAGCCGCATTGATATTGACCCTTGCGATGGTACCCCCACAGAGGTTGAGGTAGGCTCCGCTACACCAGTCGGCGTTCGCAACAAATGGACTTGGCGTGCATCGTCCACAACTCTTACAAAATACGCCCGCGAGTATCGTGTCACCACTGTGGGCGGTACAAAGGCCACGAACGGAGGCCAGATCACTGCTGGCCAGTACGTTGCTCCTGTAACCGAGTGGATCTTCCCCGAGCCTGGTGTGCCCGGCCACCAGCCCGGCAAGCTTGACTTCACGACCTTTGGACACCTTCGCGATGGCCTCGGACCTGATGCCAATGGTAATGTTTGGGGTCAGCTCGACCCGTTCCCGGACTCGACAACTCCTAGTGCAAAGACTTGCACTGCAATCAGCACCCCGACCTCATCTGCCCCAGCCTCCAGTGGCACAGCTGGCGCTGGCACCGGCACTGGCACCACCCCTGCTCTCTCGGGCTTCGCTGCCAACGCTGGTCCGGATATCAACACTCGCCCTGGTGTAGTCGTGAAGCTCGCTGGCAAAGCCGACAAAGCCTCAACTTTGCCAGCCAACGACCTAACATACAGCTGGTCTCAGATTTCTGGGCCAGCCGTCACCCTTACTGGCGCAGGATCTTCAACAGCCTCGTTCACAATCTCGTCCTCACCGAAACCTACGGCAGTAACCAAATATACTTTCGCTCTCACGGTCACATCTGCCTCCGAAGCCACCAACTCCACCGATAATGTCGATGTCTCCTGCGACCCCAACGGCCTCGACACCGTTGTGATTGACAGCTACACGACCACGACCCAGAACGGTGGCACAGTCTCCGTCACTGCGCACACTAACGTCGTAGATGACACCGCGAAGCTGAGTGTGCAACTTGTCACTGGCGCAAGCACCACTCCGGTCTTAATGACAAATAATGGAGGCGGAAAGTTCCAGTACAATGTACGCAGCACAAAGAAGCCGACGGGCGGCATCGTCGTCACGAGTAATTTCAACGGCAAAGCCTCGTCTACAACAACAACGACGAAGCGCAGGCGCTCGTTGAGGACTTGAGGACATGAATTTATTTGTTGTGGTAGTATTCAGTATTCAGTATTCAGTCATCATTTTCACATTTGATCTCTATCAAATACATCTCATAGCGTCAGCTCAATGACCAGGGACTGTCATCTTCGTTCACGCAAGATGTCTCATCTACCTGAGTTCAACAGCCTTTCCGCGTTTCCACGATACATATCTTCAATCTCTTCCGCAGTAAAGATTCCTTTCATTCCCTCATCCAACTTACCACGCAAGAACTCCACGCCCCAAGCTTTTGTGAAAGGGAAGTCACTTCCATACATCAGCCTTTCATGGCTTATGCCAGCACCTTGCAATAATCCGATGATTTGCCCGGGGAACGGGAAGCCGGCCAAGTCGAACCAGAACTGTCTGTTCAGCGCTTCCTTTGCGTCTTCCTCGGGCGATGCCTCCCAGTCGCCAGGCACAAGCGCGCTGAAACCTGTCCATCGGGAAAGAAGCGGCGGGCTGGCACCGCCGAGATGGGGCAAGATGATCTTAAGATCTGGGCAACGCTTTATTGTGCCACTGAGGAACATGTTGCTCACCACCCTCGCTGTGTCAAAAAAGAACTCGAGCATTGGGTTGGGGAACTTTTTAGCTAAGGGAGTGGCTTTTGTAGGCTGCGCCTTGGAAGCATTCGTCCTGTCAGAAACCTCTGGGGCACACGAGATACATGGTGTAGTTGGGTGGATGAATAGTGTTGCCTTGCGCTTGTTCAGCTCGGCGAAGATAGGGTCGAAGATTGGATCACCAAGATAATGCCCATGTCCGTTTGTCAGAAGAACATAGCCATCGCAGCCTTCTTCTGCCGATTTTGCAATCTCTTTGAGACAGAGCTCCACATCTGGGATTGGCAAGCTGGCCCAGTAGCCGAAGCGATCGGGCATGCGCTTCTTCAAGTCTGCCGCGTACGAGTTACAATCTCTGGTGACTTTTGCCGCAAGCTCGCTGTCGTTGTAGACGAGGTGCGTGCCTGGTGTTGAGATGGAGAGGATTGCTTTTTGAATGCCGTTCTTATCCATCAGCTCAAGATGAGCTTCCTCGCTCCACTCGGGGAGGTAGGGCATGCCGTCTGGATTCGCATGACCATGATCGAGACACGCCTGTCGGTAAGCAGGTGGAAGAAAGTGGACGTGTACGTCAATCTTTGAAGGCATGTCTGAGGCCATTTTGTCGAGTGTCACCATGGCTTGGGCGAATTACTAGAACGATTTTACAGAAAGACGGTCATGGAAAATATATCTGCCCGCAACGATTGCCTGATTTGTCACTTCGGCTTGCAGTCAGACACTCGGACAACATTACATTTCCTGTCCGAGCCTACGGTGAGCACTTGATCGGAGTAGAGGTGGGGTCCGATGAACACATGCCGGCCCGGACATGCATATGATGGAAGTGATATACAGACGCCCCGTGCGCAAGGCCGCGCAAGGCTCTGGCTGTGCAATCCTATGGGATTTCATCATCAACTTTGGCTTGTGAGAAGGGATGGATTGACATTTGAGTAAGTTGAAGTCTGCGACGAATGATGAACAATATCGATGAGACGTGATATGTTATCTTCCGGGGGACGCGCTGCAAGGTTCTCCGCAGTGGAGCAAGAGCAAGGGCGAGTCGGCATCACCAATGCCGAACCGAACCCAAAACAGTACAACACGCACAAACCCTCAAATAGCTTCTAGCACCTTGGCTTGAAGTATCGATCCTCCATGACAAGCCTGACGTAAGATGTATATGCCTGGTCGTAGTGCATAACAGCATCGGTAACCCAGCGGTTGTCAGATTTGCAATGCTCAACACATTCTCTAACACGAATTACCGCGATCATGTCTTCTTTTCTGCTGACTGACGTTCGCATTTTCGATGGTCAAGATAGTATCGACTCCGGCTCCGTGCTCGTAGAAGATGGCAAGATCACCCAAGTCTCTAGCGGCACAATATCGTGGAAGGGTAAGACGTTCTTCAAGCCTGGCCACACCGTTTTGCCAGGTCTGATTGATTGTCACGTCCACTGCGACTCTGGAAATCCGACAGCCTTGCCACAAAGTCTGCGATTTGGCGTCACAACTGTTTGTGACATGCACAATGAATACCCGAACATTGAGAAACTCCGCAAGCAGATTAAAGAAGAAGGTGACTGCGCAGATCTCAAGACGACAAGCTTCGCCGCCACCGTGGAAATGGGTTGGCCGATGCCCGTGATCGTTGCTCACAGTACGAACCCGAACATAACGGAAGAATTCGCCCTCTGGCCGAAGCTTGAGAAGCCCGAAGACGCGAAAGGCTTTGTCGATGATAGACTGAAAGAAGGCGTGGATTATATCAAGCTCATGCACGAGAGCGGTCTGCTCATGGGCCAGCAGTTCAACATGCCCAGTATTGAGCTGCAGAAAGCGGTGATTGAACAAGCCCACAAGAACAGCTTGATCACTGTTGCTCATGCCCTGTCAAGACAGGACACGATCGACATCTTAGATGCCGGTGTTGATGGGCTCACACATCAATTCTGCGATCAGCCTCCAACACAACAAGTGATAGACGCATACAAGCGGAACAACGCGCATCTCAATCCTACCTTGGCGGCTTTGGGCTCGTTGACGATGGAGGGAAAAGAGACTCAAGAGAGATTCGCTCACGACCCGCGAGTCCAACATCTCCTCCCCGAAGAAGCAAGACACCGTGTGTGTGCCTGTATGTCGATGTGCAAAGTCAAGGGCGCAACTGTTGAGTATGCGTATGAGACTGTGCGGCAGTTGAAGGCCGCTGGAGTCGCCATTCTCATGTGAGTGTAAATTGAGGATCTTGCACCACTATTGATCCACTGACTCTCTCATAGCGGGTCTGATTCTGCCGGACCAGCTGTTGGCACGGCATGGGGCCTCAGCGTTCATCACGAACTCTATCTGTTCGTCAAGCACTGCGGCTTCTCTCCAGCAGAAGCTTTACGAGCCGCGACATACCTCAACGCGGAGCGCTTCAAATTCGCTGATCGTGGTAAGATCAAGGCGGGTCTAAGAGCTGACTTAGTGTTGGTGGAAGGCAATCCACTGGAGGACATTGATGCCACGCTCAACTTGAGGGGAGTTTGGAAGGAGGGAGTGCTGTGTAGCACATATGCTAATGTGGTGTGAGGTTTGTCGACCACTCGTCTTTTCTCATAATTGTAGCCATTTGGATGACGCTATTTAGGTGTGTAGCATTCGAATCGGAACTGATAATTGTACCTCGACGTGGAATTGGGGGTATAGACCTTGTGCACGGAGTCGTAGCTGACATATGGAGACATTGGTGAGTTTCTAGGCCCGACCAGGCGTCGAGGAGAGAGAAAAGAAGAACAGAGGTGATCATGTACGAATATCGTGAATATCTTCAGTTCCATGCATGTGTTGGGTTGAGAGAAGTAAGGGTTCGACCCTAAACTTGTATATGCTTGGCGGCAACCTTGCGAACTTCTGCCCGCGAAGCTCAAGCACATGTCGCGCGCAACGAAGCGAACCAGAAGAGACAACCTCACCACCTGCAGCCTCGCTCGACTCATTACACCTACCTCGAGCCGTAGAAACTTTCTCTTCCACAACAAAACCAACAAAAACCCACAAAATGTCGCACCGTCAAGGAGGAGGCCGCAATAAGGTCCTTCTGCCTCCAATCAACTTCATCTTTAAACTGCTGCAGCAACACTCCACGGTGCAGATCTGGCTCTATGAGCAGCTGGGTATGCGTATCGAGGGAAAGATTCGCGGCTTCGACGAGTTCATGAACCTGGTCATCGACGATGCGGTGGAAGTCAAGCAGAGCACAAAGCACGATCCCAACCCGCAAGATGGGCCCAACGGCGGCAGGAGAGAACTCGGTATGTACAACTCTGAAAATTGTGCGAGTACGCTTAGAGGAATTTTGACCTGACAGTCGTGAAACAGGCCAGATTCTGCTGAAGGGCGACAATGTTGCGCTCATCCAGGCGCTGGAGTAGAGGAGGCATGCAGGAGCTGGAGAGACATGATTTTACGGACGGCAAACATGCTGCCGGTTCGTTACAAAAAAGACGCATTGTGGCGTACTCGCGATCGCGAAAAGCGGTCAGAGCAAGGCGCGATACATGCGCACCAAGCGCAAGCCCATGACAGGCGGATACAGAAGAATTAGGAAAATGGAAGACCAGCAGCTGTGGATGAAGCTACCGCAGATTGCTGGCATTGCGAGCGCTGGAGTTCCGGCGCATCTGGCACTTTCCTCGGGAAAATGTGAGCCTCTCGCACGCCTACTACATATACCATGGTTCGTAGCGCTTATGACAAAAGATGAAGATTTCAAGTTCAAGACCGTACACTACCATCGCCGACCGCGACAGCGTCTACCTTCCAATCCCACTCGGCCGTGGGGATCTTGTGCTCTTGCCCGAGGATCTGTTCAGTCAGGCAAAGGCCGACTTGTGGTGAAATCAGCTACTGGAGCATTCTTGCTTTGCGCGGAAGAGTGGACTCACCGAGGTATGGTTTTGCGCGTCTGCCTTGCGAGCAGAAACGTGTGAGGAAAGCGTCATAGAATCCTGCGCCATGACCCAAACGATCCAGATGTGTATCAAAAGCCACGGCGGGCACCACCACCAAATCTAAGCCACCAACATTGCCATCGCTCACGCCATCAGGAATTTTGTCATCCGCGAGCGTCAACCCCTTACCGCCCATGGCGTTCTCTCTGTCTCCAACACTGTCTGCACTTAGACTGGGAATGCCCCACGCGTCTTTGCTCAGCCCGTCGTACTCTGACTCTGAACTAAGACGAAGCAGGTCCATGACTTTCCTAGGCTTGCCACCACCGACTTCGACATCACCAGTTGGTGCGTACAAGAATGGCACAAAGACTAGCTTTCCCGAGCGAAGAGCATTTCTGACCAGCAGATCTGTTTGCGCCTCAGCTGCAGGCATGGAGAGGTAGATGCTTAGTAATTTTGCTTGCTTGTATTGGTCCAAGCTAAGGATGACCTGCTGTGCTTGCTCCGATTGCGTGGCGATCTCGTTCTCGCTGAGCGAGGAGAGTCGCGATTTGATCTCCTTTCGCAGGGCTTTCTTTGCTGCTTGCGCTTCTGTTGTCATTGTGCAATGTCGGTGCAAGACTGTGATGGGTTTGATAGTTTGTAGTTGACGAAATATAGATTGAGAAGTGCTGTGATTGAACGAGCGCTGCATGGGTGTGGACGATGGTGAGATATTGTCAGGCTTGCCAGTACGTAGGCGATTGAAACACAATATTCATTCAAAGACTACGATCAAGATAACATGTGCGATGTGAGTCTGCGCTCAGTCTCCACTTGGACATGACACGGGCGAGCAGAGGCCAAGGATGAATGCCGCTTCCTCTCAAGATCTGGGGATGCGATGCGCTAGCGCCGTCTATTTGGAGAGGGCATTGCGACGCCAGCGTTTGTGCCGCCCTGCCACACCCAACGCTCGCATCGTCACACACAAACACCAACCCACCGTACCCTACACAATTGCGCCTATCCGTCTTCGCAGTCGCAGTAAAACACCATGAAATACTCTCTTGCTGGCGTCGCAGGCCTCGCCGCCTTCGCGACAGCACAAGGCACCTGGCCTGGCGATATAGTGGGCACGTGGAGCACCAAGTCCAACAAGACTCTCACCGGCCCGGTATGACATGACCAGCGTGCTCTTACTGCTTTCTTGTACTGACAAGCTCTCACTAGGGCTTCTACGACCCTCTCAATGACGAGTTCATCGAGCCTGAGCGCACCGGCATCTCCTACTCTTTCACCCAGGATGGCTACTACGAGGAGGCCTACTACCGCGCCATTTCGAATCCACAGAACCCTTCATGTCCCAGTGGAATGATGCAGTGGCAGCACGGGAAGTGGGTGAAGAACGCGGATGGAACTTTGAACTTGACGCCTCTCGCCGTCGATGGCAGACAACTGCTGAGCGAGCCTTGCAACGGCAAGAACGCTGTGTACACACGCTACAACCAGTCGGAGGAGTTCGAGGTAAGTTGTGTATTAATCTCTATAGCCCAGGATAACACGAATACTGACTGTATGTGTGCTTGCAGAGATATGAGCAATTCATCGACCCCTACCACAACATCCCACGCCTGAATCTTTACAGATTCGACGGCTCTCCCTTGAACCCGATGTACCTCGCCTACCGCCCGCCCCAGATGCTGCCAACAACCACCCTTAACCCTCTTCCGACTGCTACCGCAACGGCTACCGGCAAGAACTCGAAGCGTGGCCTCGACGCAGAAGTGCCCCTCGACTGGAAGCTCAAGCTTGAGCCTCAGAGCAAGCACATGGTGCAGCACATCAACGCCGACAGACTGTGGTGGTTCGGCCTTGGCTTGACTGGTGTCGGTGGACTGTTGTACATGGGCCCGAGGAGAATGGGCATTCACCTTTAGGAAGCTTTGGGATCATGATAACAATGGCGGGACTGTGAACATGTACAAACAGCATTTATCAGGCGTTTTGGGGTTAATGCGGGAACTTCAGTCAAACCAGAGACTATTTGCTAATATTGTTAAAACCGGAACTTTTTCATTTTCAACAGTTGGCTTTCCAACTACTCACTGCATAATGCTAAAACAGCTTCATAATTAAAAGCTCAGTCGGCTAAGGCCAAAGCAAGCCGGTCGTACAATCATACAATCATGCCTTCAATATAGCACAACTTCCTTTCGCCACTCCTAGACGCACGCAGTCGTGCATCCTTCATGTCGAACCAACATCCGACGCTTTCCAATTCGTGGTGTTTTTCGCCACCTGATGATACGCAGATTGCGCATTCTTAAGTCACTAAACGCGAAAGTGAACAGCATCGCAATCAGTGCTTTTGAGTAGTCCAGGAAAACTTCCTTCACTATCTCGTCTGGCACAGCACTAACAGCCTCTCACTTGTTTACACTACGTGCATGCAGCGGAAGTGTTTTCTGTTTGTCGCTTCTACCGCTCTTGCGATCGCCGGCTTTCGTAGCTTCGTGCAACTCACGACCAGCTTGCAGGTCGGCTTGCGGGTAGGCGTCTGGGACGGCAATGGGTGCTGGCCTATTCGAGCGGGCCAAGGTTGGCCCCTTAGTCTTGATGGGCTTGAGAGTAGAAGCATTCGGCGATACGGGACTGGTGAAAGGGTCATGGCGCTGCTTGCTTGCCCTCTTGCTCTGCATGCCTACGGCGTCGCCTGAGTACGTGGACAGGTCAGCGATCTCGGTCATTGTTGCAGCTGTCCGGCCTCGCTGCTGCTCCGCTTTCTTGAGTCCGACGAGTCTGCCGTAGAACTCGTCGTCGAACCCAATGCACTCGAGATACTCCCACCACAACCTAAGGCCTTTATCCTCGTCCGTGTCGCTGTTGTCCCACATCCCCATGAGCGCGCTTTCTGTCAGCAGAGTGACTTTCAGTTGTGTTTCTTTCTTCCACTCTTTCAGCTTGAGAGCGTAGCTCTCCAGAGCAAGAGAAACGCGCTTCTCGAGCACGCGCTCTGGATCATCTGGCTCTGTCACACCGGTGGTGGGCGACGCAAGTGCGGAATCAGTAGGAATTGGACCGGTGTAGGGCGACGGCGGCCAGAAGTGAGCGACCAGCTGCTCTGTGATCCAAGCTGGACGATGCGGGTCTGCGAGCTGTTTCGCCCAGTACTCAAGCACACGAGCTGGGACATGCTGGAAGAGGTCGGAGTACGACAGCTTGTCGCTGTAGCGCGGCTGGCTGTACTGGCCCATGTAGGTGTACCCTTCTCCTGGTTTCAGGCAGACAAACACGGGAACGTTAGCGTAGTCTTCTACACCCACAATGTCGCCTTGGGGTGTCAAGCTGTCGTTGAAGAGCGCTGTGAGCTTCGCGCCGTGCTGTCCTGGGAATATCGGAGCGAAGGGCTCGAAGTGACCCTCCAGCAGCCAGTACGTACGTCCCTGCAAGAGCCGAGAAGGGGAGTCGTTGCGTGAGTAGTACAGACCAGGTGAGTACTGATTTCCTCCCAAATGGCCGACCAACTCTTCCCAAGTGAAGGTTTCGTTGTTGGACGATGAGATGTCCAATGGAGTGAGCTGAGCGATGGGGTGCGGCAGCCATTTTGCTTCCTTGACGGCACTGATCTGGTGCGCCAGCTCGTCGTTGGCTTGTGATACATGTGCCTTTGGAGACTGTTGCTCATTCATTGCAGGGTCACTTTGCTGCGGTTCTGCTTCAGTGTAGACGGTGTCTTCCGAAGTCTCGCTGCCGTTGAACATCTGGGTGGCACCGTGACCAGCATCGAGCTCGAACGCGCCGGTACTCTCATGATGCGTCGTGTTAGGACTAGCAGTCAACTCCAGCATTTGCGGGCCATCATAGATTCTTTGTTGTTCGATGAACTCAACACGCTCACGCAAGCGTTTGGCGTACAGCTCCTGGCTCTCTGCCTCAGCGAGAAGCTTAGCAGCCATCAAGGAAGAGACTTTACTCTCGTCGCCGAGCTTGGCAGTCACGAGGTGGGAGATCATGGTTTGCTCTTTGTCGGCTGCGACAAAGCGGGCGTTCAGATCCTCGTAGTGCTTTTTGGAGGCACGTAGGCTGGAGGTGACAGCTTGGAAGTCACTGCGTAGGACGGACTTGAGGTTGTTAATCTCCAGAGCGTTTCGCTCGCTTCGCTCCGTAGTTGCGCGAGCTGTGCGCGTGGGTGAGTGATCATGATTGAGCATGTTGCGCGAGTATGTCGCGGTATGGTTGTTGTTGGCCTGGACACGAGGGGGAACAGTGTAAGTTGTGAACTCACTGCGAGGTTGAAAGGTTGATGAGCCTGGCGAGGGACGCACAATATGTGGTGCTGAACTCAGACTGGTGGTGGGTTCTGTTTGGCGGGATGCTGCCTTTGCAGAGTCGGTTGCCGGCATAGCTGTAAGGTGCAGAGAATGGATCATCGCACCGAACCGATGATACAGAGAGAGTGAGGTTGCTGCAAAGACTTGACCAAGGAGGAGGTGGTTGTGAAGGAAAGTGGTTGTTCGAGAATAAGATGCCGAGAGAGGTTTAGTGTCATGTGGCAAGATAGTGGTGGCCTTTGACATATGACAGTTCGATCCGCCGATCATGGACCGGGCACGTGAGTTATGTGAAACAATTACAGTCAATGAAGTGAGGCTTTGAAAGAACGAGGGGATACTGCCTGTTACACGTTGAGCAGAATATTGTTGTGGTGTTCCTAGATCAAGGCGAGCTAAGTATTGCAACCTGATCGCTCACTCTTGCACAAATTCGTTTGGGATCGAAAGAACCTGGACGAAGATGTAACAACAGCTTTGGCGTCATTCATTTAGTCTGTGTTCACTCATTCATCGGCGAGCTGAATCACAAGACGCGATCCGCGGGGAACCAACAACCTGCCCCTGGAAACTGCCTCACAGGTCTTCAAGCGGTCTTCTTCTTGAAGAAACGACTCGTGTCTCCCATCGGGAAACTAAATCCTAGCGCTTCCTGACACATGAGGTTGCCCAAAGTGTAATATCCGAGCATCCCAGAGGCGAATGCGAATGCTCCGCCCGCTTTGTTGACGGCAACAGCTGTGTCGACCAACCCATCTGCATTGAGGAAGTAGCCTGCCGAGACCAAAGTGAAGGCGAATTGAACTGTGAAAAAGATTCCAAAATACACCACGTTCAACGGTGCTGATCCAATGAGGAAGAAGAAATTGAACACCGACCACACTGTTGTAATGATTAGCGTGATGATGCCAACAGTAAGTTTGGCAGGAAAACATACTCAATACGAAAAAGCCAAGTGCATTGTTGTACCCAACCGTGTCAGCACCGCCATAGGCTTCAGCTACCCCGAAGAAGGGAGTCACGATAAATCCGAAGCCAAGGTAGAACAGGCCGAATGCACTGAGAACCGTGTAGGCGTACGTGTTGCCCAGTACAATCTCCCACTGCGCGGAGATAACCATGCCGATGCCTGCCACGCCAAAGAAGTTGCCTATGAAAGCGTTTGTGACTGACAAGTCTCGCCACCCCATGAGCGCGAAAGACAGAGTCGTAAGCGTGGTCGCAAAGGCTCCGATGGCAAGAGCTGTAGGGCTGCCAAGTTGTGCCTTGATGGTGATGGGTACGGGTATGTATTGAACGTTGAGAGTGCCATTGGTTGAGTTTGGAGCTGAGCTTGAGGCGCTTGCACTGTGTCCACCAGCCAATTTCTCATAGAAGTCTTGGTTTGTTGTGATGTTGCGCAAGCCTTCCAGCTGCTCAACTCGATTGGCGTCTGTCATGTTCAAAAACCCGGGAATGGACGTCCCCACTCTGAAGACTCAATGTTGGTTATTCGAGGATAGACGAGTACCGTGTGGGTCTGAAGGATCAATAAGACGACGCGTGAGATGAACAGGGAGATCGGAGCGACCCAAAGACGCCTACATCGCTTTATAGACCGCTGGAGATAACCTACAAATTACCGCAGCGACGATGTGTCATGCCTAACGGGCCGCCATCTCAGTAACCTCGCTGGTCATGCGAGGTTCGCACTGGACGCCGGGTTGGCAGTGGTCGCGATGCGTGACGATCGCAGCATTGGCAATCTGCGCGTGGAAGCACGCAATCCGCGGGAAAGGATCCAAGAATGCAACCCGGCTGTACTGCGTTCGAGTACTGAGGCATCATCAAGGTGAGTTCGTTGAGAAAGCCATGGGCGCAATCCACATGCTGGTCGATTTTAGCTTCAAAATGACTTCCGGTGGTGTGTTTGTGTAAAGTGCGTAAACCAGAAGACAAATGGCGTGACGGTGTAGACCGTGCCTCGCGGCTGCCCTCGTGCTTTCCCTGAGAAAGCGTAGAAATTGCTAGAACCTTGCGATATCACGGTGTCGGCAGATTTGAGCGCGGGTCCATGATAGAAGAAGTCCTCACTGTAGCCCTTCTATAATAGTACTCAAGGAGATGTTTGTGATCTCAAAAAACAAACCTCGGGATATGAGGGCAACCTCGGCTTGCATCCCCGCAGTGAGTGAGCATCTGGCATCCAAAGATGTTGTATAGTACAACTTGCTGATGGCCATCTGCACTTTGTGTCTCTTACAAACAAAAGGGCAACATATCTGCGCAGCGTCGATCCTATTAGATCACATCACCCGAAGCTGCAAGTGAGGATGTCCAAGCCAAACTTCGAGCTCCCCGAGCCTTCGGGCAAGTACTGCGTTCTTTCATACCCAGCACCTGGCGTCTTACTTGTTCGCTTGAACAGACCGAAAGATCTCAACTGCATCAACCAGGATGGCCACGCTGAACTTGACAAAATCTGGTCATGGCTTGACGCCGAGCCTACTCTCAATGTTGGAATCATCACAGGCACTGGAAGAGCTTTCTGCGCTGGAGCTGATCTCAAAGGTAAGCCAATGGCTGAGTGTTGCAGCGAACAAGTTCAGCCTCAAAGCATCTGCTAATCCGCAAGATAGAGTGGAACACGATGAATTCCTCCAAGCAGTCAAGACCCATGCCACCTTCAGGCTTCGGTGCTCTTTCGCGACGCAGTGGCCGCAAGCCTATCATCGCAGCAGTCAACGGTCTAGCTTACGGCGGTGGCACCGAGCTTATCGTCAATTGCGATCTTGTGATTGCAGCCAAAAAGGCTACCTTTGGCCTGCCTGAGGTCAAGCGCGGCGTCGTCGCAATCGCAGGTGCTCTGCCCAGAATCGTGCGCACGATAGGCAGGCCTCGGGCTATGGAGATGGCGCTCACAGGGAGAGTCGTGCCCGCACAGGAGGCTTACGAATGGGGTCTAATTAACAAAGTTGTTGGTGATGGTGAGGGTGAAGTCGTAGCTGCTGCTGTCGAATATGCGAAGATGATCGCAGAAAACAGTCCCGATGCTGTGATTGTTAGCAGAGAAGGCATCAAGATGGGCTGGGAAGGCGTCGGTGCCGAAGAAGGAAGCAGGCTTTTGGTCGAGAACTGGTATCCGAGATTGACAGCTGGTGAGAACATCAAGGAGGGCGTGAGGGCATTTGTTGAGAAGAGAAGGCCGCAGTGGAAGGCGGCAAAATTGTGAGGGTGGTGCATCAACATTCAGATCAAAGTTCATAAGTTCACGTCCATATCGGGCGCCGCAAAAGCTCCAAGTGAGAAGTTATTGTGCTATAATATCTCTTCCCCGAACTTTGCCACGCCACACTGTCTATATGGGGCGTCGCTGCTCTTCACTTCTCGCTCTATATCTGCCACCTCAACAGTTTCTGATTTCTAGCGACGCAAAAGACACAGCGATTAATCAACCACAAATCTTCGGTGCAACGCAATCATACACCTCGCCCGGGCACATCACACCACCCTAAATCGAATACGCGCCGAGAGCTCAATTCGTCACACCACTACCATCTCACTTTAGGATCTAGGATAAACGAAACACGCGATCAAGATGTCGCTCTACACAATCTCGGACCTCCCTCGCATGTCTCGTGAGAAGCTCGCCACCCTTGTGCGCTCTAAGTGTTCCAATCTAGCAGTTATCGACGTGCGAGATAGCGACTATATCGGCGGTCATATCGTTAATGGCATCAATGCGCCCACACACACTCACGACTATCGCATGCCCGAGCTTGTCCGCACACTCAAAGACAAAGAGATTGTCGTATTCCACTGCGCTCTCAGCCAGCAGCGAGGCCCAAGTTCTGCGCTGAGGTATCTAAGGGAAAAAGAGCGCCTACAACCTCTCGACGATAAGGCTGCAAGCAACGCGAAGGCTGATGCGAGCGCAGAGGGCATCAAAGCGGATGCTAGTGCTGATAGAGAGGGTGTTGTGAAGAACAGGCAGACTGTTTACGTGCTCGAAGGCGGGTTTGTAAAGTGGCAAGAAGTGTGAGTGTCCCTCTCTTCTATATATCTGCCCTCCTTTATAATAGCGCTAACTATAGCATAGATACGGCGAAGATAAAGAGCTTACAGAAGACTATGCGAAAGATATCTGGGAATTCGGCTACTAGATTTAGCTCGACTATTCTTGTATTTAGTTGATTCTACCGGTCATATGCATCATAGTCGTATTACAATGTCTCCAAGCTTCTCCGAGCTAATAGCATTGTAGTAGCTATCAACAGCCATGTCTGTCTGCCATTACACGCAAGGATAGAACATTCTACGAATACTGTTCATAGGAAGCTAAGGATATAAGAGGTGTTTTCCAAATCATGATGTGGTTTTCTTAATAGAAACCTTCCTTTATAGAGTCATCTCGCTTCTGCATAAGTCCTAGAGCTGTATCACACTACATGCTATGCATGCTTGATGTGTTTAGAAGGCCCATACACTCTTGAAAGTGACTACCACTTTGGTGCCCTTCTCGAGGTTAAGCTAGGAATATTTGTTAGAACTTGTATAAGCAATTGATATTAGATTCTGTTTCTATAACTCAAGATAGGTATTCTGCTGCTCGCTCTCTAAGACGTCACGAAAAAAGTTCGGCTGTATGGCTCGAGCGTATCAGCCAGCTCAGTCCCACACTGAGTCTCAGCCAGCTCGCATGTCCCCGAGCTACTCAGCCTATACAATTGAGCGCACCAGAGCAGCTCACCGCTATACACTAAAATAGGAATCTCGCGATATTTAGTATTCTTGCTATCGTTGATAATTATATCTACTTTAAGAAACTCGAATTAGCTAGCTACGAGACTTATATCATATAGAATAGCACTCGCAAACAATATCGCTTTTTGACATTTGATGAACAAGGGATGCCGTGGAGAGTATACTCAAGCATAGTGTCGGAACTTTTCACCACGTGACCCGCCCACGTGATCCCCCACACGTGCTTCTAGAGGTCACTCTTTCTTTAAGTTAGGATCAATAGTAGTAATTATGCTACGAAGTACAATAGAGGCCTTCGGAAAAGAACTTGAAACATCAATAGCACTCACAATAGGACGTAGTAAGTAATGCATGCCTCTAGGAGCTCTGAACGGTAGTTGAAAGTGACCAATATTAGGTAGCGAGGCATTGAAAGAGAAGCTAGTAAAAATTTACGTAAGTGATAGTAGTCGGACGAGACTCTAGACAGCGCTGATGAACATTGCTAGATCACTATACTATTAATTTACGAAGAGTAATACTGCTTTAGGAAAAGAACGTGCGAGTGAGTAGGTAAATGATTGTTAAGGGCGATAATAGCAGAGTCATCATATGATAGAGAAACAATACGAAAGTGAGGAAGGGAGCGCAGTAAGCATAACGACAATAGGCCTCTTAATAGCACATGATATTTTAGTTACGAAGGTGAGCTAGCTCTTCGTAACTAAACAGTCAGCTATTGTTAAGAGCATGACAATGAGCTTAAGGTAATATATCACTCTCTTCCTTCCTACTTCGACTCTCTCTCGCTCTTTCAAACATCACTACCACTACCACCACCACCACCACCACCACTACCATGTCGATCCCTAGCGGATGCGCAGTAGGGTTGCTGTCGTTTGTCGAGGTCAGCGCGCGCAGAGCTGAGCACCTGGCTAGGCGTGTTGCGCGCGGTGAGAGTAAGAGTGGTTTGAACCGCAGCGCTCTCCGTGACTCGCAGATGTACGTACTTAAAGCTGATAATTCGAGTTCTTTTACGAAGCTTGCGCTCTTCTTTCGTAACAGAAAGCTGATATTCTATATAGTGATATCCTGCTCGTTCGCTGCTTTAATCGCGACCTCTTGCGCGCTGTTGCCCTCAGCAGAGCGTCGTTTGCTACTGCTGCTGCTGCTGCTGCACTACCGCCTGCTGCTGCTAGAGAAGAAGAAGAAGAAGAAGAAGAAGACGACGACGATAATGCTAGCGGCTTTATACTGCAGTTCTACGACAACGACGACGACGACGACGATGATGAGATGGGTGCGCCTGCTGCCGCTGCTGCTGCTGCTGCTGCTGCTGCTACTGCGCCTATAGCGCTATAAGGCCCTCGCCGCCCTAGCCGTCCGAAAGGGACTAGCACGTTTGTCTACCAGCAGTAAGTTTTTCGAGCTTGTTTGAGCGAGCGTAGCTAACGTTTTTATAGCCCAGAGGCGCAGAATGAGTGGTGGTCCGTCCGCGAAGCGCAATAGGCGTCTGCCTCCTAGGGAGACCTTTATAGGTTCTCAAATATTGCTCGCGCGTAAGAGTAGGGACAGTCGCGCGCTCTAGCATGCCAGCATTGTTAGAATGCCCCTTCGGAGAAGAATTGCAGTTGTGAAGGTAGGGAACTTACTTAGTTATGACGAAGCTCGTCCGCCTTCCTCTTACGGGATTCACGGACTTGCTGAGCAGTCCTTTCGCGGCATGTAAGGCAGTTCTTAGTCTGCCTACTGTTCTTCGTAAAGTTATTAACTAAGAAGGTTTGAAAGCATAGAGAACAAACTACTGATGCTATGGTTGTTTACTTACAAAGGGTAGCTCGTAGTTGTTAGTTATTATACAGGAGAGAAAGGGTTGTTTTACAGTTAGTCCTGCTACTTAGTTTACGAAGGGGGATAGGCATTGATTTACGAAGGCTGCTAGTAGTTATTTTACGAAGAGCTAGGTGAAAAGTAAAGATATGATAGCAGGAGTTCTTTTACGAAATGCTATATGTACTTCGGAGAAGAATGAAGAGATTTCAGGTTGTAGGGTAGGGAACACGTGTTAGGATCACGTGTTGTTACATTTTCAACTTCCAATCAGCGTGCGACTTTGAGGAACCAATCAGAACCCAGTATTGGGCTGGACCCTGTAAATTTTCGTAGTAGTATAGTCGGAACAAGTTCCGACAATAACGTATAGTAAATATCATAGGTACGATTTTTGAGGAACATACTAATTATAGGACATAGAGAGAGTGTAGAGCAGTTAGTACTAGTATCTGCTTCGCAGGTTACGTTAGTTGTAACAGTTATATAGCATAAACAACATCTGGCATTTATACTACTACTATAATGCCTATACTATCACTCCTTATATGGTATGAGATACTGCGTAATGCTCACAGTCGCTAGTACAAGCTCTGCGTACGTCTTGTCCCCCTTCTTCGCATTTGTAGTAGTAATATCCGCGACTAACCTCTTAAATATATCCTTGTCAAAAATACGCTCTTTTAGCTCTATACCACTCTCTGCCCAGACCTACGCCTACTATAGATACCTGCCTTCTGCATACCCAACCGCTAAAGCAACCTTCTCTTTAATCGCTGCCTAAGTAGTATCGCCCTTTAGGTCGCTTTTGTAGAGGAGTGCTTGCCTTAGTTCTAAGGCTTTTAAGGCAGCATCGTCGATTTGAGACAGGTCCGAATCTATATAATAGCATTAGCACTATATCGACGTAGTAGCAGAGCAGTTAGTAAGCCACCTTAGCTGGAACCTTCGCCTGTAGCATTATCCTTGGCCAGTGGTGGTAGGGGTTAAGACTCAAGCTGAGACTCAGTTCGAGTTGCTTGGGTGGCGCATCGGCATACAGTAATGTCTTCTGGCTGCTTTTTGCGAGCAGCTGCTTTAGTTCTGCCTTTTTTAGTAGGCATACTGCTTCGCTGAGTCTTAGGCTCAGTCTGACATCGCTTGCGAGACTTATTAGCAACTAGTCGGACCTTGGATTAGACAGTAGTTGGTAGCAGATCAGCTGGTAGGTCGTCATAGCTTACTACTCTTTCGCTATTAACAGTCTTAGCCTGAGTCTTAGTATGCTGCGCTTAGCTGTCCCTCACCCATAGGTCTGGCCTATCCGCATTGTCGATAATCGCTTGGCTGGTCTGACTCTGAGACTTATGCTAGGACTTAGATGTACGATTATGCCTTCTACTAGGCGTACTAATTGCAGAGTCGTTCGACTGGGGAGGGGAGCTGAGTCTGCATAGAGCCCTTATAGACTATATATCCTCCTAGGGCTATTTGCTTATTAATAGGCTGCTGAACAGTAGTTGAAGCTGCGCAGCATCTTCCAGCATATTATTATCATCCGACTCTAGCCTATCTAACGTATTAGCAAAGATACTTAGGTTAGTGTTTAATCCTTGTATCGAGTTATCTAGTACATTATCTAAACCCTTAAAGACTTACTTCGTAATGATCTCTAGAAGTCTCTTCCGCCTCTTAATGCTCTGTTGCTCGAACAGCTGCATCTTATGCACAAATATCGCTTCGATGTCACTAGGCTCTACTGCGCAGTATGTTAGTTCGCTAATATTGTTCGTTCCTTTAGAACCTCTCGACTAGCCATCTAGGAAGTAATAGACGCTTGCGCACATGCTAATTAGCATAAACGCATTCACATCTATAAACAGTTCGGAGGTATCTGCATTTATGCCGATAGCAGTTACTATGCCTTTCCTGAAGAATGCCTAGCAGATCGCCTTAATGACTATCTTACCCTGCTAATGAGACGACTAGTATGTATTAGTTTTGGTAACTAACGCTCGAGGGCTGCCTACCTATAGTCCTAGTCCCTTCAACTCGAATATAGAGTCATACAGCTAGTCTGTCGCCTAGTATTGCTATGCCTCTGTGTCTTCGAATCGTATATCTGCTTCGCCTTTGATTGCTACTTTGATCGCATTGTTGGTTTTGTTCTTATAGAATCTTAGTGCCTTGCAGAGCTAGCACAATTAGCTAACATCACATTAAGCACAGCAGTCTTTACCTTCTTCGCAAGCTCCTTCGTTAGCTCTCTAGGAATAGCGAGGCTGATGCATTTATCTATCCTTGTCTGGTCTTCCCTTACTACTACCTATAACCGTTTCGTTATAGCATCAACCTATAGCTTATCGTATGTAGTAGGGTATGCAGATGCACACCCTCTGCTCTCTAATAATGCTATTGTAATCAGACATTATCGCGTGGCTATATAGGTTGCTACCTCTGTCTATAGGATGTCTTTCTACTCTATAGCAGGCATCTGTTCGTATTGTGATAATATAGGTATGCTACTTATGTAAGGCGCAATTACGCAGTATTGCTTCTAGGCACTAGTCTGAGAGTTAGGCACTCTAGACCTGCTATAATAAGGGGATGAGCCCTGTGGGATCGTAAGTATAGTAGGGCTATCCTTATAATAACGAGAGGGCTTACTGAAAAGTATAAAGCACCAGACAATAGCTCCGTATACCTATCGCCATCTCCGTCGCTGCCTGACTTGTTGCTATTGTCATCGAACGATGCTCTGCTAGTAGCAATATACCTCCTTTGGCTCATCTTTAAACTGTCTTAGGTTGTTCGCTTAAGCAGTCGCTAATTAATTGATTTACGACTGTACGCTGTTCGGACCTGTGTTTAATGCTCTGCTAGTGATAGATACAAATGTTATAGGTTCGTTACTGTTTATTAATACGATAGAATGCATATTACAGCACGCGACGACAGGCGACTCCTAAGAATAGTATAGCTTCGCCTGCTAAGCTGCTCTTGCTTACTACCTAGGAAGCCAGGTTCTAGCGACAACAATAGTCGTGTATTACTCTGTTACAGCATCTTTAAAATAGCTAATATCTTTTATGCGCCCTCCTTTATAGTATAGTAGCATTATACCAATTTTTTGTAATACTCCTATAGTCGTTGTAGGGATAATATAAGTATAAAGGTGGTATTCTCTACACTATACCTAGTCGTGTATAGGAAGGGCATAGGTAGCTGCTTTACTCCATCACCGACATCTCGGCCGTGCTATCCCTATATCACCTTAGTATCTTATTAAAGGTACGCAGCGGCTATAAGTATCATGTATAAGCTCCTCAGTACCAAATAATGTATATAGCGCTCGTGGTGTGGCTGCAAATATGTCAATTTCCTGCTACTTTGATGCTGCTACACGCTAAGTAAGAGGATACTAAGTCTTAAGCTGAGACTCAGCTCTCCGCTTCCGCTGCTAGCGCGCCCTGCTCGAGGAGGCTCAGTCCTAGCTAGAGACTTAAGTTAAGGGTTAGAGTGCCCTTTTATAATACCATTTCCTAAATATCTACTGCTATAGAGCCCCAATTGTATTATAATTTATATTTCAGACACTGCATATATATCAGCTTATTTACTACTGATTATAAATAGCTGCGCGCATACGCGCGTATACTGTCACGGGGCGACAGCTGGGAGCATTCAGCTGCGTAGCCGCTGAGGTAAAGAAGCTCAAAAGACTAGGATGTAAGACCGGTTGTCTTACATTGCTCGCGCATATGTAGCTAGATCGGATGTTCGGACGGATGGACGGATGCTCTCAGCTTCTTGCCTGTGACATATACATATCGATGTTATAAGACGCCAAATTATCGAGATCTGCATAGTAGTCCTATGTTATATTTTAAACCCTCGCGTAACTAACAGGCACAATCACTATAGAGTTATTATAACTATTAAACTGTAATCAATCAGTGACACTAGTAGCTACTGCTAATCCTAAGATACAGAAGAATAAATAGCAGTAGATCAGGAGAACTTACAAAACAAGAAGACCTTACCCTTTTTGTAGTGTATAAATCAATCGATATAAGGTATTATCTCAACTAATCTAGCAATTGCTAGCCCCCTTACGCACAACAGAACAGATATAAGGCCTATCTCTCCTGCTAGTAATAGGCCTTAAACCTGTTCGAAGACTCTAGCCTCGAACTTACTACTTAAGGCTTAAGGTTATGCCAGTCAATGTATCTATAGTGTACTCTATCTTTGGCTCGCCTCTACAGATGCACCTAAACTTCTGCTCGGAGTCGCGCTTAATAGCATTAGTTCGCTCCGTAAAATGAGCATTGTTAGAGTAGAGTAGGTAGCTAGGGAGTTCGTAATAGTAGAGCTAGTGCAGGACAGTATTCTGTATGCTCTTATCGATGAGCACATAGCAGTCACAGCTGTCGATGTACCAATAGATGATACAAGTGCTCTGTCCGTCGAGGAACACAGTAGTGCGTAGTAAATAGGCTTGTATTTCGTCCTTGCTATTATAGACATTATCCTATATAATAAAGCCTACGTTTAAGCCCTTATAGTCGCCTATCGCTAGGACGATCATTCCTCTAAGCTGGATCTAGTCAGTATTGTATTAATGCGCGAACATTAGTATATCTTACCTTGTCTCCTACAAGAATAGCACTGTCGTTACTAAGCTCGTCAGAAAAGCAGCGAAGGAGCTCGAGTGCTTCCTCTGTCCTAGCCATGTTTCGGCTTGACGTAGTTGATGATCTTCTCCTCCCTGCAAGGTTGCGTACGCGGATTAAGAGAGGAGTCTGGATAGGGAAGAGGATTAAGTGGCTAGCATTACTATATATAGTATGGTTATGTAGTGGCATAGTAGGTAAGGGAGGGTCGCTTATCATTAGTCTGCAGAAGTAGTCTTGGGTATAAGAGTCAGTATACTAGGCTAAAGGGAGTTATAACATACGATAACTTACTGGTAGGCAGCCTATAGGATGTTGTTATAGATATGATGCAGTAGAGTAGTGTGTGTTTGCCTTAGATGATAGTAGTAACAGTCGCAATAGCGTCGTCTTAGCGATTAACAGGCAAAAGGCTGTATGCCTCACCTACTAAAGCATATGAATCTTCAATACGCCCATTTAGCCTCAGAATCAGCGCTGAGACTTAGCTTCAGTCTCAGAATTCGGCGTAGATATAGCACGTGAAAACTCACTTCGTCAGTCCAGCCTCAGAATCAGCGCTAAGACTCAGCTTCAGTCTCAGAATTCGGCGTAGATATAGCACGTGAAAACTCACTTCGTCAGTCCAGCCTCAGAATCAGCGCTAAGACTCAGCTTTAGTCTCAGAATTCAGCGTAGACATAGCATGTGAAAACTCACTTCGTCAGTCTCAGAATCAGCGCTGAGACTCAGCTTCAGTCTCAGAATTTAGTGTAGACATAGCACATAAAGACTCACATCGTTAGTCTCAGAATCAGCGCTAAGACTCAGCTTCAGTCTCAGAACAGCTGCCTAATGAGCCATACGCACGCTCGCTTTGCTGGCATACTGCGTGTCACCTTAAGTTATATGCCTTAAGCACAATTGCTAACAACATCGCTTTTAAAGCCACGAGGCAATCCGTTCTTGACCCTTTTAACCTCTTCAATATTCCCTCTCTTCTCCTTTTATCCACTATTGTCCTATACGATTATGAACTATATACTCTATAGGTATTATAGGCTGTATACGACTACTGTCTTCTACTAGCATACATTATTAACAACTATTACGCCTGCCTCTTTATCCCCTGTATTGTTCTACCACTGAAGCCTATCGATACTATACATAAACGCGTATTCCACTTCTAATATGTTGATAAAGCGTTCAAATTCTAATTCGTCGACAGATATCCCTTCTACAGCCCGAATACCTGGCTAAGTCGGTGCGAGCTCGCATAATCGACAGAGCACTATTACTGCCTCCCTAGGCTAAGCAATAGATAGCATAAACTGGCTGAAGTCCCTCCCTAGTAGCGTACTACTTGATTGCAACACTTAGGAAGCAGCACAATGTCTGTAGCGACCTTCTATAGCTAATAGAGATTAGGCAAGAGTTTAGACTGGCAATATCCTTGTGTATAGCATATTATACTCTCTCGAGCGCACTTATCGCCTGAAGTTAGCGCAGATACAGTATACCAGTTTCTGCAATACAGCCTGTCTAGCCCTAGAGCTAAGGGCCTCTATAGTCCTTAGGAACTTAATGCGCGCCTTAACATTATAAGTGAGGTAAGTCGAAAGCTCCTTCTGCACTATAGCTCTCTATATTAGAATCGTGAAAGTATAGCTGATCCAGTCTCTAGCATCTAGCTAGAGTTCTATTATATTATAGAACTCTTTATATGCTCTTTTAGTTAGTAAGCACAGCCTACTCCGGATATTGTCCTCTGCATTAGTCGGATTAGACTTTGTACATTACGTCGATACATCCCTTATCTGTAGCTTCTGTGGTTTGTAGCAGGCTTTAGTTCTGTTGTCATCTGCAACCATAGTAGAGCAAGTGGTGGTAGTACGACCCTTAAAGAGATTGGTTATCTTTAACCCTAGTTCGTATTCTGACTTTGCAGCACAATATAAGTAGGTAGATATTCCTTCCTTAGCAAATATTTGACTTCACATCTATCCTTGTACTAATGAACATAAGATAGATGCCCTTTAATAGCTCTAACGACAGTCTAGACCTTTACAAGCTAGTATATTGCTTAGCTGTTCTAGCTTGAATGCGAAACGACGACAATCTCTAGTCGGGTACTCGCCTTTGCCTCTCTGTGCTACCCCTCGATATATAGCAACAACCATTATATCGATACGACAGTAGACGACCCCTTCATAGTGGTTCTAGTGAATTGTATGCTAACTCGTCGTTAGTTCATCCAGCCTTTTAGAGCTTTCGCTGCTCTGCCTATTCCTATTACAACATGCTACGCAATGCTACAAAAGACGCCTATAATAACCTTATAGGAGCAGTTCGATGCCCTAAACTATATCGACTGTGGTTGCTAGTGTTTAGGCCATTGTAGCTACTTCCTCGAAGTTGTTATTCGCAGTATTATGCAGTATGTTACAATAGGAACAGGCGGAGCAGCGAACGCAGTCTGTCTTTGAAAGCTGGTGTATAACATGTTACCGAACACTGCTATATTGCGAAAGAAGTAGGTAAAGCAGTAAAGGTAGTCCGCCTTCGAGGCCTGATGCGCTGATTCGACTGTTAAGGTGTAGGCTACGTTCTGTGAAGGCAGAGATATTGAACATTAACTAATCACAGGCAGGTAGAGCGCGCATCGTCTGGCCAGTCACTGATTGTAGCAAGGACTTACTCTTAGGCTAAGTCTTAATGCTCTAGTTCTAGCTACCTATAGCAAACTTCCGCTACTGACCTAAGACTTAGCATTTAGTCTTAATGCCGAGTCTCAAAGAGCAAATATCTATGCACTGCTGCCTCTGCTAAGCTCAATTTTCGAAGTTGTTTGTTTACTGCTACTACTACTATATGCGCTAGATACACAACCACATCTCTTAACACACACCCTTATAATACCTGCTACTACTGCAAACGACATCCGATAAACTGTATGCTCTACTGTGATCAAAAGCAATGCTAGCGAAGGAGGAGCCTATAGCTAGCGATATCAAAAAATAGACCTAGGAAAACGTAAAGGCTGTGCTTAAAGGCGCATCTGTTCCCTTCATCCGAACCTTCTTTAGGTGGTCCGAAATAGAGTTTAGGCAGTACTGTGATTGTATTATACAAAAGGCGGAGCTTTGTAGCGTCAATCTGCATCTAAACGCACTATAGGTTAGGAAGCCGTATAAGGATAATAGCAGCAAAGTCAGGTCTAGCAACACAGTATAGTAGCAAGCTAGAAGGAAGACTATTATAGACCTCTTAAACAGCACTAAAGAAGACAGCAACTGCTTCCGCTACAGATAGACTAACCTTAAGCCTGACTGGTAGGTTGAGGGCATATCTAAGCTCGATAGCATAGACGACATCGATAAGAGCTTCTTAAGCGCAGAGCAGATGTTCTTAAAGCTGGCAATCGCCAGATATCGAGAGAGCTTAAAGAATGTAGAGGCTGCTGATGATAAGGTCGAGATCACTAATGTTCGTATAAAGCACTCGGCTAGCAATGCTAGCAGCCTCAGCAGTCCTAGCACTACTAAGAGCCTACAGAACAAGCTCCCTAGACTTAACCTTAGCAGTAATGTGTCTCGTGGCGCCTTAGTCATCACTAATGCAGACGCTTACAATTATACGCTACCTCTGCTAAAGCTAAAGTTTAGGGATGTCCTATTCGTAGTGCTCTGGTTTTCCTTCTATCCGAGCATAGTCGGCAAGGACGAAGTCCATATAGACTCTATAGAGACGACTTGCGAAGATATCTTAGATAAAATCGATACCTACCTACAAAAAAAGCCTAGTGAGACTACCATCAGCAACCTAGGCAAGCAAGGCATTGATCAAAGCCTTATCGAAATGTATATTGTCGAGCACTAGGTCTGGCGCACATTCAGCATTACGCTTAATGCTACGAAGGTTAACCAACTACACCTTTAGTACTAGCACTGTCACGGGCGTGAGGCGGATCGTGCGGAGAGTAGGTATGAGAGCGTGACGATTCGGATACAGAGCTAACTACGGACTGAAGGCCAACCTTGATGTTGGTCCTATCGACAGGACGTAGCTCAAGGAGCTACGTATCGGTTGCAAAGTGCGAAGTCAGGAGTAAGCCGAAGCCTCGGCTTACCTTCTTGTCATATCAATTCCGGATGCCTGAGGCAGGATCACCGCTGGGGTGACCCTGTTACGTGATCTCAGCTGGACTTCCGTATGTGCCACGGCGTGCCCGTGACACTACTCCCCTCTCAAGGGTCGATCTCCTGAGAGACAAACAAGCGAGGCTATTGTCGGACGAACGGAGGGAGCGGCTTCTCACCATAACGACAGTAGAAGTTGTGAACTAGCTCAGGGACATCTTCGAAGATCGTTTGGGCAGACTCAAGAGTCGGGTCGTCGTATCCAGTCTAACAGACAAGGTACTAGAAGCCTCGTCCTCTACAGCAGCAGTCGAGGACTTCAGTGACTTCGTATTCATGCGTATTTTCAACGAGGACAGGCAGGGGCAGTTCGAGGACTTGTTTAGGCAATGGGTCGTTCACAGCGAGGTAAAGTTGGTCAACATTAAACACATCGTATATCGTGAGATAGTCAGGCAGGTCAAGTCGGTACGTGTACGGGCCTAGAACTTCGGCAATCGGGAACGGGCCTAAGTTCTTCCAGTCGAGCTTTTTCTTTAGGCGGAGCGTTTTCAGATTCTTAGCATTTAGCCACACGAGTTGGCCTTTGTCGAAGCATAGAGCAGTCGAGCAGGAACAGTTAGCAGAGTCCTCATAACGAGCTTGTGTAAGGAGGGTCTGTTTGCGGAGGAACTTGAGGATCATAGACATATGGTCGACGAATGTATCGGCTTGTTGGGCGGCTGGCGTATTAGGGGCTTCAATCGGTTCGATACCGAGGCGAGGGTGGTAACCATAGTTTGCAAAGAAGGGGGTCGTTCCAGTAGTCTCGGATTTCATTGAGTTTGCAGAGAACTCGGCGTACAGGAGCCAGTCTACCCAATCATCTTAAAGGTAGGACATATAGGCGCGGAGGTGTTGTTCTAACACTGCGTTCATTCGTTCGGTTTGGCCGTCGCCCTAAGGGCAGTGCGCAACAGTTAACTTGGTATCAAACTGAAGTCGGTTTGATAGGTGTTCCCAGAACGAGTTCACAAAACGGATATCGCGGTCGGATACTATAGAAGTCGGGACGCTGTGCAGGCGATAAATCTCTCGAACGAATAGTCGGGCTACCTCTTCAGCACTATCAGTCATCAAGCAGGGAACATAGTGTCTCATCTTTATAAGTCGGTCGACGACTACGAGGATCGCGTCGAATCCATTCGACTTCAGTAAGTGCGTAATAAAGTCAATGGATATATCTTGCCACAGGCGTTCGGGTATCAGTAGCAGCTATAACATGCCTTGGTGTCTATCGTGTCGTGGTTTCGTTCTTCCACATGTTCAGCAGTTTTGGACGTAACAGCGCGTGTCGGTATTCATTCCTTTCTAATAGTAGCTTCGAGAGAGTAGTTCGAACGTCTTAGCTCTACCTGGATGGCTAGCGGACAGGTGATCGTGATGTTGTTAAAGGATTCTTATCCTAAGCTCGTCGGAATCAGGGACGTATATCTTTTCATAGTAATAGAGGATTCCTTCTTAAGCTCGGCATTGAGATAGCTGTAAGAACAGGTGCTTATTCTTGCCTTACTCGACTGCATGCAAGACGGATAGTACGTTCTCGTCGTTCTGTGATTCTTGTCGTATCGCTTCTTCAATCGAGGGAGGCGGATCAGAGCTCGGACTTAGTGTATTTACGATTTTCAGCGGGTCTTGCTATTGCGAAGCGGATTTTGTCGTCGTGTCTGAATCTCCTAGTTCTTGCAGGTCTAACAGCGTGTGTCTTGTCTGATTTTGCTTGTCGGATCCTGAGATATTCGTATTTATAGTAGGGTAGTACTTTGAGATCGGCTCTGCAAAGTGAACTTTCTTCTGCATAGGTTCGGGGATCTGCAGCGGAGTCAGCAGTAAGTCGAGATTCTCTCTCTTAAGCATTGTACGGCTCTGGTGTTCTAGTCTTTCATCCCCCTCTTTAGGAAGATCTTCTGACCTCCTAGTCAGCGCGTCGGGCTTCTCGCCTTGTTTTCCAGGTCAGTACGTAATCTTAAAGTTAAAGCGCGAGAGGAATTCGGACTAATGGGCCTAGTAGCGATTTAACATCTTCGTGGACATAAAGTATTCTAAATTGCGATGGTCAGATAGGACGAGGATCGGGTTCTCAGAGCCTTTAAGTTCTGGGCGCCATTCTTCAAAGCATCGGATAATCGCAAGTAGTTCTTTATCATAAATCTCGTAATTGCACTCGACTGAGGAGTGTTTCTTCGAGAAAAAGGCGACTAGACAGAGGATATTCTCTTCGTCGTACTGTGAGAGAACTCTAGCGGACACGAAGTCGGAAGCATCGGTTTCGACGACTACTTGCTTAGTCCAGTCGAACAGTCGTAACATTAGAGCAGAAGTAATAGTACTTTTCAACAACTGGAAGGCGTCTTTGCACGATCGAGTCCAGTTGAACAGGGCGTTCTTTTTCGTAAGATTGATCAATAGGGTAACAATCTTCGAGTAATTACAGATAAATCGTCAGTAGAAGTTGCAAAAGCTATTAAATCGGAGCACATTAGTAGCAGATCTCGGAGTCTTCCATTCGAGGATAGTCTTTACTTTTTCGGGGTCCATCTTGAATCTGTCTCAGCCTACGATTAGGCCAAGGAACTTCATTTCGGTTATGAAGAATTCGCATTTCGAGAGCTTAGCAAAGAGGCCTGTAGATCGGAGTCGTTCGAGTACTTTTCGGATATAGTCAATGTGTTCTTCTTTCGTTCTACTATAGATCAGAATATCATTGAGGTACGCAGAACAGAACTAGTCAAGATATTCGCAGAGCGAGTCGTTTATGAACCTCTGAAACGTAGCAGGGGCGCTAGTTAGTCCAAATAGCATAACTAGCGATTCGAAGAGACCAAAGCAGGTAAGGAAGGCTATAAGGTGTTTGTGCCCTTCCTTCATGCGGACATTGTTGAATGCCGAGATAATGTCGATCTTTGTGAAGTACTTCATTCCTTCGAGGTTGTTTAGCGTCTCCTTAATCAACAGGAGCGGGTATCTATCTTTTGCTGAGACGTCATTCAGTACGTGGTAATCTATACAAAGTCGGAGGCCTCTACCTGGTTTCTTAATGAAAAGGACTGGAGAGGTAATGTGCGAGGAGCTAGGGCGAATGAAACCCTTAGCTAAGTTTTCGTCGAGCCAGGTACGGAGTGTTGTTAATTCATCGCAGGACATCGAATATATTCTACTAAATGGTAGCTTCTTGTCAGATGTAAGCTTGATCTCGTGGTCGTAGCTTTGATGCAGTGGTAGCTTATTAGCCTTCTTCAGCGAGAAGACATCTATAAAGTCTCGTAGTTCTGTAGGCAGCTGGATAGTAATCTCCTCTCCCTCTTGCTTTAGGGCTTCGTCGATGTCTTCGAGAGTGACTATCGAGATTTGATATCCTCGTCTAGCATACGCGTAACACACATATAGGCTCACAGTAGCTATGTTTCGATAGTTCAAATCCGGGATGTACTTCTTCGGGACATCATAGAGTCCTCGAAGTCGGGCAGGTGTCAGTGTCTGATTGCAGTTCTTCGTGCAATACAGATCGTTAAATTCCTAGATGTTATCAGCCCAATTCGGCATTAGGTTGTATTTCTTCAGCCACGGATGGCCTAGGATAATCGGATAATGCAGTAGTGGGGTGATATATAGGATCGCATCCTTATCTATGTGGGTCCCACTCTTCAGTTCGCATCAGACATAGTGTTGTATGATTCGGGAGTGCTTGTCTTCTCCATCATAGCTGTATAATAGAAACGGCCGGTTAACAGGAATTAGCGAGAGGCCAGCTTGCTTCGCATAATCCTAATCGATAAAAGCGTAACCCTTGCAACCAGAGTCTACAAGAGCGCAGGTGTCTTTCTGGTTTAGGCCCTAGATTGTCGAAACTTCGATAATAGGCGCAGAGGTTCGGGTGAATTCCTTTTCGATAGGCATTCCATGAATTGCTAAGTTCGAGACGCGAACTGGCTTTGCGAGAGAGGTGTTAGGTCGAGGGGTCAGTTGCGAGTTAGTCGTTCGAGCGGGTGCGTTACAGTTCGTAGCCTGAAGGCGACTTAGTTCAGGCCTACTCCGTTTTCCGAGTGGAACGTAGTAGGGGAAGCGTAAGCGGGAGTCGGGGGTCTATCGATAACAGATTAAAGTGCAGCGTAGCAGTTCGTAGGGGACTGCAGGGGCGAAGGGGAATGGGGTTTTATGGCCTGAGTACAGTATTTCTGGCTGTTATTGCTATTACAGCAGTAGCTGTGCTGATTTCGCGGATTCGGGAGCGAACAGTCTCTAGCGAGGTGACCAGTCCAGTGGCAAAGGTAACAGGCGCCTCGTTCCTTATCGGTCCTCGGCCGAGCGTTACTAGTATCCATTGGATCTCCTCGAGTTTCCTGATGCGTGGCTTTAGTGTAGGTCGGAGCTTGGTTCGAGTGTGTTTTCGGGGGTGAAGGTGTTCTCTCTATGCGAGATGTAACAAAGCAGTTCGAGGGATCGCCAAACAAGTAGCAGTTGCGGGTGTCTAAGTCCTAAAGGTGGTTTGCTAGCGAGAAGATGTCGTTCCCATTAGGGCATGAAGTGACAAGGAGTTGCTTAAGCTCTCGGGAGATAGCTTTTTCGAGGATCAGGACCAAAGATATCTCATCAAGTCCAGAGTCGAGAGCAAGGCGTTGGAATTCGGCGTAAAAGGTGTTAAACTCGCGATTCGCTTGTTTGATTTCTTGGAGTTTCTGTGTAGCACAGCTCGAGCGATTTGGATCGCCAAAAGCTTTTTCGAGGATTTCTAAGATCTGTTCATAATCGGGTAGTTGCAGGACTCTAAGGCGAATGTAAGGACGAATTTGTTGGTAGGCTAGTCTAGAGAGACGGTTGACAACATATACCTTTCGCTCGCAGGAACTTAGGAAGCGATCTCGGTTAACAGTGAGTTTAGCAGAGATTTAGTCTACGAATCGGGAGAGGTCGTTCCAGTCGCTGTCAAACTTTTCAGGGTCAGGGATTCGTTCACTAGTTCTGCTATTTTCGGAAGGCTCGTAAGAAGTAGGCGAAGGCGTTGGTAGCGGAGCAGCTGGTGGCGCTTCAGTAGAGATAGGAGTAGGCGTATTCGGGAAGAAGCGTACATTTGGGATAGCAGTAGCTTTAGCTTGAGCGACTGCTAAGTCCTTTTCCTTCTCAGAGTCGATAAGTTTCTGTTATAAGCGGTCGTAGTCATTCTGGCGGAATTCAAGCTAGAGAGTAAGCTTCTGGATTTCCTCTCCTTTACTTTGCAGTTAGGCGTTCTTGTTCGAAACTTGGGTACGGAGGTCGACGATATCGGAGGTAGATTAGTTCAGTTGGGAATCGGCTACACTAATATAGTCGTACCAAGTTTCCGGGCTCTGAGTAACATGTTGTAGGAATTCTTTAAGAGAGCCTGGATAACTCGGAGGTCGAGGCGGGTCGGAGGCTTCTATACCTAAGGTAGGAGCTACGTAATGTCACGGGCGTGAGGCGGATCGTGCGGAGAGTAGGTATGAGAGCGTGACGATTCGGATACAGAGCTAACTACGGACTGAAGGCCAACCTTGATGTTGGTCCTATCGACAGGACGTAGCTCAAGGAGCTACATATCGGTTGCAAAGTGCGAAGTCAGGAGTAAGCCGAAGCCTCGGCTTACCTTCTTGTCATATCAATTCCGGATGCCTGAGGCAGGATCACCGCTGGGGTGACCCTGTCACGTGATCTCAGCTGGACTTCCGTATGTGCCACGGCTTGCCCGTGACAAGCACAGTCCTAATTAGGTCTAGAGGAAGATCTGCAATGCTGCTAAGGCCAAATTTGCTTTAAAGTCGCTATATAGGAGCTAGCTATAGATTGAGCACGAGGCTATCCACTTCTATATTACTAAGTCCGAAGAAGTCCTTAACCAGTTACTATAAGAACTTATGCACCTAGAGTCGTAGCCTGAGAGGCTTTTAGAGATGCGTAAAGGCATCTTCGACTTAGGACTGTCCTATACCTATAAGCAATAAGAAGAGCAGGACTACGAGACTGCCTTATAAGTATAGGCTAAGGAAGAAGACAATGCGCGTGCTACTAAGGAGGTCGAACAGGCCGAGCATCGTTAATAAGAGCAGCTTTTAAGAGAGAAGGCAAAGGAAGGCACCACTAAAGAAGATAAGGAAAATGAGCTTAAAGCAGTATGCTATATAGCTTAGAGAGAGCGTAGCAAGTAGGCTAAGTCTAAGGCCGAGGCTGCTTAGAGCATTAAGACTTAGCCACCAGACGACGAGGGCTAGAAGACTTAGTTATAAGCAGCTCGCGAAGCGTTAGCTATGCCTACTATTCCTAATTCTCAGCCTAAGACCTAGCATAACCAAATCGGCGATCCCTTCGACCCTGTTTTGTTCGATAGCATTCTATCTAAGGCTGCACTTATTGTTAAAGCAAAGATGCCTACAAAGCCCTTTGTGATATATAGAGAGGTTAGTATAGAGTTTATCGAGTGGTTAAGCAGTAGCAGCGTCCTAATTTCTATTAACAACATAGATCTTAGCGAAGTATTACGCTCGAGGCTAGGCACATCATATTAAGATTTCTTCCTATAGGCCTGCAAGTTCTTTGGTACTAACCTAAGCAGAATCTCCGCTTAAGAGCGCTTTGCAATACCTAGTCTCCCTTAGGATAAACAACTTCCTTAGGAAATAAAGACTAAGAAGGGCAGTAAGAGGAAGAAGAGTAAGCTAGCTATAGCCCTTAAGCCCTACCAAATAAATACAATAGTATTTATTATACGACGCCTTATTAAAGGCAAGCCCTTCAGTCTTCTGGCGTACTATGTGGGCCTTAGCAAGTGTGTTATTAGAATTGCGCTTGTATACACCTTCTTCTGCTCGCAGTGTATATACGCCCTAAAGACACCTATGCCTGTTACACTGTTTCGGCTGAATAAGACAGAGCAGCAGAAGCGAGCTACAATAAATGCCGACGAGCGCAAAGTTTTTAACTTTACTAAGCTTGCTAAAGGCACGCCAGTCATTAATAATGGCTCTATTCTACTGATCGCCCTGCTAAAGGTCTTAGTGAACTAGGTGTAGGAAGTCCGCAAGTTCCTTCCAGTTTATATGCGGCCTTTAATCGTTCTTGCCTTCTACACAACAAGGGATGATATTAGGAATAGCAGAGCCTACGAGGGTTACTATAGGGCCGATAGCGTAGTCATAGTCGAAAAGGGAGATTGTATCTATACTACGCTCTAGTAGAGCGGATGCTCGGCCTAGGAGCTTAGGGAGTATATTAACAAAGGCATCACGATTCGTGACTTACTGAAGCTAAAGCCTACTCAGAATAGTATCGATGTCGCAGACCTAAGACAGAACAATATCTAGGTCCTCACTATCCCGAACTCCTTTAACACTTAAGTAGTATGCTGTGACCCTAACAGGGTGAAGCACCTACGCAGTAGTAGGAGATACTAAGATCTAGCAGTCGATACTGTCTTTGCACTATAGATATAGGACGAATATCACTATCAAAAGGGAATGCAAGTAGCGCTATACCCCTCTATAAGATGCCTTAAGGGTCGTCCGAACGGCATTAGTATTAGTAGCACTCCTAGTCTTTTGATTACCGACTTTACTACAGTCTAGATAGGCTCGTTCGCTAAGTTCTTTAAGTCTACTCACTCTACTAAGCACTATATCACTGAACTACAGAAGTAGGGATTAGCGAACCAGGGAAAGAGTAAACTTAGATAGCGCGACGAAGTCCCTAACTATATTAAGAGTGAGATTCGCGCAGAGTCTATTATAGACTAGTACACTAATTTCATTGCTATAGACAAGGTCATCACTAAGACCATAACTTACGAGAAGTCTCGATCCTCGTACACTACTATAGCAACAGGCTAATAATCAGTAAAGGACACTAAAGAGGAGGGTCAATAGGAAGAGGCTAATATGGCAGCACTACTAATCGCGCGCTGGCTCCAACTGCAATAGATCTTCGCTGACAATGCTCTTTAGTAGCAGCCAGACAGCAGCATCGCTAGAGAGAACGCAGTCGATGTCCTACTACATACCCATTTCGATTTTCTGTTCGATATGCGCAATGAAGATATTAATAGTGCTACCATCTGCACTACGTCTAGCGATAGCGATTCGTCCAAGTCCGAGTCTGAGTCTAAGACTCATGTCCATAGCATAAAGGGGCTATAGAAGGAGAGCCTTAAGGCTAAGCAACCAGTATTGACGCTATACCACCAGCTCTGCGTTACTCTGCTCTAGCTACGACTAGAGTTACTCTGTCAATGTGACGAGGGTCTTAATACAGAGCTCGGCAATTATAGCGTCTAGAACATTAAGGACTTTAACCTAAAGAAGGGGAAAGCAGGTATTATTAAGTACTTATAGAGGTACAAGGAGGAGATTATAAGCGAGCAAACTACTATGGCGCTACTAAAGATGTTAAGGGCGCTTCGGTCTCAACTTAATGCACTTGGTTTCCGCAAAAAGATCGTTATTGTGTCTGACAAGCCATAGAATGCTTTTATGGTTAAGCAAATCTTATACTAGGTGCGAGAAGACCCCTCTAATAATCTCCTTATGCATAAGGATGATTAGGTGCAGCTCGACACCTGGTCTACTGGCTAGGATGACGATATGACGATCGAGGATTTTAAGACCTCTTGTCCGAATCCTAAGGGCTATAGTGACAAGCCTTTTATCATAAACGTAGTTACTTCGAGTCTGAATATTAGGATATTACTCGCCCTAGCTGACGTGATGATCCTAATAGACTCCTACTGGGACAACAACTTCATCAGGCAGACTATTAGTCGTATCTAGCACTCTATGGAGTCGCAGCCCGCGCTATAGACCGAGAGCTACTACTTAGTAGTACAGACAAACTATAGCTGCAACCTAGTCTCGGAGTGGCTCTACAGACGTCAGACCTTTAGAGCTAAGGTGAATAGGGCATTGACTCTATTGCAACAGCAGGCCGCCGAAGACAGTAACAATAAGATAGAAGTAGATTAAATGCAGTATAGGGTTTTAAAGTGCACGAAGGCAAGGCATAGAGTCTAAAGCAGTATGTAGTTAGTATAGTTCTCGAAGAATGCAATAAGAAGAGTTTAGAAGTATAAGTAACTGTCTCTTAATGCGCACGCTACTTTCAAGATTGTGTTACTACTAGTACACCTAAAACTCGGCCTAAGACTATATATAGACGCCGAGAGCGCCGACAGACCAATTATGATCATCTTGTACCTTACTACACTAATGGATAGCTATAATAGAAACTATTTATTATACACAGACTGCTGCGCAATAGTGTAGGCTAAGACTGCAGCTAAGACTCAGGGTCTAGGGTTAAACTAGTTGCGTAATCCTTAAAGCGTTTATTTACGCGTACATGTATTACTAACGCCACGCGCGAGAGGAGGTAGCCCTCATAGTCCAGTTAAGAGCATGCGCTACATGTAGGAAGGTATGCTCTTCCACTAGCGGCCTTCAACGACACCAAAATACCTACTCCAAATTACGAAACTGGTTAGCAGCATTAGACGAAACTCGTATACAACTTCTACAGTCCGATAATGACGAATAGGCAAGCATACCACCTATTACTAACGACAACCTATAGCCTCTGCCTCCTACTGACAGAGATAGAGACCTCGCAGAGGTCGAGCATCTAGAACTGTAGCTGCACTATAACTCTACTAAACAAGAGGAGATAACCGACAATACACTAGGCATAGGGGATAGCAGCGCGGACGAGTATACCTAAGGCGAGAGTACGGATAATGCGAGCTATCCGGCTCGAAGCGATCATACTACTAGATCAATTACAATTAGTAAGAGCCGATTATCGTCTGTTGCGCTAGAAGCCTACTCGCGTGAGACCTTTAATAAGGTAAAGGGCTAGAAGGTAGGAATAGGTATTAGATAGTAAGACTCAGCTGTTTATAGTCGTAGGCGACTCTAATAGTTCTGCTTTAGCATCTAATGTAGTGCTAGGACTAAGCCTAAGACTGAGTATAAGGCTATGTATACGAATCCCTTACTGTTCAAATCGCTAGCACTAATTTATAAATATAGTCTTCGTAATGTGACTAAGTCTTAGGCTAGGACCCAGCACACAGACTCCTTCGTAACACTATTTAATGTAGTATTCGCACAATAGCTATATAACGAGGACGTCTCGAGCAATACAATTAATCGCCTTCTACAGAACCCGGATACACAAATGCTACTGGCTGGTTAACTGAGTTAGAGGTCCGCCTACGAGCTAAAGAGGAAGATGCAAGGCGACATTAGCGAGCTCTTGGCAATCGCAGGGGATTACTAAATCAAGGAGATTAGCATATCTACGACACGGACTACCTCTAGCACTGCGAGCTACATGCTATGCTACTGCGATGTGTTAGCAGGTATCCGGTTCTTTCTTAGCTACACTAGATTTAAGAATGACCTGATTTACGAACTCTACTAAATGTAGTCGACAGACGAGCCGCGAAGATGGATTTATACTGACATAGCTTTAGTGGACTGGTGGTAGGACACGCAAGAGAAGGTTGGCATCGAGAATGCTACTATTATGCTGCTTATTATCGCTAGCGATAAGACATAGTTAACCAACCACTAGGGGGACCAAAATGGTTATCCAGTCTACCTTACTATCAGCAACCTTCCTAGCCAAGTACGCTAATCACACATGCGTCCTAGGATGATGTTGCTAGGGTTGCTTCTGATTATAAAGGACGGAGACCCTACTATATAGAGCCAGATATTCCACGAGTGTTTAAAGGTTATGTTCGATCCTGTTATACAGTACGTAGACGCAGAGAGTCTTAATATGCTCTGCGCAGACGGCCTAGAATACAGATGCTATCCTATAATCTCGGTTTTTTCGGTCGACCACGAGGAGCAAGTTAAGCTTACTAGCGTAAAGGCAAACTTACACTACACGATGTGTAGAGTCGCCAAACATGAGCATAAGGATTTAGAAGGATGGGCGGAATAGAGGACGCAAGAACACACGAAGGTATAATACCTAAAGCAGCGAATGTCCAGAGTTAAGAAGGCGAGTAATGAATGAGTGCATGATGTCGATCTATTCACATTTAGGCACTGCTACATCAATATCCACCAATCTATAGCTGTTAACATCCTGCACCAACTCTTAAAGGATGTCCTGATGCACGTATTGGGTTAGCTATATGCTCTATTAGAGGAGCAGCTACTAGCTTTTAGCTCTGTTAGATACAGGGCAGCAGGAGTACAGCTAGACCTCGCATCTGCTACTACTAACACTCTAGTGACAGCAAAGGATAGAGTCGAAGCAGTAATAGATTATCGATTCGCATCTATACTAATGTACACGAAGATTCGACAGTTCGAGCACTTATCGAGTAGGACGCAATAGACAGGCCGCAAGCAGAAGAGTATACTATAGTAGGTGTTACTGGTCTTTACGCTAATTCTTTAGGAGATTAGGGCGATCGATGCTATCCGCTTCTTGCGTGTAGTTGTCGATTTTATCTTGCTTGCGATATACGAGAGCTATAACGATAACACGCTCTAATATATGCAGCTAGCGCTCTTTAGGATGAACCAATATAAAGAAGTGTTCTGGAGATACCGACCTAGCAAACCTGCGTCTGCTGAATACGACGAGGTAGGCCACTTCAACTTCCCTAAATAGCATTCAATAGTCTATTACAGCGACATGATCAGATGTTTTAGTAATGTGCCTAAGCACGATTTAGGGCAATTCGAGTTTGGTCATGTTACATGGGTAAAGCGCGGCTATAAGGCTTCTAACCATAAGGTTGAATAGGAGGACCAGGTTATGCAGTACAGCCAGTGCAAGCTTAACAGTCTTGCGAGAAACGATCCTAGTCTCTATGCACGCTACCTTACTATTGCTGAATGCCAAGAAGCATCTGAACAATTCATCAAGCCTATAAAGGCAGTCGACGTATTAGACTACTTTGGATGGCCGCGTAAATAGTCATAAGGGCCGGATATTAGATACGACAAATAGCGTATAGTATCTGAACTTAAGCAACTTATTAGCAGTACCAAGGGCCACCACTTCCGTTAGGCTGTAGCAATGTTCGTACGGGAGTCTCGTTCGCAGGCTGCAGACGAGAGCTAAGAGCGCTTGGTGCTAGGTTACAAGCCTGATACAGTAGATGCGGATGATAGTTAGGTGCTGCTACTATGCGTATAGTTCCACCCTTTACTAAAGTGTTAGAAGCGCTTAGGCGCAGATGCGGATGACCCTAACGCTCTAAAGAAAGATCTAATACATTGTGCGCTGAACTAGGACAGTAGAGGAGGTAACAAGCAGTATGACTTTGTTTGGGTATAGGAGTATATAAACACTAACACAGCTGAGTCTGAGGCTGAGTCTTAGGCAGGCGCGAGGAAGTTAACTATAAAGTCCTATAGCGCGAACATTGCCTTTTATAGCCGGTTGCTAGTAAGGGTTATATACTTGATTATTGTTAAAGACAGTAATGCCTAACGCTATATGCAAGTTATGGGTAGTAGTATATGGCGACTGAAGGATTCCGGCACGCGATTTATAGGAGCCTTCGTCGAAATCTTCCGACCATAGTTGCTAGGCAGTGAGGCGGACTGCAACCACAGCATGACAGAGGTCTATAAGGAGCCTATAGCTCTAGGTAGAAAGATACTCAATAGGCAGCAGAGGATAGTGCTACGCGGATAGAGAGTTTATCCGATTACCAGTATATACTACAGCATCTATATAGTTCCTAAAGGCACAAACAGCGAAGAGGACAGCGCAGAGTGGTATATCAATAACACAGCAGACTTTGAAATATATAACTACCTATAGAACAGTGGCTAGGAGGAGGAGGCAGCAGAGGCAGCAATAATGTCGAAGGAGCGTCGTGTAGTAGCACTTAAGGAGGCAGCAGAGGCAGCAGAAGCAGTATTGCCTAAAGACTGTAGTGTTATAGCAATTAAGGAGAAGGCGAAACCGATAAATGCTAATATAGATAAACCTGTCAGTGTGCAGAAGCGTAGAAGGCTACACTGTGATGAACGTAGATAGATTGTACACTAAGACTTATACTGAGTCTCACACATGCGCTGTATTATATAGGTGATATATAATGTTATACTTCGAGGTGTTTAGCGCACTGAGTCTCAAACTCAGACTCAGCGCGCAATCGGTTCTGCTTTAATCTCTACGCTCCCTGCTATAATAACTACGCATTACGATCACAATGCTTATGCAGCACTCTAGTCGACAAATATAGCACCTAAGAGAGAGTTCAGTACTGTTTCCCCTAAAAGCGACTCTGAGATAGAGGTAGATACCCCTAGGAAGAGGCTGCTAACGACGCTATCAGGGCAAACAACGCTCTTAGGAGCTTACTAGGCGCTAGCATTCGATATTGCTAGTACACTACTAGCACTGCCTACCTCGGACGCTATCGTCGAAGTGCCTGAGCTATAGGCGACTACGATAAGAGTTTACTAGCTGGTCGAGTTACAGATGAGCATGGCTGCGATTGAAAGGCAGCTCGCAGTTTTGAAGCAGCAGATTACAGCTTGAGTATAATAAAGCGAATAGGTACGCGCGTTTGAAGCTATAAGTACTTGCTAGATATATACTAACTGTATATATAGAAGGATGAAATGAATAGAACAGGAGGGGGAATAGGCTACGCGAGATAGATGCATATAGATGTGGTTATAGATAGGACGTAAGCAGAGCTGAGTCTGAAGCTGAGTCTCAGCTCAGTAGCTCGGCTGCAGCTCGATAGCGGCTCGGTGTATCTCGATACGGATCAGCTTTAAACAGTAGCTCGGGCCTTCTTTTTTCGTGACGGAGCTCCTTCCTATTTCCATTGATCGAAGCCTTATGCTTATTCCTATAGTGCTTATTGATAGTTTTCTTTAAGGTTTTGCTTAAGGAGGTTTATGAGCTTATCTATAGCTTTACTTACTTACTTGGCAGCCCTCCCTATAGGTGCCTTTAGGCCTATTATGCCAAGCCCTTAGGATGCCAGAGAAGAAAAGTGGCATAGAAGTCTATTGAATAGGCAATATTCATTAATATCCTATTGTAGGACTAGGCTATAGTAATTGAGAAACATTAGCAAATTACTCTAAAATGGATTTCTAAATGGATGCTTTGATGAGAAGTACCAGGTATGGAAATATCCTGCTCAGGCTTCAGGCTTTCACATCAAACTAACACCCGCTCTAGGGACGGCCTTTTCCAAAGACTGTCAAATGGAACATGGAGATCAGCAGAGTCTGGCTCCTCGAGTCTATGCAGTACGTCTTTGGCACTACAATGTTCGACCTGCGAAACGCCATCCACCTGAATTCGTTCTCTACAAGGGTTTGGAGCCGTGACATGCACTGGCGCACGGTCAAGTGCATCACGATCGAGTTGATAGACCTGCTTGACGGCCCAGAACTTGCATTCAATGTGATCACCAGTTGCCCGATGCTTCAAAAACTCGTCTTCAACATCAGCTCTGATCTTCAACTGGGCAATATCAAGGCCAAGATCGACGCCAAAAAGACCACGGGGAGATTGTCTGCTCTTGCTCGCAGTGGGATCCAGACATTCCTTGTGCAAGGTCCAGGCAGCCTTCTGGACGATGACCCAACGTTCAAAGATATTAAGCAGACCGTTCTTCTTCATGTCGCTGTAACGGAGGAGAAGTCTGAAGTGCAGAAGAAGCACGATAAGGCGGTAGTTCACTGGTTCGGCAGGAATCTAGCTCAATTGCATAGTGGACAGCGTCTGCGAACCTTGCAAGACTGAGCTGCTGCTGTTTCTGTACCACGCCATGTCTCATTGAGAAAACCACGAGCTGAACCGGCAGGTGCTGGATAAGTGCTCACCATGCATGAATGAGCCTATCAACCTTTCTTTCCTTGGATCTTTTACCACAACTCTTTCTTCCAAGGTTTCTGCTTCTCGAGCCCCAAAACGGGCTCAATCGACACAGAGAAGCGGCAGAAATTACAGCAACTTGTCATGGCTGTGAAAGCTGGGCAACACTTTCAAAAGTTCTGATGCCAAAGCCGAGCAGGTTTCCTAGTGAGCGTGTCTCGAAAGTTTGACTGCGGCAGTCTAATCAGGTGGAGGCTTTACGGGAATTTGCTTTACAGGCATTTTTCTATCTTTTTTCTTCTTCTTCTTCTGTTTATGGGGGAGAGAGTGTTTGGTCAAGGCTGGGTGCAGAGCAGCCTTGCATATCTCTTTACCCATGGAATCGAAGTTTTGGCAGCCATAGCTACGGCAGAGGCGTAAGATCAAAACTTAAGCATGGTGGTTATCACAGAATAGGCTACTTTGTATCGAATGAAATGCAAGCGATAAATTAGACATAATTAATCCCGCCCATCGTGCATGTTGTCTCAGGCCGACCATGGAACCCAGACATGGAATTTCGCGCGCTGACCCGGAATCGACCTTAGCGCGGCTGATAAGAACCGTCGTGATAGGCTGCTCGTCGGCCAGCTAATGTCCAACACCTGGTCCACAACGCATCGATCCACCTTCTGTCTGTGCTGACCATTGATAGCGCGTAACGGTAAGTAGCACGGCTACAGTCTTGTAACGAGCATGCGTTTGAACAGAGCTGACCAGTCAGAAGCATTCTTTCGGTTCCACGCGTCCTGGTACATATTTATACAGCCCACCTCACGCTATAGCACGCATTCCGCCCTATCTCAGCCTACTAATTAGCCCGGAGTCGTCGGCAACGGCGACTGGAGAGTGTGCTGTTGGGAAGCGCTGTCGTACTGATGGCATGGCGATTGCATTCGAAAGGGAGCTTGCCTCCAAGTCCCGTCGCACGAGTGGGCGGCGCGCGTGATCGCAACAGCCACTGGAAAGCGTGCCAACAAGCACTGTCGCATTGACGAGAGTGAGTCTACAACGGCGACGGAAGAGCGCATCTGTAAGCGCCGCCATATACACGGCGCTGACTACGACTTCACGTCTCGTGCGGTGAAGCTCACACCTCCACACCATCGCCTTCAAGATAGAGCCATGATGCTCTGCATCAGCGAGGCGGATGATCGTGGGCAGAAGACCTGCCACCTCAGGCGTCGGTCTGGAGAGCTCTGCTGTGTGATATAGGATATGGCATACAAGCGGGACGACACTATATCACTGCAGTCGACAACTCTGCATTCCGCATTGCCGAGTTCGAGCGCCAGACCGCCTTCTATAGCAATCTGCAGCGTCCCTTCCAGGCGATCTTCTAAGGTGATTTATTTTCGGTTGGCACTAACGCCCGCGTAGTGCACTCACACATGTTCACTTCCGTTCCTATACCTCATTGCCACCTTTTGCGCGTGAACTCGCCCTCGACAAGCCGGACAGCTTTCTCGGGCTCATGCTCCAATCTCGCTCGTTCCTGCGACATTGACACGTTCGTAAAGAAATTGTGCCACGATCGGGCTGTCGGGTGAATCTTCATCACCAGGATCACAGCTTCTTTCGAAGTCTTTTTTTTCGCCTCCGCTGTATTGATTAATCATCAGCCGCTGTCCCAGCCTTGCAGAACTCCAGCTGACTATCGATCACCCGCTCGTGCTTGGATTCAGCTGCGATCTCTGCGACAAAGTTCTCACTCTTGACCACATAAGTCGCAATCCAAGGCTTAATCGAATGCTCACTCTTCGCGGCCTCAAAAAGATCACGATCTGCATGGACTGCGACAGTCTGAGTACAAGGAGCTGTCCTCGTGTACACGTCGCACGTCTCAAGCCGAATGTCGACTTCTTGCACGAAGCCTTCAGCGCTGCGCTCACGAGGTTGTGAATCTCAAGCTGCGTTGATCTGCCAGCAGTCTCCTCGCTGTTTTTTCGCAAGTCACATACCTACCAACATGTAACCTACTCATTCTGGACGGCTGTCTCTGCATGTATCCTCGCTCGCATTCTTTCGATCCAGTTTCGCCTTCGCTGAAGGGCTCTAACTCCAACATTCTCCCTTACGTCGCCATCGACCAGAAGCGTCTACTTATCTTACAGCATCGCCAGTAGCTATCGTCTGCAAAACCCATGCGGACTAGCAGGCATCATTGTCAGTGTACATTATTCTGCAGAAGCTTGGCCATAGCTGTTGATTAGGATTTTCATTGAAGTCAAAATCCCCCTCAATTAGCCGAAAAGAGACAACAGATTATAAGTTAAGCCTAAACTTTGAATGCCCTCTTTCTCGGTATTTTTTCTACATTTGGACTTTTTAAAAATCGTAGAGCTACTCGACAGAGCTAGTAATTAGTCTTATTAGCTGAGTCAGCTATCCCTAGCCAACCAGGATTTTGATAATCGGCATACCTAGCATTCGAGCATATCTTAGCTTTTCTATGGGAGGTAAATTAGGTCAGATTCAGGGTGAGTATGAGCGAAAGGCAGGTAAGAAGTGAGGGAACGACAAAGGCAGGCTTAGAAGGGAAGGAAAGTAAGAAAGCAAGAGGTACGAGGGTATTGGTCGGGCGGGGGGGACAGGCAGGACAGGCCGAGATGAAGTGCAGAGTAGCAGGATCATTAGAGGTAAGCAAGGGCTAAGAGTAGGCAGCTAGTAAGGCGAGAGGGCGAGAAGGCAGGAAGCCAAGAAAGCGAGACGAGAGAGCTAGCTCACTTTAGAAGGTAAACAAAGTCCGTAGAGCAGTAGAAGCATAAGGGTGGGTTACAAAGGGCAAAAGCGCAGGAAGGGAGGATTTGGAGAAGATGAAAATGCGTCACGAGAGTAGGAGGGCGTGAAAGTAAGCTTACATCTCGAGATAGCAAAAGAGTAGGACAGGCAGGAGAGTAAGGGGAGATGGGAACAAGGAGAGGATAGGAGGGGAAAGGGCTAGCGAAGAGGCAAGCAGGGGAAAGGGCGTAGAAGGCAAGCAGCACGTAAGACAGGACAGAACGCGTAAGAGAGGGCTCGAAAGACTTCAGTAAGAGATATCGGAGAGTTTGAGAGGATGCGAAAGTTCATGACAGTGCAGAGGATTCAAGATAGTGTGTAGGAGGGTGCTAGAGACTCGGAGAGGATGCAGAGAGCTGGACATAACACAAAGGCACTACACATTACTAGTGCTAGCAATGGCTCTGCGTATGCCCACCAACACTCGCGAGCGAGTGCTGGTCAGCTCAACGATTATCTATGCTTAATAATAACCTTCTTTAGGCTCCATCTTTTATCTAACAACTGATCCATAACAGTGCACCAAATTGGTATAACTTTGAGGCAGTACTGCTTATACATTGGCCTTTAGCTATATAGCTGAATAAGGCCAATTATCTGCTTTGTACGCATTTCTAGTATAGCCTTATAGTCACATCGAATAACGCATTGTGCCTTATCTACTTTATTATCCTTACAAATATACACTATTTTATGTGCCTATATACCTATAAGAATACTACCATATTGCAAGTGCATATGCTTTCATAGGTTATAAGCTAAACAAGCTGCTAAAGCCATAGTAGTATAGTGTAATTCCTCAATTGCTTTAGCTCTTTTGAGAGCCTGAATTGCTGCATTATATAAGATTAGTGATAGTTGATTATGTAATGCTGGATTAAGCATCTCATTGTTGAGGATGGCATTGAATTTACACTTAAGCATTTGTACAGTTTGAGGCATAGCTTTGCTTAAGAGCTCTAATTGTATTGGTGTTCAAAGAGCCTCAATTACTGAGAAGCAAGTCCTTATATAATCAAGGATAGGAGTCAGACTAAATAGCTATATACCAGTCTTCTCAAAGGCTGCTTTAATTATTAATAGTGAAAGAACTTGCCTTCGAAAGTATTTAAAGTCATAAAAGAATTCAAACTCATTATAATTGCTATATCTAAGCTATATAGAGCAATTAATAGCTTCTAAATAATAGTACTTATATAGCTAAAAAATAATAATATTTAGATGCTGTAGGAAGTGTATTAAATGTAAAGGCAATCTAAAGGAGATAATATAATATTGTTCGCAAAAAGTAATAAACTCGAGTATGTAGTGCAAGCTATAACTATCAAGCAGTAGGAGCTACTAGATACTCTATTAACAATAAACTAAGTACTTCTTAAAGTGCTTAATCTATGCAAGCATTAGCTCATTATTCATATAATCAGTATCTGCAATTCCTATAAGCATCTTATTATGCAAGCTCTTGAACTATGCTGCTTAGTGCACTTTGCTAGTAATTACAAGTATTACAGATATTGCTTTACTAGCTGTATTAATGGCTTTAACTACTGTAAGGCTCTCTCAGTTCTCACTATTTAGAAGTATATAAGACTTCTTAGGATGCTCTATAAGTATATAATGACCTTTGCTAATACTAATTCTGAAGCCTGATTCATTTATATTCTACAGATCTTCAGATTGAATGCCCTTATTTTGAATTAGTATACTAAGCTGTTTAAACTACTCCTCAGTATTCTTAAGATTGTAGGCAGCTATATGCTAAGCTTCTAGCTCTATCTGCTTCTTCTTCACAAATATAGAATAGCATTCTAGGAAGTATAAAGTCTATTGCTTGTTAACTGTTAGTGCAGAGCCATCACCTTCATACAAGCAATATAGGATCGAATTAATGCTGATTATGACAGCATACATTCATATACAAATACTGAGATGCTTGAAATGCCTCATATAACATTGTAGTAGCAGAAGTCGGATAGTAGGAGAAGTCGAACACTTTACTAAGGTTATCTACTTATACTCCTCTTTTTTCTTTTAATTCTCTCTTCCTTTCTCTATGCCTTTATATAACATTATTTAAAAACTCCTTAATTAATGCCTATATTAGAATTCTGATTAAGCTAGTTCGTCCTTATTATCTTCCTCTTCCTCTTCTAAAGAATCTAGAACTATTAGAGCCTTTTTCTTAGTCTTTTTTATTTTTTTTTCTTTAATAATTTTTTCTATTTTTTAATCTTTTTTAAGATTAAATCTTTTAAAAAAAAAATTTAGTTTTTAATTATAATATATTTATCTATTTTATATTTCTTATATATATTAAGTAATATATTCTTCTTATATAGTTTTCTTTATAAGAGTATTATCTTAATATTCCTCTTTTCTATAAAAATAAGAAATTCTTAGATAAAAGTCTTATTCTAAAGGCTTAAAATTCTATAAGAAATAATCTTTTTAATAAGATCTTTATAAAAGATAATTAGTAGTATCTTATTCCTTAATTATATTCTTAGAATTTAAAGCATATTTTTAAAAAGTATAAATTTTTTAGATTTAAAAAATAGGATTATTTAGAAAATAGATAAAATTAAAAGAATAATATTAGAATCTAATAAATAGATATTAGCTTTTCTAAATATAGCTTTGTTAATATAGAGCTTAAAATATCTAATCCTTACTTAAATATATATAAAAGTCTATTTAATATAAAGAAGACTTATTATTAATTTTTAAAAAATTATATTAATTTTAGAAATAATTATAGTTTTAAGAAGTAAAAAATATATTATATTAAGAGATTATATAATATATAAAATATATATTAGTAATAGAATTAAATTAATCTTCTTTATAATATAAAATATAAGGAATTATATAGTATAATATAAAGAATACTTATTTATAACTAATAGTTATCTTTTTCTATTATTTTAGCAAATCAAGGACTTAAATTAAATTATAAGCTACTTATATATATATATATATATATTTGAAGTCTAGCTCTTATTTAATATAGAGAAGGCTTACTCTAGTAGTATTATATTTAGAATCTAGTCTAAATTAAGATATCTCTTTTTAAAGATAAGAATTAGTACTAGAATTACTTCTTAAGTAGAAATACATTTAATTACTATAATTTATTCTTATTATCTAGCCTGCTTCTTTTTATAATATTGATACTTCTTATTAAGAAATACAATTAATTACTAAATAGATCTAAGGCTAAAGCTAGTCTTATTAATATTAAAGATTGCTAAAATAAGATATCACTCTTTTTAAATAGCTTTACTTAAGCTATTAAAATAGGATTTTACTATTAAATAATTAAAGCGCTTAAAGTAGAATGTATTAATAGGCTGTATAAAATATATCTCTATTATAGAGTTATGCACTCTAAAGCAATTACTCTATCTTTATAAGATAGGTATATCTAAAGAATTAGAGTAAGTTACAAATTGATTAGCTTAGATTTCTTTAATAAGATTTTTTATAAGAGGAAGTAATATACAAAAGTAGATCAATTGCTTTAGGGCGCATTATTCTATACTAAAGACATATTTTATGCAACTTATTAATATATTATACTTCAAAGGCTTTAATTATTCAATAGTAAAATCCTACTTTAATAGCTTAAGCAAAGCTATTTAAAAAGAGCAATACTCTGCTTTAGCAATTTTTAATATCAATAACATTATAGTAGGGGAAACCAGTTTGTAGGAGAAGCTGGCTGTTTTTGGAAGTTTCGATTTTTAAAAATAGATAACTCCTTAAATAATACCTATTTTAAAAGTCTGACTAAGCTAACTCATCCTTGCTATCTTCTTCTTCTTCTCCTAAAGAACTTAGAACTATAAGAGCTTTTTTCTTATCCTTTTTTGCTTTTTTTTCCTTTATTATTTTTTCTACTTTTTTAACTTTCCTTAAGATAGAGTCCCTTAAAAGGATAATCCGGCCTTTAATTATAATCTTCTTATCTATCTTATATTTCTTATATATATTTAATAATATATCCTTCTTATATAGCTTTCTCTATAAGAATATTATTTTAGTATTCCTCTCTTTTATAAAGATAAGGAGTTCCTAAATAAAGGCCTTATTCTAAGGGCTTAGAATTCTATAAGAGATAATCTCTTTAATAAGGTCTTTAAAAAGGATAATTAGTAGCATCTTATCCTTTAATTGCTCTTTTAGGATTTAAGGCATATTCTTAAGAAGTATTAAATTTTTAGATCTGGAAGGTAGAGTTAATATCAGTATAGGGGAACTGCATATCTAGGGGAAGCAGCTTGGTTAGCTGAGGTTACCTACTTAAACCCCTCTTCTTTCTCTTGATTTCCTCTTCCTTTCTCTATGCCTTTGTATATAGATATAGATATTTAGAATATAATAGCTGCCTATAAGTGTAGCAATTATGTATTAATTTTGCGTACTGCAGCTATTTTTAAAATTCTGTTTTTAACTCTTTAATATTGCTTTCTAGATTAGAAGACTCAAAATTAAAGCTACAAAAAACAATAATTACTATTTACTATTAAGGAAGAGGAGCTTATATCCTAGATTACTAATACTTCTAAGCTAGGAGTCTCTATACTACTTCTCCTTATTAGAAATCTTACTAAAGAAATCTAAGCTAATTAGTTTATAACTTGCTCTAATTCTTTAGAAATACCTATTTTAATAAGATAGATTGATTACTTCTAAGTGCATTATTCTACTCTAGAGACATATTTTATATATCCTATTAATACCTTGTAATTTAAAGGTCTTAATTACTTAATAGTAAAATCCTATTTCGATAGCTTAAGTAAGGCTATTTAAAAAGAGTAATACCCTACTTTAGCAATCTTTAATATTAATAAGACTAGCTCTAGTCTTAGATCTATCTAGCAATTGATTATATTTTTTAATAAGAAGTATAAATAGTATAAAAAGAAGTAAGTAGGATAGCAAGAGTAGATTATGGTAATTAAGTGTATTTCTACTTTAAAAGCTATTCTACTACTAACTCTTATCTTTAAGAGAAAAAATCTTAACTCGAACTAGATTCTAGATATAATGTCCTTAGAGTGGGCCTTCTCTATATTAAATAAGGATAAGACTTTAGATATATATATATATATATTATAATTTAATTTAAGTCCTTAATTTACTAAAATAACAGAAAAAGACAATTACTAGTTATAAATAGGTATTCTTTATATATACTATTTAGTTTCTTATATTCTATATTATAAAGAAGATTAACTTAGCTCTACTACTATTATATACTTTATATATTATATAGTCTCTTAATACTATATATTTTTTGCTTCTTAAAACTATAATTACTTCTAAAATTAATATAACCTTTTAAAAATTAATAACAGATCTACTATATATTAAGTAAACTTCTATATATATTTAAGCTAGAGCTAAGTACTTTAAATCTTTTATTATTAAGACTATATTTTAAAAAGCTAGTATCTATTCTTTAGATTCTAAAATAATTCTTTTAACCTTATTTATTCTTTAAGTAATTCTATCTTCTAGATCTAATAATACTATTCTTCTTAAGAATATATTTTAAATCCTAAAAGAGTAATTAAGAGATACGATACTATTAATTATCTCTTTTAAAGATCTTATTAAAAAAGTTATCTTATATAGAATTCTAAATTTTTAAAATAAAGTCTTTATTTAAGAACTTCTTATTTTTATAAAAGAAAGAAATATCAAATTAATACTCTTATAAAGAGAGCTATATAAGAAGAATATATTATTTAATAAATATAAAAAATATAAAATAAGTAAATATATTATAATTAAAAACTAAATTATTTTTTAGCTCTTATAGTTCTAAATTCTTTAGAAGAGGAGGAAGAGGATAGTAAAGATAAATTAGCTTAATTAGAATTTTAAAAAAGGTATTAAGTAAGGAGTTATCTATTTTTGAAAATCGGAGCTTAAAATTTCGAGCTGCTTCTCCTATATATCTGCTTCCCCTATACTAATGTTACACATAGAGCTGACTGCAGCTATATTAAGAGAGATATAGTAGTAGATGTTGCTAGTAAAGCACTCTGCCCTAGCTTGTTACTAATATAGTAGTTTTCAAATATATACTTACTGTAATAAAGTTAAAAAGAGATTTTCTGCTTATTAATATTATCTGCTAATTTGTTATTAATTGTGAAATATAGCTATATCAATATTATAAGAGCAGATTATATATTAGATAGATTTCACTTATATTATCTACTTAAGTAGGCTGTTATATACTCTTATCTTACTACTACTTACTAGTTTAGTATCTTAATCATATATAAACATATCCCTACTATTAGTTACTAGCTTACTAAATTAATAACTCTATTTTAGTACTGCCTGATTAATATAGCTACTATTATTTAAACCATAATATTGTAGTAGGAGAAACTAGTTAATAAGAGAAGCTAGCTGTTTCACTAAGATTAGCTATTTATACTTCTATTCTTTCTTTCGATTTCCTCTTCCTTTCTTTATACCTTTATATATAACTTAGAAGAAGATATTTAAAGCATAATAGCTGCTTATAGATATAGCAATTATATATCGATTTTGCGTATTTTAGCTATTTTTAATATCCTTCTTTTAACTCTTTTAGATTGCTTCTATAAAGCTAAGATACAAAAACAATGCTATAAAAAACAGTAATTACTATCTATAATTAAGGAAGAAGAGCTTATAGCCTAGATTGCTAATGCTAGTAAATTAGGCATCCTTGTACTACTTCCTCTTATAAAGAATCTCGCTAAAGAAATCCGAGCTAATCAGTTTGTCACTCACTCTAATTCTTTAGATTTACCTATTTCGCAAAAGTAAATTAACTGCTTTAGAGTGCATTACTCTATACTAAAGATTTAACCTGAGCAAGAGCTAAGTGCTTTAAGCCCTATACTATCGAATCTGTATTTAGGAAAACTAGTATCTATCTGCTAGACTCTGAAGTTATCCTTTCGACTCTCTCTACCTCTTAGGCAATCCTACCTTCTAGATCTAAAAATTCGATACTTTCTAAGGAATAAGACACTACTAACTTTCTCCTTTAAAGGCCTTATCAAAGAGGTAATCTTGTATTGAGTTCTAAGCCCTTAAAGTAAGGTCTTTATCTAAGAGCTTCTTATCTTTATATAAGAGAGGAATACTAAAGTAATACTCTTATAGAGAGAGCTATATAAGAAGGACGCATTATTTAATGCACATAAGAAATGTAAGACAGATAAGCATATTATAATTAAAGGCCGGATTATCCTTTTAAGGGACTCTGTCTTAAGAGAGGTCAAAAAGGCGGAAAAGGTAGTAAAGAAGAAAAAGGCGAAAAAAGGTTAAAAACGAGTTCTTATAGTTCTTGGTTCTTTAGAAGAGGAAGAGGAAGATAGCAAGGATAACAGCCTTTTAATAAGACTGCAATATGTCGAAAGCTTGGGCAATGCAAGGACAAGCAGAAGATGACAGCTTCTTAAAGACAGTGCAAGAAATGTTGCACAATACAATTATACAAATCAATAATACATATACAAAGAATACGAAATGTAGATGTATCTCTACTTGTTCTAAGCTTCCCATAATGTAAATCGCCGCTCAATCTACGTTCCATCATCAGGCTTTGCATTAGCAAATGCGACATTTCCACACAGCTCAGCCACAAACAAGCCGGATCCAGGCTCCATAGGATGGTTAGGCCCAGCGCCATAATACACCTGGAATCCGAGACCACAGCTCAAATCGCCAGTATCGAACTGCACAGTGAACGAGAGTGTGCACTTGCCAGTCCTAGAGTCCCAAGAGCTAGCAGCACACTTGTCAGCTTCTGCGCAAACTTGGCAGCAGGAAGACGCGTCGGTAGTGTTTGTGCTATAGGTGGCGCCGGAATAAGTCAGCTGCGCGTATGACAAGCCGTACTGAGTCGTGTCTTCTCTGACACCAGCAGCGGAGATCAGAGCAGAGGGCGCGCAGCGGGCGTCCTGGGTGACAGTAGCAACTGATGATGGGCACGTGGTCGTAACAGTTGTAGCAATCGCGTATGCTGTGAAGCCAGATGTGGTGCTCGTCACAGTGGCCTGTGCGAATTCGGTGAAGGCAGTGTATGTGCTAGTGCCACTCGCTTGTACGAACGTGTATGTTTGGCCATATGAGGTCGTCGATGTCTTAGTCACCGTGCAGTCGGCATGTTCACGGGCAAGAATGCCTCGTGCATATTTGCTGGGGCCAGGGGAGCCTTCGGAAGAGGCACCAGCAGAGGTGTAGACAGTGGTTGTTGGCAAAGCTACGCTCTCCGTGCACTCTGTGGAGGTCAGAGTCTCGAGAGTCTTAGTCGAACTGACGCGAATGATATCGGTGTATGTGCCGAGATCGAAAGGAGTGGTCGCTCTGACTGTAGTCACATACGTCGAGAGATAAGTGGCGGTGCTTGTAGGCACAACGACTTGCTCGGTTGTGGTTTGGCAAGCTTGAGGCAACGCGTAGCCAATGGCTGCCAGCAAAGGAGCCACTGTGTATGCCTTCATGATGTAGTGTTACAATTGGTGATTAAGCGCGACTGTAAGAACAAGAACAAAAGAAACGGCAGATATAAGTCTTCAGAAACTGCTTGATAACTTGGAAAAGTACGAGAAGGATTCAGTCTAGCGATTCAGTCTTTGCAGAGACGTCAGAGAGTGCGGTCTGTCAAGATGGCAACGGATCCGGCGGAAGTCTCTTGCAATGACGGGTCTAAGACATGCAGAGACTGAAGCACTCCCCCAAGCAGCAACCAAGGTTGTTGGGCTGCGTTCGTATGCAGGTGGCTATGCTGGTGAGCACTTCCAGATGTATAGACGACTTTCCCGGCGGGAAATCTCGGTCACCCTGGCATATTGCTCGTGTTGCAAGTGAAGTATGCCAATAAAGTGTGCAGTACATATGGTATCCACACGCAGCTGGAGCCTTCTATTAGGAACCGCGAGTGTCCGCAGCAGTGGAGTGGGATTTATCCGGATGCGACGCCAACAGGGGAAAGATCGACAGGGACGATGAACGAATGCGATAGATCATTTAGTTTCGTCCTGGGTCTCAGGACCGGCGGCGGAGGTAGTATTCGAAAGACTTGGGAGGTAGTGAGATGCCATTACATTACGCATGCAACAGACCAAGCTGCTGCTAGAAGTAAGTTCCGCGAGTCTGTGTATCTATCATGCCAAATGCTATCGGTGTTTGTTGGGCACGAAGGGCTTTTCTTTTCAGGAGTTATGCAATGCACGTATGAGAGTGGCTGGGTGTCTCAGCAACTCCGCACAACGAAGCAAGACACGGTAGATTGGCGTCATTCTCAAAGACTACCCTTGTAGCCTTGCAGCAGCCTTGGTGACACAAACCCTTATGTAGCCCACAGGCAAAGTCAAATGAGCCGCGTGAAGCGTGAAAAATTTATACATGATGTGCAGACCGGGTACATAGCTTCAAGAAATTGCATCGCTCATTAATGCATGAGCTGTGCGCAGTGTATCTCACCTAAGGTGAGAGCCTACAATGAGGATGAACTTGGACAGATTGAGCGCGGGAGTAATTGTGAATCAATCGTATAAATTTATTTCGTGTTGAGTCATAGACGCGAGCGAGACAAACCAATCCCCTTCAATATAACACAACTTCTACCACTCGAGTGGCTCACTCTTCTCTTCACCACGGTTGGTCTTGGGTACAGGAACAGCCTCCACCTTGACGGGGCCTGTGCGGTGACGCGACAGGTATCCACTGCCATCCAACCAAGGAGTCTCTTCCGTCCTCCTACGCTCGAACTTGGTAATGATGTCGTCCTTCATCATGGTCAAGCCAATCTCATCAAGGCCGTTGATCAAGCAGTGTCTCTTGAAGCCGTCAACCTCGAATTCAGCGAGCACATTGCCTTGTGCGTCCTTGACAGCGTTGTTCTCGAGGTCAACTTCGATCTCGCGACCGGCCTCGGCCTCGGCGTAGATCTTCTTGAGCTTCTCGGCGTCGTCAATCTGTAGCGGCAGCATGCCGTTCTTGAAAGTGTTGTTGAAGAAGATGTCGCCGAAGGAGCCGGCAATGATGCACTTGATTCCAAAGTCGAGGAGCGCCCAAGGGGCGTGCTCACGACTGCTACCACATCCGAAGTTAGGGCCCGAGACGACCATGATCTTGGAGTTGGTGTAGGGCTCCTTGTTCAGGACAAAGTCGGGGTTCTTGCTTCCGTCCTCGTTGAATCTCCAGGCGTGGAAGAGACCAGCGGACAGACCGGAACGCTTGATGGTCTTGAGGAACTGTTTGGGGATGATTGCATCGGTGTCGACGTTGGAACGGTCAAGCGGCGCAGCAATACCCTTCAGCTGTGTGAATTTAGGGAGACCGCTGCCATTGCTTGCAGGGGCGCCAGTGGTCACTGTGTTGCCCTGACCCTGTTCGGGGAGATCAAGGATGTTGTCGAGGTCGACGTCAGACTCAGGCTCGTCAAGCTGGCTTGTGGGTGATTCCACGCGGTTGTTGGCGCGCTTTGCAGATGGCACGGCCTGCTCGTAGCCAGAAAGATTTCTGACGTCGGCGAGCTTGCCGACAAGGGCGGCGGCAGCAGCCATGGCGGGAGACATGAGGTGAGTACGGCCACCAGCGCCCTGGCGACCCTCGAAGTTGCGGTTTGATGTGCTTGCACAACGCTCACCGGGTGACAGAATGTCGGGGTTCATGCCCAAGCACATCGAACAGCCAGCTTCTCTCCACTCGAAGCCAGCATCGACGAAGATCTTGTCAAGACCTTCAGATTCAGCCTGCTTCTTAACCAATCCGGAGCCAGGCACGATCATGGCGCGCTTGACGTTGGGAGCGACCTTCTGGCCCTTGGCGATGTATGCTGCAATCCTGAGATCCTCGATACGGGCGTTGGTACATGAACCAATGAAGACCTTGTCGACCTCGATGTCGGTCATCTTGGTACCTGCTGTGAGGCCCATGTATTTGAGGGCACGCTCGCAAGCCTTCTTCTTGTTCTCGTCATCAAAGTCATCAGGTCCAGGAACGACACCAGTGATGCCGATAACATCTTGAGGAGATGTGCCCCATGATACTGTGGGCTCGATGTCCTTTGCGTCAATGAAGATGTCGACGTCGAATTTTGCGCCTTCGTCGGTCTGGAGGGAAGTCCAGTACTTGACCGCCTTTTTCCATTCGGGAGAATCGAACTTGGGAGCAAGAGGCCTGCCCTTGAGGTACTCGAAGGTCGTCTCGTCGGGTGCGACCATGCCAGCACGCGCACCACCCTCAATGGCCATGTTGCAAATTGACATTCTCGCCTCCATACTGAGGCTGCGAATGGCGCTGCCGCAGAACTCGATAACGTGGCCAGTGCCGCCAGCAGTGCCGATTTGTCCAATGATGTAGAGAACGATATCCTTGCTGCTGACGCCGGGTGCAAGCTCGCCGTCCACTTGCACTCTCATGTTTTTGCTCTTACTTGAACCCAGGGTCTGGGTTGCGAGCACGTGCTCGACCTCTGAAGTACCGATACCGAATGCGAGGGCGCCAAAGGCACCGTGTGTGCTAGTATGGCTGTCACCGCACACCACTGTGGTGCCAGGGAGGGTGAAGCCCTGCTCGGGGCCGATGATGTGTACAATGCCTTGTCTCTTGTCACCCAGACCGAAGTAGGTGAGCTTGAAGTCCTTGACGTTCTGCTCGAGGGTCTCGCATTGAGTCCTGCTGTCGTCCTCCTTGACGAAATCGCTCACGTTCTTGAAGTTTTTTCTGGTCGACGTGGGCACATTGTGGTCGGTGGTGACAAGGGTGTTGTCAGGTCTGCGGACTTTTCGGCCGGCGTTCTTCAGGCCTTCGAATGCTTGGGGTGAGGTGACCTCGTGGACCAGGTGACGGTCGATGTAAATAATGCAAGCACCACCATCCTGCTCGTCGACAATGTGGTCTTCGAAGACCTTGTCATACAGGGTTCTGGGGCCCTTAACAACGCCAGGCATTTTGATGGGTTGTGCTCTGTGCTCTGCCGTTCGGCTTTTGTATGGTGATTGCAGGGATATCAGCAAACGCAATTGGTCTGATTAAGAAAGTGGTATATCAATGTGAAGTGAAGAGGTGATTCAAGTGTACGAGGAAAGGTGGAAGAGTATGATTGTATCTGTCAGAGGAACGGCCTTCTTCATTTACTACTCGCACCCCACCCGACATCGGATTCTGTGACAACCAGCTTGCTCTCATTCGCTGCCGGCTCTCCTCCTCCCACGCAATGCACCCCCGATCGTCGGGAGTCCATTACCGCCGCCACCTCGCCGAGATCGCAGCCAGCATCATTGGCGCTAATACCAAAACGCGAGCTTCGGTCATATTCCGCTGTATGATGCCAGCCACCGCGGCGTCGGCTTAAGCAGTCCAGGTGATAAGGTGATTGATAGTGACGAGTTCAGGTACGGCTCCAAGCTTACTTACTGTACTGCTGCTACTGCTGCTGCTGCGTAACAGCGTGCTACAATCTACAACAGCGACTTCAGTTTCACACCACAGCGCTTGTCATACAGTCTAGCTATATTCATCACGATGAGGTCGTCTTTGATTGCTGCTGGCCTTGGTGCCACACTTGCAAATGCCATCTATCTACCGGCCAACCTGCAGTCAGGCGTCGACTGGCTTCAAGGCAGCCAACAACCACTCGCCAATGTCGAAAAGTTCTTGATCGAGCTCGCACCCGGCGAGACCAGACTCGTAACAGAGGACGAGAAATGGCAGCTCAGGAGGGAGGGCAAAAGCTTCTTCGATATCACCGGTCTGCCCGAACGCGACGCATCCATTCACACCCAGGCAGCTGTCAAGTACCCTAAGAAGACTGCGTACAACGAGACAGTGTCACCGCTCCTGAAGGAGCTTGACCAGAAGAATATGCGCAAACATCTGGAAAAGTTCACCTCATTCCACACACGCTACTACAAGTCCGACTACGGCAGACAGTCGTCTGAGTGGCTGTTCGACCAAGTCAACAAGACCCTTGCGCATGCCGGCGCTGGTGTCGCGCACTTCTTCGAGCATCCCTGGGGTCAAAACAGTATCATTGCGACTCTTCCCGGCAAGAGTGAGAAGACCATTGTAATCGGCGCACACCAGGACAGCATCAACTTGTTCCTGCCGTCCATCCTCGCCGCTCCTGGCGCCGATGACGACGGCTCTGGAACCGTTACCATCCTTGAAGCTCTTCGTGTGCTTGTTCAGGATAAGGACATTGCACATGGCAAGGCCGAGAACACCGTGGAATTCCACTGGTACAGTGCCGAGGAGGGAGGTCTTCTCGGTAGCCAAGCTATCTTCAGCGCGTACGAGAAGCAAGGTCGCGATATCAAGGCTATGCTTCAACAAGATATGACCGGTTACACCCATGGCACTATTGCTGCTGGCGAGAAGGAGAGTGTCGGCGTCATCACCGATTTCGTTGACCCAGGCCTCACCACATTCATCAAGGAGGTCGTCGGCACCTATTGCACCATTCCCTATGTTGAGACCAAGTGCGGGTACGCCTGCTCTGATCACGCAAGTGCTAGCAAGCACGGCTACCCGTCTGCCTTTGTCATCGAGTCGGACTTCCAGTACAGCGACAAGAAGATCCACACGACCGAGGACAAGATCGAGTACCTGGATTTCAACCACATGCTTCAGCATGCGCGTTTGACTCTCGGACTGGCCTACGAGCTTGCATTCGCGAAGTTCGACTAAATAAGAGGCAATTCTTCTTTGACTGGCGTGTTTATCTGTTCATCGCAAGCTGGAATGGGAACGAGCATAAAGCATTCGATATCATTTTTGTAAATTTTTAACTTATAATCAGCAACATACTGCACAGTTTGGAAATAGCATGTTTATAATACGGTGTTGATCCTCGTTCGTGTAATGTACATTGAAGGTACAAGGGATGCCGTGGAGAGCATACTCAAGCATAGTGTCGGAACTTTTCACCACGTGACCCGCCCACGTGATCCCCCACACGTGCTTCTAGATATCACTCTTTCTTTAAGTTAGGATCAATAGTAGTAATTATGCTACGAAGTATAATAGAGGCCTTCGGAAAAGAACTTGAAACATTAATAGCACTTATAATAGGACATAGTAAGTAATGTATGCCTCTAGGAGCTCTGAATGGTAGTTGAAAGTGACTAATATTAGGTAGCGAGGTATTAAAAGAGAAGCTAGTAAAAATTTATATAAGTAATAGTAGTCGGACGAGACTCTAGACAGCGCTAATAAACATTGCTAGATCACTATACTATTAATTTACGAAGAGTAATACTGCTTTAGGAAAAGAATGTGCAAGTAAGTAGGTGAATAATTGTTAAGAGCAATAATAGCAGAGTCATCATATGATAGAGACACAATACGAAAGTGAGGAAGGGAGCGCAATAAGCATAACAACAATAGGCCTCTTAATAGCACATGATATTTCAGTTACGAAGGTGAGCTAGCTCTTCATAACTGAATAGTCAGCTATTGTTAAGAGCATAACAATAAGCCTAAAGTAATATATCACTCTCTTCCTTCCTACTTCGACTCTCTCTCGCTCTTTCAAACATCACTACCACCACCACCACCACCACCACCACTACCACCACTACCATGTCGATCCCTAGCGGACGCGCAGTAGGGTTGCTGTCATTTGTCGAGGTCAGCGCGCGTAGAGCTGAGCACCTGGCTAGGCGTGTTGCGCGCGGCAAGAGTAAGAGTAGTTTGAACTGCAGCACTCTCTATAACTCGCAGATTTATGTACTTAAAGCTGATAATTCGAGTTCTTTTACGAAGCTTATGCTCTTCTTTTGTGACAGAAAGCTAACATTCTATATAGTGATATCCCACTCGTTCGCTGCTTTAATTGCGACCTCTTACGCGCTATTACCCTCAGCAGAGCGTCATTTGCTGCTGCTGCTGCTACTGCCACTGCACTACTGCCCACTGCTGCTAAAGAAGAAGAAGAAGAAGAAGAAGAAGACAACGACAATAATGCTAGCAGCTTCATACTACAGTTCTACGACAACGATGACAACGACGACGATGATAAGATGGGTGCGCCTACTGCTGCTGCTGCTGCACCTATAGCGCTACAAGGCCCTCGCTGCCCTAGCTATCCGAAAGGGACTAGCACATTTGTCTACTAGCAGTAAGTTTTTCGAGCTTGTTTAAGCGAGTGTAGCTAATGTTTTTATAGCCTAGAGGCGCAGAATAAGTAGTAGTCCGTCCGCGAAGCGCAATAGGCGTTTGCCTCCTAGGGAGACCTTTATAAGTTCTTAAATGTTGCTTGCGTGCAAGAGTAGGGACAGTTGCACGCTCTAGTGTACTAGTATTGTATATCCTTAGAGCACTATAATTGCTATATGTTCAAGGTTAGAGATTGTTACAGGCATTGCCTTTAGAATAAGGCTATTAAGGGGTATTGTATTTGAGAGATTACAAATGTTTTTAGGCTTGCTATAGCGCTAGTACTGCTTTTTGCTGTATTTAGAGCCTTATGTTTGCTGCTGTATATAACCTTCGACATTTTTAGCTTTTAAAAAGGCTTTTTGAAATAATAACTGCTTACTGAACCTATTTATTTTCCCTTCTGATGCTATAAAGACTTAACTATAAAAGAACTAGTAGAATATTAGAGAGTAACTGACTTTAAAGCTAAGAGTTATCGAACTATAATAGTATTTATCGAACTATAGCAGTATCATAGGGCTAGTAGAACGCTCTTACTTGCTAGGATATATAAAGGAATAATACAGATCAGAGAAATTCGCTTATAAAAAGGAGGCGACTTTTCGGAAAAGAAAGGAGCTTATTAACTTTGCTAAGACTGCGCGAAGTTAGTAAATATTGCCTAGTTTTCGCTAAGGAGTCGCTACACCCTGCAATGTTCGTAATTGTGATTGCGCATTATTGTATTTAGTATTTCCTTTATATATAGTCGATCGTGGTCGAATGATTGCTCGAATAGGAATTCCTATAATTATTTTATATAGGAGCAACTAATATAGAAGAGGACAGAATCCTTCCTCTTAAGGGATAAGTCGAGTATGACTTTGTTCATTATCATTCCCTGAGCTTTATAGATAGTTAAGGCATATGCGGGGCAGACTAGGAACTGGGATTGATAGCAGGTTTAGCTAGCAAGGTAGAAGTCCTATTTGGCTTCGTAAAAGAATTAGCTTACTTGATAATTAGCAGCCTGCTATTAAGCTGTAATGTTCGATATCGCATAGGGTTCAAAAGTATATATGACTATCAAGGGTTGTAGGCAGCGTATAGTAGATCGTCCTTCTACCAAAAGAGAAAGAGATACAGAGACTGAAAGCTGCTGCTTTCCTTACGCAGCAGGCACACTGTGTATATAAGGAAACATACAATACAGAGCAGTTAGCTATAGCTCAGCTAACTGCTCCGCTATACGCAGAGATAGCTATTCCTTGTATGGTTGACTATTACAATTGCCCCCTCTCCTAGGGAGGATATCCTAGCCTCGTATTGTTCTTATAGCGATAATACTGCTATAAGGCTATAGCACTATAGCAGTAGTGTTATAGTAGCATAGCTGCTATGTGACCCTAGTGCTTAGCTTCATTTTATATTAGTCTAACTCTCTTAATTCTTCTCGCTTTGCTATATAGCTAATATAGGTTTGTCCTACAACTTGTAGGTACTATCTGCGAGTGTATTAGTATCTTTTCGTTTTTTGTGAAAGTGAAAGTGTTGATATGTTGTTGTTGATATAGCAGTTGCTTAGCAATACTGCTTTAGGAGTGAGTTAAGTGTTTAGTGTAGGCAACACTTTGCTATACCAGACTAAACACATTATTAAGAATTTTTCTTTTATTAATACAACCCTTCACTTTCTTAACATTCTACCTCTACACCTCCTCTATACTACTATATCAATTATAACAAAAACCATTCACGAACATACCTCCTAAGTCAACCCTTAGCAAGTCTAGAAAGAAGGCTACTGCTTAGGCGAAACGCAAGGCCATACTCGCTCTTAAGCATACTATACAGAAGGGGTATAGCGAACCTGCTATAGCACTACAGCTGACTGTTATCACTAACGATGAGGCTAATAGTGCCAATAGTGAGGCTATACTACCTCTAATAACTCTTAGAATGTCGGGAAAGGCTGCTAGCAAGAGGAAGTTAGCTATTAGCAGAGCTACTAAGGAGCTAGTACGCAAGCGCGCCTGCATTATTACTAAGGCAGGTTCGCCTTAGGATAACGAGCAGGAGGAGGGCAGTAACAATGATAATAGTGAGTTTAAGCCTATAGAGGAGGATAAGGAAGGTGTGATGGTTGGGCCTAGCCACTCCGAGCCCTCTCTGAATAATCTGTCTGCTAGGCTTACTAAGTCGAAGGCCAAAGGCAAGAACTCCTCTACTAAGAGGGATCGCATTCGTAGTACTGCTCTTATAGGCCTATAGTACAAGATTCCTAAGTCTAAGGGTGCTAGGGCAGCTAAGGCTACTAAAGAGATCATTAGGCGCTCTATAAATGTCGACCTAGAGGACTATCAGATCATTACCAATACTCGCCTTATTTGGGAGGTCTGTAAGCATTATGCTATCTACCTCGGCAATAGTGAGTATACTCCCTATATCCGTATCAGCTACGCTTCTGTACTAACACATGTTATAGGCCACACCTATACTAGCAGCAACTCTAACCCCTTCTAGCCATGCTGCTATAACTACTGTGCCAAGTCTAATAGCAAATGCCTTTAGATCAGCCTGGCTAGCTATAGTGGCTTATTCCCTCTTCTCAACAACACTATCTGCGCCTAGCTCGAGTAGGAGGAGCACTAGCGCACTAGTAGTAAGGAGGAGATGCTGTGTGCCTACAGGCTTTTTTAGGACAGCAACAACAAGTTCCTATCTGCCCTTTATGCCTTCTAATCCTCGCGCACCTAGTGCATCTATAGAGAGGCAACTCCTTACAAGAGAGCTACTAGTGCTTCTAAGGCATCTAGTAATAACGATGCCCTGGTTGCACAGGTTTAGCGCCTTGTTGCTGTTAGAGAGTCCCTTATAGATATGGATGCTCTAGTACGTATCACCTCTGCTATACTTCTGTTGCTTATACTAACCTCCTATAGCTTATAAAAGGTTCCCTTATAGGCCTTATTAAGGCTGGTAATAGCAATAGCAGCCTTGCTATCGCCTACAGAAGGACCCTCGACTACATTACTAGCAGGTTCGACTGCTAGTCTACTATTACTAATCCTATATTCGACATTAGCGATAATGCTGGCCCTGCTCAGCACCTATGCTATAGTGCCTCACCTGCTGCTCCTATCGACGCAGAAGGCGAGGAGGAGGAGGCTAGAGAGGAAGCTCTAGGTATAAACAACCCCTTACCCCCTTTTTTCCCTTCTTTCGCTATATTCCTTAGTGCGCTCACTATCCTTAAGCTCTTTAAGTGTTTGTCACCCTAACCTTCGATCTTTAGATATTATAGCTGCTAACTCTATCTGCAGTTAGGTGCCTAGAGCCTCCCTAGTCGATAAGTGATACCTAGCAGAGTATAATCGCATATGAATCCTTAGAGTAGAGGGTGTATATTGTCACTGCTGTAGTAGTACTATTGGTTGTTTAGGCGCTAGTCCTGTTCCTTTCTTTTCTTTTCTTGTTAGGTTCCTGTGTATTTAGAATTCACAGGATGATTATGCTAATGCGAGTTTCATAGAGTGATGTTAGCTTTATAGCGATACTGCTTCGGAGCCGTTACTAAGGCTTAATAAGCCGCTAGCGCCTTTGGTACACCTCTAAGATGCTCCTCTGGCTCCCACTCGTTATAGGACGACGACCATCCTACCCATTTCACTAGGTACTCTCTAACACCATCACGCGTATAGGAGTCGAGGATTTCCTCTACCTCCTACTCAGGTTCACCATTCTTATCTAGCTGTACTAGGGTTAGCAGCTTGTTGCATCTGCTATAGGCATGCTATAGCTCTAACAAGGACACGTAGAACACATTGTGTATTCTCAACATTTCCTTTGGTAGGGCCAGTCGATATGCCTATATGCCTATAACATCAGTAATCCGATAAGGGCCCTATTGCCTCACAGCTAGCTTCCTTAAGGGTGCTCTGATGCTGAGATTCTTCAGTGATAACAGCACTAAGTCGCCTACCTTAAAAGACTTTACTATATGGTTTTTGTTATATACCTTAGCTTGCTATTCTTATGCGCATTGCTAATACTATTCTAGTGCCTCGCGTTCGCTATATAGGCGTTATACATATTCTCCTGCTGCTAGTACCTCCCCTTCTGCAGACTCGACCTGAGTCTGGTCAGTATGTATTGAAGGATTATACCCTATTAGGGCGTATGTAGGGCTAATGCGCAGTATTGCTAATATAGAGTTGTTGCTCGCAAACTCTACTATAGGAAGCAGTTCTGACTAGTCCTGCTGGTTCTCTAAGCAGTAGCATCTGAGGTATTGCTCTAATATCTGGGTTTGCCTTTCTGTTTACCTATCTGTTTATAGATAGAAGGCTATATTAAGGCGCTACTTCATATGCGCCTCATAATAGAAACTAGACTAGTACGCACTTATGAATACTAATCTACAGTCTGAGACAATCCCCTTAGATATTCCATAGCAGCAGATTATCTCTTTATAGAACAATAATGCTAGCTTCTTAGTAGTGCATGTTTTGTTATAAGGAATGTACCTTGCTGTCTTTGTGTATCTATTAACTACTACTAGGATGGAGTTATACATACATCTGTCGAGGCTGCTTAGCAGCAGATTAATAATAAAGTCTATAGACACTTCTTAAAATGGACCACTTAGTACTAGTAGTAGTTATATAGTGCTATAGGAGCGATGTTGCTATACCTATGTTCTCTGACACATACTATAGGTTGAGGTGTATTCTTTCACATCTTTGTCGATTCGTGGCTACTAGTATTTATAGTAGATTAGGCTCGTAGTCTTACTAGTACCAAAATGACTTACTAGAGGGTCGTCGTGGTGCATTCTGATCAGCTCTGCCCTTAGTGCTGCATCTTCTGGGATGCACAGGGCATTAGCCCTATATATAAGTCTATTCCGTTATATGTATATAGCGACACTACTGCATTTGCGAGGCGCCTTTAGTAATCGATCTACCTATTCTTTATAGATTGACTATAGAAGAGCGATTGTATTAACAACATTTAACATTGCTGGTTCAAAAGGCTGTTCGCCTCTTACAATTAATACTACTACTACGCGTAGGAGGACACATATTAGTTTGCAATATAGCTACAGCTGTGTGTCTATACTGTAGCTCTAGTTCTGAGCCTAGGTTCCTATTGTAACAATCCTAGATACTAAAACCTTGTGCTCTTCCCTAGGACTGTTCACCTAATGCTTGAGCTTAGCCTAGAGTGTTGGTATCAGGCCACTAGACATATCTACTACAGTCGCATAGTTAGGCCTTCGCAATAGCATATCTGCTAGATTTGTCTTTCTAGGACAATGTTCGATCTCAAAGTCGAATGCTGCTAAGAAAGTAGCCTACCTCGCTTACCTTCTATTCAGCTGTTTTAGCATTATAAAACCTTTAAGGTTATTGTGATCTGTTAGCACTCGCACTACGTGTGCTACGCCTTTAAGATAGTGCTACTAATGCTTAAAGGCACCTACGATAGCTAGTATCTCCTAGTTGTAGGTCTTATAGTTCTGTTCTATAGGGATAAACTTCCTTGACTAGAATGCTATAGAGTGCTATTAGGGGTTTTCTCTGCTAATGCTCTATAACTGTGATAGTATACTAGAGCACGCAAAGTTGGACGCATCAGTCTTAACTTTTATAGCTGCATCGGGGTTATAGTGGACTAACACTAGTGCCTCTGTGAAGGCTATATAGAGGGTACGAAATGCATCTATTACCTCATCGTTAAGCTGGAGAGGCCCTAGCTTTCTGCTATTTATAGACTCCTTCAGCAACGATGTTAATAGCTATACAATATAGGAGTAGCCTTATATAAAACGCCTATAGAAGTTGGCGAACCTAAGGAACTATTATACTTCTTTGTAGGTAGTAGGCTATAGCTATGCTGCAATAGTGTCGACCCTCTATAGATCTATTAACACGCCTTCACTTCCTATAACAAAACCTAGGAACTCTACTAAGTCTATAAAGAAGTAATACTTCATCTAGTTTATATAGAGGGCATACTTCCGAAGCCTTTCTAACACAAGTCGGAGGTGCTTCGTATGTTCCTCTGCATCCTTACTATAGATCAGAATATCATCTAAATAGACAATACAGAACTCATTAAGATAGCCTGCTAATACTCTGTTGATATAGGCTTAAAATGTAATAGAGGCATTAGTTAAGCTGAAGGGCATCACTATATACTTAAAGTGTCTATAGCAGGTGTGAAACGCAGTCTTCTACTTATCCCCCTTCTTAATCGGAATCCTATAGTAGGCATCCTTCAGATTAAGAGTAGTAAACACTTTCGCACTGCTTAAATAGTCTAGTGTCTTACTAATAAGAAGTAAAGGACATCTGTCCTTTACTATAATATCATTTAATCTATGATAATCAATACAAAGGTATAAGCTACTATCCTTCTTTCGTGTAAAGAGGATTAGAGCGCCTGCCTTAGATACGCTATAGCATATCCAACTGTTCGCCTCTGCTATACTGAGGTAGTCTCTTAGGGCTGCTAACTCTATAGCTAAGAGATTCCTTAAGGGCTAGAACAGCAGTACTATTCTAGGCTTTAAATCGATTGCATGCGAAGCCTTAGCTACTCGTAACTATATCTTAAGAGTATTGCTCTTAAAGACATTCTCGAAGTTGTATATATAGTTAGGGAGTAGTTCTATCCCTAGTTCTATTAAAACGCTGTCTAGCTCTTTAGTAGAAGTGACGCAGACCTATAGTGCCTACGATAAGGCTCTGTAGTAGTTGAGCTTATCGAACGCCTTCTGTATAAGCACTCGAGTATCTCCTATATCGAGGCTATACCTCTACTGATTTATAAATGAATCTATGACGATTCCTTGCGTATAGCGCTATAGCTAGCTAAGGATTATGTCTAGCCCTAGGAAATCTACTGTATAGAAAGTCCTAACTGTCTCCTTTACTATACCTAATAAGTTGGTAAGGCGGATGCGTAACTTATGCGCCCTATAGATATATACCTTCCTGCCCTAGAAGCTCTCTACGCTTAGCAGCTTAGCGCCTTCTAAGGGTATTATATCAAGCTCCTAGATAAGCCTTTGTATAACAAGATTGTAATTAGTAGTGTTATCTAATAGGAACTTAGTAGCTCTCTTGCAGCCTATTTTAGGGCCTGCTGTGCTATAGTATAGTAGCGCATAGGAGTGCTCTATATAGGTTTTTAGGTTGAGGGGTAAGCCTTCCCTCGACCTCTGCCTTTTTTTATTACTTCTTGACGAATAGCAGGTAGGCCTAGCTAGTGCTCGTTAGGCATACCAACCTTATACTATACATACACTATAGAGCTGCCTTAAGGGGCTAAGGTACAATTTGTCTTATAATGCCTCTTCTTCCTATAGTTATAGCAAACAACATGTGATAGATCTGGCTTTGTGCTAGTAGGCTCTAATCGCCTATAATTAGTAGACAATAGCTGCTTGTGCTAGGAGCTTCTCTGCTCCCTTCGCCTCTTAGGCGCAGTGCGACTGTTACAATAGTCCTTCTAGACTGCCTTATCGACGATTGTCCTGCTATTGCCTCTTCCCTTAGCTATATTCTCGATACACTAGGCTATTACGACTAGGTTATAGCAGTTTAGCAGAACATCAGCCCTTAGGGTAATAGCCTCTCTCAGGCTAGGCCGAAGCTTGTTTAGCAGATAGTAGGTGTGCTATGCCTCTGTATAGGACTTGTAGAACTAGTCCTCTAGCATCGTTAGATGTATAGCAAAGTTAGTTATACTTTCGCCTTCCTTCTGATGCGCTTCCTTATAGCTCTAGCCTATATCGAGACTTCTGTTAATTAGGTCTGTAATACAGTTATAAACAAACCCTTCGAAGTCCTTAAAGGTATAGGTTAGAGGCAGAGCTACACTAGTGGTATAGCTCTATAGTGCGCGAGGTTCCTCTATAAGCCAGGTACTTATAAAGAGGACTTTCTCTCGCTCTGTTTTATACATTACTAGATCAATCTCAAAGATCACCTTTAGTGAGGAGATAAAGATTGTCGCCTCCTTTAAGGTTCTGCCCTTAAAGGGTTCTAGGTCTCTAAAGCACCTACGCTTCGAGCCTATTGCATATACAAAGCGAGTGCTAGCCTAGGAAGCTGAGTTAACTAAGTCTACTACATCTGTTATAATAGATAGAGTTAGGTGTAGGGATAGCATTTCTGCAGCTACTCCTCTATAGGCTTGCTGCGCTAATGCTGTAACTTGTGTACGCAATTTGGCTAGCTCTTCTTATAGCTATAACCTGATCTGCAAATGCTATTCTTGTTCCCTTAAGACTCGTTCGCATTCTAGGCAGTCTCGCTCGTTATGCAGCTCGTAGAGTTGTTACTCTCTTAATAGTATGTCTATAGCAGACACATCGTAGGCGTCCTATATTAGTACTTCGGATTCTATGATCTGCTATAGGCTGCTACTAGTTAGTGAGCTTTCAGAATTGTAATATTCGATATCGCATAAGGTTCAAAAGTATATACGATTATTAAGGGTTATAGGCAGTATATAGTAGATCGTCCTTCTACTAAAAGAGAAGGAGATACAGAGACTGAAAGCTGCTACTTTCCTTACGCAGCAGGCACGCTGCGTATATGAGGAAACGTACAATGCGGGGCAGTTAGCTATAGCTCAGCTGACCGCTCCGCCGTACGCAGAGATAGCTATTCCTTGTATGGTTGACCATTACATAAGCACTGCTTGGTGTTCGACGATGATAGTGAAACTCGGGATCGGAGTCACTACAATATTCTTGGGATAAATAGGGCGCTATTACATGCTATAGAGTAGATAGATTGAGATAGATACTATAGCAAGCATCCTATAATTGAAGTTTAGAGTTATATTACAATGCTGGTAAAGGGACTTCGGAAAACAACTAATGTACTTTAGGTTGAGGACAAGATTCAGGTGCAGCTATAATAGACACTGCAGCTTTTAGTAGTGCGTAGTTGCTGTAGTTATAAACAGGGCAGTTAGGAGGTATAGACTGTTCTATAGGGGGCAGTAGAGGCAGAAGAGCATTACCCTAGGAACGATAGTAAGAATTCATTTCCGAAGTTAGAATGCCCCTTTAGAGAAGAATTACAGTTGTGAAGGTAGGGAACTTACCTAGTTATGACGAAGCTCGTCCGCCTTCCTCTTACAGGATTTATAGACTCACTAAGTAGTCCTTTTATAGTATGTAAGGCAGTTTTTAGTCTGCCTACTATTCTTTGTAAAGTTATTGACTAAAAGGGTTTAAAAGCATAGAGAACAAACTACTAATACTATAGTTATTTACTTATGAAGGGTAGCTCGTAGTTGTTAGTTATTATATAGGAGAGAGAGGGTTGTTTTATAATTAGTCCTGCTACTTAGTTTACGAAGGGGGATAGGCATTGATTTATAAAGGCTGCTAGTAGTTGTTTTACGAAGAGCTAGGTAAAAAGTAAAGATATAATAGCAGGAGTTCTCTTACGAAATGCTATATATACTTCAGAGAAGAATGAAGAGATTTCAGATTGTGGGGTAGGGAACATGTGTTAGGATCACGTGTTGTTACATTTTCAACTTCCAATCAGCGTGCGACTTTAAGGAACCAATCAGAACCCAGTATTGGGCTGGACCCTGTAAATTTTCGTAGTAGTATAGTCGGAACAAGTTCCGACAATGAACTCCACTTTGCTCGCCAAGAACTTCATCTAGATCTATAGCTGGCATCCTCGTGCTCTTTTCTCAGAGACATGACCTTGGACCACATCATAAAACCCAGGTACTATATTCGCTCCATCGGATAAAACTCGCAGGCATATTGGACGACGCGTCTCGTCGTCTACACCTAAAAGGAGCTACTCACCTGGGAACTTGCGGAACGCCACCCTCAGAGCGGCGCGTGCCCATTCGTCAGAGCGCATCAGAGCTATACCCGCGGGAATAACTGCATCGCGGCAGCATTATGCACGGAGTTACGGCAATGCCGGCGTGCCCAGGCCCTGCCAGATCTGCTTCGACCGGCGCAATGGGTTGATGAGATAATGCGCGACAGAAGCGACAGCCATGTGAGAGAGCATGCAAGGTGCCCGCCCAGAATCACTTGAAGCAAACAGCACGCACACCTACTCGATGCGCGGACTATTTGGAAGATCTGCACCACTCTGGTAACGAGTCTCAAAGTCCATATCACCTCCTCATCTACGGCAACGGTTTCTACTTGTTCCCGTGACTCTCTGTCTGGAAACCTCTACACTAAGAAATACCCCATGGGCGTCTCTCCGCACCCCGCAATGATCGACGCCATAGAGGCGTGAGTGAGACAATATGGTTGTAGACTTTCCGCGACTCTAATCCTTCCGTCTGTCCGGCGTTATCATCTTGTGGTCGATGGACGGCCACATCAAGGTGGGAAAGTCTATCTTATACCTCGACGACAATCCAGTCGTCCTATATTGTTTGCAACTACTTTCAACAAGTGGCTGGTGTCTAATATAAGCCTGCTTCACATTCACCAGCGTCCTGAGATCCCGCTGCGCAAGCCTTGTGCAAGACTCGGCTCGCTTCTCATGCCGGACAAGCTGCGTCGACGAAATGAGGCGGGCGCCAGGCCGCTTTGGGATAGCTGTTGCTACATGCGTTGATGTTCCTCGTACGTTGTGATGAAGCGTCGACAGGCATTCGAGTGGAGATTTGCTCGATGAGGACAGTCTCGCAGGGCATAGGTTTGGCGCCGCGTCTCGGTTCCAACCGGTCCAGCGCATCTCAAGTCGATTCTGGTGTGGTAGAAGACCTAGACTCACGGACGCACAAGTGCGGAGCCGCTCCCTGTGCTTAATCCAAGGCACATTCATAAGGTAGGGGATAACCTCCTCTTTCGTTACTTCCCAGTCTTGCCCATATTGAGTCTTGTGATTCATTGAAATCTTGATCGTTCTCGCAGGCTACTACCACCAGTCCAGTAGCTACTCATTTTCCATAATAGCAACACAATAAGCGGGTACCATGGCAGACACGTACAACGCCACTCACAACAATACCAACCTCACGGCAGGTGATGGTCCGCTCGAGAAGGACTTCAGCAACGGTAGCAGTGGTCACAATGGTATGTCCACGTTGCAGCAGTTTTCGTTCTCAAGCTGACGGTTCGTGAGGAGAATATCATCTCGACAGGGATATGGATCCAGCTCATGCGCTGAACCGCATCAGAACGACCGGCAGCCTGTCAATCTCTCCCGAGCTGTTCGAGAAGATCTACCTATCACCGCAGAATCGAGTCGCTGGTGAGCTCCGCAAGACATTCGGTAACCCGACTCCCTTGTAAGTTCATCTTGGTGCATTGAGGCCTCGTTTCCAAGATTCTGACGTCGGACGCAGAGCACTTGCCGGTTTCCTTTTGTCCTTGACGCCCTTGGCTTGCACGCTCATGGGATGGCGTGGTGCTGGCGGTAACGGTGCCGCAACAATTGGTACTTACTTCGGCTTTGGTGGTGTACTCATGATTCTTGGCTCAGTCGGCGAGGTTAGTAACCACATATCGACGCTCCACGGTTTTTGGAGCGTGTGTAGCTAAACACCTCCGCAGTGGATTATCGGCAACACCTTCCCCTTCGTCGTCTTCGGCACCTTTGGCGCTTTCTGGCTCACATTTGGTTTCACCAACGTGCCTTTCTACAACGCGACCGGAGCGTTCGTTACCTCGACCTACACGACTGGGGCTGAGAACCCCGAGTTCAATGCAAGCTTTGGTAGGCTAGACTTGCGCCCTGCAACACATGAAATGTAAAGTTGACCTGGTTGTGTCTTTGTAGGATTCTTCCAACTTTGGATGGGTGTCCTCTGCTTCATCTACATGATCTGTGCCCTCCGCACTAACATCGTCTTCGTTGGCATCTTCCTCTTCTTGGTTCCCGCCTTTGGCTGTCTCTCTGGCGCATACTGGCACCTCGCTAAGGGCAATGTGTCTACTGCCCAGACTCTGCTCGTCGCTGCGGGTGCTTGCTGCTTCGTTGTTTGCGCTCTGGGATGGTGGATCTTCTTCGCCATCCTGCTCGCATCGCTCGACTTCCCGTTCCAGCTGCCCGGTAAGTCCATAGTCATCGTGTACGACTATCATTGAAGGATTACTGATTCCACATCCACAGTCGGCGACCTCTCCGGTATTGTCAAGGGCGCGAGCCAGAAGAAGAAGGAGCGTGAGGCACGCGAGTATGGAAATGGAGCCGTTTGAGTAATATCATGTCAATGGTTACGAGGGAAAGGGGCGCGAGGGTGAAGCGTCATCACTCGTGGCGGTATGGCTTCACAGAGAATGGCGAATTACCAGAATCAGATCGCCGTTATGTTTGTAGTTTTATGAATATTATTAATAAGTTATGATATTATCCAACATGTCTTCGAACAGCTTATTTCTATGTAAAGCTCTGGTAGAGTGCCTCCACCCCACGATGCTCCTGTGATGTTGATATTTGGTTAATGCCTAAGGCATCATTTCTGTGAAGATGATCAACCCCGCGGTTCAGGTCCCACGAGCTGTAACGACTGGGGGGTGTGCAGATATTACGTCGTCGGGCATCCCACTCTTTAGTTCCTCCCTTGAACAGTCCCAACCGAATACACCTCACTCTAACAAATCAACAACCCGACAATCTCCACCAAAACAGCCGCAAACATGGTCGCCCAATCCGCCGAGTTCAAGAAGGCCATCGAGGACAGCCGCAGCCTCTCGCAGACCCCCACCAACGATGAGCTTCTCGAGGTAAGAACATTCAGGAGGCGCACATAACCACTCTCTACATAGCTGACGGTGTCGTCTTCTACACAGATCTACGGTCTCTTCAAGCAGGGCAGCGGCGAGAGCCACGATGCCGCAACCAAGCCTGGCATGTTCGACATCAAGGTAAGGCTTCTATCCCGATGACACGGCGGCTGCAGCGGAGACTGACTGGCATGATACAGGGCAAGGCGAAGTACAACAAGTGGGCTGAGTTCAAGGATCTGAAGCCGGAGGAGGCTCAGGCGAAGTACGTCGAGGCTGTCAAGAAGCTCGTGGCCAAGTACAAGTAAGCGGATAATAATGGGATTTTGCGAGGTAGCATATACAGCGACAGGAACGATAATCATGTCTGAATACGCGATTACGAGTATAGAGTTCTGATTCGCACGATACCGGGACATGGCGCGAGGGTTTTGGCCTGCTCGAAGTTGGCGGTGTGCCGTCTATCAAGGCTATTGCACCCACCGCAGGTGTTCTTCGAAAATCGCATGGTCCTACACTGATATACCGATATTTATTACTTTTATAAGCATGCCTCACCATACTGCGCGTAGAGTGTCACGGCCTCCCTTCTCGAGCTTGGGAATGACGCAAGTCAGACGGAACATTGAACCGACCCTTGGACATGTTGTAGGGCGCGAAATCCCCTCCACAGTGTGATTGCAAGATAAAGATACTAAACAGCGCCTATCATCGGTCATAGCCCTCAAGACGAGGAAAGGAACTCTGTAAGAACACGTGTGGGTCAACCCCGATGTCCGTTGTGCGAAGTCATCATAGTAGCTAATTGTATAAAAGCTAACATTTACAGGTCAGCCCAAGGTCACTTTCTTTCCAATAGGAGACAAGATGAGCCCACAACTGGAGCAGAGGACCGATGATGCTCCAACTCCTATTATTCAAACAATGCAAGTCGACTGCGAGGATCTACAAACACGGCCATTGCCTCGCGCAGATGGTGGCAAAGACGCTTGGTTGGTATTAGCTGGTTGTTTTGTGCTGGAGGTCCTGGTATGGGGGTATGTATTACGAAAACTCTTATCGATGCAATCACAGGAGATATGGGCTAATTTAATTCGAGCTTTCCTTACTCCTTCGGCGTCTTCCAGAACTACTACTCCACCCACGAGCCCTTTGACCGCAGCCCATCTGGCATTGCAGCAATCTCAACCACTTCAAGCGGCATCATGTTTATCGCTTCGCCACTAGTAGCGCTTGCTTGTCAACGCTTCCCGAAGAGCAGACGAATTGCCAACTTCGTCGGCCTAGCCATCATGACGATTGCCTTGGTTGCTGCCTCGTACACCAATACGACTGGTGCTCTTCTTGCAACGCAGGGCATCTTGTTCGGTATCGGGGGACTAACCATGTACTTCCCTGCCATGTATGTCATTGACGAATGGTTCATTGCGCGGAAGGGCCTCGCTTTTGCTATCATCTGGACTGGGACTGGAGTAGGAGGTGCCATATTTCCATTTGTTTCGCAATGGCTTCTGGACACTTACGGATTCCGTACAGCATTGAGGGTCTGGGCTGTGGTCATTGTAAGCCTTCTGATAGTCTCGTCTTTTCGTCTGGCTAACCACAACTTCAGGTCGTCTTTGCTCTGCCATCAATCCTTGTCATGAAAAATCGCCTACCCATATCAGGCTCCAGTACCCTACGGCCAGTGGACCTTTCATTCCTCAAGATGGCACCCTTCTGGATCTACTCGTTTGGAAATATGATGCAATCAATTGCATTTTTCCTGCCTCAGATCTGGCTCCCATCGTTCGCTCGCGAGATTGGCATGCCTGCTGTTGCTGGCCCACTCGCTCTGTGCTTACTCAACTTGGCAGCATGCGGAGGTTATATCTCACAGGGCATCATCGTCGATCGATACCACGTCACCGTGGCCATTTGCTTTGCGACTCTGGGATCGATGCTCGCAGTCTTTGTCTTTTGGTACGTGAACGAAGAATACAACCCAATCTCGCGGTCTCGGTTCAGACTCCGCACTGGTCTCTCGGCGGTAGGGCGAGGAGTACGGGTTCTGAAGCCAGACTACGTGCTCATGTGATTCTTGAGACACTGTACTGACTCGAACTCTTCATTCTGTAGGGGACTCACCACCTCGCAAGCAATGCTTTATGTGTTCGTCACCCTATGGGGTCTGACAGGTGGCGGGTTCGCAGCCAACTGGGCAGGATGTGCCAGCGCGATCAGACAGTCAGGTTATCATGTCGACACTGGCATGGTGATATCACTGCTTTGTGTAAGCAAAGGCATTGGGTCTGTGGCATCTGGACCCATCAGCGAGAAGCTGATACACGTGCAACCTTTCCAAGACGCCGGATTTGCATACGGCACTCGCTACGGTGTCTTGATCGTTTTCACGGGTATCAGTGCCACTCTGGGTGGTATAGCTTGTCTAGGAAGGCTGGCTAAGTTGGTCTGATGTTGGGCGTGCGATGGGTCGTTCGGAGATCAACTTGATCACACTCGAATACCTACTGGAGTCACTTCGTCGTTTGGGTCATGTCATAGAAAATCGGAGTATAGAAGTTATCGTCAGGCATTATCGTTACACTCTCCAACATTCCCAGTCTGCGACATTTTAGCCATCGCTCGCTTGAACAACTTGAGCCCAGTCTGCATCACTATACGCTCCCGGAACCTGATCTCCATCAAACAGGCTCGCCATTATGACACGGTCGCCTTGTTCGCCCTCCCAAGGCTCTCTCCCGTGTTGCGCGATAACATTGTCGAATACCAAGACATCGCCCTGCTGCCATTTGTGCAGGACACGGATCTCATCCGTGATCGTTGCGAGATGCGCCAAGTACCTCTCAGGGATTGGCGTACCATCGCCATAAAGTTGCTGCGTGATGTTGCGGCCAGCACCGTTGACGTTTGCGTTCTTGTAATAGGCAGCCAAACCTGTAAAAAGTGTTGGCAGGCCCGTGTGAGGTTGTGTGCGGATGGCTGGAAGACGGTGCGCAAGGACCAGGCCACCGTCATCGGTCCACTCCCACGTAGTGTGCTTGCCTCGCCCATATCTGGCAATCTGAGCTTCGGTTTTGGAGCGCCGCGTTGCTTCATCATCATCAGATTCGACCAATTTTCCAAATGCTTGCTTCAGAGTTGCTCCGCCTTTGTATTGCTGTTCGACTTTGTAGGTGACTCTGCTGAGTATGCCCTTCTCGGCCAACTCGTGAATGAATTCCGGTATTTCCTCTTGGGCACGATGGAACAGCTCGAGTGATGAGGAGATTGGCGATTCGCCACCTTTGTGTGGTGCCTTGTGGCAGTAGAAAAAAATGTATTCTGGCGCGTGGGGAACCTGCGGAGACTCGTTGTGGTTGTAAACAAGCACTTCTTTGGGTGCTTCGTTCGCAGGTGCTATGTTTGGCGCAAGGACCGGTCTGTCAACAACGATTCAAATGATCTCGTGTGGCTTGTACCCGAAAGCGTGAGCGAATCTGCTGAAGTCATGGGCGCCATCAATAGGTAGACCACGAAATAAGAGGGTCCCATGCGTTGCAAGTTGCTTTGTGAGGATGCCATCTTGTGACTGGAGAGCCTTGATTGTGTCAATGGTGGAGTCGAGATCTAGATGTGAGTGCTCGTGCTCGACTGGGCGAAGTGCAAGAGGACTGATACTTCCTGGCGGATGAGGCAGGCCTAGTTTCTTCTGATTACCACTCGGCAGGCCGAATGCTTCGAAAGACATTCCAAAGAGTCCAGAATCATGTGTTGATGGCAGCCTTGTCCCCAACGTCGGGTTTGTCAAGGTTGCCATCTTAGTGATTTGATCGAAGTTGATTCAGGTTGCGAACAACCGATTTCTTACTGAGCTCCTTGATAGGTCACCCTAGTTCTATCTGAGAACTGTGAGGGCGGCACACAGCCTCACCACTCATATATCGGAGGCCATCGCCGAGTTACGGCTACGGCTGACGTCGATGAAGGAAGGAGCACGCAAGTTGAGGGGCCATGGAAGCGACTCCACTTCTCTCAGAAGTCAGGAGAATTGGGAAACTCACGAAGATTTGATTGTAGCTGTAGATCAATCTCGTGGAGATGATTCCTTGATAGAGGAATGCACTTGTAATCCCTAGCATAAGAACTAAGTATAGGCCTTTGAGAAAGGCAACTTCATGGTCTCACTGGTATCTACTGCAAACGAGTCGCTTTCTCAACGATATTGGGAGAAACACATAAGGGGCAGTGGATCATCGTGAGGTTGCACTCTCAAGGCTTATCAGTATGGCGTGCTTGACATTTGGGGATGTCATTGGATGGGCGATCATAAGACACCGATTATCGGCTTTTGATCTTGGAAACCCACGTGTTTGAGTAAAATATGATTAATGCGTGAAGGCACGACTCTGTCTTTCGATCACACAATCGATACAGGGAGTCTAGAAAGGTAGCATAATGTCGGACCATCAAATATCAAACGACAAACCACACCCACGAGATGACCTCGAGCTCCAGACTCCATCGCCAAACTCATTATCTGACCATGACGCAATACGGAACACAACACCGGCTCGCATACCATTCTTTCGGAGCACTTTGTTCCAGATCTTAGTCGTTGGCTCATGCGCGTTCTGTGCACCAGGAATATGGAATGCTATGAATGGCCTGGGAGTCGGAGGCTCCCAAAGTCCAGATCTCGTCAACGCCGCAAATGCTTTGCTCTATGCTTTCATGACCGTAACCTGCTTTTTAGGGCCATGGCTAACCAACATCATTGGCTTCCGATGGACTTTAGCCTCCGGGAGCATTGGATATCCGCTATACGCTGCGGGCTTGTACGTGAATAACAGAACTGGCGCAACATGGTTCGTCTACTTTGGATCGATCGCATGCGGCATCAGTGCAGGATTCTTCTGGAGTGTCGAAGGCGCCATCTCAACGGGGTACCCTGAACAAAATAAACGTGGACGATACATCGCGACTTGGTTCACGTTTAGGAACTTCGGCAATGTCGTTGGCGGCTCGATCTCACTGGCTCTCAATGTCAACAGAGCAGAGTCCGGTTCCGTGGGACACCAAACCTACCTTGCTTTTATCGCTATCCAATGTCTAGGGTTCTTCATTGGCTCGCTTCTCTCGAACCCTGAGAAAGTGCAGCGCAAGGATGGCACAAAGATTGCTGCACCGAAGGGAACGAACTGGCGTGTTGAGTTGCGAGAGATGTGGCGTCTGGCTCGTAGCAAGTCTATCCTCTTGCTTGTGCCACTCTTCTGGTATTACGGCTGGTGCCAGGCTTACCCAGGAACGTACCTTGCCACCTACTTCACCGTCCGCTCGCGAGCTCTGGGTAGTCTGAGTTTCGCCTTCAGTGGCACTTTCGGCACCTGGCTCGCTGGAGCTCTCGTTGATGTGCCATGGAATAAAAGTCGCCGGACCAGAGCGATAGTGACCTATGTCATTATAGCCTCTCTCAACAGTGGGTCTTGGATCTGGGCCGTGTATATCCAGAACGAGTTCAGACACACCAAACCAACACTAGACTGGGCTGATCAATCGACGTTCGGTCGAGGTTTTGGCTTGTATGTGTTTGAGCGAGTGAGCGTCAGTATGGTAAGACTCTGGTTCATTCCGACCTAAATTCATGTCAAGATCATTTGCTGACCTATATCTTCTGATGTTCAGGTTGAGAACTATATCTATTGGTGAGTCTTACACTTCTGCGTTGTCGAATACTTCTAGATCCACTGCTAATCGGATCCCATCGCACAGGTGTATTTCGAATCTCAGTGACTCCCCTGGAGACCAAATCAGGTACAGCTCGTTGCTGCGAGGCATTGAGACAGCGGCAGTGTGTTTGGGATTTGGCATTCAAGCCATCCCAACACCACTGATTGCTACTGCGAGCATCAATTGCGGTCTCTGGTTCATTGCACTGCCGTTCAGCTATTTTGCTACCGTTCAGGTGGTCAGGAAGTTCAAGGAGTTGGAGAAGAGCAAGGCTCCAGAAGGCTTCCATCAGAAGTAGAGATGGCAATATGGATCCATCATTTGATATAGAATAAGATGTGCAAGAGAACGCTGCCTTCTCTCCAGATAAATGTTATTTAATACTTCTAGAGAGTAGTGATGCCTCGGAGGTGCTCGCGATGGAAGTCCGCACCAATCGCCGCCAATGACGTCCCTCCCACCTTCTTGCGCTCACGGTGCTGTTGCAGAAGCTCTTGAGCTCTCTGACTAGAGCAACCTCCTACTTTCATACGTTGATCGCATATCGTCACAAACTCGCATACCCGTGATAGATACCGATACTGACTACTTGCGAAAACGTCATGGCCGCCAGACTATCACCACTGAGGCTGGCCTCGCCTCTGTTCGTCTTCCGCGCCGGCTTCCGCCCAGCAATCACATCTGCGGCTCCTCTGAATGCGCGCCTCGCAACACAATCTGCCTCACCGAACAGTCCTCCCACAGCCAAGAGGCGATCAGTCACCATAGTCAACGATACTGGCCGCGTACCCTGGCAGAACCTGTCCATTGGCGAAAAGGCCGCCCGCACAACACAGCAAACGTTCAATCTCGGTCTCGTGCTCGTAGGATTGGCAGCGACAGGCGCCGTCTTCACAGTACTCTACCTCGAAGTGTTCAGCACAGACAGCAAGACTGCAGTATTCAACCGCACCGCAGACCGCGTGCGCAAAGACCCGAAATGCCTTGAGATTCTGGCCGGGCAGGGCATGCACACAAAACGCGAGATCACAGCACACGGTGAGCCTTCACACAGCCGATGGGCCAGAAACAGGACGATTGCAAGCAGATTGGAAACAGACAAGGCTGGCGTGGAACATTTGCACATGCATTTCTATGTTGAAGGGCCAGCGGCGAAGGGCACAGTGCAGGTACACATGACCAAGGCGCCAGAGGATAAGGACTTTGAATACAGGATGCTTGCGCTGGACGTGCCTGGTCATCAACGACACTACTTGGTGAACGCTGATGGCCTGTCATCAGGGCTTTCGAAAGCCGGTGGAAGGCTGTTTGGAGTCAGGTGGAATTGAAGAAACAGAAAATGTCTCGATTGTATAGCGTGCAGGCAAAGTCGAGTATACTACCGTCACTTTGCAAGGCGAAGACTACTCTAAATTTAAGGTCCAATCTGAGTTGGCTCTGGAGCGACAGCAAACTCACTTGGCGTCGGATCAACACCACAATTCCCCGAAAGCTGATCGCAACAGCGTCCCGACCACACCTGTTGCCCACAATCACCGTTCGAAAGTAACAATCCTTGATTGGCCGTGACTTCGCGGCCGCGGCTCAGGTCGAAAGATATCATTAGCACGCTGCCGTCGCATTGTTCGTTGTTGGTGATGAAGAAGCAAGTGTTCTGCATACAAACGCTACCAACGTATGTCGTATCAGCCTGCGAGACACAGGCTTCGCAGCAACTTAGAGCCGAGTCAGCCGGGAATTGGGGTGTAGCGACACCATTTCTATCACGAGGTTCCAGATTAAGGCTCACGATACCGTAACCTGCAATGCCACCAATGAAGTTGTCTGCGCCGCACGCGGCGTAAACCGTAGGATGTGGTAACTCGGACAGCTTGTTGGTGGGCGTGACTGTCGTAATCTCGGAAACCAGTGACGTCGTCCGTTTCGGTCACGACAATGAAACGCTCCTCCGTCACTGTATACGGTACGGTGATATAATCGCAGATTGTGCTCCATTGGAGTGGCCTCTCAACACTGAGAATGTTGGAAGTTGTTGTTGGGATGCTCGTCAATTGTCGCGGACCATATGTCGATCGACATGTCGTTTCGGAAACAGTCAAAGTGGTCTCGTACGATGCGATGTACGATTGCTGACAGCCCATGGCAACAGCTTCAAAATGAGGGCGCGGCTTGTCACTGCGCGTGACAGAAGAGTCCCGATGTTGGGATGTAACGTAACGCGAACGTGCTTGGCATAGTTATCGTGCATTCCAGAAGAGCATACTAAATCTACAACAACCAGATTCGCTTATCTCCCCTTGCGTCAGTGGCTCCCTTGTCGTTCATGCGGACATAAAGGAAACGCAGACCAAATGCGATAAGTGCAGTGGTAAAGCTACACGCAGCACATTTGAAGTTTCCCGTAGGATATCCATCTTCCTTTTCGCCCGCGATCCAGATCCATTGAGCAATGACTTGACTCACACCTGCGCCACTGTTATTAAGTGCAGCTGCGATTCCCATCGTGACGATAGAAGGAACGTTGCAAGTCACCCATGCACTCAGTGGACCCGAGCTAGGGAAAGCTCCACAAGCACAGAGGAAGAGGCAACCGTAGCGTGCAGTGTATGCATCAGCTGGCAGGAGACCGGCGGTAAGCCAGCCAATACCGCCGATGGTGGAGCTCGCGGTGACGTGCCAACCACGAGCATTGAAGTGGTCTGCACTCCAGCCAAGGAACAAGCAGACGAAGTAGCCACAAACCCATGGTGGCACTGCCGAGTGGGTCAGTAGATGCGTAGCAGCACTAGCAGTGTTTCACTTACCAGTCATCAGCTGAGCTTCGATCGACGAGAATCCCAAGCCATTCACGATCGTAGGCGTGAAGAACGTAAGCGATCCCAGCGGCACACAGTTGCAGATGTAGGCCAAATAATGCGAAAGCATCCTGGGACTGACCAGTGTCTCCATGACCTCCCTCCTAGAAGCGTGCTCATTGGTATATCCTCCTCCTTTGATCTTGATGCGAGCTTCGATGAACTTCTTGTCGTCATCGGTGAGCCACTTCGCGCGTGAGGGATAGTCGGGCAGGAAGAAGAAAGTCAGAAGGGTGCAGAAGACTGTGATCAGGCCTTCGATGATGAACTAGAGACGTGTCAGCTTGTCTTCGTCTATTGACATACAGCTCTTGGAAGAGTGATGTATCCACGCGTAAAGATAGAGCAAGACTAACCAGCCAACGGAAGCCCTCTAGTCCAGCTGCACCGTTAATGTGGCCAACACCGTCTAGGTAAAAAGTGTCAGTAAGGTATCATGTGATCATATGATAGCACTCACAAGCAATGCACCCGCCAAAAGCGCCAGCAGCAGTAGCTGATGCCAGCACAAAAGCAATACGAACTGATCGCTCCTCAACCGGATACCAAAAAGTGATCAGGTAGATGATGCATATAGCCTGTTAGCTTGATGATCCGACGTTGTAAATCATGTCGCATACCTGGGAAGAATCCAGCCTCGAACATTCCAATGAAGAACCGCAAAATCGTGACTTGTGCAAAGTTCTGTACGCCAGCAAACCCAATGGTGAATATCCCCCAAAGAAGCAACAGTGTAGCCAACCACCTTGACGGACGGACATATCTCTTCATGATCCAGTTTGAAGGCACTTCGAACAAAGCATAGGCGACGGCGAACAGGGAAACCGCAATGGCGTATTCTAGGTTGGTCATGTTCGTCTGCTCCATCAATGAGTCGCCAGTCTCAGAGTTGAGCAGCTTAGAGTTTCCGATGTTGCCTCTGTCTAGATAGTTGAGCAGATACCTAGAGCGAAGGGTTCAGGTCAATATAGTGTCTCAGACATTACATGGGCTCGCAGTCGAGCTTCAAAGTCCGTACTGCTCGTCCTGCCGCTGAGAGCCAAATACGGAGTCTGAAACTAGACCGCGAGGTTGGGTTGTACCCTTCGTTCACGTACATCCAAGCACAGAGAGGTAATATGCGCAAGTCCATCTTTCGTCGCAGCTTGCTTGCGCGTGGCTTGTCGTTGAGCCAGGAGTCGTGCTCTACTTGGGCTGCATCTTTGGCCTGGTTTAACGTCAGTGACCGTTCATATGTAGCAATGCGTGAGTAGGCATACTAATGCATCACCCGTATCCTCCACCTGCATCACTTCATCTTTCTTGGTGTCGTTCATGGTACGGATCGCTTGTAGGTGAAGATTCTCCGGTTGGTGGGACGATCAAGGTCGAAACAGAGGACAGGATCACCTAAGATACATATAAAGACGTCCGGAATGTCTCTTCAAGACCGCTCGGGCATAGGGCAGCAACAAATTCACATTACACTTGGCCGCCCGTGGCAAAGGTGTAGATCTCCGCAAAGGAAGTCAGCATCTGGTATACTGGCGTGTGGACCCGACGCTGCATGCATGACGGCGTGTATGATCAGCATGTGAGTGGAAGGAAGAGGCGCCTGTGGATACCAGAATGTGGAGAGGTGGCTGCGGGGAAACAAGAAGGCAAAAGATCGTCGGTCCGGTGTACCTTTTTCCAACTTGCCTAAGACAACAACTGCAGCTCTGGACTAAAGTCGGTCCGAAAAAGTGTGCTTCACACGTTTGAATCGATATCTAACCCCTCCTCCAAGTATAAGCGCTGGCCGAATGCCAGTCTCTGACCCTCGGCCCTTTGCCATCCTGCAAGTAGTTCTCCCTCATGCTTGATCCTGCGTACTTCTCCTGCAGTACACCCCTCTTCTTCAGCTCAGGCCACAGGTACTTGACTATGTCCTCGAACGTGCCGGGTGTATGGGCGTAGCTGATGTTGAAACCATCGACGCCTGCCTCCTCAGTCCACTGCTGCAATATGTTTGCAACTGTTGTAGGGCTGCCAATCGCCCTTGCATGAGCGCCTGAGATCGCGAGATGTTGCAAGACCAGCTTCTTCGTCCACTTCAACCCAGCTGTGCCCGGAACGGACTCAGTCCAGGAAGTGATCATTGACTGGATAGCTGGTAGCTTCGACCCGAACGAGAAGTCCTCGTCGTCGGAGAATTTGGACAGATCGGTACCTGACCAACCTCCGAAAAGAGAGGCTGTGCCTTCGAGGTCGGCATATTGCAGCAAGTTGTTAAACTTCGCCTGCGCCTTTTCATCGGTCTCGTCAACAACGATGAAAATCCCAGCAATGAACTTGACGCTGTCCTCCGGCTTTCCCAGCTCGCGAAGGAGTGCTCTGGTATCTTGCACGACTGCTGCGGTTTTCTTGGGGATCATTCCAGGGAGGAACATTGCTTCCGAGTGCTTGGCCGCAAAGTCCTTTCCAGCTTTTGAGGCGCCTGCTTGCAGCAGGAACGGCGTACGTTGGGGTGATGGATCTACAATGCTTGGGCCAGCGCACTTGAAGTACTTCCTACAGCGACGTTAGCACGGTTCGATATCTTGCTGAATGAGAACACATACCCGACATGATCGATCTTCCTAACCTTGTCAGGGTTGGTCCAAACACCACTCTGTTTGTCTGCCTCAACTGCATTGTCTTGCCAGCTACCTTCCAGAAGTTTGTATACCACTTCTAGGAATTCGTCCGCAATCTGGTATCTTTCATCATGCTCAATGCCTTTTCCGAGACCAAAGGACTTCGCAGCGCTCTCTAGGTAGCTGGTCACGATGTTCCATCCTACGCGACCGTCTGTAATGTGATCAAGTGTAGCGAATTTCCTTGCGAGGGAATATGGGTTCTCGTAGGTCGTGGAAGCCGTGATACCGAAGGAGATGTTCTTTGTGGCGTACGCCATGGCCGAGACAAGCAGGCTGATATCGAGGATTGGGACTTGGGCTCCTGATTGCAGAGCGGGACCATCGCCTTTGTAGACATCATAGATGCCCAGTACGTCGGCGAAGAAAAGGCCGTGAAATCCATTGTCGTCTAGGAATTTGGCCAGGCGTACCCAATGGTCAAGTGTCTGTTTCTCTTGATCAGGGTGCCTCCACAGTCCTTGACAGCACTTAGCAAATGAACAGAGCGCGGGCATCAATTGCGTCTTCGGGCATACCTGGAGCCAGATGGCCAGGAGCAGTCATTGCGAATGCGTTCATAATCCATGGCTTACGCCCGGATTCCTCGTTAGTTGACCCCATGATAGTAGTTGTATGTAGCTAGATGTCTCCAATGTGGTGCTGAAAGCTAGTAGATAAAAAGATACGTACTTGCAGAAGTGTGCTGACATGCATTACATGCAAGAGCTCAAGGGCTATGATGGCTTATGGGATACTCACAGTAGCACGTGGATCAGAAGAGTGGCGTGCTCGCACGTCTTACGCACTTCTGCACGCTGAAACATGAAGATGCTGGCCATACTTTTCCCTATACGGGAGTTGTTATCGCGTTGCTTCGTATCGCGTTGTGTTGGTGTAAAGTTACACGCTGAGCAACACGTGGGAGGCAAGCTGTGCCCTTTCTGCAAGCGAATCATCTCCACCCGAGCTCAAGCACGACATCTCACGGCCACGGCACTTTCCATGCTCCAAGGTTCTAGCTGTGAGCATCAGACCCTTGGAGGTTCAACGTGTTACTAGAGCCCTTCGATAACCTGATCGCTTTCCAAGACGGTCGCTGATAGGTGGTAGTCGGTGAAAGACGCGAGCTTCAATGCCGTCACTGGCCTCGTCCACAAACCAGAAATGCATGTCTCTAGCATCTGTAACATCTGGCCAGATCTGTACGCCCGTTAGGACCTTGTCAAGTGCAAACGACAGCCCTGTATTACTTATACTCCTGAGAGACCAGCAAAATCTTGTGATTCGACTGAAAATGTTTCGAGGGCAAATAAAATCACCCCAACCCGAACCCTACGAGATTCACTCAACAACATGCATGCATGACATGTACTGATGTCGTGCACATCTAACCAGGTCATACGAACGTCCGAACGTACCGCAGTCGTCTTTCAGTTTTTGTGGTAGTGACAGTGAGCAATCCAGGTTCCAACAGCTAGTGCAGTCAGGCAAACAAATGTCGACGTTGGAACATCGACATCTTCCCCACGAGACATTAAACATTATATTTCCCCAAGCACGCCGTGGCTCGCAGGAAAAGAATCGAGAAAGAGGACAGAAACCCAGTGAATACAACCCCCAAACGTCCAGAAATGTCATCCCTCACATGATTGAAGGTTTCGGGAACCTGGGATTTTCCTCACGTAGTCAAGAGTCCCCGAAACATTGCCTTCCGTCCTCGACAATGATCGTATAGATACACAGTCTCGCCCACCGACCGCCTTGTCCTCCACGAGTCCTTCTCGCTCCCAAATATGACCAGATCCGCCCTGTCACCTTCAAGCAAGTCCGTCCCAATTCTCGCATTCTTCGAATCCTCCCCTTCGACTCTACCGAATCCGATCGCTTTTCTCGCTCGCGTGCTCACGCACTCGTATAGTAACTCTGCATCTGCCTTCATACCTGCAGAGTATATGCCGATGCAGCTGCAAGCCAACGAGAGCGGATCGCAGCTTCCTTGCGGCGTGAAGGCGTTACCAATGTTGTTGGTGCCAATGCAAGCGTTCAGACCGTACGACTTGATCATCTCCGGGACGTTCAGTGTCCCTCTTGTTCGCTCGGGCGTGCGCATCATGAAGAGATCGCTCGTTGGGAGACCGACGAACGACACGGGCAGATCGCCAATCTCGTCTACCAATCTCTTCCATTCCTGATCGGTGAATAGACTTAGGCGTGTGCAGTGGCCTAGCACGATTGTTTTGCCCGTGTTGATCTTGTTCCAGGATTTCTCGTGCAGTTTCCTGATTACGTGCCAGACCATTGGCTCTTGCGAGGGATCGAGATTGTAGTCTAGGTGGAAGTCAAGATGCAATTTTTTGTCGATCGCCAAATTAACCATCCATTCGATGTTCTTCTTCTGCTTCTCGCGGTCGCTCTCCACGTAAGGCGTACTGCCAATCACGTCCACTTCACTTTGCGCAATAGCATCGACCAGCAATGCCCGAACCACACTCCCATCCTCATCTCCCTCCGAGCTCGAGAAAATCGGCACCTGCGCAAACGCACATATCTGCACCGCACATTTCCTCGCCACACCAGCTTTCAACTCCAGCCCGGCGTCGAGACACTTCGTCCCTACGACGGCGTCGACTTCGACGAAAGCTCGCACGTGCGTCACACCGGCTTCGATGCTTTCGTCCAGAAGCCTTTGACCGCGCTCGAGCAGATCTTCACGAGTGAAGTTTTGTTTGGCTTGCGAGGTCAGGGTCATTGCTTCGGCGAAGGTTCCTTCTTGGATGGTTTGGGAGGCGGCGAAGCGTGGGTGGGAAAGCAGGTAGGGTTTGTCGAGGTGGATGTGGGGATGGCATAGGGAGGGAGCTATTAGGGCAGAAGAAGTAGAGTGGAGGGTATTGCGAGAGGATCGGGATGAGGGATTGTGGTGTTGGATGGAGGTGATCTTGGATGAGTCGATTGAGAGGTCTGAGGCGTGGCTTGTGCCAGGGAGCGTGATGTTGGAGACGTGTACGGTGTCTGGTGAGGGAGTTGTTTGAGATGATGGTGCTTGGATGCGTGCCAATTCGGCTTCCAGGTCGATGCCGTGGGTGGCAAGGAATGACTGGGCCATTGTTGGTTGTTGCGAGTGATTGCTTGGGGTGTGGTCTTATGTGTCCTAGGGCTTGTAGAGGCAGTTGTCAAGTAAAATATGGTGCCCGATAAGAAGACGTCTAATAGATATAGAAAGAAACAAGCATCGTCATCACGCTCTCCACTTTGAGTTAAGGTCAGTACCATGCATGATATAGCATCGAGCTAAAATGCCTTCGCCGCATAAGCGAGCCCATCACGTCCATCGGCTCAGGCTATCGTGGCCATACTGGTGACCGAGTGACAATAGCGAGCTCGTTGAGTCCATTGAGATAAATCGCTGTGTACACGCATAGTTGCATATATATATATATAGATGCCGTAGTTCTTCTACAGGATGCACGTGAGCACCAGCCACCAATGGTCCCCCCTCATCTCGCTTGAACAAGTCGCGTTCAGCCTCCGCTGCCACTACACTGCACATCACTGCACTATTGCGCTTGGTGCTTGCTTGCCTGCCCGTCATCACCAAAACATCGGACAACTCTCTCTCCATCACCGTTGTGTTTGTCGTTTGCCGTAGCTTCCCTTCATCTTCCTCCTCTTGGCGTGAACAGCGCGCGTCGCCAGCATGCAGCACTATCGAAATTTCTCCCAAGCGAGCCAGCAGCGTAGTCCGCATGCGACTCAGGCGAGACGGGGACCTGGTACGTGATTCTTAAAAGCAACCCAGCCACTCCTCTATACCATTGCTGCACCCCCAATCAAACACGATCACGTAAACGCGCGCGACCCACTTCTTTTGGCTTGTCGGCTAGTCCGCGCGCAACCTCCAAACCACCATGGATCGTCGCAGCAGCAGCGTCCAGTTCTCCACGCCTCAAACCTCCCATCGTCGCAAAATAAGTCACGCTGAGCTAATGGCGACCTATCGCAATGCAGGCCCAATGGTCGCTCCTCCTCCACACCCAAATCAGCAGCCTCAGATGACCGCCGCGCAGATGCAGGCTCAACAACTCGAAGCGGCGCGTCGCGGCGACATGGCGCGCCGACAGAGCAGGAAACCCACCGATCGCGACATCTCCGAGGACGTCAGCGAAGTCATTGTCGGCGACGGAGTCACGCGTTACAAGCGTCTGAGGGAGGTTGAGAAGAGATTGGATGCGGTCATGATGCGCAAGAGGCTGGATGTCAAGGACAATGCACAGAGGGAATATGCGCGTCGAGAGGGTGTTCTGAGGGTGTGGATTTCAAACACAGCCGAGGGCCAGCCATGGCAGGTCATGGAGGATGGAAGCGGCATGGGTGAAGACGCTATATTCGAACTGGGCGAGAGCAGTCAGGCTACATTCCGCGTCAAGATCGAAGGCCGCCTTCTTGAGGACCCGACCGAGCTGGAAGAGGACAAGCCAAGTCCGGACAAGAGACCTCGCCTCAGCACATTCTTCAAAAGCATCACAATCGACCTCCACCGAAACCCAGCGCTTATGCCCGACGGCTACTCGCAAATCGAATGGAAGAAGCAGCAGCCACCGACACCTCAAAATCCCAATCCCAATTACGACCCGAACTCGTCTGAAAACAGCTTCGACAAACTTGAATTCGAGCGCAAGGGCGATGAGAATGTCAATGTCACCATCAGCTTGGCGAGGGACACCGAAAGGGAGCGATACAAGCTCAGCCCTGGCCTCGCTGAGATTCTGGACAGCGAGGAAGAGGATATGCTGGGTGCTGTGCAAGGCATCTGGGAGTATGCTCGCGCCATGAACCTACAAGAGGACGACGACAAAAGGACGATCGTGTGTGATGAGCCTTTGCGAAAGGTGAGTAATGTGATACTGAATCGCCGAGACCCATAAACTAACAAGTCCCAGCTCTTCAACCAGGAGAAACTGTCCTTCCCATACCTTCCTGATATTCTCCAGCCTCATCTACGCCCTCTCCCACCAATCAAACTAGACTACACTATTCGTGTCGACAAGGCCTACCTTGCGCCACCAAACGACAGCGAAACAAAACCCTCCACACCCACCATCTACGACATCCGCGTTCCTCTCCCCAACCCTACAGCATACCTCACACACCGATACGCCACCTCGAAGTCGCACCTCGCAGACTTGCAGTCAATTGTCCGAACCGACGACGACCTAGCTCTGCTTGTCCAGAAACTCAACCAGACGAATGCAAAGCGTAAGTTCTACGAGAACCTGGCCAAAGATCCCGCCAGCTTCGTCAAACGCTGGGTCTCTTCACAACAACGCGACCTGGAAGTCATTCTTGCGGAAGCCACCCGGGGTGGCGGAAGTGGTGGTCTCGGCGAGGAGGGTGCTAGCGAAGAGTGGAGGAAGGGTGGCGAGGGCGGACTCTGGGGCAGCCAGGTGGCGAGAGAAAGCGTTGGCTTGTGGCTCGCCAGGCAGAGCAAGGCGCATTGAGACATTGATACCCAGACAGAGAGATCCTGGCTCTTACTGCACTGACAGTAACCTCAGGTCGTCCAGCGCTTTTCGCAGTCTTGTCGCGTTGAGCGACTGCACATGCTTGCTTCCGTGATGCTGATCGAGAGGTAGCATAGAGCCTGTAAGAGTACCTGACGACATTCTTGTATACCCTTCTTTCCCTTAATACCATTAATTAGCATCGTTCGATGATCTCTCATCGTGCCAGGCTTCAAGGATTGCTTCAGCGAGCTAGCAGCCAAAATTGCCGCGTCATAAATTTTGACCTCACTCGCGGAGTGAAAGACGCGCCCCACTCGCGCTGCGTGTTTGCTGAGCTGTTTTGTTTTTTTGTCTGACAAGTTCCTCAAATCTGCGACGCACATTGAGCAACCGAGCAGTGCATGCATGCATTGCTCCAAGCACCTGCCATTGTGCTGACTGCCATCTCTCTACTCGTGCTGCCTCGATCTTTGCGTTGCCGATACAGACACCGCCGCTAATACTCAAGAAAACAGGCCTTACTCACCGATCCGTTAGATGCTCAGCGAATCCCCAAACAGCACCACATTCAACATGTCGCATCGCACGAGTCTGGCCAACAATGAGGGCCTATCGGTCTCTCACAACGACACTGCTCAGGCTGTTGGCCAGCCGCCAACATCGAGCCCGCCAACCATGCAACGACCAGTACAGATCCCCGACACCGGGATCAACAACTCAACAAGCACTCCTTCCTCTACGAGCGCAATTACCGCTTTTTTCATCTCCATGAAATCGCACTACGAGTCGCTCTCGGACCTAGTCACACCGCACCTGTTCACGCAATTATGCAAAGATTACAACACAAGCAAAACCGACGAGACTTCATTCTACGTTGCAGCGTACCGCTTATTCTACGAAACAAATGCTACGCACTTGATGCCTGGATTGCGCGCTTTCTTGCCGGCTACGTGGCGCGAGGTCGATATGGAGTGGCTGGACAAGGCGGTTGAGGGTGACAGTGAGAGGCAGAGGGCGTCGGCCAGAGAGGCCTTCGGAGAAATTGCTGTGATGGCGGAGAGTGGCATGAGTGTACCGAGCACACCGAGTGGTTTTGCTGTGGCGAAGAAGAGGTTGGATGTCGAGGCTTCGGCCACACAACCAATGAGGAACAAAAAGAGGACGCCACTCAAGGGATTCCGAGCAACATATCGCACTGATATCGAGACTCCATCGCGCTCGGGCGTACCAACCCCGAGAAGCGATTCAGGCCAAAGCCCGACAGCTCAGAGTTCGCCAGCCAGTACGCCTCTTATTCCTCGCGGACATCTAAAGACCACCCACACATCATCGCCACCGACGAAGAGACCCCCTTCCCAAAAGAACAAAGCTTCATCATCCGCAACCGCCAGCCAACCAGGCTCCAACGACGATAACACCCCAACGCCCGGTGCTTCTACCCCACCACCAATCAACAAAGCATCGAAGCTACCATCAGCATCCTCAATCGTCCACCTCGGAACCGTATACCCAACCACACGCGCCATTATCGCCCGCTCCCACAAGCCGTACATCCACGCCTTGTGCGGCATGGCCTTCGGCCACCCAGCCGAAGTGCAAAGACACCACAATGGACAGGGCGGGCGGCCCGGCTGCTGGGAGAAATCTGGCAAGCCGGCTCGCGACGAAGGGCGTTGGGACCGGGATGACAGCTGCAAGGTCAAACTGGCGGAAGTGCAGTACGTGAAGGTGCAGGAGGGGTGGGTGGTGACGAGCTGGGGCAGTGCCGCTATCGCTAAGGTATTGGGAGAAGACGCTGGCGAAGAGCTGGAAGGAGGAATGGCGAAGCTGGGTACCGTGAAGGCTGGAGAGGAGAAGAAGCGTAAGGCTGGCGCAAAGCCGCAGCGGGCACCGCAAGTTGAGACTCGTGCCACGAGTGAGGACGAGGATGAAAGTCTGAGCGAGGATGACGAAGGACTCGGCGACTGCACGGAGCCTTTGAGCCCACAGGAGCCTGGATCAAAACGTCAAAAGGCCTCGAAATCGGCGAAAAGCGCAGCGATCGTTTCTGAGGAGCACGCTGCTACTGCTCGTGCTGTTGCGCTGGGCCTCAGAACCAGGAAGTGAGGATCAGCGAGAGAGGGTTGGATGTCGTCAAAGATGAGACGATGCCTGGGTCCTTCTTTCAGATTACAGGATACGATACGCAGTTCTTCAGACTGGATTGAGACGATGATGGTTGTTTGGGTTGGATTGGAAAGTGTACGGTCTTGCTTGCTTACTTGCTTGCTTGAAGTTCGCCCTATTATGTCTCATCTGGGTTGACAGGCATACGTCGACTCGTCTATTGAACGGACTAAGTAATCTCCAATTAGGGAGTGAAGTACCGCATCGTGTCGTTCATAATCATAACAATTTCATATTCTCCGTCCCAATCGATGCACGGCAAAACCTACGCACCAAGTCTCTCGCTTTCCGCGTGAGCGGATGCCCTCGAGCCAGACCTATCAGGTCGTTTTCCCATCGATGGTCCTACGCCTTGTGTATTGGAGAGCCACGCTCATGGTTCGTCCGGAAATCACTTTACTCAAATCCGTCCGCGAAACAAAACTCGCGAGAGGCCGACAGTCATACGAGGAATCTTTAGCGAGCAGTCAAAGCGACCTTTGCGCCGCCCAAATTCACACAAGTCAAGTTGATCTTCTCACGCCAGACGTTGCCCGGATCACGGCTCTCGATGGCACTGAAAGCTTGGCAAAGGCGCACTGTCGTGTAGCTAGCCTCAGTCAAAGCGAACTGCTGACCGAGACAGATCCTGGCGCCACCATTGAATGGAAGGTACTCCCAAGACGGACGGAGACCCTTTGTGCCGCTCGCAGGGTCGTCGAGCCAACGCTCAGGCTTGAACTCCTCGGCGTCAGCACCGTAGTAGTCGGTGCGCCGGTGCATGGCGTAGACGCTCCATCCTACGACTCCGCCCTTGGGGACGAAAAGAGGAGACGTGCCGTCTGGGCCGCCGCCAACGGGGAGAGTGGTGTCTTCTTGAGCTTCGCGGGAGTTCTGTGGTACGACCGGATAGAGACGAAGGGTCTCGTTGAGGAAGGCTCGAAGGAGTTTGAGATCCTTTAGTTGTTCGAAGGTTGGGTGAGCACCATCGAGGCTGGCAATCTCGGTCTGTAGTTTGGTCCATAGGTCCGGACGCTTGGAAAGAAGCCACCAGACATTGGTAAGAAGGGAAGCAGTCGTGTCGCGGCCGGCAAGGAGGATGTTCAAACACTCATCGCGGATACGAGTGCGGTCATTGGTCTGACTGACGATCTCGTCGATGAAGATGTAGCGATCGGAAGTCTTTTCGCTTTGCTTCTCAGCACGCTGCTGATCGCGTTTCGCGCAAGCCTTTTCAACGTAGTAATCAACAAAGTCATGAACGAACTTCTGATCCTTGTCCATGCTTCCAAGATCAAACAGAAAAGGTAGCCGCTTTACCCAGGGACCAAAGCGAGAACGCATGGCAATGTTATCTTGGGAGCGGTTGAAAGCACCAGCGAAGCCGTCTTCGCTGTCTTTGCTCAACGAGTCGGTGCTCTCGCCAAACAGGAATTCGGTGGCCGAATCCATGGTCAGGCGGAAGAAGAAGTCGGCAAGATTGACAGTGCTGCCGTTTGGAGGCAGCTTGGAGATCAGGTGACCAACGTGCCTCTCGAAGGTCGCAACATCACCGATCTGGCTTCTCACAAAGTTCGGGCGAAGCATTTCGCGAGAGTGTGCCCAATCTGCGCCGTCGTTTGTGAAGATGCCTGTTGGATTTAGAGTTAGCTACAGGATGTCAAGGCGTCCATCGTTCGTTTACATGCATGTGACCTTAATTGATAAAGACCGACCACACTACTGTACGGTGAGTCCAGACGATTCCCGCTCAGCTTTGCCACAGCGAATGACTTTGCCAAACGTGATGTAGCAGACATCGTTAAGGAAGAAATCAAAAGAACTTACCATTACCAAGCAGCGGCTTGAAAGCAGTGACTCTCCTCTGACCAAGACCCCACTTCTTGTGGTCAAGCGCCTGGATGACCTTCAAGTTCTGCGGCTCCAGAGTCATGATGGTGCTGCGACCGAGGACCATGATGGAAAAAGTCGTCGTGCCAGTCTCCTTGAAGCGATTCTCGAGGCGCACAAGCATACGGTGCTCACGGAACGCCTCCAGACTGTCGCGGAACGCATCCCAGCCGACAATGCACTCCCATTGTGGGTAGGGTTTCGCGGACTGCGCGCCAGTGGCCTGTTTGAAAGCTGCGCGCGAACGGTGCAGCGAGAGTTTGCGGCCGAGGGTGTAGAGTAGGAAGACCGTGGCGAGGAATGCGCCAACCTTGACGAGGTGATGATCCATAGTAGTAGTTGGTAGCGATGCCAGTGATCGGCACCGGGAGGGTGTTTCTCGCTAAGTCTCAGGAAGGGCGAAGATGTGTAGTGGACTTCATGGGCGAGCGCAGCGGCGATGCAGGTATGTGGATTATGAGGGTGTTGAATAGCTAGCAGAGGGCCCGAGGAGGGCCGAGTGAGCCCTAGTGATGGATCTAGTGATTAGTCGTGGTAGCAGCAGGGATGGCTGATGACGTCCAACGCTCATTCTGACCTCTGCCGCACTCTTACTGGCCGCTATCTAGATGACAAGACGCCCTTTCTTTCCTGGAGGAGCACCAGCCGAGGCATGTCAAACACGTGAGCACGTGGAGTGAACGAAGGACGGGTGCCAACATTGTGCTTGGAAGTAGGCTATCGCTGCATCCAGCCGTGCCCAGCATACTCCTCATTCGCGCCCTCGTTCATGCAGCGCTTTGACCATAGCTTAATGACGCTTGTCAGCATCGTATTGCCACAGCGAACCACCTAACCCTTCAGCAAGTCAGGCTATCTCCTCCGCCTCACGTGAGCTTGAGCAATATACGAATGCGATATAGCTTTTATCAATGTGAAATTGATATCTGCCTTAGGCTCCTCGGGTAAACCACTACAACATACATGAACTACGACGGGCCGATGATGATGAGGAGCATGCCAACCTCTCACTCTCAGTCAAGAGTGACATCTCCCTCATCATCGTCATCATCCTCGTCTTCGCTATCCTCTTCATCCTCACTGACCTCGCCCCCCAGCTCCCTAACCTTGTCCTTGTACTCGTCACGCTTCTTCTCAATATCTTCAATCACGAGCACCATGTTCTCCAACTCCTCTCTGGCCTCCTTCTCGGCCGCTGTCGCTGCATCCGCTGCCTTCTTCGCAGCATCTGCGGCTGCTTTAGCAGCCACAACTTCCTCCTTCGCGGCCTCGGCATCCTTCTTAGCAGCCTCAACTTCCTTCTTCGCAGCTTCGGCCTCCTTCTTCGCGATCTCGGCAGCCTTGGCAGCCTCTTCCGCTTCCTTCTTTGACACTTGCTGCTGAGCGCCTTTCTTCTTGTTGGCAGCGTTGCCGCTCTCCTCAGAAGCCTTCTTCGCCTTGTCCGCCGCATCTTTAGCTTTCTTCTCGGCATCTTGCACCTTCTTCTCTGCTTCCTTGAGACTCTTCTCGGCCGCATCCTTAGCCTTTTTCTCGGCATCCTTGACACTCTGTGCTGCCTTTGCCACGACCTCAGAATGTTTCTTCTCGGTGTCTTTCAACTTCAGGTCTGTAGCATCCTTGGCCTGCTTAGAAGTCTTGACCTCTTCTTGTAGCTCCTTGACTTTGCCAGCGAGGTTCTTCGATAGAGTCTCGAGTTTCTCGATCTTCGCCGAGTTCTCGCCATCGCCTGCATCCTTCGCTTGGGAAGCTGCCTTGGCCGACTTGAGCTCTTTTTCAAGTGTCTCAATCTTGCCGGCGGTGTCCTTGTCGCTTGCCGCCTTGACCTGAGAAGATTCTCTAGCCGCTTTCAACTCCTTCTCCAGTGTCTCAATCCTGCCGGCAGTCTCCTTTTCGCTTGCGGCCTTGGCCTCGGAAGATGCTCTAGCCGTCTCCAAGTCTTTCTCGAGTGCTGCAACTTTACCGGCAGTCTCCTTTTCACTTGCTGCCTTAGCCTGGAAAGAGGCTTTAGCCTTCTCTAACTCTTCCTCAAGCGTCTTGATTTTGCTGGCAGTTTCCTTTTCGCTTGCTGCCTTAGCTTCAGAAGACGCTTTAGCCTTCTCCAACTCTTTCTCAAGCGTCTCAATCCTGCTGGCGGTCTGTTTATCGCTTGCGGCCTTGGTCTCAGAAGCTGCTTTAGCCGACTCGAATTGTTTCTCGAGGTCGGCGAAACTGGCGCGCTCGGTGGCAAGCTCTTGCTCTTTGCCGGCGAGGTCGTCTTGGAGGTCTTTGATCTTGGCTTCAAGAGACCCAATCTGTCCGTCGCGCTCAGAGAGCTGCTTGCGCAACTGCTCCAGCTCGGTTTCAGCTTGGCTAGAGTGTGTTTGAAGATCTTTATAAGCACGATCAAGCTCTTCATGCGCCTTAGTAACGTCTTGTATATGGCGTGCCGCACTCTGCTCTCTGGCAGATAGCTCAGAATGTTGCTTTCGGAGTGTCTCGATATGCTGCTTCAAGGCATTGTGTCCAGTCTGCTCGGTCTTATGAGCATTGCCCAATTCGGCGAGTCTGCGTTCGTACTCTTGCACGCGACCAGCGAAGCCTTGTTCTTGTTGTTGATGTGCTTGGCGAGCTTGGCGATCAGCTTCCTGTCGCGCGCTGGCAATAGTACGTGAATGCTCAATGTTCAAGGCTTCCTTCTCACGCTGGTGCTGAGTTTTCATCTTCGTGGTCTCTTCCTCGTGTCCTCTTTGCATAGCCTCATTGATCTTCCGTAGGCGATCCAACTCTGACTTGGCAGACTGCATGTCCTTTTGAAGTGCCAACTTGTCGTTTTGGGCCTGTTGTCCCGACTGTTGTGCAGCCTGTTCGCTTTGTGCAAGTGCATCTTTTACAGTCTGTAGCTGCTGTCTCAGGTCGTCCAAGACGTCCCGGTCAACACCAGCCGCGGCATCGTTGAAGGGCAGTACCTCGATGCCAGGATCCTTGTCGATCGCTTTGCGTAGGCGAGTGTATTCGGTTTGGAAAAGGTCCACGAATGTTTCATTCACGAAGTCTGAATCACCGTTGGGCTCTTCAATGCCAAAGTCTCGAATAACAGGATCCCTCCTGAGCGCAAGAAGAGCATTAAGATATTTTCCACGGCCAAGCTTCTGGGTGAGCAAGGGTGCAAGCGTTCTTCGGGAGATAGGTGAGTCCTTGGTGCTGAATTCGTAGACCGTACCCAGCAAGGACGCGGCCAGACCAGCAGTGAGTGGCACAGTTGCAGCTGACGATACGCTTGCCACTAGAGCCTGGATCAAGCCAGAACCTTCTGCAAGCAAGTCGTCTACACCTTCAGCAAAGTCCCAGAGGAAGACCACCAGTGTGCTCGCGTAAGAGGCGATCACTTTTTCGTCTGCTCCAATCTGGATCGCATTTTCGAGTTGGCTGCCAAGCGCCTGCACCGATGTTAGGACCTCTTCACCTTCGCTCTCATCTCCCTCTTTGACTGCTGCTAGGATCTGCTTGGCATCGGAAACGCCAGCGAAAAGATCCTGAACAATCCAGCTAGCGAAGAGTATACCCAGAGGGTCCGTACCAGGCTGAAGCAGAGATGTGAGGACGTTTGCTGCCTCCTCACCCTGATGGTATCCGCTGATAGCGCGCTGAAGGAAGTGGTTCTTGATCCGATCATGTTTGCCAAGATAGGCTTGGATAAGGGCGCAAGCAGCGGCACGAAGCGAAGCTTCACCTCGTGGCTGATCAAGCGTCAAGTCTAGGAGAGCCTCGATAACATATGCGCGCGTCTTTTCGACGCTTGGTCTTGCGCTGTTGCGTGCCGACGTAGTGTTAGATCGCGATCCGGTTGTCTGCGAGCCAGCCTGAGAGGTTGTCTCATTGTCCGAGGGGATAGCAAGTTGAAGTGCTGCAAACTGCTCTTGTATCGGTGAGTTGTTGGCAATGAGATCAGCTGTGGATTTGAAAGCCGCCACACGAATGGGCACTGGCAGGCCAGGGTGGAAACTTATGTCAAGTAGAGCTTGCGCTGCACCAGCTCTGAAGAAGGCGGCTTGGTTATGTGGTGTACTGTTCTCGCCGCGGACTAGGAACAGTCGTAGAAGCTGTAGAACTCCCCAACCTGCTTTCTCTCTGCTCTCGGCGATGAATCGTGCTTCGGGTACCTCGGGAGGGAAGACCTCGTGAAGCAGTTTCGCGAAATGCCCAACGCAACCGGACTCGCGGAACATAGCTACGTGCGTGTCAGTATCCATAGTACGTTGTTCATGGTTCCGGTGTCCTTACTCTGGTTGCTGGCAGAGCCCTGTATAAGGTTTGCAAGAAGACTGAGACAGTCCTGTCCAGCAATGCCTGCATCCGCAAGCCCGCCTTCCATGCGGATAAGCGCAAAGACCTTGCCAAAGACATCCTCGAAAGCGACGATTTTGCGCAAGTCTTCGTTCGCGCCGCCTGTCAGATCTACCAGCAGCAACAAACCTGCATTCCTCACGGCATCTCTTGCATCATCCAAGACTCCAACAACCCGGCTGGTTCCCAAAGGCGCATTGAGTACACACTCTTGTAGTCGATCTGGTCGCGCGGCGCATACGGCAGTCAGGATCTGCACGCTGTATAGTCTCGAGTAGTAGTCGGCATAGGGTGAGGTAGGGTCAAGGAGGTTCAAGAGTAGGGATATGTTGTCTTGGCGCTGGCATTAGCTTAGCTCTAACATGTCCTCTACAGCGTTGCGGTTCGATGTGATACATACCATTGAGAATTCGTCGGCAAGGAAGAAGGCGATCTCGTCGCCAGCCTCGGGACTATTGCTGTCAGGGTTGAAGAGCATGAGCAGCGTCTCCATGACCAGTCTGATCGTGTCCACATCGCCGCCCTCGTCAATGCCATCCGCGTCGGCATCTTTGTCCTTGCTACTGGTGGATTCGCCCAGACCGTCGCGCCGGAGGGTGGTAATGAGCTCTCGCAGCGAACCGCTTGCGACTGAGGCAGGATACTGCTTTGCGAAGCTTCTCAGACCGAGAATGGCTGCGCGACGATCCTCGAGGAGTGTTGCTGACTGGAGGCGGCCGCAGAGGGTGTCGATTGTAGCCGTGGCCGTCTGGAGAGGCGGTGTCTTGAGCATGGTTGATGTTGTCTACTGCCGCGAGGCAGATGTGAGATCTATTCCATGCCTTTGCTCCAGGCGAAGAGTGAAGGTTCGGGCTTAAACCATTAATCAAATCTCCTTTTGCGAATTGATGGACAAGTTGCTCGACTTTACCCCAGAGTTAAACCGCCGAACGCCAACGCATGTCGATCTCCTGCCTAATAATTCCCCTTGATTCAGTGGATGAGGCCAGCTATCGGGCAAAGCTTTAAATACGAGGGGTATCAAGATTTGTGACTCTAAACAATGCTTCAAAGACAACACAACATGGCTAACCAGTATCGAAGTGCGAGCGAGGCACACGCACACGTGACAAGAGCAACTGTCAAGATAATACATCCCGTCCGATACAGCCTGTTGTAAATCAATCATCAGCAATAGGCACTTTGCCAGGCAAAGCAACGCAAATTACTTACGGCGCATCAGACGATGGGTATAGATATGCTGAACTGATATTTGTAGCATTTGCAACAGCTGTGCAAATCGCCACAGCTGCGCCACGCTTCGCTTTGAGTCGCGGGATGGTGGAAGAGATCCATGCCAGAATGAGCTAGAATATAGAGAAGACGCCCATAGCCTGTAGCCCTTGTCAGCTGGTCTTGCGCTCGGTTCTATAGCGCGAGGCAAGCTTGCAAAGTATCGTGCGCCTAGATTATGCGTAGTTGTCGACAGAACCTGGCCAACTACAGAGATGGCAGCGCCTACGCAGATATGGTATGATAGTTCTAGCATCTTGCCACTGTGCCATGAGTTGAGTAGTGAGAAGATCAGCACAAGTAACCAGAGTCTTAGGATCAGACGCAGCTTGCTTAATGCCGACAAAGACTGACTCCTCGACCTCGTCAGTGTCGCCATCGACTTCAAGCGACAGACGGTGTTGTGCGAGGGCTCTTTCAGCTTCATTCAACTACTTTGCGCCGAGTCCATTCATGGCATCGAGAATACCAGCTGCAATTAGACCGCCAAAGCTTTCGGTCCGCAAGAGCAATCTTATACTTGCAACACCCCAAACGATCACTACTGCTGGCAAGTCAAATGACGTGTATTGTACAGTGGTATCTATGCTGTTGTCTATAAAGCTGTCTGTGTGTACAGTTCAAGTATGCCCCCGCTGAGTCTTTCTATTATTCCACCTATTTAAGTCATCAACTGTTTCTAGAAGGAGCCCGCAGTTGAGACTGCAAGAGCAGCAAGGACAGCGCTGAGTTCTGTGGCAGTGCGAGTAGATGCGGACTCGGCCCTGGCAGTAGATGATGATGATTGCGGAGTAGCCTCATGAAGAGTCTCGTCTCTATCAGCGGCGGCGACGACAACAGGCTTGGGTGCTGGCGCTGGTTGCCATCCGTCTGGCCTCCATCCGACAGGGATGTCAACCGCGAACAGTGACGCGCGACCTTCTTCGCCACTGAAGACATCTTCGGCGTCGTGGCCAGCATCCTCAACGACTGTCAAGCGCATGCTGATCTGGTTGTGAGACACATCTGAGTAGTCAGGCAGCTCGTCGAACGTAGCTGGGAAGCCGGTCACGTTCTCGTTGGTCCTGGCCAGCGTGTTGACATATTGCCACCAGATGAGGTTACGGTCACGACGCTTCATGCCACCTTGCATGAGTGCGGCGCAAAGTTGATCTCCGCCTTCCTCTGTATCATCGTAGCCAACGATCGACACGACATCGCGAGTGATGTACTGCTGGAAGTACTCCTTAGCAGTCTTCAGGCCATCCGCAGTACCGTAGAACTCGTCGAAGCCGTAGCGCCAGGTGTTGTAGTAATCACATTCCTCACGGCTGGGAAGTTTTTCTCCGCTGGAGATCTTCTGTGCACGGTTCCTGGTGAAGTAGGCAGCAGAGGATGGGTCGCCATGAATGTATCGAATGTGCGCGTTGCCTTTGGCGGGTGTCTTAGCCACCATTGCGTAGCGCACGTTGAGCTGTCCGCCACCTCCGTGTCCAACAACAGTAATGTTTTTCATGCTCGGGTATTTGTCCTCGTTCATGAACTCCTCAACGAGCGCGTCCAGCGCGTCGAACGAGGTAAGCTTGGTTCCCTTTGGGTGGCTGGCTGGGTCGCCGGCTTGCCATGCATTCACGTCCTCCCATGCCATCATGTCCGAGTGGTATTGGCCAGAGTTGAGCTTCTCCGAGAAGAACTGAGGTGCTACGATAATTGCTTCATCGTCGGCACCCGGGTAGTTGGCGTCGATGGCCGATTTAAGAATGTTGTTCATGGTGGTCCAATAGTCATTGCCATCCCTGAGCTTGCCATGGATCATGATGAAAGCGTGCTTCACTTCGTCATTCTTTGGATCCTCACTCCAATAAGCACCGATCGCTTCGCCATCGGAGCCGACTGCATGGCTTGTGAACTTTGATCCCTTTGGGGCCTTGATGTCGCCGTGAGCTTCACCCTCAGTGTTGTCTTTGTCCCCATCGTACTTCTGTCTGACGTCACGTGCGGCTATGTTTGAGTTGGATGTTGCGTGATGCAAAGATGCATGTTTCTCGGCCTGCGAGTGTGCTGCAACTGTACAGCTCAATGCTGTTACAATGGTAAGGAGCGATAGAACGCCAGTTGAGGCTGCAGTCTGTAGCTTCATGGTGGCGTTTTTAGAGTAGAAAGAAATAGACAAAAGTGGCAATGTTAAAGACGGGAATACGAGAAAGGAAAGTATGAGCTTGTATACAGAAACAAGGACAACGGCAGATAGAAAACGTTAAACGATTGTGATGAGCAGTTGCCGCGCTCCGAAAACAGATGGCTTAGGAGATCTGAAACCTATACAGCGTGGAACAACCGCTGCCATCCACAAGAGAGTGTCATTGGTGTCGTTTTGCAACAGTGCGGTGGCTGAGCCACGCTCAGCAAAACCAATAGAGGCCTACGCGGCTCTGCCGCCCGGGGTTGTTGAGTGTTGCAGTGACATGCCACGCAGAGTCTCGGCAGGCTAGAGGAACGTCTTAGGATCATCGTCAAACTCTGTGCCTGGACTAAACAACGGTCTAGTCACCGTGCCCAGCGGTGATATCAGCGTGAGCAACGACAGCCGGTCAGTCTATGCAGTCATTGTCCGACATCGATATGCCACCGAGCGGCCATCACCTACAATGTCCAGACGTCTTGAGTCCGAGAGATGTTGGGGATCGCAATCAAGCCTTTCGAGCGTGGGAAGTCGCCCGTTCTCCACACCAGCAAAAGCAGGGGGTTGAAGAAATCCCACGGGACGTTCGATATTGATTGTCGGTTAAGCATCGGCACGTCGGGCGGTCATTCTCGCAACCTCCTCTGCCTGCGTAACACCTGGAGGACAGTGTACCTGTAATAGCTTGGCAGCTTTGTCAACCTCGCCGAGCTCGCCTTCATGTGCTCCAATGCACGCCAGAACCAAAGCGAGCGCGCAATCTCTGGTGTTAGCACCAGCTCACAGCAGTCTGCAAGTCGACGCGCCCGGTGCCTGATCTCGGACCCAAATCCTAGTGTTTGGAACTGGTAAGCCTGGGGAAAATGAATCCTCCTCTTTAGGAAGTAGCAACTCCTTGGAATGGTGCGGATGGTCCCGTTATGACTGCTCTGAAGATGAGACTTGTGCATGGGTTGTGCGTCGGAAGTGTTCATCGATACGACAAACACAGCAAGCCTCCGGACGACTCCATGACTCTCGTCCACAACAAGGAATCTCGATATCCCCATTGCGCCCGTCGCCAATCATGGCGTCTCGTGTTCTGCGGCAAACTTGGGATGTGCGATATGCCTGGCTTTCCACAAAGGATGTACTTCAGTCTGGAAAAAGAGCTTTCGGTTGTCTGGCGAAATAAGGCATAGGCAAATTCTCATCACAGCGCAGCTGATTGATCTTATAGTTGCTAAGAACGGTATAGACAGAAAGCAATAAACCGCTGTGGACCGAAGCTGGACTTGCTTTTCGCGCTCTTTCCGTGCTGTAAAACTACACCGCATAGCACCTGCTCTGTGCAACGAACTGTGCGTCTACCGACTACTTGCGCTTTCACATTTAAAAACATGCTTGCGGCCAATTCCCAGGCGCCATTTTGCGGCTCGGTGGAGGTGCATGAGTTCTGTTCTTCTCATTGCCTCTAATCTACATTGACCAGCGCAACGCCAGCATTTGTCACCTCACAGTGGCCTTTCATTCTGTCTTGCCACGGTCGCCCTGCCGCAATAAAGATATGCCTATCACGAGTGCTCCCAGCCCATTGCGATGTTCAGGATATGTAGGTACATGTCAGCGATAGCCAATGGAAACGCCCCACAGCCGACCGAAGCGAGCCCATTTTGGTCAAATCCAAGGTTACGCCTTTGTCATATGCAGTTACCTCTTTACTGTATGCTTGCTATCTTCGGCACCGCAAGTCGGGATGTCTGAGGACATGACCTTGGGAGCGCTACGGTATGGCTGTCCCCCTCGTGTCCTCTCAGGTCCTCTCAGGTCCTCTCATGTCCTCCTATGTCCTCTTCATGTCCTCTGGAAGAATTTCCTCTTGAGGACTGTCCTCGTCCTGGCCAGGCAATACATAAGGAAGCCGCCGCCCTGTTTCTCGAAACCTCTTCCTCACATTCAAAACATATCAAATTCCCACAACCATCAGCACAGACCACCTTAGTACTGAATACCCACCCGTACCACACCAACTCCAAGTCCAATGGATTTCGTCAAAGCATCAAACCACAACCTGGTTGCCAGCTCTCTCCTGTCGCCATACGCTGCTATCTTCAAGGCATTCTCCGCCACACAGTGTACAAGCTCGTCGGGATTGTCGCCCACAGCGGCTGAATTCGTCGTCCCATCTGCGTACACGATCACGACCTCTGATCTATCGCCGCATGCTGTTCCTTTCGTCAATAAGTCAACAATGTTGACGGGATATGATGCGTCGCCAGAAGCGACTTGCTTTGTTCCTATGTCATCCTATGATATGACTTCCGAATTTAAAGTGTCGCCACAAGCGACTAGCTTCATCCCTATGTCACCCTACGCGGTGACTTATGAATCTGGGCTGTCGCCTCACGCGGCAACCTTCACCCCTACACCGACAGAGCAGACAATCCGTCACGGAAATGCTACGGATGCGTACCCAATTCTTCCAAACAATTACCGTCCAGGCATGGAGAGGATTGAATCTGCTATCGCGTCGTGCGAGACAGTACTCGTCTCGCAATACATTGACTTGAAGCAACACGAGGATGAATGTGCCCTTCACTACAAAGCATTCTTACAGTGGAAGTATTTTGAGCGATACGACGAACCCTGCCAGGGAGAAGATATCGAGTCCGTACAGTCTCTCGCCGATGCGCGCAATTTCCGATGCACCAAGTGCCGCGACCACTTGCTTGGATTGAGACAACAATTCAACTACACCTACGACAAGTACATGAGACTGGTCGCCATGCACGGTCGAGCTGCTGTCGATTTTGCGAGCACTTAATCATAACCCCGAGAACAATGCTTGGTACAAATGACGACGACCGCCCTCTCAGTGGCAAATGACCTCCAGTTCATATGATCGCATTCCGCATTGGCTTCAACGCCAGCGAAGAAGCTCACCGATGCTTTCCCACTTTCAGATTTCCTATCATTGAGCGTACATGATCAATGCATACAACGACTGGTATCCCCTTGCTTTCCGCATCAGCTGCCCTTACGATTTCCAGTCACTCTAGCACAATTCAACACAACATCAACACCACATTTCGGCCCGACACGCCGTTCCGTCAACATTCGCGCTTTCTTCAAATAAAGTTCGAGCCATTTGCACAAGGGGAGGGAGTTATTGACGCTACCGTCAAAGAGGATCCAGAATTCATAAAGGGCGGCAGGTGGCCCATCAAGCAGTCTGTGCCTCTTTGTATACAAGAACGCAATGAGATAATGTTTCAAACTAGCCTTTGGTAAGATACATGTCATTTGGTTGACTGTAAATGATGTTCTACCGATTGTCTGTCCTTAAGATTGATGGTACTCTCGCAAACGTACATGCCGGGTCTTCCGAATAGGCCGACGTAGTGGCATGAACTAAGTAGAACGTAGGCTCAGCTCCTTGTTCCTACGGTGCATCTCGTTTTATAGACTGTGTGATAAGGCTGACGCAGATGCAGATCACACCGGCCCGTGAGCGGGGCTAACTCCTACGATGCCGAGCAAGACCATTCAAAAGAACTTGTTATTTCTCTTTTAGGCTCTGAGCACTCCATCCTCCAACTCTGTTCTTCGCGACGCGCGAACTCGAAGTCGGCAAAGTGTCAAGGCAATTGCGAACCGCTCGGTACTTCTGGCAGCGTTCCCAAAGATCTACCAACTCCACTACTCCACAACCGATCCCCAATATATATTCCTGGCGGCAAGGCTTGATGTGCTTGGTTGTGACCTTAATTGCACGCGCGGGTTGTCGTCATGCTCGCATACCGAGTGATCGTTCTTGGTACACTGGGGCCTGCCTGTGAGGACAATAATCAACACGTCATCTCATTATCCCCTGATCCGGTAGTTCTCGCTCCTCAAAAAAATGCTCCAATCCATTGGCATCTGTTGAATGACGCGAATCGTATCCACTGGATTGGTGTTATCTAAGACTGGTTTAGGCAAACATATCGGTAATTCGCCTCAGATTTGATGCACGAAGTCATCTAGGCGTCCGTGAGTTCCGGTATTGAACCTATTCGTCTTTGTATCACACTGGATCATCATATCGCAATCCGCAGCTTCCGCACAGCATTCTACTGGCCAGCAACAAGCACCGGCGTACTCTCAAGCACGTGCAAATGCCAGACTTGTTTCGACACGGTGTAGTAATGCGTCCAGGTCGGCTATAAGTATGCCCTTCGCTGCCGTGTGAATTGATCTCATCTTAGCACTTTCAAGTACAACCTCATTCTTGCACAGATACGATGTGGCAAAACGCATTCGCTATAGCAACGCTGCTGGGAACGGGCCTAGCAGCCCCAACTGATACAGACAAGAGGGAGACCACACCAGTCGGCCTCGCACCTGGCCCCCTGGGGCATCAGGTTCACTTCGAGCAGGCACATTACTCGTTGGCTACGACTCATCATACCCGACCCCAACTGAATCCATGGATCTCCCCCAAGACGACTTTGGTACCGGCTTGAACCAAGAGGCTGATCCAGACCTTGGACTGTACATCAGTCTCGAAGATGTCAGGGATCCTCAACCATTTGCCGGAAGCGGTGGCAGTCCAACGGATCCCGGGCCTCGCAATCAGCAGCTCGAGAGCCAGAATCCATCGCTCTACATTCCTCCTACAACAGACAGTGGCGATGTGCCCAACGGCAAATGGCCTCTGGGACTATCTCACAATCGCCACGGTCTCGCCGGATCCGGGTCTGCTCGCCAACAAAACGACGATCAATTTCCCATCGCGAAGGCCATGGCAGGCGTCGACATGCGCCTGGAACCTAACGCCTACCGCGAGCTACACTGGCACAAAGCAAACGAATGGGCCCTCATCCTTAACGGATCCGTCCGTGTGAACGTCGTCAACCAAGCCGGCGCTACCTTCGATGATGACCTCCAAGCAGGCGACGTGTGGTTCTTCCCAGCCGGCATCCCTCACTCCATCCAAGCATCGCAAGCCGGCGTCGAGTTTCTCCTGATCTTCGACGACGGATCCTCCAGCGAAGACGGCACCTCTCTGGCTAGGCTTGACGCCAAAACAAGTTGTCAAAGACCATTTGGGCTCCAGCGAGGAGACGCTCAACCGTTTGCCACAGGTCAAGCCATATATTCTGCCTGGCGACCCTAATCTATCCAAGACGAACTTCACCGAGACGAGTCTTTGATTCGGGAGTTGGGCAGGATAGGCCTCCAGTCGTGGGAAAGTAGAAGAAACATGAAGCGAGAGCACGTCTTGATTGGGAGATACTGTTTCGGGGCAGCGAAAAAGATATCGAAAGCTATTTGACGGGATGAATTTATTCGAACATTCAGGTGTAAAAAAAAAACTCTGCACATTGTATGCTAATCATGCGCCTTGCCGAGAAAGACCACTTACTCATCGCTCCTCCTCACCAGAATCTCCCCGCCACCAACATTGCTACGCCCAGCAACACTCGGCTTCAAAATCCCCGCCTCGACCAGATCCCTCACCAGATCGAAAATCAGTCCATCGCAACCCCTCGCCGCCATGATATCGACCGTCACAGGCAGCTTCTCCTCGTGCTGAGTGACATTAGAAAAGTACGTGGCTTCGCCGATGGGCACGACAAAGTCCGGTCCGCCCCAGTACGTCGACATCATGGCGTTGTTCCAGCCGGTAGGCGGCTTGGGGGCGCCTCTGTAGCTGTTGCGGTACTTGGTGGTGGCTTGCGAGCCGACGTAGAACAGGAAGCCGTCGCTGCAGGTGTGGTCGTCGGCGGCGAGGACTTCGCTTGCGAACCACTTGGAGAAGATGGAGCGTTTGCGGTTTTCTTCTGCGAGTTGGGTTTGTGGGAACGTTTCACCGAAGGCCCAGCGAGCGAGCGGTGAGGGGTTGATGAAAGGTCGGCGGCCGTCGTTCGCGGCTGCATAGTCGGCGTAGAAAGGATCGCGGATGCGCTTTACTTGCTGTTGGGCGATGATGATTGCGTAGGTGATGTTTAGGTAGCTGTTGAGGGTGACGTTCACGTCTGAGCTGGCTTCCCAAGCTTTAGGAATGTCGATCGCTGTTGTGTTGGCTTGCATGAAGGCAGTGACTTGCTCAAGGAAGTTCATGAGGAGCTCGTCCCCAGGTTTGGTGGCATTGGTGGGGAAACCTGTCGTGACAATGCGATTCGGGCGTGCAGGCGGCGATGTGATATTGCCTGCGTACATGACCTTGGAAGCTTCTGCCCACAGGATAGGATCGCGGGTCAAGAACCCAGGAGTGTCAAGCTCAGGTGCAAGCGGCATCGCACCGGTAAGCTCCACAAGATTGTGCGTAGGTCTGTTGCCGTAGATACCTTGCACATTGGACGGCGCACGAATGCTGTCTCCAGTATCCGAACCAAGCGTCAGATCGAGCCAATCGTAAGCAGCAGCGCCAGCTCCAGGGCCCGAAGAAGAGGAGCTCGGATCCTGGTATCCATCACCTCTTGGGTTGAAAGGGCTGTGGTAGTCGACCCAGTCCGCAGTCGGAGCTTCTCCGTTCGCGAACTGCGAGGTCTTCATCTTGCCGATCACAACGGCACCGGCATCGATCAATCTTTGGACGATGAGCGCGGTCTCGTTCGCCGCCGGATAAAGGCGATACCACGCTCTGTTGCCGTTAGAGGTTTTGATGCCAGCAATATCGAAGATGTCCTTAATACCAGTACGCACGCCAGCAAGAGGCTTGTCTGCAGTCTTGGTGTAGTAGAGTCTGGAAGGGACAGCAACTGCCAAAGCCTGGCCTGGGAGGTTTGCTGGGAGGGTGGTGAAGGTACCGTCCGCAGCTGGGAACAGCGTTTCAGAGAAAGTATCCGCAAAGTCGCTGTAGAGCTTCCACGCTTGGTGAACAGCTCCTGAAGAAGTCACAAAGTAAGGTCCGTTGGGAATGCCGGCATTCTGCGAGATAGTGCTGCTCCACACAGCATCCGTCACATTCTGCACGCTGTTTAGCTTTGGAGAGGAGTCGTATGATTGTTGACCCGTGTGCTGAATGTAGACGGACTCCAAGAATCCAGCGGAGAAGACGTCGTCAGTCGTCGTGAAGTTGGAGATGGCAGCCTCAAAAGTCTGTGCATCGTAGGAGGAGCTATCTGTCGTGATGACAGTCAAAGGCGTCAAGCTCGCGTCCTTGACCTTCTGAGGCAGCGAGGAGACATCGAGTGTAGCAACTGTTTCTGCTGGCAGGTAAAACGACACGCCATCCAACATGACCGTCTGACCAGTCGTCGAGAGAACAGAAGCAAAAGCAGAAACAACGACGTTCGACGTCAAGAAAGCGATCGACAAGAGAGGAGAAGAAGGCATGGTGACCTGAACTGAGTGTGATGAACCTACTGTTCAGAAAAGCATTCCACACAATCCGCGACGGAAACGACGAATCTTATACCCAGACAATGGCCTTTGGGAATGCAAAGCTCTGACTTACTGAGGACACAGCCAAAAAAAAAGCCAAGTGCTGCAGAGGATGCAATCACGTACGAATGTCCACCGGAGATACAATTGAGTTCTGTCCTCCACGCGGTGACTGCTCCATTGGCGCATGGCGGCATCTTGGGCCAAACCCGTTGCTAAGCCTCAACACGTAGACCCGAGTGATGATTTTTCCTGGTGATCTGCAAGTCAAGGCTCTCTTGTGCTATAGCGTGTAGGTCGGTCCTTCTGCCGCCAAAGAAGCGCGGAAAGGTTCAGGGCAGGCCGACTTCACCTCATGTCATGTCCCTCTCCGTGGGGTAAATAGTGTACTGCGAACCACCAATGCGACGTCGCATACATTCAGATAGCTTTATCACAGATACATAACATTATGTGAATGAACGCGATATCCAACGCTATATCAACCGGCATCCCAATGACACCACTCCCTCCCTCCCTCCCCGATCGCTGCATGGAAGACGCTGAGCCAAGCCAGCGAAGCAGCAAAAGCCACTAGCCAAGAGCGACAACGGGGCAAGATCATCGTTCCAAGCATCCATCTCTTACGCGATAACAACCTGAAATTCGGTCACGCAAGCTTTCCGTAGAATCAACTCCCGACAGCGGACGTAGTCTTTGTTGATACACGTGTGGTAGCAGGCGCGGCTTAGACGACACATCGAATGCGCGATATCTGATCGTTGCGTCCTTCCATCCCGATTTGATTACCCCATATTTACTTAAGCCCACCCGACGACGCAGAGCGGTGGCTACCAAGGGTTCCGACTTTTGATCGTGCCGATAGAGTGGAGACTGAAGACGTGTATGTAGGTACATTAAGCACGCGGTCTGGCACGGACTGTTCGGTCACTGGGAGGGCCACTTTCATCTCGATTCACGTACGTTGCAGATTGCAAACTTGTAAGATAACATTCTTTCGTAACGAACTAGCTTGATACCAATACATCGTAGTCAAAAACAAACGGTACAAAAGACACTTCGACCCGCTCACGGCGAAGCCGCAGAAGAAGAATGACCAAAGCATCGGAAATCCAGACTTTCTTTCCCACCGCGGCGGGAACTAGCGTTTGGGATACGTCTCCCAAAGCCAACATGCACACCATCATCTCTCCCATTGTAATCCAATTAGAGATAGGCGCCAGGCCTGAATCTCTTTTCATCCCCCCTCATGTATGCGAACTTAGTCTACCTCCTTGCGAAGCAGCACAGAAGACCGGTCTTACCCAAGAACCACAAGCATCCAATGAAACGAATAAATGCTAGGGCAGCCGTGGCGTACAGCAAAGCGCGGAAGAAGTTCTGGGTACGTTGCGAAGCGCCCGACGTGAAGCCAAATTTGTCAGCACTGTCGTTGGTGATGATGACGGCAAGCAGGGCGTTCGAGAAGAGCCAGAACGCGACCAGACGAGTACGGAAGGACTTGTAGGAGTCCTCCAGAGTCTTCTTTGTATCCTCCTTGGGCGCAACGTGAGGTGTGAGAGCTCTCTTGACAGTCTGCTCGAATTGAGAGTCGATGTCTGCTTGTGAGAGATCGGCTTCTTCAATGACAGCTGCTTTGCCATCGTCGGTTTTGGTGGTCTGGGCAGAGGGCAGGGCATCGGCTTTGTCAGATCCCTTGGTTCCCCAAGAAACATCGTGCCAGTTGCTGTAAGCGTAAACGTTGAGAATGTTGATGTAACTGCTGGCAATCAGGAGGTACTGAGGGAAAGAGGTGAACATGTGCCAAGGGTCCAGGTAAAGGAAGGAGGCGACGAAGTAGAGACCAAAGGTTGCTGCAACAGCGACGAGAATAACACCGGCTCCTGCAGGCGAGAAGAACTCGGATATCATCTCCGAAGTATCGCCTCCCTTAGGGATGAAGGTTGGACTTGTAATGGCCCGGACGACAAGATAGACCGAATCGACAATGACGTAGAGCTGAATGATTGCAAAGACAACGAAGGAGGTGATGTATGACCAGCGAGAACCCTTGGGTCTGTTACCAAGCGCCAGAATAAATTGCAATAGCAGGAAACCCAGGTAGACGTATTTGAGGACGGTGTTTATGATCGGGGTTGCGTCGTTGCCGAAGGGGAATGCTTTGTTGCCATTTTGTGCGCCTGGTGTACCGACGAGGTCCATGATAACCATAGTAGTGAGCCAGTAGGAAGCTGGGAGAGTTAGCGACGCCGATGTTACTATGTTACGATTAACATACCGAGAGCAAACCATGTCATGATAACGTTAGCCAAGTTGTAAATCAGTTGGATGTGCAGGAAGATCATGCGGATGAGGTTGTGGCCTGATCGGTACATGCGTCCGAAATGCATCAGAGAGTAGATGGTAGCGGCGAAAGAACCGTTAAGCCAACGACGACGCTGACCGATGAATTCCGCAGCGCCTTCCGGCACGTCAGTCTCACCCTTGGATGACTTGACGTATGTAAGGTGCCATTTGCTACCCGCCTTCGCGACGAGCTCGAAACAAAGAATACGATCCTCGGCCAAGAACATGTTCTTCTTGAAAATGTTCATTCCCTCAATACCCTTGGGACCGAGCTGCTTCGCCAAGGTGTGATCACCGTGGAAGTACTGCTCGAGAGGACGGCCCATGATTGCGCGGAAGCGGTACGCAGAGAAGGCACCTGGCAGCACAGACACGTAACCGAAGGACGACTCGAGGGGTTTGTCCAGGATATTCGAAATCTTGTACTCGAAGTTCTGTGCCGCTACCAGCGGGTTGACCAAGTTCTTCCAGCCCTTACCAAGAAGAGCGTGGATCTCACCGCAAGAACCTCCAAGGTCCTTGTCGTTGTAGAAAGCTTCCCAAAGAGCGAGCAAGGCCTTGTGGCCAGGCTTGGTACCGGCGTCGAGCAGAATGCAAACCTCGGGGTTGAGAATGCGACCGAAGGCGGTGAACAGCCATCTGTGCGAGTTGATCTTCTTGGTGTTCTTCTGCTTCAAACAGAACATCATCTGCACAGGAGGCAGAGTCGAGGGACCATCATCCATGGGGCGGATCAGCTGCTGGTTGGGTGTGACGGAGAGTTGAGTGGTGTACTCGAAGATGTGGGCGACGGTCTCCTTGCCGTCGATGTCTTTCTTCATGATACCATCCTGGTAGACACCGATCGTGGCCAGCACGTCAAGGGTGCCCTTGTCGCAAGGGTCGATACCATCAAAGACCAAGCAGACGACAATCTTCTGCCAAGCCGGGCCTCCTTTGTTCCAGAACTCCGACTTCTTGATGTTGACAATGTCGCGAATGTTCTGCATCACACCGTGGAGAGTACGCGATGTGAGCTCCTTGTCTTCGTTGTAGTAGGTGACGGCAATAAGCAGCTCAGTGTGTCTGTTGTACATGGCCGGCCTGAGATTGTAGCCGTTCTTGAGAGTGAAATCATTGGGATCGCAAGTAGCAGCGGTGTAGCGCATGTGGGTGAACTCTTCGCTGCCGCTCTCGAGATCGTTCCTGTATTTGGCCTGCACGGCGTTCTGGATAGCAGAAGGCACAGGGTAGTCTGCACTCAGCACAGCGCCCTGGACGAGCTTGACCTTACGGGTGGCTCCACGCTTGAGAGCAGTTGCAGCAGGGGCTTGTCTCGCAGCCCACGCCTGTGTGCTGCCGGTCTCGCTACGCTCGTAAGGCTCGCGGCTGGGAAGATCAACGCCATAGGGCGGGTCGTGGAGGGTGGTGCCAGCATAGCTGGTCTCCGAGTAGCCGGTGTTGTTGTAGGAAGGAGCGTGCGAACCCATGTAGGACTCCTCTAGGTTGTAGCCTCGGGTGTCTGGGCCGCCAGGAGTATCTGCACGGCTGTGAGGGTCGTCGAATGGGCCGCTGAAGGGACCGGTGGGGTTGAGCAGCGAGCGTTCGACCTCGTCGTCGCTGTCGTGGCGCGGTGGTGGAGCGTGGTAGGGTTGCTGGAGAGAGTGGATCAGCTACAATATACTTGATGAGGCGCATCACAGGCTGTGGTCAACATACACCGGCGGGCGAGGCATCGCGCTGCGAGTGGCCATAGCCGTCGTGGCCGCCTCCCTGATATGCCATGTTGACTGATGGAATGCAGGCAAAACGAGGTCAATTGACTGACGGACGGGAAAGGTGGGTCACGTGAGGGCGTGACAGTGAGGATGGACGACGACAAAGAATGTGGGTGGATGGGCAGGAGGAGAGTGCCCAGGAGGGAATGTTGTCGCAGACAAAGAGCTGACAGACAACAACAACAACAACAGCAGCAGTAGTAGTATGCAGAGTAGTAGGCAGACAGGTTGGGGAGGACTGCGAGAGTTGGAGCTTCTAGCGGCTTTTGCGGAGGAGGTCTGTGGGCCAGACGGCCGGTGTATAGAGGAAGGAGCTACAGTAAGTGGTGGTGGGCGGGCAGGCGAGGCAGAGTCCGGGGGGGGGGGTCGTCAGCCGCCGTCTTCTCCTTTGACGCGCGTGTTTCAGGAGAGGAGGTGGGTGATGGGCTCGAGCCAGAAATAGTGGCTGCCGCCGAGGAATGTGGGAATACAGTACAGTAGTAATACCTCCGTAATGTGTCGCCAGGACCGTTGTGCTGAGTATAGTGGCAGTATAGAGTGCTTCTGGAACGAGAGGCCCGGCAGTGGATTAATTACATCAATATCCTCATCCGTCGCTGACACCCGCTTGCTACCCGTATTCACGTGCTGACTATTTTTTTTGTTTTTGTTTTTGTTTTTTGTTTTTTTTTCTATTCACAGGCAGCGTCGCCTAGTGTTACCAGGCAGGCCACCGCCACATCAGCCTACCATTCTGCCATTCTGCCATCCTGCCAGTCCACTTCCCCGGACACAAACAAACAACACAAAACGGCCAGGAACTTACGTCGATTTCTATATTTGCCAGATTTGCCCGGCGCGATGGCCCTGCTAGCGTCCATATGCCCGCTGCGCCTCCCGGTGGCCTCGTGTGCTCGTACGAGTCCACCGAGCTGGATGCACATGCAGGCTTGGTGCATCACGCATTTGCCACGCTTCCATTAGTCGCTTCCGGCGCCTACACAAACATCCCGATCCACTCTTTACCGGCACAATCGCTGCTGAGAACCCCTTGCGAACACGAATTGTAGTGCCAGATCAGCGCTGGCTGCACCACCCAGCTCCGTGACTCGCACGCCCCCAGTCCGTCCTGTCCTGAAATCCTGAGTAATAAGACCACGGGCGTGCTCTTGTCGCACACATGCAACACCGCAATAATGCATACCCACCGTGACAATAATAATAATAATAATCTTCGCATTGACCCGTGATCTGGCCGGCAGTTAAGATGCCATCGCACACTTACACACACCTCGTCCTCGTGTGTTGTCATGCCACCTTCCGCGGTGGCAATCCGGACGACGAGCTCTCATGGATCCTGCAGCCCTTCCAGGCGTCTGACACGGCCACCGGCAAAGTCGGCGAGCATCACACGTTCATGCAACATATCGCCGCAGGGACGTCGATACTGCCCAAGGATCCGGGCGCACTGCTGCTTTTCTCCGGAGGCAAGACACAGGCACAGGTGAATGCTACCGAGGCCGAGAGCTACCAGCGTGTCGGCTCCATCATGAATAATTGCCAAAACGATGCGCCGGACGACTCATCTCTTGCCGCGCGATGTGGTGTAGAGACGGATGCGACGGACAGCTTTCAAAACCTGCTATTCTCCATCCTACGCTTCAAACATCTCACAGGTACATATCCCGCGCAGGTGACGGTTATCACGCATGCTTTCAAAGAACTTCGATTCTTGCAACTCCATGGGCCCGCTATAAAGTATCCCGCATCTAGACTGCGTGTATTCGGCATCAACCCTCCCATGACTCTGGAAGAGCTGCGAGACGTGCAAGATGGCGAACGTAAACGAGGCTATGATCCGTTCGTGAAAGATCCATACGGAGCTGGAGAGCTATTGGCGAACAAGCGCATCGCACGCGGCTGGCATGCTGGCGCGGTCGAGATGCTAGCGACCGGTCTGGAGGATGAGGTGAAAAGACTACTCGAATGGAAGGGCGGTGCGAGTGGAAAGGAGACGTTCAACGAAAGGCTGCCTTGGGAGTGCGATCGGCCAATGCGATAAATATCCGAACTGATGACTAGGGCTGATCACTTCTTTTGAGGAGATAGCTGCACGAAAAGTAGAGCCGCAGATATCAAACAAATCGGGTATGCCCGTTGCGGTGTCGTAGACATACTTGCGGCACAGTACTCTTGAACGAAGCATTGCCTCGATCGGCGTCGCCATGTCTGAGAGCTACATGTGATCCTGAACCACACCGGGCCAATACGAATATCTTTCCTACGCGCACCTAGCCTCATTTGATAGAACATACATGTATACATGCAAATGTGCAGATGCCTTGAATGTGGTGTGATACTGCATGTACTTCGCTGTAACTCTCATCTGATATTTGATCTAGCCCCACGTCATTGCGCTTGAAATTTAGTTAGGATTTGATTGGAGCTTCGCGCAGCAAACCACCACCATACCTCCGCGATAGCAACACCACCCTCCACAACCACCACATCCTCACACTTGCAGTGCCCACCTGCAACACGCCCACAATGGCAATCACAATCCTCCCCCCAGCGCCCGCAGGCCCTCCACCAAACCTCAAACCCCGCGGCCCCGATCCCTCCCACGCCAACGACAGCGACGACGACTCCTCCTCCTCCTCGGACGAAATGGACATCGAAAACCTCCCCTCCGCCAAGCAGCGCAACACCACAATCATCACTCCGGGTCAAGTCATCACCGACGACCCGCAATGGATGCGCGGCCACGGCACCTTCGCCGCGGACGAAAGCAGCGCAATCCGCTCCACGCTCGCCGGCACCCTGCAAAAAACCAACAAACTGCTCTCCGTCGTGCCGCTGCGCGCGCGCTACACGCCCGAGATCGGCGACTTGGTCATCGGGCGCATCGTCGAGGTGCAGAGCAGGCGGTGGAAAGTGGACGTCGCGGCGCCGCTGCTGGCGAACCTGCTTCTCAGCTCCATCAACTTGCCCGGCGGGATTCTGCGCCGGCGCACGAGCGTCGACGAGCTGAACATCCGATCGTTCTTCGGCGAGGGCGAGCTGCTGGTCGCGGAAGTGCAGGGGTTGTTCCAGGACGGCAGCGCGTCGCTGCACACGCGCAGTCTCAAGTACGGCAAGCTGAAGAACGGGCACTTCATGGCTGTTTCTGGCGTCGGCGGAGGCGCGGGCGTGGTCAGGGCGCGCAGGCAGATTTTCACGCTGCAGACGAAGGGCGGCGAGGTGGATGTCATTCTGGGCGTGAATGGCTATGTGTGGATTGAGAAGCACGTGGCGGAGCAGACGCAGCAGGCTAATGCGGAGGTGGGCATCAATCGGTTGGAGCAGAACACGAGCGAGGCTATTTACTCGAGCCAGAACGATGAGATCTCAGAGGCTACGAGGCGTGACATTGCGCGGGTGTCGGGTGTGGTTAGGGTGCTTGTGGAAGGCGGTATCAAGGTTGACGAGGAGAATGTGAGGAGAGGTTACGAGGCGAGTCTGGAACTGGACGATGAGGAGGGCGTCATGGAGTTCCTCAATGGAGAACGAGGAAGCAGGATCTGTGAGATGGTGCTGGGCGGTGCGTGAAGTCTCGACTGTCATCAATGATGATGAAGACTAGACGAGCCAGAGATATGGCTGTTGCCAACGACGCACCGACAGCGTCGTGCATATTCGCACGTGGTGATGCGATCCAGTATGGTCGCACACGGATCCATCGACCTTACCACCTCTCAGGCAAAGGTGCGAGGCGCATGTCTACTGAATGTTCTATCGCACATATTGCGTATGCAGGAAGTCCTGCGCCGTGTACGCCTTGCGTAAGCGAGGACGTTCCGTCGACTATGCAAACAATCAGCCAGGGTCGTCTGAGAATGACCCCAGCGCATGGGCAGGCTACAGACTGATAGACATTTATGGCCGACGTTCAGCGTCGACAAGACACCTTTAGAAGGTTCTTCTCCCGCAACAAAAGTGCATCACGCAGCAGCATTTGCTTGAGCCTATCGCTCACGCCTCCTTCATCAAAACTCTTCCATATTATTCATGCAACCGGTGACCTCCCCCTGCTTGTCCTGTACATCTATCTTACAGGTTACGGTTGGATTGACGCTAATGGGTGGCCCGCATATCGGAGCGACCTGCGAGCCGAGCGCTGTTACATCTTCAGTGTACCTGTGTGTTGACGATTTCGGATGCCCCGGATCGGCATAAAGAGTACATGATATGAGAATGTTGTGTGCCTGAAAGCTTCAAGGTTGTGTGCTAGATCAGGTACGGATCTGAAAGGTATGCTTTCAACCTTAGATATGTACTGTATTGTCCTCAAGTACAAGCACTGAACCAACTTGTTTTTATTTCAAAGCTTGAGTCGATCTGACGAGGTCGCTCAACCGCACGCGAAAGCGACACGGGGAAATTGCTACTTACGGACAACGGTTTGTAGATGAACCACAATGTTACCTCTGCGATAGAAGCTTGCATACCACAAAATCAACGAAGAAGACGCGAAAGATGGAAGATTATTCGTCTGCAGGCTACCCCAACCCTCAATCCTAAACAAGAGCAGTAACCCGGCTCCAAACCCTTCAGAAATATACATGTATGTCGAACTTGAACATGAATTCGAATGAACAGACATCGAGCACCATCGTGCACTGGTGCGAACTGTCGCTAACATTCCGGTAAAATCAAGTATATCACAGCTCCTACTCGTCGCAAGTTTCCACCCACCACCTGATCAACAGCAGTGCTGCCATGTAACACAGCGCATCAAACGACCAATTTGGGGTGTAGGGCGACGGTTAAGGCGCGCCCAAAGCGGAGAGGTACATGCACCTCAGCTCCCTCACAAGTAGCGGTAGGATTCGGCAGGCCATCCGTCGAGTTACATTGACCTATCACCAACGTGAGAGGGATCATCGTCGGGGCTGAAAGACACTTTTGAGGTTTGTGTGTCGATGGTCCGTGGATCTTCGTCAGATCGGCTTGCCCGTTGTGTCCAGTCTACTGGATGATCTTGCATTCAAAAGCTTCCAGTAAGCTGGAACGGTGCCAGGTGAATGGGAGGATAAAGGACGATGGGTATGCTCTCGACATGACTACTTCACCGCATTGTTTGACTTTGATTCATTTCGCCCTTCTATTCACGAAGACCAGGCAACATACCTACGAGTAGCACAGAATCATGGCTGGCCCGACGCAGCAACCCAGAGATCATGTCTTTGATCCCGGCGACATGGCAAGCTTGGCCTACCAAACCGACATAGACCGACGCCACCGCACTCGTACTGTGCCTCTTCGCGTTCTCTGCTTAGGTGCCTGAAGATGAATACAACCACCAGAGCTCAAAATACTAAATCAGCGCAGGTCTTTCTCGCACTGGAACAGTATCCCTCCGGCAAGCGCTCGTCCAACTAGGCTACAAAGACTGCTACCACTTCGCCAGCCCACTCCAGGAGAACCCTCGAGACTCAGAGATGTGGGTCGAGGCCATGAACGCCAAATTCAAAAGCATCGGTAAGCCGTACGGTAAAGAGCAGTGGGACGCTCTGCTAGGCCACTGCCAGGCAGTCACCGACAACCCTTGCGTAATCTTCTACAAAGAGCTCCTGGAAGCCTACCCAGACGCAAAAGTCATCTTGACCGAGCGGGACAATGTCGACCAGTGGCACCGCTCCTCGCTGACCACGCTCATCCACTACGCAAAACAGATGATCCCCGAGACATGGTTCGCCAGGTTTGCTTTCAGGTTCGTGCCGGGGAATCCCAAAGTCCTGGAACTGACCGAGCTCATCGCGAAAGATGCGCCCATCTTCGCTGCGTTGTGGCGGGACTACCACGATGGCACCGAGACGGCGAAGCAGCTGTACAAGGACTACAACGCAGAGATCAAGAAGCTCGTCCCAAAGGAAAATCTGCTCGTGTTTAATGTGAAAGATGGGTGGGATCCGCTGTGTGGATTCCTGAACGAGCGGGTTCCAGATGCAGAGTTCCCCAGTCGCAACAGTAAGGCTGAATTTTCAAAGAATAACGAAATGGCAGGGCAAGTGATGCAGGCAGCGGCGTTGGAGAACATGGCGCTCTTTGGAACCGGGGTGGCTACTGTTGTAGCAGCGGCGGCTTTTGCTATCCTGAAGCGCAAGTAGATTGTTGCAAACCGAGAGGTGGTTTCATCTGCAATCCTGCGGCGGTTTGTCCTCATCAAGATGCTCTAGTGTTGGTTGCGTTGGGCCAAAAAGTGGTGAAACTACCTCCATGCTGTGGACTGGCATGATTCGAGAGAATTGGGACTTGTGATTATGCTGCGTGTTCTTCCCTATTGCTAGGCTTTCAGACGACGACACGTTACTTGTGCGCCAACATATTCACATTTGAGATGTGTAAGGCGGCAGTATTGATCAGCATCGTGATACATTCATGTTTATATCTGCAGCTTGATCGCGAACGTCATCGTGATGGAGAAATCCCCAACGAGGACTCATACTCATCTTTGTCACTTGTTGATCGCATGTATTCTATCTAATGGTCCGTCTCTGACCGACGAGATACAAATGAATAACCCTACTAAACCGTGTTATACCTGAGCGACTTGAGATCGAGCCAAGCCCCGACCCACACTTGCATGCATCTCAAAGCACGTGGGCTGATGCTGGACGCCAAAGCGACTCAACGCCGGATCTGATTAGACACACTAAATCAAAAAAAAAGACATGACAATCCCGTCTCGAGATATCAAAACCCTTAAAGTGGCACCTGATGTTGCCGACGCAAAAAGTGCGTACCACAACAAACATCGTCTCGAATTCCATTTCTGGTCAAGACCACAGCCATCATGTTAAGCAAACTTCTGACCGTCGTCACGAGCCTGTCAGTATACGCCTCCGGTAGTCTATCCGATCAGATAGAATTCATGAGAAATCCTACGCACAATGCTGTCTATTCGCCACCCTATTCGCCAACCACTACAGAAGATGCAGCCCGCCTTTTGATCGTCGGTGATGTTCACGGCATGCTCGATGAGTTAAAGACACTGCTCGGCAAGGCCGACTATACCGCCTCACGCGGTGACCGAGTCATATTCGTTGGCGATCTGGTCAATAAGGGCCCCGAAAGCGCTGGCGTCGTACAATATGCCATGGACATCAACGCCACAACTGTCCGTGGCAACCACGAAGACAAAGTCTTGCGGGTTTGGGCCGGTGCTGAAGAGGCTAGGCTTCAGGCCGAAGCTAAAGGCAAAGATGGTGACAAGGCATATGAGAAGTTTACGAAATCTCTGGGATCCGGCAAGAAAGATGCTCTGGAGGTCGCACAGTCTCTGAGTCTGGAGCAGCGTATGTGGCTTGCGGCTGCGCCCGTTGCTCTTCGGTTGGGTGGTCTATCTGGATTGGGCGATGTTGCTGTTGTTCATGGCGGGTTCGTTTGACCTCAAGGAAATGTAATGGATGACAAAAACTAATGTCTGTACAGTACGTTTCAAACTTAGTGTGAGAAGCTCGTCCTCGGAAGCACGATATCACATATGGTTTCTTCGCACAGGACCAGCGAGCACAAATGATTGTTCAAGGTTGAGACGGCTAATATGTTATTTCCAGGAATGGTGCCGGGCATGAACATCGTCGAGCAAGAACCGTGGGCTATGCATAACATACGAGCGCTAATCGAGTTCAATGGCCACGACGAGATCGCTCAGAGCGAAGAGTTTCTCAACACAATCGAAGAACGACTGGCGGACATGTATCCCGGACAGGAGCCATCGCAAAACGCGATCAAAGAAGCACAACAGAGCGCTATCACTAAATATGAGAAAGTTGGCTACTTGCCCACTGACGAGTTCAAGGACGGAAAGTGGTGGGTAGAAAGCTGGAATGCAGTCCAGAGAGCTAAGCCCAAGAGTGATCGACTCACTCTAGTGTATGGCCATGATTCGAAACGAGGCCTTCAGATGAAAGATTACTCGTTTGGTCTCGACAGCGGATGTGTCAATGGCGGGAGAATGACGGCCCTCGTCCTACAGCCTAGGGAGGCCGACGATGGGGAGTCGGTTACTTTGGAGCACAGTGTTGTCAGCGTTCCCTGTGCCGATAAGAGCTAGGTCCTGGCCGTCCTTATGGCTACGCTTGTACACATTTGATGCCAACGTAAGCATTATTTGCCATTGTGATGCGACATAGATGTTGTAGCTTCTTAATGGGTCTCACGCGAGCGCGGGGTGGTACTGCAGGAATGAGCTGTGCATGTATGCAGTAGCTTTTAAAGAATTACTGCATATTTACACCACGCCCAACAAGTAGATACATACTCACGCCGTATTGATATTCCCATTAAGCTTGTAGTTATCTCACATCTGCGGCTGATTCCTTTGATCTGATCTCGCATCTCGCATCCCTTAGCCTCTGCCTCAGGCACGAGCGAGAGTGGGTTGCGCCTTCCATCGTCACATGTTCCACCAACGTTACTAGGCCAGCTGCCAGCTGCCACCTTGCTGCTTCCAAGTCATCAAGCATTCACCCTCACCGCCTCATTCACTACCAAACCAACACACCACCGGTCTCCAGAGACCCGCATTTCACAGACTGGCTCCATCGGGTTTACGCTCCTCCCTCCTTCGCCGTCCCTTCCTCCTCTCTCTCCTCCTCCTCTTCGCAACCGTGGCGCTCTTCCAGCTTCTCGCTCCACGCTTGCGCACCTTCGCTCCCAAAGGCTCCTTCTCCATTGGAAGCTACAGACCTCTCACTTCGAGCACAATGGCCGGCGCCAAGTTCCAGAAGCCGCCTCAGGCGCCGCCTCTCTTCACCCACACGCCCGAGACTCTGGGGAAGGCCACCGATCGCCTGCTGAAAGACAGCAAGACGCTGATGGACAAGATCGTCGCCGACAACAAGATCGACAAGGCAACCTTCGACAGCGTCTTGTTGCCCATGGCCAAGAGCGACAACGAGATGAGCCTCGAATCACACATCATTGGCTTCTACCAGGCTGTGTCAACAGACGCCAAGCTGAGGGATGCCAGCACTGAGGCTGAGAAGAAGATGGACGACTACTCGATCGAGGCGTCGATGAGGGAGGACATCTTCGAGTTGGTGGATACCGTTTACAAGAATCAGAAGAACGATGACAAGCTCGATCCTGAGAGCAGGCGATTGCTGGAGAAGGACCACAAGGGCTACATCAGAATGGGATTGGGCGTTCCCGCTGGCCCTCAGAGAGACCGGTTCAAGGCGATCAAGAAGCGTCTGTCTGAGTTGAGCATCACATTCCAGAAAAACCTGAACGAGGAGCAGGGTGGAATCTGGCTCACTCCCCAAGAGCTGGAAGGTGTACCTGAGGATGTCACAGGCGATCTGAAGAAGGGCGAGGCGGGAACTGAGAACGAGGGCAAGCTTTGGCTCACATTCAAGTACCCTGACCTTTTCCCGACACAGAAGTACTGCAAGAACGTGGAGACCAGACACAAGGTGTTCATTGAGAACGAGAACAAGTGCAAGGACAACATTGCGCTTTTCAAGGAGGCCATTGTGTTGCGCGATGAGGCAGCTCGCATCCTTGGATACCCTAATCACGCCACCTTCAGAATCGAAGATAAGATGGCGAAGACGCCGAAGACGGTCAACGATTTCCTTGGGGATCTCAGGACTCGCCTTGCGCCTGGCGGTGAGAAGGAGATTGCCAAACTCAAGGAATTGAAGAAGGCGGAGACTGGCAAGGCGGACAACTACTTCCTATGGGACCACCGCTTCTACGACACGCTCATGCTCGAGAAGGACTTCCAGCTCGACCAGAAGCTTATCTCAGAGTACTTCCCGCTGCAGTCAACCATCGAGGGCATGCTGAAGATCTTCGAGGAGCTCTTCGGCCTTGAATTTGTGAAGATTGAGGGCGAAGACCGCAAGGCGATCTCGGAGAGCGGCAAGGGCGAGGACATTACATGGCACCCCGATGTTCAAATGTTCTCCGTCTGGAACGACGAAGGCGAGGGCAATGGTTTCGTGGGCTACCTCTACCTCGATCTCTTCCCTCGCGATGGCAAGTACGGTCATGCGGCAAACTTCAACATCCAGCCAGGCTTCATCACTGCCGACGGCTCGCGTCGTTACCCGGCCACTGCTCTTGTCTGCAACTTCAGCAAACCCTCACCTAAGAAGCCCTCGCTTCTCAAGCACGATGAGGTCGTCACTCTGTTCCACGAGCTTGGCCACGGTATCCACGACCTCGTTTCCAAGACCATCTACTCTCGATTCCACGGCACTTCCACAGTCAGGGACTTTGTTGAGGCGCCTTCGCAAATGCTGGAAAATTGGTGCTGGACGCCTTCCCAGCTCAAGAGCCTCTCCAAGCACTGGTCATACCTTTCTCCCGAGTACGCCGAGGCATACAAGGCGAGCGCCAGCTCAAGCGAGAGGCCCACAGAGTCCATGCCCGACGACTTGATCAAGAACATCGTCGACACCCGCCACGTCAACGACGCCCTCTTCAACCTCCGCCAGCTGCACTTCGGCATCTTCGACATGGCCGTGCACGAGGCCTCTTCCCACGAAGAAGTCAAGAACCTCGACGCCAGCGAGACCTACAACCGCCTCCGCAAGGAAATCAGCAAGATCGACGGCCCGGAAGCTCTCGGCGAGGGATACACCTGGGGCCACGGCCAGGCCACTTTCGGTCACTTGATCGGCGGCTACGACGCTGGCTACTACGGCTACCTCAGCAGCCAGGTCTACTCCGCCGACATGTTCTACAGCGTGTTCAAGAAGGACCCGATGAACGGCAAGGAGGGAAGGCGCTACAGGTACACCGTGCTCGAGAAGGGCGGCAGCCGCGACGAGATGGAGAGCTTGAAGGAGTTCTTGGGCCGCGAGCCGAGCACTGAGGCTTTCTACAAGGAGCTGGGTGTCGCGTAAGCGTGTTGATGAAATGATGGCGATGACGACTTGCGAGCTGCTTTTCAATAGACCCTCCACTACATTTATAACGAATAAAAATGTCAAAGACTTTCGAAGATCGATTGATGCTTGAGGGCAGGAACACGGTGTATACTAGGTATTGTGATGCTTGATAAGCTCTACTAAACGCAACAAGGACTCATCCGACATAAATCATTCTTCCGTCACTGAGGTAGTATTTGAAGATATTGGCCGTGGCCACGAGGACGGTTTCGAAGTATTCTCATGCGTGGTAATTTCATTCTCATCATAAGCTAATCTTCTGGAGTTTTCACACCTTTCAAGCTATGCATCTCGCGTCTCCTCAATACTAATCGTCAACCTGCAGGTTCTCAATCCATCAGACTGATACCTCCAGACTCGCCACTTGAGCCCTTTTGAGCACGCCTGACCTTACTGTCGTCGCCGAGAGCTAGAGACTCCACGCGACGTGCAACGTCCCCAACACCATCATCAAGCTCAACCAAGCGAGACGGCTCAGCGGTTGTTGGTTCGGCCGAGGAACTCGGTGCTTTGTGCGTCGACATCAACGCAGCAGCGGTGTAGCGAGCTGGCTCCTCTTCTGCGAAAGACTGCCAAGAATTGGAGGATCCTTGTGTGGCCAGGCTGTTCGTTTTCTGGTGAGGCGAACGAGCCTTGGGGCAAATCGAACAGGTTTGGTCTCCACCGCATAAGAAGGTGGAGACATGTCCACACTTGAGATGAACCTCGTTCATGTGATGGCAGTGCACGTTGTCATGGTCGAACGGGTGGCAAGTCAACGGACATCCATGGCCACATGGCAACTTCACCTTGCACTTCAGTGTGCAGCCCCCATGAATGGTCTCCCAGTCACTCACATCGCTGATTTGGGTAATGGTTTGGTGTTTCTTGCAGCAGACCGGCAACTTGTTAGCAAGTCGACGCGGTAGGATAGTTGGGCGCTCAGCCTTGATCTTGTTTCCAGAGATGATTTCGAGGACCTTCTCCCAAGTTTTGCTATTCCTGTACATGAGCATTCCATTGCCAAACAGGTAGAAGCCGCATTGAGCGCGTGATAAAGCAACGCATACACGGTTGTCAACGCCGAGGAAGCCGATCTGGTTGTTGTCGTTGCTGCGCACCAGAGATAAGATGACGACTTTGTTTTCCTCGCCTTGGTAAGAGTCGACAGTGACAACGTTGAAGTGCCTGTTGTCAAATGTAGGATTTCTGCGAAGTGAACCGAGTATTTGTTTCCGCTGTCCGTTGTAGAATGTCAGGATGGTAATTTCCTCTGTTTCCATTCCATTGTAGACGAGGTACTCGACGAAACCGACTATCATAGCTGCTTCTTCTCTGTTGATGGCCGACATCTGGTCGTCACGTGTTTCTGTCCATTGGTGCGAGAAGAAGAATGAGTTGACGCCACCCATACCGGGAACTTCCGGGCGATTCGCTGGAACAAGAACGCTGGCGTGGTCTTGAATCTTGTCACGGTAAATCGGGGCGAGTAAGCGGCGGATCTCAGGGATCATGCGGCGCTGCTTTCTGAGCATGTCGTAATTGACGCGATTTTTGACCATCCGCTCAAACAAGGAGATGTTGAGGTAGTATGGCTTGCCTTCATGCGCTGAGACATTACAGTGTGGGCGCAATTGCTGGTGGTCACCAACCAGAATAAGCTGTTGGAGAGAAGGCAAACACGTGGAGATGACTGGTGCCTCAAGCGTCTCGGCTGCTTCTTCGATGAGGACCACTCTTGGCTGAAGGGCAGAGATGAGACCTCGATATTTGCTGAAGCCAGTGGTGGTCATTCCGATGATTTTCTGCCTGCGCAGGATAGTCTCGTCTTTCTCCCAGTTGCCGATGCTGCGGAGGCGTGCTTGGGTATCATATGCTTTGGCCTTCTCGCGCATCTTGTCGCGTAGGCATTTCTTTGCCTCGTCTTGGAGGTGGCGATATACAGCGCCTCTGATGTTCTCCGGCACCTTCCACATGTCCTGCTCCTTCAAGCAGCTCGTGACCTTCGCTGCGTTCACACCTTGCGGCTTGCGCCCCGTGAAATGGTCGGCGACATGGTAGATGTTGCCGCTAAGTCCGTCGAATTCTTCATCTTCTCTTGCGAAGTTCTCAGCCTCGATCTCCATCAATTGTTCATATTCGAGGTCTGCTTCTTCCACCTCGAAGCCAAAGTCCTGGGACTCTCCGGGGCGCTGAACAGTCTCCAGAGACCGTCCAAGCCATATAGTGAGCGGCGAACGAGCAGCTTGATTGGGGGTGCTGAGCGTCGCTTGGACCCATTGAGACGCACCAGCCTCAAGAGAGTCGGCTTGCTTTGATGTGAGGAGTCCAAATTGCTCCAGAAGGCGATGATCAAGCAAGGATTTCTCGTCCGTCTTGAGCGGCGAGAGAATCGCCACGATATCCTTCTCCAAATCCCTCATCTTCTTCTTTGCAGCCGGACCCACGCTCCCAGGAAGCGCGTTACTTGACTCCGAGTTACGCACTTCATAGAGAGTGCGCTTCTTGATGACGTCTCTGTCCTTGCTTCGGCTTCCTATTCGGATAAAATCCTCTTCGAACTTTGCAACGTGACGAAGCAGCTGATCGAGAGCGTGGTTCGTTTGACATGTAATGATGATCGGAGGGTCCCCTTTCTTCATGTTCGCGAGCATCACTCTGAGCGCCTGAACAGAGACATGGGTCTTGCCAGTTCCAGGGGGACCTTGGATGATAGCCAGCTTCTTGGTCAGGATGCGGCGTAGAGCTGCGGTTTGCGATTGGTCTAGATCACTCTGTGGCTGGTGTGGCCAACCGTTCAAGGTGTCGACCTTTTCGTAGGTCTCGTTTTTGTTGTTTGTGAAAACGCTGGTCATGTTCATGGCAGGGTTTTCGATCACGTATGCTGGTGCCGAGACAGTGGGCTGGACTTGAACGAAATGCTCAGCGAGAGGGAACGGCTGCTCTGACATCTTTTGAAGGGCGAGAAGTGTATGTCTGTCAGCTTCAAAATAAGCAGAACGTTCTTCGACCATGACAAACTTCATTGCCGGGTCAATCTCCAGATCGCCTGCACGTGCAATGAAGAGATCGATCTCGGATTGATCTTGATTGAGTGTAGCGAGTTGACGCGCTGCGACAGTGGCAACAATAGCCTTGCTTTGGAACATGTCCGCGGCTGGTGTGAGGACGACCAGGCTGCCACTGATGAGACGCTTGCTCTGCTCCCATAGTATCTTTTTCTGTGCACGAAAGGTGCTGAAGGTGACTCGCAGGGCGATGCCTCGGGTAGAGCACATGACTCCGCGGACGTAAACCTGCAGAAATCATGGGTCAGTTGGGGACCCATGGCAACACTCGTGCGACAAAGTTCACTCACATCCTGATAAATTCCGATGGTACTTTTGAAAGCATCTTCGTTTCGGTCCGGCTCCCTTCGAACGTGGCATATAGCCTCGCGTAGCGGACCGACTGCATCCTCGCGGAGGAGCTCGTAGTGAGCCGAAAGGTAGGCGTCTATTGCGATGTCAGTAGTGTTTCAAGCTGCAGGCGAGTGAGGTGAAGACTTACCCTGAGACTCCCACTCGCCAGTCTCACGGTTGGGCACAATTTCCACAATGTCTGGGTTCGAAGAGTTGTCGGTGTCAATATCCATAATCTCGTCGGAGGTCGGCAATTCAGGGCGGTTGAGCCAAGGCACTGCCTGTGAGGGCTTCTTGGCTGGCTCGTAGTATTGCTGAACTCTGTTGTTGAGTTTGTGTGGCAGCAGCAAGACCTCTACCTGCGTTTTGTTGCCACGATTGGCGCCCTTATGGCGCTTGAAGCGCTCAATGAGGTCTTCGTTCATCGTGGGTGATGAACGGTGCGAAGTGGCGAGGTTGAAAGCTCGCCGAGAGTGAGGAGGTAGTGGGGTGGTGAAGGTGTAAACAAGCGGTGAAAAAATAGATAATGGGCAGTGATGATGACTGCTGCTGGTTCACCTCGCGTCGCAAAATGAGCGTCGCAAGACAACGCTGGTACCGAGAGCGCCAGTGTCAATGCGCGTGTTAACGTCGCGGAGAGGAAAGCTGTGAAGGAGTGGTGGAAGTGGAAAAGAGCGCGTTTCGTGTTTGCCTGTTGCTGTTTGGCATGTGCAAACAAACGGAAGGAGGGAAATAGGAAAGAGCGCTGCCATCTCATCGGGAAGGTGCGTTTCAGCTTGCATCGGCAAAGGTTGGAAGCACCGCACGCTGATTCGCTCAAGACAACGACACAGTCTCAAGTTATCATGTACGACGTGTCTACTGAACCGGATGCTGCATAGTCAGGTAGCTGAGTATTCCGAACACGACTACAAGTATGGACAGACCTCTCCAAGCTTCAAAAAAGGCGACTCAATTCGACACCATGTTCCCTGCACTACAAACTGATTGAGCATGTCGGATTGCTGATCGTACCGCTATCGCTGTCAGTGCACGTATGTGCTCGAGATTACGGTGCTGTGAGATTGGTTTGCTCGCATACGCAAGCAGGCAGTCAGGATGGTAATACGACCTTGGCCAACAACACTTCAAGACTCCATATGCCACTGAGAGGTTTCGACGAGCGCTTCCAGAGCCGCAGTGTATCATCAGAATCGTAGCTATTGGTCGATTGTATCGCGGGTGCAAGCATCCTTGGATGTTCGTGGTCGGACTGGCTTTCGGTCTTGCATATGTCAGTGGCTCGTCACAAGTCATGCAAGCGTTTGCCAAAGATCAGCAAGCACAATGCCATCGCTAAGAACGAGTATGACATTATACCATACCATCATAATTTCTCTCGAGGAGACGACGTCCGGCACATGCGAAACCGACCAACAAGGAGCCAGGCCCGAAGCTTTGCACTAATGGGGCTCTGCGGGCCGCTCATGCAGGTGGGGAGAGTTGCGCTTGCGGAGACAGCGGTGCGGCCATGCTTTAAAAGGTCAAGCTGAATGTGTTCAGGCATAACGGCCGTCGCGCACCTCACACACCACCTACACAGACGGAGCGACCAGCAAACTACGCGCGGGACCTAGAGGATAGATAGCCGTACCCAGCCGGCTGCTTTCGAGAGAAAGCGCGTCAGTCAATACCTCCGGCGCATCAGCACAGCGCCTCGGACCTTGAGATCTACCTCGGAACACATAAGCAATTTCGCATCCTTCGCCTAGTACGGTCATATTGCAGACATGGGGGCTTTCGACGACGACATGGATCCCACTGCTGGCTCAGGGGAGGAGGACGAGGACGAGGAGATGGAGGACGTGAATGAACCGAACGACGACCAAGACCAGGACCAGGATCAAGAGCAAGACGACGATGGCAACGGGGATGAGGACGACGATGACGATAACGATGACAATGATAACGACGACGATGACGAGGGAGACCAAGACGAGCCAGACTCACCTTCGCGACGCGACAGTCAACCGCAAAGACCCTCGAGTAGAACGGAGCGGCCACCCAATCCGGCAGTCGTTTTGACCTCGCCCTCGCCTCGAGGAACCAGATCACCAGCGGGTGTTATGACAACCCCTTTCATACCGCCAGTCCGCGCCGAAGCTTTATTGGCGCAAGCATATGACATTGTTCCAACCATGGCAGCACCTCAAAGCACCTCAATCAACGCTGTGGCAGTGACACCGGATATGCATTGGGTTTTTAGCGGCGGTACGGACGGGTACGTGCGCATGTACAATTGGATGGACACAGTGAACGGCAAAGTACCGCTTACGGTCGCGCAAAAACATCCATTTGTGGACAGTGTCATGAAGGCTGGATCTCTTGTAACATACTGGGAGAACGAAGAGCCGACTGTGCGAACGCCACCATCCGCAGACGAAGGAAAGTGGACATCGCCCGTGTACTCACTTGCCGTGCAGAATCAAGCTGCTTGGTTATTATCCGGATTAGAGAGCGGAGGTATCAATTTGCAGACATGCAGACACCAAGCAGGAACCAGAATAACCACACTCAAAGAACATACAAGCGCCGTGTCTGTCTTGACCCTTTCTCAAGATGAAACAAGCCTACTTTCCGGCAGCTGGGACAAAACAATTCACGACTGGGACCTCAACACTGGTAAAGTGAGACGATCGTTCCGTGGTGCTGGTGGACAGATCAGCGCCATCGAAGTGCGACCGATGAGCGATTTGCCCGTACCGGAAGTTGTCGACAGCTTACCAGAGCCGACAAACGGAACATTCTCAAGTAACAATGATGCGCCCTTCACCAACGGCGACATGATGAACGGTTACGACAACAAAGATGGCGAGGAAGATGCTATGGGGTCACCGGCTGGTAGCCTCTTCGGCGAGGACCATGGGTCTCTTTTCGGCGAGGAGACAGGTAATGGTGGAGCAGGAGCGTCTGACAACGTCTTTGGCGATGATGACGACGAACTCACTCGGGCACTCACTAGTGAAATGCAAGAAGACGACGCCCCAGGAGAGATGGACGCTGAGATGACTGGCATGGGCAGCGGTGGTCCAGTCCAGCCTCCTGGTGAAACGACAGGAACACAAGTTCCGAACGCTGACGGAGCAGCGGCGTCATCACTAGAGCCGACGGAAGATCAGGTAAACGGGCAATCCCCAAAAGATGGATCCAAGCCTGCAAGTCCACTCACAAACGGGATCCCACATTCAGACGAACCACTCACCGCACCGCCCACAAACGAAGAAGAAAAATCAGCATCAGACTTGCCACCTCAGAGCGAATCTACATTCCTCGATGCCTCGCAGGACGGCACGCTTCGCATATGGGATCGTCGCATGCAGTCACCAATTGCCACCATAGTCCCGCAAGGCGGTACACCTCCTTGGTGCACAGGCGCTTGCTGGAGCCCAGATGGTAATTTTATCTACGCTGGCCGTCGCAATTGCTCGGTCGATGAGTATTCTATTCATCACTTGGGAAGCAAGCGCAGCGAGGCGAACCGCAACTTCAAGTTCCAAGCAGGCAGTGGTCCTGTCTATGCCGTCCGCGCTATGCCCAACAAGCGGCACCTCGTGTGGTAAGTCGAATACTCTGCACACATTGACATCCACCTTCAGTAAGCTAACATATAATGCGTCTAGTGCTTCGAATGATATTCTGCGCATCTATGACGTCGCACAATCTGATTCGGCCCGCCACCGTACCGTGCCCTTCACCATTGTCCCTGGCCACCGCGGCGGTGTGATATCTTCAATCTACATTGACCCGACGTGCCGTTTCATGCTCTCCAGTGCCGGCAATCGCGGCTGGGAAGGCGGTGGCACGGAGGTGCTTCTCGGCTACGAAATTGGCGTTCAGGACGAAAACGGAATCTGGCATAAGTAGGTCTGAAACAGCGCGTGTGGGCATATCTGGTCCTGGCATAAGATGTTCGAAGTTGACTTTTAAGTTATTATGATTTTGGAAGGGAGTATCTGGAGGAGATTGGAGCAGTCGTTGTGCGTTCATACTGATACCCCAGGGTTTTGTTTCGACGCATTATTTTTTAGTTGGATGCTGTCATTTAATGCACAGCCGTGTACAGGAAACCCTATTGCTATGCCTGAAACTTTGTCACTTAGCTACATCCTTGCCTTTTTTTTCTGTGCGTTCGGCTCGAGCAGGTGATCTGCACAAGATGTGTGCAGCCAAATCCGCTTCCATATTCGCTTGGACATGTGTCTCACGATCATTTGTGGAAAGGCGGACGTCCGGCCTGGATTATCTGACGGCCGACGTGTCTACCAAAGCGATCTACAGCACCGCCTGCTTGCCCTACATTACCATCTGGGTGGAGCAGGCAGATCTAGATGGAGCGATCCGGGCGGAATCGAGACCGTGTTGGGGGATCTTACTTCTCTTGGCACGTACCGTTTTCGCGTTACTTGTAGATGCACGCAATCGTTCTCGACGTATCTCCTTTCGTCGTGGGGCAGGTGGAACAGCTCTTCCGGCGGGAAGATCACATGACAAACTCGCTTCTTTCTTCCTCACACGCGCAGGCCCGCAAGCCAAAGCCGGATGCCTGCGACTGGATGACCCAGGCGTGTGTCACCGGCCCAGCACTCTCCCCGGAAAGACATGTCGCAACTGAATGTACTGTATGGCTTTAAAAAACGGGATTAGTAATTATAGCCATGATGAAGCCCTCCTCCGCCCTCGACAAAGGCGCTGCACTGCCAGCTGCGAGCGCCGCCAAGGGCGCCTGCAGCGTCAAGCCATGCCGTCCAAGGTGTTTGCCCCGACTGCTACGCAACACAAGCAGCCCACCCATCGTACATGTAGCCGTTTTACCAGATCGCAGGCACAATCGGGATCAGGCTGCCATGCACCTTTCATCTGCCAGTACCCCCGGTTCAACGGCCTCAGATCAAGATGCCCGCGTGTCGAGCTGATTGCGTGCATGTAGCCGAGGGCCGTCCATGTGCTTGAGCGTGGGCGGATGCGTGGGCATGCCCATAGGCCATCGCAGTACTGCGGGCGCGGGTGTCCTCTAGCATGAATGTAAGCATGACTTTACGCAAGCACCGGTTCCGATATGGGCTGCTCCCAGTGACTTGGACCTGGTAAATCGGGGGTCCATATGACATGGCGTAACGTTTTAGAGCGTCAGCGCGGCCTGTGGGAGCAACACAAGAACTTGGATACCGGAAAAAGCCTCTGAACGCTCGTTCTCGGTACCTGCATATAGATAGACACGCAAAGCACAGCGACTCTGTGCTGTTGGGCAGGGCTTTTCGACCCTTGCTATGCGCAGTTTGGGGGGCAAGAGGCTGTGAGGGCTTATGGGTCTCGATAGATTCGAGGCGCCGCCCCGATCAAGGCGAAACCCACCGTGCGCTCGGTGACGCAAGGCCTCAGCTGCGAACGCCGTGGCTACGCGATCGGACGGAGGGCATGCGCGTCCGTCGCGCCAGGTGGGCACAGGGCAAAGACGTGGGATGTTCTGCAGAACCAGGAGGTGAAGCCGTGATGGCGCATTGACAGTTCAGAGTGACAGGTCGTATGCTTTTGCAGTGCTGCGACCGACAAGGAAGATGCTAGTTAGGCGATCGGACCGGCTACGGGCGGAACATGGCATGACAATCCCCCGTCGTGAAGGTCCTGCGATGCCGCACAAGTGATGCACAAGCGATAGATTGGAGGAGGGCACATCGCGCGTTGCAACCACCCGATTTGGGCGGCCGCGCAGGGATTTTAAGCAGGAGGATTCGTGGCCGCAATCGCATCTTGCAGGCCCACGCACGGAGTAGGGATAGGCTGCACGCCTGATACGATTCCTGAGACCAAGGGTAGATTGAACGTGTTAGAGCTGGCGCTCCATGGCGCCCCTGCCCCAATATCTTGTAATCCTGTCACCCTATGATGTCTGAGGCGATAGTTGCTGGTGCAATCTGATTCGCCAGCATCACCTCATGCATTACCGACATTTGGAATAGGGTTGCTGGGCCCATCCCAGGTGCCGTCTGGTTGGTACAGCATTGCGGAGATCTTCGGTGAGCCCTGACGGCCGGCCCACGACGGGCCGGACTCTATATCCCTGTCACTCATGTACGATAGAGCATGATGCCAACTCAGGGCTAGATGAGATCATGGGGGTTTGTATTCTTGTGCTGGCGAAGAGAGGTTGAGAGAAGCCGGCGAGCATGCTGGGATCGTCATGGTAGTCTGATAGGTGACAGCTCACCTCAGCCAAAACTACAGCTTCATCACACCAACCCGCTGTCTGGCAGAGCATGTAACCATCGAAGGACACTGTACTGGGCACCAATTGTGCTTGACTCAGGTGACACTATCAATCGACTCCGAACTAGTGGTTCGGCTGTGCGCAAGCGAACGCCAGGAGATCCCGCTGGATCTTGCTGAGCCCGACGCAGTGGACCGCATCCGGGCTCCGATCGCGACAACTGCCCTCGCCCACAGTCAATTCACTACTGCATAGGGCCAATGAATCTGCCCCATGACGAGGGCGATCGAACTTCGCCTCGTCTGGTGCGCGTGCGGTTCCTGCACTTCGCTGCATCAGCACCATCCATCGCCGCGGGACAGGGGTTGACTCCCTTTTGTGGTCCATCATCACCCTTGTATAGACCATCAGGTCGAACATTCGACTATCGTGGCGCGAATCCCGTTTCCCCGGCTGCGCCACTGGGTAGTTCCAGATTCAGTATGCCTTCACGTCCCGACAATATGACTTCCACTGCCTCGAAGGGGACATAGTTGACTCAGGCTGTAGATACTTAAGTCAACTGCCGGCGCTCCTCATAGGTTACCAGAAACTCGCTATCCCATCGACCAGTCTTTCAAGCAATCCAAATAAATCGTCTCTGTCTCCACACGATCCGAGTGCAACAAGAACCAAACTACCGGTTTCGTGTCTATCTTGTGAGCCCGCACCTACTGTCGTGCCTCCGAGGTCGAGGCCATTGACGCAGCCTGAAACACCAACTAACGTGTTTTCCAGAAAGCTACTGTGTCAAACCTCAAGATTTGCACCCAATCACTGCACTATTTCAGCCTCCACGAGTATCTCGGAGCCCGGCATCATCCTGGTTTCACCATATCAACATAAACAACACAACCACCAGCAAGCATCATGGTCACAGACGGCAGCCAGCGGACCTACCTACACGACAACCAAGGCCCCAGAGTCGTCGATGCCGGCCAGTTGCGAGGTGCGCCAAGGAGGCACCAGAAAGACAGCGCTACAGATGACCGAGAGGCCAAGCGCTCACGAAGGACCTCAAGCCACAAGTCACCCTCCAAGTCCGAGTCAGGGCACAGACGCAAATCGTCCAACTCACAATCAAACATGAAGTCTTCCGTGCGGCCAAAGTGGGAGCTGGACGTTATTGGCCAGCCACACAGAGTCGTTCCATTGGGCATGGAAGTCGAGACATCCGTCATGGCCAGCCTGCGTTTCCCTACCGCAGACCTTGCGGTCGATGGCTCCAATGTTGACATTACCCGGCTATTCGCTGTGGCGTCTCTCGTCAAAGACACTCGCAGCGGCGAGCGTGTCCCGGTTGAGTCTGGCATGCTCACTGGACAGAAGCTGTTCGACTCTGTACATGAGATTCCTGAGGAGCACGTCGAGACCATGGCCCGTAGCCAGCCGTGCCGCGTAGCATTGGGTTACTTCACATTTTCCGGCTTGCTGATCCGCCAGGCTGGATCCTTCCGCATACGCACGACGTTGATCCAGATGCCGGTTAATGGGACCTCACAACAAGGCGCAACCACAATCCTTGCTGTTGACAGTGAGCCCATCAAGGTCGAACGACGACCAAGCAACCCTCAGCGAGCGCACTTCTGAAGCGATTTCTTCTTGTCTGTAACACCGTTTCGGTTTAGTATGTTCCTGTGTGAGTGGCCACTATCTATGGCCCGGCGTTTGGATATAAGATACCAGGTCTATTATTTTTGGCATTCATTCTGGGACAGGAGTTCGGAGTAGCGGAAGAAATATTTATCCATGAATGAGCACAGGCCGGGGGCCAGGAAAAGCTGGATCTCGTGTAACATTAACTTGTTAAAGTTGCTTTTCGTCTTTGACATAATGCATATGTGCAATAATTTGACATTCGTTCTTCGTTATCGGGAGCCGCATGGTGTTCGTTGTTCGCACACATAGAGCAATTGTGGAAGCCAAAAGTCAGCACATGGGACCGCACGAAGCATGTCAGATTCTGTGTATAATTGTCATTGTTTTCATGAGCTGTACGACCTCAACAGGAATACGTGAGTCTTTGTGTCAGCATTGATGCTTAGATGTCTTGTGTACAAGTCAGGCAACATGATGTGGACTGAATGTCGCCGAGACGTCACGTGAGCGACTTATGGTCGTGGCGCTTAGCGCGAAGACATCGTCTCAAAAGAAAGGAGAATCTTGCCCACCCGATACCACGACTCGTTCGAACTACAACTCCGATTTGTATCGCAAGTATCTGCGAAGCAACGCGTTATCTCGATTTGGCAGTCGCTTCTTTTCTCCGCCAAGCCTCTGCACGTGGAGGTGAGTGGCGAACAGCTGTCGCGTTCAAGCACACGGTCGCAGCAGCCATACCATTATATTGCAACAACAATTCAAGCATCAGCTTTATCTCGTCTCTGGTTTATCTTGTTTCTCCCAGACGCGTCGCAACTCGAACAGGCCGCGATCCTCAGCTCAGGTGAGCGCCGGAATCCCTGAAGATGCCTACCGCACTGCCAGACGCTGTGATGGCACAGATTCACAACCATCTCTTCGTGCTCGAACATGACGTTTCAACCATATCCAAAGAATTCAACGTGAGCGAGCGCGCAGTGCGGAAATGGAGACAGAACTGGCAACTCTTTGGACTGCCACGACCACCACAGACTGGAGCCAAAAAGGGTCGTCCCAGAATGTTCACAGATGAGGAGGAGTTGGCTCTCCTCACGTATTTGAAAGACCACCCAGATGCTCATCTCGACGAAATGAGCAAGTTTCTGCATGACACCTACGATAAGAAAGCTGCCATCAGTACCATCTGGGATATACTGAATCGCCATGGCTGGTCTCGAACCGAAGCAGTTGACTATCTGACGCCCCACCGAACAATCTTCTTCTGGGAATGGGACAAACCAAATGGCACAAAGCCGCTGCGTGCTTTTGTCCAAGAGCACAAGGACGAAGAGTGGTGTCCGGCACAGGCACAGGCTTATCGCTGGATCCAGCAAAGAAACGAAGCACTCAAGCAAGGAAGGCAGTCACCAACGAGAGCACCTGGGCCGCAAAAGCCGGTCGGCAGACCCAAAAAAGATATGAGTGCCATGCTCGACGATGTGACGGGCGGGCCAAGGGCTCTTGGAAAGGCAGATCGCAAGCGCTTCCTAGCTGAGGCTGGCATATCTCCTGCTACCTACTATAGACGCTTGAAGGAGCAGCGGAAACTGCACCCAGAACAGCAGCCAGAGGAAGTTCTTGATGAAACGGATCAGCCTATCGAGACTCAGACACACCCAGCCGTCGCCGCCGAACCGCCGCTTATCATGCAGCAGGCTCACACTGTGCCGTATGTGGCTCCAGGTACCACGGACATGCTCAGCAACATTGAGATACGAGACGCAACGGTGGATGATGCACCATCAATCTCGGAGATATATACTCATTACGTGAATACCTCCACCGCTACGCTCGCCGAGAAAGCTCCTTCTGTCGCGCAGACTGCTGCGCAGATACAGCAGACTCGTTCCACTGCGGTCGATCTACCGTACGTCGTGGCGACGGTGACCGCTTCAGGGCCGATCTGTGGGTACGCCTATGCTGCTCCCTGGAACGACCGCGCAGGCTACCGTCCTGCAGCTGCAGACACTGTCTACATTCACCCCGATGCGCAGGGCAGGGGGATTGGTCGACGACTACTGGAAGCATTGGTACAGCGACTGGTTGTCAGCAGCACGAAGACCCAACTTCTGGCGGCGATGTCAGTGCCTCCTGGACAGCCAGCCGAATCGCTTGCAACTGGCCGATTGCACGCGAGCATGGGATTCAGGTGTGTTGGCAGACTGGAAAGGGTTGGCTTCAAGTTTGGAGAGGTCTTGGATGTAGCGACGTACCAGCTCGACCTCGAAGCGATCAGACAGGCACAGCAGCAAGGTTGATAATCACGAGTCAAGTCAGGCTCCAAATTACAACTCGCCGTCAATACAGCGCGCGCAATTCCAGCGTTCAGCTGGATATTTTACTGAACGCGCGAGATTAACGCCACACGAACATCGAGTAGCAATCAGGATTCCAGCGTCGCAGCATGAGACCGCGGACACGAGCCATAGTATCGAGATGGAGACGATGTCGCTCCAGAGGATGTTTGCTTGATTGGCTTTTATGTTCACAAGGCGACATCAGATAGCTTGGCAATATGGGCGCATTATTGGGACGTAGCGAAAACCTTGGATAGTACCAGAATAACTACTACACACAGACCAGAGGTGTGGCTTTAATACAACGACTGTGATATGGAAGATTCTCGCATTAGGTCTGCGGTCGCACTCATGTGGCTTGCGTCTCTACAACAAGGCTGAGTCCATACTCGAGGTTTTTTCCGAGACGGCAGTTGGCAAACCAGGCTGTAGGTGAATCCCTCCGAGAAGACTCGCATGCGAAGGCGTCAGCCTAGAATGCAAGTGTTCTCGGGATTGAGCGAAAAGTTAAGCTTTGGTCGCTCGCTGGACAGAACACAATCCGAAAACAGGCGCAGCAGGACAACAAGCACTCTCCCACGTGCTGTATCGACCGTTGCCCAGAAGTTAGGCTGGAACCCTCGCTTGATCACATCCAGATGCGCTACCACGAGTTTGTGCGATCGCGATCGAAGGCACAGCAAGTGAAAAGTCTCGAACAATGGCTTTCCGGCTCCCCAGAAGTGAGGTCCGCAACTTCACCAACAGCAAGACCTCGTATCGTCTACGAACGCCTTTGTACCTGACTAGAACCAGCCGCGACTAGGGACGCCGTAGAATCGCACGCGAGAGACTTCAGCCCAAAGATCGATCCGAAGGACTCAGCTCCGCGCTCTGTTTAGCCACGGGATGACCAGTTAAAAAGTGTTGCCGTCTCAGCCATCCCACTCGCACAGCCAAGGAAGCCCACTGGAGCCCAGGCCGACGATGGCGCACGCCGCAGGCAGATCGCGCGCGCCGTATCCATGTCGCCCACGCACGAATCTGAAACTCGTGGCGATGCCTCTTCCGGGTAGCGCTGCTGCTTCTCACGACAACGCGCCAGCCACGAGCGATGGTACGCCCTATGGTAACCGCATATGCAGTCAGCATCCTAATCACCTGGCAGTTCTTGATCACAGAGAGCTTCGTAGGTTGACGGTTGCCCGTGTAGCTTTTGTTGAGTACTGTATCACAGTACTGTACCATTATGCTGTATGGTTGAGGAGAGCATGTCGAGCGGTCCGACGGCCCAGGAGCGATCAGGATGAAGGGGTGCTTACAATGATACTGCCGGTGGTTGCCGAGCACATTCTGCCTAACACACCTTTCATGTTGTGCGGGGTCATGTTTGAGAATGTGGGAGGTGGTGGGGATGGACTGCTGGGCATCAAGGTCTTTGGCCTTGGGGACGGGATAGCGAAAGGTGTGGTTGCACAACGCACGCCAAGTGATCACGGCACATGCTCGTGCATGACTGCCTTTGCCTATGTACTGCTGTTGTTGTTGTTGTTGTTGTCGTTGTCGTTGTCGCTGCAGTCCTGTGGGAGAGTGTGCAGCGAGTGTGATGTGGCTTAAGGTCTCGACGTGTATCTAACGTGTGAGCGCCTGTAAGAACTGTTTTACGGCAGTATGCATCATAGTTGACATGTGGTGGCATCTGCGAGGGCACGCCGTGGAACTGCGGAACTGCGAGACTGCACGAAGCACGCGTATGTGCCGGCACAGGTTCTAAAATGTCAAACTTCTTGTACATACACGCAGCTAAAATTTCCCAATGCCTCGATCCAGAGGCCTGAAACATATACTGCCGTGTCGGTCTATAGCGACTGTGTGCAATGGGTATCATACCGTTCGTACCCTTTAACGCCTCTATGCATTTTAGATGCCCCTGATCCTTTTCCTGTAAAATTCTCCTCTGCGCTCCAAGTCTCACCCATCAGCGGGTTCAATCGAGACTTGTTCCGTTAAAATGCAATGATAGGTTTTGTCTCAAGGACGATATCATCCCAGTTGCCACGTACTCCAGAATTCGCGGCGCGAGTCCGCGAGATATATCTGGCGGATTCTGTAGAATGCAAATATGCAGCTTTGCTGCGGCGAATTGAAATTTTACTGGCGATTGGCGAACTGGGCATGGTTTGGTTTTGTGACAGGAATGACAACTGCACTCCATCATGAATGTGTGGATGATGTGATCTCACGCACTCCGTTCAGATTGGAAGTCCTCTCTCGATCTTGTAAAGCTCGAGTGCCAGGGCTGGTGTGTCCTTGATGACAGCATAGACATCTTGCGTGGTGGCAAGAGCGGGATGGGCACGGAAAGCCTGCAGGACGACATCCCTCAATCCACGATCGCTGTCGATGGTCGAGCAGTAGACCTCTTCAATGGCGTCTGCGAATTCGCTAGAGTCGTAGTAGCAGGCCATGGCCATCTCGAATTTGCTCTGAGCCAATTCTTTTAGAGATGGAATGTCGTACTTTTCAGCGAGTGCATAGACACGGGTGTGTGTGATGAGGTGAGACTCCTCCTCACCGACCTCTTCCTCGTCATCATAAGACTCGTAGTCACTGCCCGCCTCGGAATTGTACGGTGATGCCTGCTGACGGCCGTTTGCAGGAGATCGAGGTGTTCGTGGGCTCTTGGTTTTGTTCTTGAGTTGTGATACATCAGTGTTGACAGAAATGACGGAGTCTGGAGGGCTCATGGGCGCCTCAGGTGCGCAGTATCCAGCTTGTGAGAGAAGAGGGTCCATGACCATGCTGAGGTCGACCTTCTTGGGTAGCTTACGGCGTGCATCAGAAAGCAGGCGGTGACGGAACACGGCTGATGCTTCGTGATCAGTCTTGTCGTTCAGGTAGTCGAGGTGGTAGAAGTCTGGGCAAGGTTGGAACGTCAGTCGATGCAAATCATAATGCGTAACATGCTTGCAGCATGCGTCGAGTCGACACCGCCAGTATGCAAGATGACTTACAGTGGATCATATGCTCGATGGCTTCCTCGTCATCGTCGCTCAGGTCGATGACGCCAGTGTCAGCCTCGCGAAAACGATTGCTGCATGCACCGTCGAAGAATCCGCTGCGGGAGCACAGAATGACTTTGTGGACGAACCATTGGCGTTCGTTGCAGGTGATGGTCAGATCAGAGTACTTTCCACCGAGGTGCAGTCTGTTGCGCATGTAAGTACGGCCCATGATGGGGAATGGATGAATTCCGCTGTCTGATAGGTATCGACAAGTGAAAAGCGCGGGAGGATACTGACGTCGATAGAGCACTCATCAACTCGTTATGAGGGTTGTTGCGTGCAGTGGAGGCCATTGCGCCGGCGGACTAACGCGCGCACTTTGGCAGTGGAGAGCCGAAGGTGCAGGAGCGATCGGTAGGAATAGCCGGATGGACGGAGGCCGGCGATCGTCAGACGTATAACGGTGTGTGGAGGGCGCCGCAACAGGGATGCGTATGCGGAGGGGCTAAATGATATTGTTGTTGGGTGAGGTGTAGTTGTTTTTGTCGACAGAGGAGTGCGAGTGTTGGTCTGGTATCCAACGTAAACGAAAGCTCTGCGACCAGCGGCAGCCGGCCTAAGTGATATAGGATCAGCAGGCCCTGTGGCAGCGTGACGAAGAGAGGCCCCGAGCGCCCCGACCAACGCCTACACAGCAGGCTAGGCCTGCAGGTTCAAGCGTGCCCTTGAAACGGAGGAACCCAGCACCCAGCAGGGCGAAGACGCCGTCGACCGTACGGGGACCGACCTTACCAGCCGCGTCAGTGCGCTTGGCGCTAGAAGGCGCAAACAGCACGTGGATCCGGCCCGCCTGGCGAGATGCTTGTCGGCAGGCTGAGTGGGTGGTGGCACGGTGGCACAGATGGCGATCGAGAGATTGCCGACTCCCTGGGCTGAAGAGAGTCTAGAGGGCCGTGGCCGCGCTGGGGAAGCGAGCTGGGCGACGCCTCGCGCTTTGCTACCGATCCAGTATTGCAGGCGAGCTGGCCTGTGGTGTTGTGACTGTGACTTTCCGGAAGAACTCTCCTTGTGTCTAGTCCAAATGCATGCGGCCAGCCGAACGTCAGCCAGCAGTACAGTAGTACAGCACAAAGGGGGCAGGACAGCGTGCTGCGAAATCGGGCGCCTAGGGGACAGATACTCAGATACAAGATAGGAGCGATCGGTGGAAGCACCGCGGGTGCAGATCCGGCAGAGCCTGCGAGTCAAGCTCTGAAAAGAAATTGGTGCTGGTTGTGATGCTCCGCTCTATCGTCGGAAACGAGTCGCTTCTCTTATACCAGATCCGAGAGGGGCGGATGTCCACTAGGACGCTACTACTACACACGCACAGTCAAGCACTCGCCCCTGTCATCGTAGTCGTAAGATGGCCCTTCTATACACGAGGTGTGGCCGCCTCGCCGTGCCTTTGTTCTGGCGGACAACCTACCACAGCACCGGAAAAGCCATACCGCCGCCGTAGACAAACAACGTACACGCGGGTGATGAGAAACATGCCGAAACTTACAGAGACCCCGCGAGAGCATCAACTCCGAAAATCCGGCTGACAATGTGGCTTTGGGTCGGCAAGACGGTTGCTCTGAGACACCACACAAGTCCCTATCCGCTGTGGGAGAGCGTTTCGTAGCGGCCATTGGGCGGCGTTCGCTGCGCCTCAGGAACGGTGTACACTCAATTATCTGGACCCCACGGTTCTGGGAACCCGTTACTGTTGTGGCGGCTACCTCAGACGCGCGTGTTGACAAAAGTTGGACCGTGGTTGCTACTATTCGACATGCATCTCATGCCATTGCACACGCAGCCTGCTGCTGCAACGGGCTGCAAGCGTCTTTAACGCCTCGTGCTATCAACACTAACCTTCGTAGACCGCGGGGCTCATGCTGGGGATCAAGCAGCTAGTAGTCGTGTCGCGGCCTTATTCCATCATCACACAGCAGTAGTCGGACTCTGCTACAGAAGAACGGTCAGAACCCCAGGAAAACCCTGGCGAATCTTCGCTGTATCCTGTAATTCCAACTGACACAAGCGCCGGGAGCAGCGCTCGAAGGCACGCCGAAAGTCGGTATTCGGCTGTCCGACTCTCCGTCTTAAGTGAAACCAACAATACGTCAATTAAGAGTGCGTGGACATACCAAGCTGCTGTCGTGGTGTCTGTGAGCACCGCCCTGGAACTGTTGGACATTGCTATCTGCAACGTGCGAGCCATACGTAACAGCGCCGCAGCGTGGGCGTACGTACGACATCGCCTGCCTGCATCAATCTTGGCCTTTTTCGCTTCAACGAAGGCCACCTGAATCTAAGCCACGCGAGCAAAGCCGTTGCCAATAGAAGAAATTTGTGTTATTGAAACCAGATCGTTCGACCAAACCGTACCCGATCCGTAGCCAAGACCAGTGCAGTGCGTCGTTCAAGCCGTCGTGGACTTCGGGCACATGGAGTCGAGATGAGATGGGACATTATTTTCGCTTTCAGCCTCTGCCTGATCCATCCCACGCAAGCGCATGTAGACTGGCCACCGTATCCCAGTACTCAGGTCTGCAAGGTCTTGGTCTTCCTTCGTCTCATTCGCGCGAGCTCAGGCTTCCAGCCGCGAAGCCCGTCATCTTCAGCTGCAACTTCCAATTTGCCAATGCCCCGCAGGCTGTGGGTGAAATGCAGGATCATTGTTCTTTGACACTACTGAGTCCCAAGCTGACAGCGTGTGTGCGCGTTTGAGGAGGGCCCCTCTCGGTGCAGCACGAGAGTGGCCTGTCAGATGGCGCCCGTGGCGTTGTGTAAGCACTCCCGCCGACCTGGACCGCATGGCGCACATCCTTGTTGCAATCTCCCGTGCCAATGTTCGGCTTGGATTTGCAGATGGGCCGTGAGCTTGATGCTAGCTTTCTCTTTGTTCCTGCGGCTGGCTCTGCAGTCAGATTCTTGAAAGGTGGATTCTCAGCTGGCCCGGATCGACTCTTATTTCAAACATTCGACTGGCGTAAGGTTTAGAGGCACTTCGCCAGAAGTGGATGTTGCTGGCCCATGATGAGATTTCTGGTCGACAGCCCTAGCATCTCGACCACCACCAGACTCGCAACCTCCCGATTGGGCGCCATTTCGCCTGCAGAAAAACCATCCCCTGAAGTACGCATTTTGAGGCCCGCGTCACTGTATGCATCTCGACCGAGTAGCAGTCGCGGCAATGTGGTGAAACAGACGGGGAAGCACCGGAGACGGTTCAAAATCCGCGGTGTTGCGATTGTTATCGCGGTCGACGCAGGGACTTACTTGCAGGATGGTGTCGCACCGCGTGTACGGAGGCCTCGAACTTCGAACATCGCACACGTTTCCCTCAGCCACTGTTGAGAGAAAACTTTTCGTGCTTTTTTTCCTGACTGGGACGTTAGCATGTTGATGAGGCTGCACAGGATTTCGACCGGAGATAGAGCAATACGTACGCTGCAAGGCGAGATGTTAAGCTGCATCTCTATTTATGTATGCCAAGATGTTTGGTATACGGCCGCAAGCAGTACAATGCCACATTCCTAGACCGTATTTCATACAATATCAATGCGAAGCGGACATTGCATGTAGTACCGGTAGGTTTCAATCGATTGTGATCATATCATTCGGACGCTCCGAACAAAGTGGCGCATTGTTGGTTGGAGACCCAAGCGAAGAGACGAACATGCAATGTTAAATGAGAACTCGATATGTGGTCTTCACTTACAGATCATGCACTATCCATACTGAGAAACATTCAATACGCAAGGTAAAGTGATTCATGAGATGCCTCACACGCCTCAGGCAGCAATGGAGACGGAGACGTGGGGCAAGCGCAGGCGAGTGACGTGGTGAAGTGTTGGAGTGCACTTCACCACCATCAAACACATCGAAAGGCGACATCTTGATTTGCTTGCTTTGACAACCCAGCTCAAAATACCGCTCGTGAACTCTTATTACCCCAGATCTACAGCATCCTCCCACAGAACTCCCTTCGCTCACACACTCTTGCCATGGCAAGCGAATTCAAGCTCTCCGCGACATTGCGTGGCCACGAGGAAGATGTAAGTATCTTGTCATGTGACTTTCTCACCTCTCGATTCCCAAAGCCTTATTTTCCTAGTATGGGCTCCACCGCTAACCGATCTGCATAGGTGCGCGCAGTTGCTTTCCCTTCCAAGCAAACCATCCTCTCAGCATCGAGAGACAGCACAGTGCGGCAATGGTCGTTGACTTCGCCACAACCACTCTCGTACGATGACACGATATCAGTGCAGGCCTCGGACTGGTTCAATGCCCTCGCTTTTGCCCAACCTTCCGAGAAGCATCCTAATGGTCTGATTGCCGCGGGTGGCAAGGAAACCATTGTCTACGTCAAGGAGCCGGGGTCCACCTCAGACTCAGACCCGTACCGTATTCTCCCCAGACATGCACACACAGTCAGCTCCCTCGCCTTCAGCGAAGATGGTAGCAAACTGATCTCTGGAGGATGGGATAGTCAGGTGTTCGTGTGGGACGTCGAAGCAGGTGATGTGATTGCCGAACTCACCGGGCACACCATGACGGTCTGGGGAATCCTGATCTATGACCACAAATTTGTGTTCACCGCGTGTGCCGACAAGAACATCAGAATGTTTGACATCAACGGCAAGCTACTGCGCACCATCGAAGGCCACACCGATGTTCCTCGGTGCTTCTGTAAAATCCCACAGGGTCACTGGTCTGGCGCTGCATTTGCTTCCGCTGGCAACGATGAGATCATTCGTCTTTGGTCGCTAGATGGCGCGCCTATGGGCGAGCTTCATGGTCACGAAGCATACATCTACAGTATTGCGATCTTGCCCAATGGCGACATTGTAAGTTCTGGCGAGGACAGGACTGTGCGCGTGTTCCGTGACGGACAGTGCATTCAAACCATTACACACCCGGCTATAAGCATTTGGAGTGTGGCAGCATGCCCAGAAACAGGCGATATCGTCAGTGGTGCATCGGACAAGACCATCAGAGTGTTCAGCCGGGACCCAGAGCGACACGCCGATGCAGAGGTACGTCTCTTTTGTAAAGATTCGGCGACATCCAACGCTAACTTCATCCACAGACCATCAAGTCTTTTGACGAGAGCATCAGGATGTATGCCATTCCGGCCGAGACAGCAAGTCAAAACATGCCCTTTAAGAAGGAGGACCTGCCTGGTCCTGGTGAGTCAATTCTCCCCAATCCGAAGATATGCCATTGTCGTTTGTTCTTGAATACAGCTCTATTGTTATAGAACGTCCAGACCTTAGCTGACTTGGATTCATTACAGAGGCGTTACAGACGAAGACCGGTGAGCGAGATGGCCAACAACTATTTATTCGTGAAAACGACAACAGTGTGACCGCCCATCTGTGGTCAAGCGCCAGAGGCCAGTGGGATCTTGTAAGTCATGCACTGCCCAAAAACTTGGAGATCGTTTTCTAATCCGTTCAAACAGATTGGCACCGTGGTCTCAGGAGAAGGCTCAGGATCCGCCAAAAAGGAGCTCAACGGCAAGGAATACGACTACGTCTTCGATATCGATATCGAAGAAGGAAAGCCGCCACTCAAGCTTCCCTACAACCTTACCGAATCTCCTTGGGATGCTGCCCGCAAATTTCTGGAGGCGAACAAGCTGCCGATGACATACTACGAGCAAGTGTCGAACTGGATTTCCGACAACACCAAGGGCGCCAGCATTGGGCAGAGTTCGGCTCCGACCCAACAGACACAGGCGTCGGATCCATGGGGAATGGAGCGCAGGTACCGCCCAGGCGATGTGTCCTCCGGAGCGGGAGGCCGCAAGCTACCACAGCGTAGTTTTGTCTCCGTTGTTGAGGGAAATCCAGCAAATGCCATCAAGATTATCGTCGAGAAGGCGCAATCATCTGGTGACCTTACATCTGTTGAGATCGATGCGCTACAGAAGCTCCCTGACCAGCTTCAGAACAAGAACGACCCGCACCCTACGACCGAACAGACTGGAGCTTTACTGAAGGTTGCCACAACATGGCCACAGAAGGCTCGCGTACCAGCTGTTGGCGTCCTTGCGGTGCTTGCTGTTTCACCGGCATTCATCTCAGCTACCTCTGCTGGCGATGGAGACATCACCACCACGTTTTCCCAGGCAGGCATCATTGCTCCTAAGCAAGAGTCTGCAAACAACGTGGTCCACGGCATTCGCTTGCTTGCCAACCTCTTCAAAACCGAGCCTGGCCGCCTAATCGTGGATGGTACCTTCGATCAGACACTGCAGCTCGTCAGGCCATTTGCATCCGATCCTGAATCCGCCGCTCAAGCAAAAGCACTTGCCACTCTTTACCTCAACTACGCTGTTCAGCTCGTTGCTCAGGCGCCCTCTGGAGAGTCACAGACCCGCGAAGCTCGCGCCGAAGTCCTCATGCGAGATATCGCCTTCATGCTCGAGTCCGACAGTCCACATGCCGCAGACGCAGATGCTCTGCACCGCACCCTGGCGGCACTTGGCACGCTCATCACTCTCAGCGACAGCTTCAGGGCAAAGATGAAGATGGGAATTTCTGGCACTCTGCACCTTGCCGGTTCTAAGTCGGCGGCCCAAAGACAAGACACCAAGGATCTCATTGCTGAGATCCGCAATGAGCTGCGTTGAGTAGATCGTGTCAGTCGTGGCATGGATTACTTGCATGGCGAGCTTCAGATGATAATCATAGATTAGACATCTCTTGCAGTTTCTAATGCAGTTTACCTTGTCACTTTCAGCCGATTGTTGCTTTGTTCCTCATACAGCGATGCCGTGCTATATTATGCAAGGCTCAAAAAGGATGATGTGCCTAAATTCTTTCCAGCAGCGTTGTTCCTCGCTCACGCGAGCATCGTCAAAATTCGTCCAAATGTTCAATTCATCTACCTGTGTGCCAGCCTTGAACCGCATATGGCGACGTTGCACTGTGCACTGACATCGCCACTGCGTCTACAGCGCGTTCACTTTCGTTCTATAGCGGCTTCCGAGCACAAACGTCCAGCCTGGCTCTCCCCTGTAACGTCCTTGCTCTTGCTTAACGTAACCCTTACACTTCTCAAGCACCGAATAGGAGTTGTGGTATGGTCGACGCAGTATCATTCATGCTCCGGCTAACTTGCAGGCGAAAGATGGGGCATGATCTCCTCTGTTTCTTTTGCATCCTATAGCGGGACGCGACAAGCTCCACTAACATCGACATCCATTGCTACAGACTAGTCTCGTGATGCTGTCACGCCTGGACTTTCCTCGACATCGCCGCAAGCTCTTGCCATTACCTCGCCCTCGTCGTTGCCTGGCAGCCATTGCGCAACTGCCTCCTGCCGGCAGAGGCTGGGTCTACACCATGTTTCTTCTTCTTCCTCTTCTGCTTCTTCTCTTCCTTTCACAACATCCACCATCGAAAGCTGCATTTCCACACTGCATTGAATCATCACCACCCATCTGCTCATACATTTACCCATCCATCAGCAAGCAGCCCCGATCCAACAACGCTACCACCCGCAACCATGCACACCCAACTCATCACCGCAGCCCTGGCTCTGGTTGGATCTACCTTTGCCGGGCAATTGCCCAGCGTTCACACTACGTCCACGATGACCCTGTACGCGCCCAGTCACACGGAGTCGACCAGTACTGCAGAGCACCACTCCGCCTGCACCGTCTGCCCCAAGGACTACGACCGCAACTGGAACTCCGACAGAGTGCTCAACGACACCCGCAAGCACCATTCCAGCTTCAAGCTCTTCGCCTACCCCGATGGGGCCGGCATACCACCTCAGGCCGGCATTCCACTCCACGTCGTGTCACACAAGGACAGCCGCGACAACATGTGGCAATTGAAGCTCGGCAATCCGATGAACAATGACGCCAAAAGCCAATTCGACCAGCCCAAATGGAACCTTTACGACAACAGCCTGCAGACTGATGGCTCTGCCCCCATCAACAAGACACTCTACTTCCGCCTTTACGACGGCAAGTATCCCAAGGACACCGAGAACTGGACTGGAACAGTCTTCCACCCCATTGCAACCACGATGAAGAACAAGAAGAAGTACAAGAACGAGCGCGATGCCAAACTCATCGCGGACAAGGGCTGGTCACTTGTACGTGAGGATGAGAACCCTTTCGCCTACACCCTAAAGGGCAGCAAGCCTGCTGGCAACTTCTTCGCATGCGTCATCCCGGATGCCATGAACGATGCAATGGCGATCCCGCCGCCCAGCGTCTTTGATGACAAGGAATCTAACGCTGCCGATATGGTTGATCTCATGAGCACTATGGTGAGCATGGTGAGCAAGCTCGAGATTGTATATTCCGAAGAGCACCCCAGACAAGAGTTCAGCACCGCCGGCAACAGCTTGGTTGACATGAAGGGGTGTCGCCCTGTGACCATCAAGGTATGTTGTTGTCATCCAGCAATCACGCTTGAAGCTCGCCGATGACTGACTGAAATGTTGCAGGCTGAAGAATGGACACACCCCAAGCAGGCTTAAAGTCTCTCGATTTCTTCACTCCGTGCCGACTGACCTGCCTGCTGTGGTATTTCGACAACGGCATTTCTCTTGTCGCTTTCCTTGCTCTCCCTACGATGATTCTTGGTTGTCAGATCGGCCATGTGCCTTGACAACACCGTCGATACCAGCTTCTTCTCTTGTGACTTGAGGTGGTTGCCTCTGACAGCGGTGATTTTACGCTCAATTTTGCTTGTGTTCACGTTTGGTTGTTCGTACTTGTTTGCATGAAATGACAATGATTCTGTTCTTCTCAATCTCACTACCTATACCTTCTTATACTTCTCCAGCCTGGCTTGTTTGTTGGCCGTGGTTCGTAGTGATGCCATGGTGGTGGTTTTCAATGCCTGTATGCATGTCCACATTGCCGTCTATTGTTGTCTCGAGTTCCAAGCTTCAAATGCTGTACCAGAACCCGAGTTTGCGTTTCAATATGGCACACGCACTGCATTTCCCCTCGCCCATGCTTTCTATTGGTCGAGAGCAAATTGCGAAACAGCCATCTGCGACCTGTAGGCTGCCAGAGCTTTCCAAGTTTCAACAGATCTCACGCATACACCACAGCTCGAGCAATATGGTAAGACATCCCTCATGTATGCTCACAACTTCTCCTTCTTGCTCTCTCTCAACGCCTTCTCTCCATCGACCAGCACACACCATCCCTCTCCACCTCGTGTCCCGTCTCCAAAGCCGCCGACCGCGGCACCAGGGAACTCCCTCTCAGCATACGCCAGCTCATCCGCGCCAAAGCTGCCAGGCTGCAGCCACACGGCCTTAACGCCAGCATCCCGAGCCTCCTTCAACACCTGCTTCGTTACGGCAGGCGGCGTAATAATGCTCAAGCTCGTCTTGCCGGGCTCCTGCAACTGCGAGGGCGAGGCAATAGTATCGAAGTCGCGCCCTTGCACGTTTATGGACGAGTTGGAAGGGTTCACGGCGATGGGCGTGATTTTATGCGCGAGGTACCAGGCGAAGATCTGGTGGCCGAACTTGGACGGGTTCGAGGATGCGCCAGCCACGGCTATCCGTGGCGAGCTCATGAAGGTACGGGCGGCGGTCTGCATGGTTGGGTCGCTTGTTGGCATTGCGGGTGGGAGAGACTTGGGGACTTGCGGGTGGTTTTTATCAGAGAACTTGAACTCGGACTTGGATACGCGAGTCTGCATGGGTTGGTGATCCTGTGAAGGCTGTACTATGATGTCAGCACTCGTGCCGAGGCAGCCTTTCTTTCACTGATGCTCAAGCTGGCTGCGATCACAGCTCGGTGACCCTCCGAGGGTGCCGCCCGCGACTCTTGTATATTATCGCGCGCGTGCGATGTTGGTCATTAAGCGACTATAAATACTTTGATCGATGCTGATATCCAGAGTTGGCATAACTTGCTAAAGATCAAGTGTTGGAACACAAGCAGTATGGCTACTTTTGCGTGAGTTTGCCCCCTCACTGCTCGATATAGTTCACGGATCCAAGTCTGACTACTCGAACCAGCAAATCAACCTTCAATGCTGCATCGTACGCGGCTTTCAGACCATCTTACCCGACAAGCTTATACAACACAGTCCTTGGTTTCCATCGGGGAGCGAAGAAACAATGCCTGGATCTAGGCTGTGGAACTGGCATTGTTACCCGGGAGCTGAGCAAACAGTTTGACAAGACCATCGGCACTGATCCCAGCTCTGTCATGATTAGAAAAGCTCGCGAAGCATCACCATCATCACAATACCCAGGCCTCGAATTCCGAGAGGGCAGTGCTGAAGCAGGCTCTCACTTTCTCGAAGATGGATCACTAGACATGGTTGTTGCCGGCCAAGCAGCGCACTGGTTCGACTACGCAAAGCTGTGGCCTGAGATGGGGCGACTGGTTCGGAAAGGAGGCACGCTGGCATACTGGGGTTACAAGGACCATGTATTCGTCGACTTCCCCAAAGCAACCGAGATCATGCAGGACTATGCTTACAACACTGACCCGGAACTTCTGGGCTCGTATTGGCCTCAACCCGGGCGTTCGTATGTTCAGGACAAGCTACGAATCATCCAGCCGCCGAGAGAGGATTGGGATGCCGAGCAACGTATCGAGTACGAGCCTGGCACTAAAGGCGCGCACACGGGTGAGGGTACTTTGTTCATGGAGACTGAGATCAACGTGGGTGCTGTGAAGGAGTATGTTCGAACATGGAGTAGCTATCATGGGTGGCAGGAGGAGCATCCAGATCAGGTTGCACGGTCAAAGGGTGGACAGGGTGACATCATGGACGAAATGTTCGACCGCATTGCGAAGGAGGATGAGTGGTTCCTTAATGAGGAGAACTTGGTGAAGATCGAGTGGGGTTCTGCTCTGATTATGGCGAGGCGGAAGTGATGTTGTGCTTTCGATAAGAGTAGATGAGACCATATTCGAGAAATTGTGCTTGCACATGTGATACATAGACCGCCTGAATCAATTTGGTTCATGTAGAACTAACCACTCATTCAATGCATTCACATGCATGCATGCATGTATAAGTAAGTAAGAGTGGCATCTTCAAGACGACGATTAGGGTTGTCGGGCGTTACGAGGGCAACGATCCCGCTGTGCAGGCCGCTTGACGAGCCATGCGAACATTCACGCCCGCCAGCGCCCGCCTGCTACTCCTCACAATTTCCCTGGCTAAGGAGTAACAACACGCCGCCAGTCCATATCTACCACTCCACATCCAAAGCAGCATTCACCCGAGCCTCCTCGACGCAAACAACTTCATAATCCATACCAAGAACAACCTCAGTACAATGGTACGTAAACATCACACCAAGACCCTGCAGCCGGCCCTCTCCACTGTGCAACCTCAACACCGACGGTACCGGCCAAAGCCAAATCGCCCGCGCTTGTCAACATCAACACCCCTTCTCAACCGCCTTCCTCATCTCTCCTGACACCTGGTACCGCGCAATCACAAACGCCCGCAAAACACTACCACCACAGTCGCAAGCAGACCGCATTCGATCCAGACGCTAATCAAGCATGTCCGACCAACAGGCGCAAAGCACCAACTTCAAGGAGGCCTTCTCCCTCTTCGACAAGCGCGGCAACGGCCGTGTCGCACTCCCCGACCTGGGCGACCTCCTCAGAGCATGCGGCCAGAACCCCACCCTCGCAGAGATCAAGGACCTTGAGAGCCAGATGGGCGGCGACTGTAAGATATACTCTACAAGATCCTAGCGTATGCGATAAGATGCGGAGATGCTGACTCGGCGATGCGACAGTCGACTTTGACAGCTTCCAGCGCGTGCTTAACCGCCCAGGTGGATTCCGCGACCCTGGCGAGCCTGAAGAGTACTGCCGCGGCTTCCAAGTATTCGACAAGGAGCTCACAGGATTTATCGGCGTGGGCCAGTTCCGCTACATCCTTACGAACCTCGGCGAGAAGATGAGCGATGATGAGGTTGATGAGCTGCTCAAGGCTGTGGATACCAGCTCTGGCGAGCTGAACTACATGGGTATGTCGCCGACAGATATTCCTGACATCTTGAGCCCAAAAATGCTGACTATTTCTTGCAGACATGGTCAAGACGATCCTCGCAAACTGAAGCACAACATTTTCTTTCGATCACGGCATGACATGAACTTTGCACGGTTACGGCGTTTTAATTTTGACTGGGTCAACAGTGGGAATATGGAGAGACTTTGAGATTTGGGAGACAGCGAGCGGCGCATCTGGCGTACAGGCTGAGTGCGCTCCGCCTAAGCTTTCTAGTATGCGCCAGAGCATTTAGTTTCGAATGGAATACATTCAATACTTGTAACTTTGTGTTGACTGGCATGACTTGCGATCTTGTCTTGAGTAAATGGGTTTGGCCTCCAGATGAACGTTTACAACAAAAAGACAGACGGCGAGGAGCTTTGTATTGTGGCAGCATCGCTTAGATTCTATCATACCCAAGCAGCGACAGAACCCATCTATATCACATCTTACCCTCCTCCTTCGCATCCTTCGCCATCTCCTCCCTCAACCACCTCGCCTCAGCCTCCATCTCCTCTTTCCCTCTCGGCTTCCTGTCCTCGTCCTTCGCCCACTCAGCAGCCTTCCTCTCGCCCTCCACCTCCTTCTGGTGCCGTCCCACATTCCCCTCCTCGCCCTCCAACCACTCATGCACCTTATCATCCCCCCCAGCATCTCCCTTCGTCCTCGGAATGATATGCACATGCACATGCGGCACGCTCTGCCCAGCCGCCTCGCCGTCCTGCACAGCTACATTGAACGCGTCCGCGCGATAGACGCGCTTGAGAGTGCGCTGCACGCGCGTCACGGTCTGGAAGAGGTCTGCGACTTCGGCGGGCGTGAGATCGGAGAGGTGTGGGCGCACGTTCAATGGCGAGACTAGTACGTGGCCCGGCAGTAAGGGTTTGAGGTTGACGAGCGCGAAGGAGAGAGGTGTGGTGTGGAAGACCTACCGTGTGCTCAGCTGGTGGACTGGAGGCGTGCATGTAGATGGGATTGGCGGCTACGGTACCTGTGAGGTCACTGTGAAGGGCCCGAATTTGATTAGGGAGCCGGGGAAGGGAGGCATTGTAGCGGTTCGTCGTGCGTTTTAATAGAGCTTGAGAGGATTTGGGTCTGATTGTAGGTGGTCAGCCGCGGCCACTTGACTCGAATGTAGCAGCGATATGAAGACATCAACATTGCACCTGCGACGTCATGCGGATCACGGACCAGACTGGAACCAGCAGCTTGACCATCTACGAAGATATGCGGCGAGTAGAATTGTTATTGCATTATTTATCAAGATGTCTGATCGTAGAACCAAAAAAAAAATTGCCAATTCGAGTTACAATGGCCGCAATACGTAGGTAGCAGAGCTATATGCACATGTGTGCGTGATTGTCTATTACAAGCAATCGATTGACTGCGGAGCGACAAACATTTGTCTGTAGATATACAACCATAAGTAATTTCTGAAACACGCATGAATTTGACCATATGAGCTGTCAGTCAAGCCAGTACACTATGCAAGCTGTATTGGCGAAAAGGAGATATTTATTTGATTGATCTGCTCCTAAATCCTTAGACTCCAAACGTGAACTCCAAATGCGAACTCCAAATGTGAATACATTTTGACGTCGGATAATCTGATTAGATCGTCCTGCCTTAGGCACTCCACTCGACTACTCTGATCTCGCTGGGGAAGGTGCGAGCCCACAGGCTGAAAATCTGGGCTTGGCAAGTCGCAAGTTTCGTGGAGCGGGATAATAGCACTTCAGCGACCGCCGACTTCACGCCTAATACCACCAACCCACCTCCAATACTAATCCAACAGCCTCACATCTGTCAAAATGGGTCGCGTCAGGACTAAGACTGTCAAGAAGTCGGCCAAGGTCGTCATTGAGCGCTACTACCCGCGTCTCACTCTCGACTTCGAGACCAACAAGCGCATCTGCGATGAGATTGCTGTCATTTCCAGCAAGCGCCTGCGCAACAAGGTATGCATCTGCGCATAGCCTGGAGGAAATACTGGACACTCGGCTAACAGCCACCTCAGATTGCCGGCTACACCACTCACCTGATGAAGCGCATTCAGCGTGGTCCCGTCCGCGGTATCTCCTTCAAGCTTCAGGAGGAGGAGCGTGAGCGCAAGGACCAGTACGTCCCCGAGGTCTCTGCTCTCGACTTCACTCAGAACAGCGAGAGCGGCATGCTCGACGTCGACCAGGAGACCAAGGACCTTCTCAAGTCCATGGGCGTATGTTCCACCCTTCCAAGGACAATTCATCCACATGCTAACATCAATTCCAGTTCGACAGCATCCCCGTCAACGTTGTTGCCGTCCAGCAGCAGCAGACCGTCGAGCGCCCCCGCCGCTTCGGCGATGGCCTCCCCCGTGGCGGCCGCAACTAAGCGCCATCTTCAGCTTTGTGCACCGCATTACGGCGAGCTTGAACTGGCCAAGGAGGGTTGGCTATGGTTGAGTAGAAATACGAATACATTGCCTTCTCCCCACACAGGTGTCGCCGATTCTTCCGTGTCATGCGGGAGATGACGCTTGATTGCCAATATTCCCTTCCCATACCTTCCCTGCACTACCTCTACGGCTGCTCCATAGCGGAGATCGTTCACGTTTGCAGTCCGTATCACGTGCCTTCCGGCTCGGTGATTATGGAGCGATGTGAGTGTTCCGCTGTCTTGCGCTGTCGTGGTCAACCCGAATTGCTTATGACTACGGTACAGGGGTCATGCTGCTTCAGCATTTTGTCCCATATTCGCGTGGTCTCAGCAGTGGCGAAAAGGCCGCTGTCGTCTCGCAATCTCTGCCGAGTTTGCAGAGGATCTCACCTTTGCCCTGGAGCCTTACCCACGTCTGAGGGTTATGATGTGCCGCCGTCTAGTGAACGTCTGCTTGTTTGTGATCCATCGTGACCGTGATTCCACAATTTGAGAGCATTGTCGTATCATGCCGTTTGGCTCGATATCGTACCAGTGCGCTACGAATCCCTGGCGAAATTCGCCCAAAGGAACTCAGTAAGGATGACACTTTCCTGGCTAATACTATTCCCACCATACCGATTGGATCCATTATAGACAAACATTTGACAATGTTCGACATTCTCGTGCACTTGCACGTATGGTCAATCCTCCTTTCTTACTGGGATATGTCGTACCTGGATCGCCCCAGTAATAGTGATCGACCAAATGATCTGCATTACCTGGGAAAAAGCCCAGGCGCGAAGGATCCCAGCCGCACCCCAAATGCACTATAATTGGTTGTCACATGCGACCATATGTGCACTGTCACCGGTTAGTAGAGGCTGAAAGATGTGCTCCTCGCGCGCGCAGTCGGGTTTCCGACAACCTTGTTCCTTCTTGTACCAGTCTTCCTGAAGCTGCTGACGATGGTCTCCGACCCGTCGCAGTCGCAGGGCCTCCTGGCATCTTCTACTGCGTCCGACTTTCGACAGGACGAAGGCCTGCACGCCGTTCGCAATAATGACTGGGATGCACCACAGGTTCACGATCCGGCGAGTGAAGGTCTTCAATCTGTTGACTACGATGGCCGGAACGGGCCTCAAGCGCTAGATCATCCTGCTTCTTCGCCAGAAGTAGCTTATGCGCATTATGGCGAGCACAATGCCGAGAAAGCTAGGGCTACTGTGTCTGCAGGCGATGTAGCGCAGTCGCGCCCGTCAAGAAGACGGAAGTGGACCTGGATCATCGCTATCGCTGTTGTATTGGTCATTGCGATAGCTGTCGGCGTTGGCGCAGGCGTGGGTCTCTCTCGCAAATTGAGCGGCAGTGACAAGAGTAGTGTCAAAGATGCAGAGAGCAATTCAGCAGGGTAGGTCGTCTCTCAAAGGTTGATCGCATCTAGCGAGGCCATACTAATACATATCACCGTACAGTATCGAACCCACTACGACTTCTCCGCCAACTACAGACACTCCTGCAGCGACCATTACTACATCTGCTCCCGTAACCAGCGGCACAACTGGCATTGCTGATTTCAAATGCGACGACTTCCAACTCACAATATCCGACAAGGGAAATGCCTACGTCCAAGACTGCGGCGTGTACTACCGCACAAACGAAAACATGCTGGCTCCGGAGCCAAAAACATGGGTCAGAAACCTTCCGATCGGCGCCAACGGCAAATCACTGGACCCGGTCACCAAGTATTCTTTCAAGGACTGCATCGATCACTGCGATGAGTACAATTCGAACCGCAACTCGACGGATCAGGCATGCTATGCCGTCTCGTACTATGCCAATCTCGATTGGGCCTTCAAGAGGTGGCCCGGCAATTGCTTTCTGAAGAATGGGCTTGGGAATGGCACGTCGAATGGGGATGGGTCCGAGGACTGGGAGCACACCGCGAGCGCGTTCAAGTTCTGTTTGAATGGGGATAACGGGTGCGCGTGATAATCGATCTGGAAATTTGATTGAATTGGCATATTAAATGATGTGGGACTTGCAGAACAGGCAGTTGTTGTTGTTGTTGTTGTTGCACAAACTCCGTCGTATACTGTATACCCGTTCGATATCCCCTTTCGAATGTCCTCAATTCTTCTCGTCGACCGCACCCTGGCGCTCACGTAGGATGTTTGACGTCTCTTTTCCCAGGAAAGTTTTGTGCGCGACGCCCCTTGAAGGTGCCGAAGATGGTGAAGGTCGTCCGGTCGTCCATGTGATGCACTAGCTTTTGCGCCAATTTCTGGCCAAGTAAGGTGTTTTTCGCCGAGCAAAAGGTGCGCTGGCAAGCAATAAATTTGCAAACACACCTCGTTTCCAAGACCACGAAGCCGCTCTCTGTTGATAGTATATTGTCTGTTGACAAGAATGGCAAGCCATCCAAAACGACAGTAATTTAGATCTTCGATGGGACATAGCGGTATTTCAATCCATCGGCATCTGCAACCAAAAGCCGCAGCCCTGAACCCTCATGGCCTTGCAGCCTTACAGCTCGCGTACAAACATTTCTCCGCCAATAACAACCCTTCACTCGATCATCACGCACGTGGGCATCGGTATACCTGCTTTGGCTAGTCGGCCTACTTCACTCAGATGCTTGTCTATTGGCTCGTGCTGTTCGAACCCCTCCAAAAGTGGGGCAGGTGGGCCCGTCCCCAATGGGTCTCCGTGGGGCAGAAGGCCGCTCTCGGCTCTGTTGCCATCACAGTGCATCGAGCCACCTAGAGGTTAGAGGGACAAAGTGTAACATGGTGCCTGTTAGCCGGATGTGAGTCGCTTGATATTCTCCGTCGGATTATTGCGCAAGTCCTCTTATAGTCCTTCTTATCCGTGCTCTGCCCAGAAACCTTGCAGATCCAATTGATACTTTTCTTCGGCAAAGAAACAACTCTTTTCTCTAAGTAAATTCCGCAAATATGGTCACAATCACAGAGATCAGCACGAGGGATGTGCGCTTTCCTGTAAGTGAAGGCCATTAAGCCATGGCAGTTCAGCAGAATGGGGGGGGCAAGGCTAATTTCCTGAAGACATCACTCGACAAGACTGGCAGCGATGCCATGAACGCTGCCGGCGACTACTCTTCGGCATACTGCATCTTGCACACTGACAGCGAGCACTCTGGCCACGGCATGACCTTCACAATTGGACGTGGCAACGAGATCGTCTGCCAGGCCATTTCACTTCTCGCTGACAGGATCAAGGGCAAGAAGCTCGAGGATCTGGTCGCTGACTGGGGCAAGACCTGGCGTTACCTGGTTTCCGATTCTCAACTGCGATGGATCGGACCCGAGAAGGGTGTCATCCACCTTGCTCTTGGTGCTGTTGTCAACGCCATCTGGGATCTGTGGGCAAAGCAGCTCGGCAAGCCTGTCTGGAGGATCGTTGCTGAGATGAGCCCTGAGGAGTTCGTCAAGTGCATTGACTTCCGTTACCTTACCGATGCTATCACTCCTGAGGAGGCCATTGAGATGCTCAAGAAAGAGGAGGGTGGCAAGGCGCAGAGGATCAAGGAGGCTGAGGCAAACCGTGCAGTCCCAGCATACACAACCAGTGCTGGCTGGCTAGGCTACGGCGAGGACAAGATGAAGGGTCTGCTGGAGGAGACTCTTGCCAAGGGATACCGTCACTTCAAGCTCAAGGTTGGCACTTCAGTAGAGGCTGATCGCCGCCGCCTGTCGATCGCCAGAGACGTGATCGGCTACGACAAGGGCAACATTCTCATGGTCGACGCCAACCAGGTCTGGTCGGTCCCTGAGGCCGTTGAGTACATGAAGCAGCTGGCAGAGTTCAAGCCCTGGTTCATCGAGGAGCCCACTTCCCCCGACGATGTCTTCGGCCACAAGGCCATCCGTGAGGCTCTCAAGCCCTATGGCATCGGTGTCGCCACCGGCGAGATGTGCCAGAACCGCGTCATCTTCAAGCAATTGATCCAGCAAGGCGCCATCGACGTCTGCCAGATCGACGCTTGCCGCATAGGCGGTGTGAACGAGGTCCTCGCCATTCTCCTCATCGCAAAGAAGTACAACGTGCCAATCGTGCCGCACTCCGGCGGTGTCGGTCTGCCCGAGTACACCCAGCACTTGTCCACCATCGACTACGTCGTCGTGTCCGGCAAACTGTCTGTGCTCGAGTACGTCGACCACTTGCACGAGCACTTCTTCCACCCCAGTGTCATCAAGGATGGATACTACACCACACCTACCGAGGCTGGTTACAGTGTCGAGATGAAGCCTGAGAGCATGGACAGGTATGAGTACCCTGGCAAGGAGGGCGTGAGCTGGTGGAGATCCGAGGAGGCAAGGCCCATCTTGGAGGGTGAGCGCATATAATGCGACTCTGCCGCTGCTTTCATTTCCGACTACATGAATATAGAGTACGATAATGCCCAAAACATTGAATGAACCTTGTAAATGATTCGTTACAAGCATTTTCCCCTTGTTGCAACCGCACTCGAATGCTGTAGCGGTAACCGAATACTAACGTATATTGGAGCGTCAGAATAAAAAGACGCAGAGACGATGGATCAGTTACTGGACTCATGTGTGATGGACGGTCAGGCAACAAGATAGGCAAAAACATACAACAGTCGGGATTCCCAGATGGTCACCCATTCTAGTACTAGTCGCCCGGTTCAGTGCTTATATATGGCAGAGCGGACGGGATGCCAAGCTTTGACTGACCTATGGCCATATGTATCATGATTGCCTGGTTGTTTCATAATGTAGTGACGATGTAAAAGGGTGACATTCTTCGGAGGCCTCATCCTAACATCACCAAGGCTGATCGGTTGAGGAGGCTATGATTCCAGGCAAACCTCGTCTACAGACTATGCCATGAGGCACGAAAAGTTCCAGGACTCACATGTCTTATTTTATGTGACTTTCAACGGATTTTGAGGGAGACAGCGCCTATCACATTACTTATCCAAGTTCGATCGGATGTTTTGTCGTCGTTTCTCATCGCTAGAGACTCGTGCACAAGAACATAATAATTTAGGGCAACGTCAAATCTTGACATATTAGTTGTAAACCTTCTCGAATTGTACCACAGCTGCTAGGGTTGACAGCTAGAATAACTACGACTGAATTTACTTACCATAATTTGATTCTGTGATCTTACGATCGGGAAGAGCAAGCTATCGTAGGGCCACACGTAAACCGTGCTGTGCCGTAGGCAACGCGCAAAGGTGTTAGGCAGAAATGGGGAGGACCGTTGCCTTTAGTCTACCTCCTGACAGTCTAGGGCATTAGTGCGAACTTTATACCTCGACTTTGAGGCACTTTCCTCAAAAGTTAATGGTGCGCATGCTGAACAGTGCATATCTCGAGATGTGTCTGCTTTGGAGCTTGTATATTTGCAAAAGTCTTTCTATATTGGTTTTGAGTAGGGTTTTTGCACGTGCAGTCGGCTGTGCCTAGGACGATTCAGAATGCTCCCCGTCTGGGCGCCTCGTTGTAGTATAAAAGGGGGCTTCAAATCTACATTGTGTCTCTCGATTTCTCTTATCCATTTACCTCCTACTGCGTACAGGTCGTATTTGCCTCAACACACGCACGCACTTATTGTGATATTCTTTATTCTATAAGTCGTTCTTTTGCCTCCCCAGTTTCAATAGGACAGTTATAGCAGCCAACAATCCTTTTCGATACTCAATGCTGCTCAAACATCTACTCTCTCTCGGAGCGCTAGCTCACGGAGCCGTCTTGGGCCAAAAGCTTCCGATCTGGCAAACCCTACCTCCGACGCCAGCTTTACCATCCCCTATCGACTTGAAGACTACCCCTATCAATGGAGCCCAGCTCTGGATGCAAGAATACAATAAGAAAGTCGGCGGTGTCCCGATCGTTTTTGATCACGGCGGTCTAGGGTATTCGGCATACTTCGGATCCGTCATTTCGCGTCTTGTTGACCGCAAGCATTACGTGATTGCTTTAGACCGTCGAGGTCACGGCCGTTCGACATTCAATAAAGCTGACGTTTTCACTTACGACAAGTTCGCTGCGGATATCGATGCGCAACTGAAGGCCGCTGGTATACAGAAATACAACGTTGTCGGCTGGTCTGACGGTGCTATGACGACTCTGTCTGCCCTAGTAAACCCCTCTCAAGCAAAATCTATCAACAAAGCATTCATTTTTGGAGGAGCCGCTACTCCTCAAGAGACTAATGCCACGTTTTCGGATACAGCGATATTTTCGACGTTCGTCAGTCGCTGCCGTACAGAGTATGCTCAGCTGCAGCCTGGCGCTGACTTCTCTGGTTTTGCTGGCAAAGTCGCTACTATGGAAGCTACGCTTCCTCAACTGACGGACAAGCAGCTGCGTACTATCGATGGAAGCCGTGTCATCATCGTTGGAGCAGAGCACGAGGAAGCCATCAACCTAGGCGTCCCAGAGAGGTTGCACAGCGTCATAAAAGGGAGCGCGATTCGAATTCTGACTGGCGTGAGTCACTTTGCGCCGTTGCAAGATCCTAATCAGTTCACTGCTGCTATTGAGGAATTCTTCTCATTGTAAATTTAGAGAACTGATATAAGTCAATGCTTATTCGATTGATCTTTGACAGACAGTTGGTCGTCCTGTATCTCCCCCCTTTCATCAAACACATTTGTTGGTTCTTATGTTGTATATCTGGCATCGACAAGGGGTCTTGTTGTCGTGGAAGCGGCAACGATAGTGCTTGCGACCTATACAGACCAGAAGCCGGTACACGATTGCGTCTATCGAGCTTGTTGTACCTCGATAGACATCTCGAGCGCTTTGCTCGACATCCTACTGGCGGACAACGAGATTTCATCGCAAACAAGGGCGGAGGAATTGGCGAAGCTGTGCGATCCCCTGAGGTATATAGGAAGTGCGCAGAAAATGGTTGACATCGTTCTGAGGCATAGCATCGGAGGGTCAAGTTTCAGAACGGATACTAGCATTGAGAAGCGCCACGCAGGAGTGCAACATCGGCCTTCAACAACTAACACGGATAGTTCGAGGCACGGCAATTCTACTTCGGGCAGAACGGCTTGTGAGCCTCCCAGTCCTCCGCCTGACAGTCCTTGCCACAATAGCGCACCTTCTTGCACCGACCACACTGCAGCAGGGTGTTTCCTCCTACGACCTCGTCCTCCGCCTTGCCGTATGTCTCGCAGTTGGTCATGTTCGGAGCCACCGGGCATTCGGTTGATTTCCAGCCCGTGCACGGATGAGCACTCTCTTGATCCGCACGATACTTCTTGAACATCACTTTGAACGCCTGCGAAGTCAATTTCTCGTATTCCTTGATAGCCTGAACTATTCCTGCGGGATCGGCGAGAGCTGTCTTGATGGCTGTGAGGCGCTCATTGATGAATATGACCAGCGGCTCCAGGACGGCTTATCTCACGGTCTTGCTGTCGTCTGCGAACTTGAACGCCACGCCGCTGCTGGACGTGCGCCGAGGGGTTTCGAACGACGGCGAGCTTGCTTTACAGTCCAGCATTAAGGTTTCGAGCGTGGCATTTATGTTGGCTGCTTTTGTGGACAATGACAAATTGCTCGTGGTCGGAGCTGCACAGAGAATCTCGACGTCCAGCCTGGAGGTGCACGGAAGGTGCTGCCATTCGTTTCCTTGGAGCTGGAATATTTCCTGTCCAATAACTACATAAGCTATGTCTTCTGGAGCTGGAGGATGTATGACGACGATTGTTTGGGGGCTGCCGTCCATCGCTCGCTTGACCTGTGCTGCGGTAGGCTTCATTTTCGCGAAGACATCGAACGTCCGTCTGCTGGTGGTGTAGGTTGTGGGTTTTGATGAATAACAGAGAGGAATGGAGGTGAATACCAGAAAGCAGACGATGTAAATATGCGAGGGGAGGCAAGCGGAGCAAATGGAGAAAGCATGCGCATTGCTGCAACGAGCACTCTGCGACCCTGGTCTTGAACGGTCAGCTGCAGCTTCAGGAGTTCTAGATCTAGGAAGTCACAGGAATATGATCTATCACACGGATACTGCCAACTGCGGTGTTACGAAAAGAAAGATTTGAGACCACATCGTGATAGCCCAAGAAGGAATTGGTCAAGCACAACCAGTGGGTAAGGGTGTGAACTTCAACAGTATATCATTAATGTATGAGGTCGACGATGCCGTGAGTGCTTCGTCCACGATAGAGTCCCCGTCCAGCAACAAACAAACAGCGCCGTGCTACAGCTCGGCTTTTGAAGAGAGTCTGGCTTCTTACCACTCGTTCCGTTAAACTGGTAGAGAGGTGGTCGTTTCTAGATTAGTCCAACGTTGTCGCAACACAATCTATCGTGAGATTCCTGTCGACCTTGCGTCTTTCCCCGGGCACCACATATCTGGCGAGGGACGAAGAGGGGTCATGTTCTGCTGGCCCTAACACTCAGGGCGCTTATTCCAGACCACGCTTTCCAGTATCGACTCATTGCCGCCCACTGGTGCGTCAGGCGCAAAGGCCCGAGCCTGGATCTAAATCATCGACTTTCAGCTATGGGAGGAAGGAGAACTCTACATCGTTACATTGTAAGTGGAAGAAAAGGATTATCTATCCTTTATCGCTCGTCTCTTACTGGAAGTATGAACTCCCAAGAGCTTACAAGCTTGGTTTTTCGTAAGCGGCTAATGACAGCTCCTCGCCAAGCTACGGTCTCTACCCCGAGCCTTTGCTAAACAATACTGTATTTCGCCTACTACATGGCTTGCCCCCTTCTCCTATCTGTTCACTTCCGTCCCCTCATCCATTATACCATTGAAGCTGTCCCCAGCACATACAAGTCACGAACCATCAACTTCCTCCAGACCATGGCACGCTCATTATGCGTGGTCAAGCCGCCGCCATAACAACGTGCCAACATCCCTCAAGGTCCACCTACACCTTTAGTGCCCTACCCTTGCACTTATGCCTCGGTCGACGGTGACGGCGTCCAGATCGCCCAACTGGCCAGTGACGATGCTGAGCTGCTCATGATGCCCAAGTACTACGAAGAAGCTCGCAACGATATCAGCGAGAATGCGAACTGGCGCACAGATGACAACGGTAATGCGGGCAGGTGCTTCAAAACGACTCTTGCTTATCAGCACATTGGAGAGCACCCGGATGTGGTCTGGTAAGGAAGTTGTATTGTTATAATCTCATTATTCTTGATACGAGGTTCATTTGCCTCAGTGTATTAACGCCCATACAGTTTCATTCGCCCAGACGAGTGGTCATGGCTCCCTGTTCTGGCAAATCCGGGCGGACCGAATCTGGAGGGGTTTCTCGGTGCCAATCGGGGCGAGATGTACGAGCAACGCGACAGGAGCAGTGGCAACAAGAGCACAGCTTGTGCCAGAGTCAAGCTCGCTCGCCTGAAGCTCGTCTACCAATGGGCTCTCCACCTCGCTCGCGCTTTAGAGTTCACCCACAGCTACTCGTTCGAAGGCCATCTCCACAAATCTCCAATGCGTTCGGGGACCTCAGAGTCGAATCCTGCTGGCTTAACGCATCGGGAACGTCCCTCTCCATCCTCGGATTTCTGCAGTCGACAGTCCGCATGAGCAGGGCGGGTCCCTACGTTGGCGGCATCTGCCACAATCGATTTCAACCACTGAAGACTGCTGTGGGACCTACATTGGAGACTGATGTGTTTCTCTGGGGCTGCGTCGTTTACGAGCTGATGCCTGGGTACTGGCCTGGGGAGGGACAGGGATTGGAGTATGAAGATAAGAATGCGCTGGTACCCAGGAAAGATTGGCCGAGACTTGAAGCAAAGTACCTCGGAGAAGTAGTGAGGAAGTGTTGGATAGGCGAAATCACAAGTGCTGCGGAGATTTTGAGCGCTGTTCGTACCGCTGTCATGGACATGGGGTTCGGGGTCGGAGATGATGATGAGATTGTTGACCTTGCCATCGATGGCTTGACTATGTGACCTCTTGACGCATACAACTAGTAGCAGATTATCGGCCTCTACAGCTCGATTTCAGACTTGAGTAGAGACAGTGTTATGCCGCATCGAGTACGTGAAGTCAATATACAGTGAACACGTGCGCCTCCCTTCGTCCCCAATCCCTGAAGGCTACCCTATATTGCGTATGACATGGGCCAAGACTCTCCTGAACACAGCAAGGATCCGAGGAGAGAGAGCGGCGGGAGAGCAGATGTCAAGAAAGCCTAAGCATAATAAATAGGCTTTACCAAGCTCCACCAAGTCAGGACATCGTTCTTGCACCCCCACAGAGCAATGCCACGATAGTGGAGCCCGGTTCGAGATTTGGATGACATGCCGTGGCCGTGCAATCAAACATGAAATCTTTTTGCCCTGGTTGAGGTCCTGAGGGGATTTCGATTGCTGATCGCGCTCGCTGACCGCCTCGCGTGTACACCAGGGCAAGCCACAGCTCGACGCCTAGTTCCAAGGAAAAGCGCTGCAATCGCTGCCCAGATCGAGACAAAGCCCCTGGGCGAATGAGCTTGAGTGGCGCCAACTCACCTGGCGTGCTTTCATGCAGACAAACAGGCTTACGGGCATCGCAGGTAGCGCTCCAATGATGCACATGGCGTTTAACTGGTCCGACAGCAGGCATGTAATGTCCATGCGCTGGCAGGTCCTGGACTCTGCAGCACTTTCTTGCCCTCTCCAGTGTTTGTTGCGCTTTTCGTGTCGACGTGTTGTACGTGCTGCTAGCATCTTCTAAACTCCTTCTCGTGCCATTGGGAACGTGAGCGACAAAACTCAATTTGAGCTCCTCCTTCCTCCGCCACGACGCGAACACTCTTGCTAGCTTGTTGACAGCCGTTACCCAAGTTGTTGCTATACCTTCGTGTCGGAGCGCAAGCACACCTCAGCCACCCTACGACACCTCACGGCATCTCATATCTTTGCGCCCGCGGGTGTGCCTCTTGCGTTCGGCACCCACGACAAGTTCAACTTCTCCGACAGCCGTTCTTCATCCTACAACATGACCAGTCGGCCCAAGCCGCCACCAACGGGCCAGCCTCAGCCTGAGCAGCGTAAGCAATCATGGCGCCAGAACAAGGTGAACGTCTTCCAGCGCAAAGATCAAGGGCCAACGCCAGCTCAAGAAGAGGCAATCCAAGAGAAACGCGCTAGAGACGTGGAAGCCGCTCGCCAGCGCGATCCCAAGACGACCAAATACATCGAACATGACGGCGAGAGTGGCCGCAGCTGGTTCAATCCTGTCAAGTTCGTCACCATCTGCGCCAAGTCTTCATGCAAGGCTAGCATGTTGACCAACATCCTTTGGCCCTTCACCATTGCCGCCATGGTTCTGCACTTCCATTACAACCACCCGAGCAATAACATCGAACTCTGGATCTTCATCACGGCGTACATCGGCATGGTTCCAGCCGCTAACTTGGTTGGCTTTGCTGGTCAGGAGCTAGCACGCAAGCTACCCAAGGTGCTGGGCGTAGTGCTCGAAACGACTTTTGGCTCACTCGTCGAGATTGTGTTGTTCATGGTCTTGATCAAGCAACCTGGAACTCAGGGCGTGACTATCATTCGTGCTGCTATTCTCGGTTCTCTGCTTGCCAACCTGCTGCTCTGTTTGGGCTTGTGTTTCTTTATTGGCGGTATCTTCCACCCCAACCAGACATTCCACGAAGCCATCAGCGAAGTCGGCAGTAACCTCATGCTGGTCGCTGGTATGGGACTCATCATCCCCTCCATCTTCTTCAACTCGCTCTCATCCAACTACGGGACGGAATACCTTGAAGCGCGAGCGCTACACATTTCACGTATCACGGCCATCATGCTATTGATAGCCTTCTGCGTATACTTGTGGTTCCAGATACGATCTCACCACGGCCTATACGAGGACATTCTGGAAGCCGACGAGAAGCAAGACCATGATAGGCACAAGGACCTGCTTAAAGCGAAACTCACCTTTACGGAGGCTGTCGTTGGAGTGGTCATCGGTGTCACTTTTGTTTCCTTCATGGCCGTGTTCTTGGTGCAGCAGATTGAAGTAAATCATCCTTTCCATCTCCCCTCAAGGGATATAATGCTGACATACTCTAGTGGGTCGTGCACAACCGGGGCATCAGCGACAGCTTTATGGGACTCATCCTGGTGCCGGTCGTCGAGAAATTCTCCGAGCACATCACAGCCATGGACGAGGCGTACGACAACCAAATGAATTTCGCCCTATCTCACGTTCTGGGTGCCTCCATCCAGACTGCGCTGCTCAACACCCCTCTCGTCGTTCTGGTCGGCTGGGGCCTGAACAAGGACATGAGCCTCAACTTCGAAATGTTCGACGCCATCGTGCTGATCCTCGCTATCATCGTGGTCGGAAACTTCCTGAGAGATGAAAAGAGCGACTATCTCGAAGGCGCGCTGTGCGTCTTCGTGTACGTGCTCATCGCGATCTGTGCGTGGTATTACCCCAACCCGCCTCCTGGTGCGGAGACTTCCAGTGGTAATACTGAAGGAGGTCACACGGAGAGGATGATGAAGTGGTGAGTGGGCGCGCCAGGCAGGGCATGGGCTTGCGACGGTCGGCGCGTGAGGCGTTGTTCGAAGACCTATGACATGTGCGGGAGTTTGGCATTTGAGATCTGGTGCTCCGGCCGTGGGTTGTCTGTGCAGGTCGCCGGCAATTCACGACTGATGGGACGGAGAAACTGTCAAGACTGTGATCTGGCGTGCCAAGATTGCTTCATCTTTACTTACTGCCTTGGAGTCTCTATTCAGCGTATCACGAAATTCTAATGCCGTAACAGACCAAATCATTTCGTCCATGCAAAGCTCCTGATAGATTACCTTCATTTCTATCCGATGCCTGTATATGCTGCAAATAAAGTTGCAGAGGTTCAAAACGATCACTTGAAGCCCTGCCATGCGACGTGCGTGGTCACTTGGAACATGCATACCATTGAGAGACTGCTAGTGGACGTCTCACCGGAGGCTAGATTTCCATGTGCTGCAACCAGATTCTCCCAAACCATGTACGGTGGCGCGACCGCGGAGGGAGTTCAAAACGGGCACTCGCACTGCACACGACATCCGTGGTTGCTTAGAACATGCATGCCATCGAGAGCTGTTGGTCGACGTCTCACCCGAGGCTAGCGTTTCCCGTGCTGCGGCCACACTCTCCCAAGCCATATACGGCGGCGCGGCGGGAGAAGAGGTTCGGACTATGCTCGAGGATATTCGCATGGCGTTCGCAAGTGCGCATATCACTCACGAAAACTTTTTCGGAGGCTATGCTGGGAGCGACATACCATGTTGTCGAGCTCGTGAATATCATATTCGAAGTCTAGGGCCTCTAGGCGTGCCCTACGATGCCCGTCTGATAGATCTCGCTCGGCCACCCAGTTGTTTGGTATACCTCTCAGGTGGCCAGGAGGGAGCACGCGGTGCTGCGCTCGCGCATCTGCCACGTCGAGCGGCGGTCTGATCGAAGGAAGGATCGTCTCTCGCGCAGAATCCGCTGTTTGTCCTGCGAGGATGGGAGGGAGCTCGTCAGGGTGACGGTAGTGGTTCGGTCGCTCGAGGTGCTCCGCGTGCGATCTGCTCTCGAGGGATTGTTGTGGCGATTGTGGCGGGATGTGATGACTGGACGACAATAACGTTGACTGTTCTCTCGCCCAAGCTTCGATGGTCCCAGTGGTGTGACCAGCGTTGTTGGCAGTGTGAGCGTCGAGAGCTGCTTCGGAAAGTGCCATGGTGGGATAAGCAGTCTTGCCACGAGTTGGAGCAGCGTCTCGATGGACGTGAGCATCCACACTGTGAACAGCACCATCGACATCTCCGTAGGCACCACGGTCTTCAGCGGCAGTCTCAGCGCGTGCCATATTGTCGATTCGCTGTTCGTAAGCAGGAAGTCCGTTAGCACTGCGAGCTGAATTGGTCATGGTGTCGAAGATCGTGAGTAGTAGGTGAGATCTGTATGTATCTTCCTGCAAAAAGGAGAGCGAAGGTGTTCTTGAAGTCGAAGGTATTAGCACTTAAAAGCAACGAGAAGGACCGGGAAATATACGAGAACTAAAGACATGATGCAGCTGCAGGAAAGTAGTTCTCAAAGTCAATAGCTCTTCATTGTCCTCATGTTCAGTTGATGTTAAAGCGTTGTCCACCACGCTAAGATCAAGGACGACACATCTTAGACGTCTTACCTCAAGCTTGTCAGCCACAGTACGGCCGTCTCTCCATGTCTCTCTGTAAGCAGAATGTGATGATGGCTGCTGGTGGCTGCGCAGGATAGCACATAAGGTATGGGGTGGCCCCATCACGTGACTTTCATCGGTTTGCATCCCGAAATCATTGTGGCGATGGTTTAAATATCCTGATAGTGCTGGTGATGCGAGCACATCGTGTGTCCTCATGTCGTGAACTTTGTGGAAAATGTTAACCATCCAGTATTAGGAACAGTCAGTATCAGTTATAAAGTTCAAGTAGTGATGCGACACAAGAGACGACCAGCGGAATTGAGAGAAGCAAACGCCAAACATGCTTGCAAACATCTAGATATACCGTTGTTATTCGTTAAGGCCGTGGGAAATCCTAATCTGCGATTGCTTGCTTGGCCGTCTATATCGAACAAATGACATGCATGTCCTTCTTGAGGCCCTGATACCTCAACTCCGAGCCACCCTGCAGCAAATCTATGTAATTACGGACGACCACCAAGCCAGCTTGGTGTGTAAGTCCGTAAATATCCAATCCTTTGCGGTCGTAAATTCGTCACGTATCCGAAAATGGCAATCAAACTGGCTTGACCAAAGTAGAGTCGTGAGTACACAGCAAACCGTCGCTAGGTAAGTGTGGCCATAGCGATAGCGATTTTCTTTGCCTGCTTTTCCCTCCGGCGAGCTATTGAAAGAAATGTAATCAGTGAATGCCCTGTTATAGCGTTCGAGCAAAAGCAGGAATCCGACATGGCTTTACCCACCGGACAGAGGTAGAATTAATGAGCAGACCGAACCAAGGCCATCCTACCTTTTCGGTCCTTTTCCACGCGGATGACGTTCCTTGGAGGGCTAGGGTTCCTCTCAACAATGGGAATGATCTCTCTGTCGCGACGATCACGGTACTCAACAAGTTGATATTCCTCATCGGTCCGATCGCGCACACGTAGTGCCAACCTGTCCTGGTCTTCACGCTCCAGGCGCAAAGCACGGCGCTCAAGCTCAAGAGCGCGAATTTCGGCCTCAATATCGCGCTGGCTGCGATATTCGCGATCTTGAACAACGAGTGTCCCGGCATGTGATGGCTCAGGCACACGCTCCTCAATAATCGTCTTGCGCTCCTCGAAGAAATCCGGCGCCTGAGGTGGTGCTGGTGGGGCCACCTGTTCTTCTACCACTGTCTTGCGCTCCGAGAATATTGCTTCTGATGCGCTACGACCACGGGTGCGGTGACTGCGCTCGCTGCGTGGAGGCGACAAGTGACGGCTGGCAGACGGAGCGACACTGGGCGATGGTGCACGGCGAGATTTGGAGTGGTGTGATGAGTGGCGAGAGTGATGAGAATGATGAGAGTGATGAGAGTGATGGGACTTGATCGTCGACGGGGCGAAGTCTGAAGGCGGGTTGATGTACTCCTTGCGAATGAGCTCCTCATGCCCCATCTCCGGAGGCGGAGCGGGCGCTTCTTCGATCTTCTCTTCATACTTGTAGACGGTCTTCTTGTCTAGTTAATTGTTAGCAAAATACCTCACCACATAGACAATCGTGACACGAACCTCCTGCTTTATACATTTCGCTGATCTTGATCACCTCATCAATCTGATCTTTCTCCAGGGCAATGCGAAGCATGAAGAAATCTTCCTCCTCATCGTATGGGTATGCCAGGTCGTGCAGAGCATCCCTATGCACCAGGCGCTTGGGCATGCGGGTCTTGCCCTTCTTGCCAATGCGGGGAGGCGGCGAAGCGCTCACTGTCGATTCCTCGTAGCTAGAACTGCTGCTACTAGATGAGCTTGAAGACCTGACAGTCGATGGCGCTTTCGTAGAAGGCGCTTTTGTGGAGGGTGCCTTGGAGCTCTTGTGGCTCTTGGCGCGGCCGCGACGGTGATGCACCGATCGCTCACGCTTGATCTCTACCTCGCGATAGTTCTCGTCTGGGTGATGGTTGTCATAATAGTGATAGTCTTCATGGTGGTCTGGGCGCCTAATCGGCAACGGGATTGGGACGTTGGGGGCCACGCGGTACTCTTCTCTGTCGTAACGCGGCCCGGCTGGGCGACGGTCGAAGGTGTTCAAGCTGCTCTGGCGTCTGAGCAGGCCAGGTCGAGGTGGAGCGGCATACGGATCATAATCAGGCTCGCGCGGCTTGTATGGCGCGAGAGCCATCTGCGCAAGCTCACGCGGGTCGACCTCACCGAAAAGCTCCTTGTCTGTCCTGCGTCGCGGGGCGCGCTCGACGAAAGTATCCTGAAAAATGCGCTCACGCTCGTCCACCTGGCGTGCTGGGGGTCCACGGCTATACGGGCGGTCTTGCACTGCAACTCCGGGAGGTGGTCGCTGCTCGGCATAGCGATAGTCTTCTTCGAAGCGGCCCCTGGGAGGCTCAGGTGGGCCACGGGCGAAGTTGTCGAAGCGGTCTCTGTCCCATCGCTGAGGAGGAGGATAGTCGCCGTAGGCCAGGTCGTCGGCCGACTGCCGGTAGCCACCGTTGAAGCGAGACATGGCCGCTGGTCGCAGGTCGCAGGTCGCCGCCGCTGCACGAGTGATGAGTTGGAGTTGGTCAGGCGCGGGGTGAGGGCTGTGGTGGTCTTCGCTGAGACAGTGTCGGTGGTGTTCAAGGCAAGAGGCAGGAGTCAATATTGACAAAGCGCACACCAGCCTGCAGCAGATGATATCAGAGGAGCCGGCGTGCGAAAAGACGATGTCGTCGTGGTGCGTGCAGCGTGCAGGAAGAGTCGTCGTCGTAGTGGCTGGGAGGGGCGATGCTCATGTGGACATACGTCACGCTCACGGCTTTCCTGGAAGATAGCGCGCAGTTGGCGGGTGGTAGCAAGGCTCCCCTGGCTGCCGCCGTGGGCGTGGGAGTGGGAGAAATTGGATGATATGAGAAAAGTATGAGGCGTGGTGGTATCAGGCCGCAATAATCACTGTCTGTGTGGCTAAGTAGGTAGGTAGCACCGTGACGGCAGCATCAGAGAGGGATTATCATGCGTGCTGTTTCTTAGTGCCCGTGGTATTCTGGTCAGCCTTGCCGACCTTGTCCAACCATGCCGTGGATCCACACTTGGGCCGCCATGCTCTCTTCCCGAAGCCCATCCTTCCGCCCTTCGATCAATCACAAGAGAGAGAGAGATCCCTCCCATTTCATTCACAGCCTGACCTACGAGACTGCATTCCGAAACGCACTATGTACTGTACACTCATCGACTTGGGATCTCGAGGTGAGGTACTTGTTAGTCCCGGCATTTGTCCTCGGTTGCGTTCGCCATCCATAACCTGCACTGTGTACATGTAACTTACATACAGTACCTTGTACGCACGAGCTAACGCACGGTTGTTTCAGGCTGCCATCGCCAGAGTTGGGTGGAAAGCCGCCAAGCTCCCACTGAGAGAGAGATGCTGTGGAAGAAGCTCGGTATCACCAAGTAGTTCGAAGGAACCGTTTACGTCAGGGCCTTGGAAGCACGTGTTTCAATCACGCTAACACTGCTAAGTTGGGTATTAAAGAAGCCCAGCATTTACATTGACGGAATGATGTTCGACAGTGCAAACCTGTGCAACTTGAAGCAAATCCAACGCACCTCCATCTCGTCTTGGGCAGTTGAGTCGGGCCTAGCTCTGTCACTATGGAGTGGCAGGCGATTCCACTTGTTTATTGATGTATTGCAGTCAGCTTCTCATCTTCTTGGTTTTGTATCCATGTTCTGCTGTTGCATGTATCAATAACGGGGTGGAATTGCATTTCCACCACTAAGCGCACTGCAGTTCTGTATTACACAGCTGGAAACATATTATCTGGTGGAGACGTTTACAGGTCTGTCGTTGGTGACTTGCAGTCTTGTCACGAAAGAACACTTGCTCAGATGCTTTTCGCTCTCGAAGAGGGAGGTCCGGATAAGCTTCATTCGCGCCATCGCACTTTCCACTTCTGTACGTCAATTCATCGCCGCCTTGAGATCAACATACATGAATTCCCAGGGTGCTGATGGCTATATGTTACATGCTTTGTGATAACCAGACGGTGCATGCCTGCAAAATGCCTCTTGAGAGAGCTACTTTCCGAGACACTGAAAGTTCAACAACAGCGACCTCTTGCATCCATACCATTACTGGAGTCGTCAATTTCTCAATTTTGAAGGTTCTGCTCGATGCCTATCACGGTAGGTCTGAGCGGTGGTCGGATATGGGAGGTGTCGTTCTTCAGAAACGCATTCAACATCGACCTTGAGTATATTCTGCTTACATTTACAGCACTGTACGACAAGAGAGGCAACGTTGTGGTCACAGGCATTCGGCTGTAATCACCAAGGCTGTGCAGAACGTACGATACACAGGATGCGTCTTGAGACGAGACCTGCCTGTAGACGAGGGAGTTCTACAATACCTGGCGATCTGCTTAGCCCTGACCCAGTCACCAATCCATACGGAGCAAATGTCTCCACGGAATGGCATACTAGTACAGAGGTAGCCCCTGCAAAACATCGAAAGCTATGCCAACGGTTCGCCTCTCCGCAACTTTACGACCCCATGGGGGAACCCGTTGACACACGAAATGCCATATACGCCCTTTCACCATGTTTGTTACATGATAGTTGAAAGAAGGCAAGGTGATCTTCAGGCGTGGAATCTGTTTTCGTACAAAGCCGACAGCAGCCGCAGCGCTAAAATTGAACTCCGACTCTTGCTCCTACTCCGACAGCCCATCTTAAGTCCAGCTACAGTATTGGCGCCTCGGCCTTCGGCAACGACTGAGACGAGCGCGCCCTGCTGACCACTGAGCGAAGGATTCTGGCCTTGTCAAGACCATATACGCTATGCTGCAATAGTAAGGTATTAACCTTGCCATGCGGCGAAGGTTGGGTCTTTAGCCGCAGCGTGATGTCGCTGTCTTTCGAAAATGTTGGGTGAGCAGCATCAGTACGAGTGCACCTGCCCATGTATAAGAGTTGACTTAAAAGATAGTATACTGTACAGGCATATAACGCGGCGACTGCGGTTGGCGCTGCGATAAGCCTATGCTAACAGAGCGTGGCAGTTCTTGGGCAAATCTTAACGACTTCCAAGCGCAGCCTTAGGTTCATCAAGAATGCGCCACATCCACTAGCTTCATGCAAACATTCTTGGCAACGCATGGGTCACCAAAAATCGCTCGTAGCGGTCGTCAATACTGATCAGTCTGACATGAATGTGTCCTTGCGTGTGTGATCGCGTATATGCACAGCTGGTCTGGCATGCAGTCTTGTAGATAACGGTACGACTTCAGCCAATCGAATCAAGATGACCTTGAGGAAGCATCGTATACCCCGACCCTGGACAGCCTGGACGCCACCCTATCATCCAAAGTACCTCTATGCAGGTGCCCAGTGCCATTCGACAGCAAACTCTCGCTAACGATAGCGTTGCAACCCCACGGCACAGCCGACGAAGTTAATTCGTTTGTCGGGTGCACTCTGCTGATCCAGGTCATGCAGTACGACGGTAAAGTACCATGTGCACCGTTCCAGTCAATGGACCGAGGGGCATGGGCCTCTAAAAGCCAGCTCGTGTCCCTCTTTCGTTCGACCCAGGTGATCACACGCCTCAACACGTCCGCTTTGCCCGCATTCTGTGAGGAAGTCGCAGCAATATCATTATGGCGCAGAATCACGAAGACATGGCTGCAGAGTGAGTACTATCAAAACAACCCACTCACCGTACCAGAAGCTCACGCATGATTCAGGCTCCACCAAGAGTTCGCCGAGCGTGTTCCTGGCCAGGAACGTGACCTTGCGGGCGGCTACATCGGTCCGGCTGACACCAAAGAGAAGCACGCCGACGTCACGCCCACAGATGTCGAGATGGACCCTACTCCAGATGGTGGAGAGCCAAATGAACAGGAAAAGCTCTCCCTCCGCAGAGTGGGTGAGAACCTACCTGCGCCAGCCTACCTGATCGCTATCGTCGAGTTGACAGAGCGCTTTACGTGAGCTCAAGCCATCCACCTACCAACAATGGATATGACTGACACAACTTAGCTACTATGGCTGTCAAGGACTGTTCCAAAACTACATTAGCAACCGTCCCAACGGCGCTGATGGAGCGGCTGGCCTTGGCCTGGGCCACCAGGGCGCTACGGGCCTCAATCTCTTCTTCCAGTGGTTCTGCTATGGTATGAGCTAACATCGTGTCACTCATGAGGATCCTGCTAATGTTGCATAATCAGTCACGCCCATTCTCGGTGCTATTATCGCCGATCAATACCTTGGCAAATACAACACCATCCTGATCTTCGCCGGTGTCTACTGGGTCGGCTTGCTGATCCTATGGGCAAGTGCTCTGCCCGCATCGATCGCAGGTGGACACGCTCTCGGTGGCTATATCGCAGCTATCATCATTATTGGTTTCGGTACTGGTGGCATCAAGTCCAACATCGCGCCTTTGATCGCCGATCAATACCAGCGCCGCACGATGGCTATCAAGACCCAGAAGTCAGGAGAACGCACTATCATCGATCCCGCTATCACGTACCAGCGGATTTACATGGTCTTTTATTGGTGCATTAACCTTGGCTCTCTTTCCTTGATTGCCACGCCCTTCATGGAGAAGGAGAAGGGGTTCTGGTCAGCATATCTAATGTGCTTCTGTGCCTTCAATATCGGCATTCTCGTGTTGATTCTAAGGCGCAAGTCATACGTCGTCCGTCCTCCTCAAGGCCAAATCATTACCGATGCTTTTAAGGCTATTGGCATCATGATCAAGTCACGTAACACCAACGCACCAAAGCCGACGTGGCGTGCAGCGAATGGTGTCACTAAGCCAGTTCCTTGGAATGATCACTTCGTCGACGAACTTCAACGTGCTCTCAAGGCATGCAAGGTCTTTATTTTCTGTAAGTTCACTACTACACTGTAAAAAAAAAACAGAGGGGCAATTTGCTGACAATAGATAGACCCCATCTTCTGGGTTTGCTACGGACAATTCTCGTCCAACTTCGTCTCCCAAGCAGGTAAGTTCTCCTGGCTGGATGTTGCACGGAGGAGTGATGTCTGACTAATGTGTGAATTTACAGGTCAGATGAAAGGCTACGGCATGCCTAACGATTTCATGCAAAACTTCGATCCGATTTCGATCTTGATCTTCACTCCCCTCTTGGACCGCGTCCTTTACCCTATCCTTCGCCGCCGCGGAATCGAGCTTCGCCCCATCATGCGTATCACTATCGGATTTGGCTTCGCAGCCGTCTGCATGGCTTACGCCGCTATCGTTCAGCACCTTGTCTACTCCGCAGGCCCGTGTTACGACGCCCCCGGAGCATGTCCCGCTGGCATGGACGGCGAGACCAAGCTGCCGAACAACGTCCACATCGCCGTTCAAACACCTGCATACGTCTTCATCGGCTTAGCCGAGATTTTCATCTCCGTCACCGGTCTCGAGTACGCGTACACCAAAGCGCCGCCATCGATGAAGTCCTTCGTGCAGAGTATCTACCTGTTCACGAACGCTCTTGGCTCTGCGCTCAACGAGGCTTTGATCCCAGTGCTTGTTGACCCGAAGATCCTTTGGATGTATACTGGCATTTCTATCTTTACTGCTGGCACGGCTGTGGTGTTCTGGTTCTTGTTCCACCACTACGATGCGCAGGAAGAGAAGATGTACGACCTTGACAGAGATCTGCCGACGCTTGTGGCTCCTGGTAAGAAAACGGCGCAGCAGATCAAGGAGGAGAACTTGTGAAGAGGTTTGGTGGTGGGACCTTCTCATTCTATCGATGAGAAGCCATCGGCAACACGACGGTAAGAGTCGTAGATAGTACGAGCAACGCAAAAGTCATACGCTTTGGCAATATCCATCTTAACACAAGCCAACTTGCACTTGTAAAGATGTAGTCGGAAAGCATTTAAATCAGCTGCAATTGATAAAGGAATGAGTTTGTGGGAGGTGTTCAACCGAGCCTTCTCTTGAACCAACATCGGACATATACACACCAGACGTGTCACATCGTACACAAAGTCTCGACATACCAAGCAGCATCACCCATACTTCAAGCCAACCACCTCCTCACAATTCCAGCCAACTCATCCCTCCACCAAAACGCCGCCGCAGCCCCAACAACAGGCGCACTCATAACAGCAATCGCCCCCACCATCCTCGACAGCGCCAAATACCACATGAACCCATGAATCTGCACAAACGCCTTCGCATCGTTCGCTCTCGGAAACTCCCCCTCGGGCACAGGCTTGCCCAAGAACTCGCAAAGCGGCCCCCAGCCCTCCTTCACATGATACTCCAGCAAGCGCTCCTTCGGCGCAACAGCCCTAATCCGCGCGTAATGATCAAGGAAAGCCTGCCGCGCAGGCCCATCCGGCGAGTAGTCCGTCAAGGTGTTGAACGCCGCCGGACAGACGATCTTGCCGTGCTCCCACCAGGGCCCCACGAGCGCGGGATCCCACTTGGACAGCGTCTCCCAGCCTCGCCAGCGCAGGACGCGGCCGGCGGTGCTGTCCATGCTGTGCAGCCACTGGTCGACGTCGCGGTTGTTGAGCACGATTTTGGCCTCGGGGTACGCGGCGATGAGCTCTTCGGCGAAGCAGATGGTCGGAACGTCCTCGACGCCGTCGTAGTCGCCCAGGATGCGGTCGAATTCTTCGCGGCCCCAGGGCTTGCCTTGGCCGTGGAATTTGGCGCGCAAGGCCTCGATCCAGAGGGTGAAGCTCAGTTTGGGGGATTTGACGGCTGTGTAGTGGAGGCTGTGAGTTAGTGGGTGTCGTAGACTCTGGTTTTGAGTTCCATCGCTTGGTGCGGCATCTTACCTTTGGCCATGTGGTAGGGGTTGTAGCCAAGCTGCTCCAACGCAGCCATTATTGAGACGGTTCCAGTACGACTGGTTCCGAGGACGAGGACTTGCATGGGTCGGGTGCGTACACCAGGGTGAGAGTCAATGAGTCGGCCGGTGACGGGATGGGGAGAGAGGCTGAGGACTTCTGGATTTTTGGTGTTGCGCATATCCTGAAGGATTGAGTCGGTGGCCATTGTTTTTGATGCTGATGTCGATCAAGTATATAAGAATCTTGATCGAACGTCCGACAATGAGATGTAGCAGCAAGTCACACGGCACAAATTTGTGTGGTAAGTGGAAATGGTTGGAAAGCGAGAATGAGACTTATGTGCAGGACCTACCGCATTATATCAATTGTATAGTCAGATCAAGGGGCTCCAGGGCTGTGTTTATTGTACAAGGAGTGGTAGGGCATCTTGTTGTGACCGTATTCCATTCAGCTTTGCTATATCTCAGCTTCCCAACCTTGTCTAGTAAGCGAGCTGAGGACTAGCGTAGGATGAGATCACTAACCACTTACAGTAATAACGCCCGCTCGAACGCATGCCCAATTGAATATCAGATACAGTAACCCACCCGCAGATACAAGCCAGATCATCTCTGGTAACCAGTCCGCCAGCCATAATCAGCGCCACAGCTTACCTGGGCCCATCCCGAGACCAACCCATAGCCCTCATCCTTTGCTCAATGCCACTCCACACCTCTTCCACGACTTCACGGTCGCGCCATCTTGCATTACCCTTGTCCAAGCCCACGCTTAGCACACCTCTGCCCCATCCCTTCACAGTGTCTGGTGTGACTTCGCCTTTCCAGCCTACGTAGACGCCGAGCACGTGGCTGAACAAATCCGCAGGTGCTTGCCACTTGTAGTTCTTGAACTGCCACGCTTGTCCGGTAGTGAACACAGCGACAACGCGATTCCAGTAGTCGGGCCTGAACTGATCTGGCGAGTCGACAAGGATGAAGCGCATCGGTCTTTGGTTGTCGATGGACGGAAGCAAGCGTGTAAGGTGGAGAATGTTGGGTGCAGTAGATGACGCCGTCTCGGGTGCTTGATACTGACCGTCTTGCAAGAATGACTTGACGTTCGGCATGCGGATCAAACTCGAAGCAGACGGGGAGAGCAGAATGATGGGCTCAGCACGTCGGCCACTCGAGTTCTTGCCAGACGGTCGAAGCGCAGGGTTGTTGCTGAGCGGTGCGTTGGGTGCGGGCGCACCTTTGGCGTTCTTGACGTGGAATGCAGCGCTGTGCTTGCGGATAGCGCTGAAGTCCTGTATCTTGACACCACGGAGGACCGTGTTGCGGTCGCCCATCTTGCGCTCCAGTGCATAGATCTCGCGTAGTCTCTCTTCTTCCCTCTTCCTTGCGGCAGCGTCGCTGATACCAGCGTCGCGCATCTCCACATCCTCTCCTCCCGCGGCAGTGACAGCGGCATCGCGCGCCTCTGCCTTTGTTTGGAGATTGTCATCCAAGCTCTTGATGAACTCGCTCTCCTCCTCGCCGCTCTCTCCACTGAGCCAGTTGACCAAGTCAAGCTTCTCCACGAAGACCAAGTTGGTGACCGTCTCTTCCTTTCCGAGGCTGGAAAGCTCTCCATTAAGCTCTTGTGTCGCGGCGATGTACTCGCCCGTGCCCTTGTCGCGATTCTGCCAGCAAAAGAAGACGGAGCGCAGATCGATAGCTTTGTTTCCCGATGCAACACTTATGAATCGCGTGTCTTGCGACAATGGTATGGAAATGTGTTGTCCTTTCTGGTTGAACACCAAGTACCCGGCTGCCGCGAGAGATTGCTCCGCTGCAGTTGCATCTGCTGTGGTTGTAGGGATGGGAAGGGTCGAGTCGGCGATTGACGAGCGCAGAAGCGCCAGAGGGTCAGGAGGGAGACCGTCGGTGGTTGCCATGATTGCTGTTGTGGTGTTGGACAAGTGGAAAAGTGTCTGGTCGCGGTTCAAGGAAACGGAAATACCCCAGTCCAAGTGATGCTATGCTGTTGGCTGCGTCGCGAGTCGCGTGGAAGTGTTGAAGCGGGCCTTCACCGAACAAGGGAGTGTGAATGCATAAATCTAAGTACTACTAAAGCTATATCTCCCTGTGTCTACACTGGACAGATTACAACAAGTGGAATGAGTGCCTTGAACATCAAATTACAGTCACTAGGTTTTAGATGTCCCAGGGGCCGAAGAGCTCATCTCACATCATCAACTACAGCCCCTCACTTACCATTGGATATTCATACGCAGACTTCAGCGCAGTGGCTTTACTTACAATATTTACCTAAATCCGTGCACTCACTCCAGTGTGATCGTGCGGTCGACATGCATTACATGTGTGGCTGTTCGGGCTTGGGAAAACAGATCTATTTTAATCCGTGTTGTTTTTGAAATATTAGTACTATTCGCACTATTAAACCCATGGTCTCCTCGTCTCACATCAGGCAAGCCAATTTCGACTTGGACACATCGAACAAATGGTATCCTCACCACGATGTAGCACGCGCCCCTCTGTGTCCATGTAGACACATTTAGAAACTCCATATATCACAGGAACCTCTTACACGACCTTGTTTCGGGCTGTTGCTGCCAGATGTCGTCAGATGCATCTCGACACAGTCTACCAGCCCAACCCTAGTTACCCCAAATCGGAGCTCGATCTCAAAGGAATGAAAAGTGAAGTGACCAGTCAAACATTTACATGTAGCAGGCAACAATTAAGTGTAGGCTCGCCGGTCAGCCTCACTAGACTCATATACAATATATGTTAGCAGAAAAACTGGAAAGGTGAAGAGCTATGCAGAGCGAGTCGCTCACTGGGTCGAAAGCATAGGATCTTCCAGTCAATTTAGCGATGTTTCGAGTGTATAAAAGACGGGATGAATTCATAGGAGTGGGAAGTGGCACGAAGAGTAGTGGGTGTACAAAGTACATTATGATTCCGACCTGATTAGCTAACTGGTCCACCAAACGAAGCTCATAGCTAAGCTGTATCAACGCATCCCATGGGTAGCGTGAGTGGGAAATCTATAAATAGCGAATGTGTAGGTGTGAAAGCCCATAAAAAAGGGTGCAAAACAACGCCTGCCTCTCTCAAAAGTAGGCGAGAACCCCGGCCACTCGCTAAACGCGCCATGTAATTTTTGCATGCATTCGTCTCAGTTTCTTCTGCTCGAATCGACTGTCATCATCTACGCGGTGCCGGCGCTCGCGGGGGGCTCGACGACCTTGGTCACCTGCGCGCCAGCACGCACGATGCGGTTGCCTGCGGCATCCTTAATGAACTCCTTGTTCTCGCCGTGGGCGCGCTTCCAGATCTCGACCTCCATGCCGCCACGGATGACGCCGACGCGCATGGTGGAGAGAAGGTTGTGGGCGGCGTTGGAGTGGTAGTAGACACCGCCATTGAACATGGCGGTAGCGTCCTTGCCAAGACCAGACTTGATCATGGCCTTTCCACCGGGGTGGTCGTTGATGAAGTCGGTAACATCGTGAACGACACCAGCGACGGCAATCAGGCCACGGCCATTCTTAGCCTGGTCCACGTAGTCGTCCCACTCCATGACGGGAAGCTGCTCAAGAGGAACACCCCAGTCGAGCTTGGAGCGCTTCTGGTCAAGCTTCTTCTGTTGCTGCTGGAGACGGCCCTTCTCAATCTCGTTGGAGCGGAACTGCTTGAGGTCGTAGGCGAGACCCATCTGCTTCCACATCCAAATAGACCACTTGGTAGGGTCGTACTGGTGCCACTCGATGGCGTTGCGGTAATCGGAGGGGAACTCGTGGTGGAAGTTGTGGTAGCCCTCACCAAGAGTGACAAGAGCAGTGATGACGTGGTCACGAGGACTGTTGCGGTCGTCGAAAGGCTGGTCACCAAGCCAGTGGGCAAGGGAGTTGACACAGAAGGTGGCCTGCTGAACGAAGAAGATGCGGAGGATACCGGCGTAGACGAAGCCTCCGAGCCAATCACCCCAGCCGAGACCTGCAACAAGGGTCGGGAAGATGAGACCCATGAAGAGAACGACCTTGAGGTAGTGCTTGTGCTGCCAGACAACAACGGCGTCGTCGTTGAGGTCAGAGATGTCGGTGCGGCCGATTCTCTTGGGGTTCTGCTTCATGAGCATCCAACCAAAGTGAGAGTAGAGAAGACCCTTCCTGACGCTGTAGGGGTCCTTGTCGGTGTCGGTGTAGCGGTGGTGAGCACGGTGGTCGCGGGCCCACCATCTGATGGAGCCCTCAACGGCACCGCCACCAACAGCAGCGAGGAAGATCTTGAGCGGGAGGCTGGCAGAGTAGGAAGTGTGCGCCCACAGACGGTGGTAGCCAGCGGTGATACCGAGGCCAGTGGCGAAGTAGAAGGCGACGGCCCAGACGGCAGTCTTCAGGTAGAGAGGTGTCCAGTAGGCGGCAACGAGACCGCACATGGGGATGCCAACGATGAGGATGACATTGAGCCAGTTGACGTGCTTGTACCAGTTCTTCTTTGTCATGGGAGTCTCAGTGATGTGAGGCTTCTTGGGGTCGTAGGCCTTGTTCCTGACGGGCTCTTGAGGGTGAGGCTTGGACGCAGCCGAGGGCTGGCTGGAGAGGTAGGCCGGGTCCACGGCGGACATGCCGGCGACGGGCTGATGCGAAGGCATCTCGTGGGTAGGAAGAGAGGAGTGGTTTGTGCCGCGAAATTGGCTCCTCGGGCGTCGGTCGTAAGCAGGCAGGTGAGCAGAAAGCTACCTGGTATGTCTGCTTGGGTGGCTCTCGGTGATAACGAGAGTCTGAGGGTTGGCGTGAGAGGAGGAGCACCCTGTTGGTAGGGGAGAGGGTGGTGGAGGAGGGCGGTGAAAGGAGGAAAGAGTGTTGATGCGAGCAAGAGGGACTTTCTATAAGTGAGTCTCTGGTGTGCGGAGAGCGAGAATGGGAAGCAAACCCACCGGGCGGTCCCGCGACAGCGCTTGCGCTCAACAAATTGACCCACTGAACCCTGCCATTGGCCAAGCGAGCGACGGTGACTGGCCAAGTATCATCACGGCGCGCGGGCGGTGTGGGCGGGCGAAGGCTGTCGAGGCTTGCGAGGATTCCCGGGGGCAAAGATCTTCACTGCTCGCGTTTCGCCACCCCACGACCGACTCACGCAGCCAAGTCACGCAGCGAGGAGGAGGAGGGAGCGAGGCATCTGTTGCGGTTACGGACGTTGCCTCACGCCTGGCGCTGTCGGACAGCTGTGCGAGTGGGTGGGTGGTACGGCGAGTCGCTGCTCCCCGGTGCCTTGCTCGTACTACCACCGCCACGCGAACGCGCAACCCTGCTACTGCAGGTCCGGCAGAATCGCCCTACACAAGACTTGGAGAAAGGTACCCTTTGCCAGCACTGCCGGGCCAGTTGGGATTACATGCATGTTCATCGAATGCTGCCTTACAGCGAGAACAACAAACTCGACATTCGCCTCGCTATACCGCCCCCTATCCATTGTCAGGCTCGGCACCGTCGTCTGATCTACACATTACACACGTCTCAAGGGTTCTGTTTACTGTACCAGCTACCGCTTTTCTTCTTCCCAATGCTTCTAGAATAGTGGCGGCATTCCGGCTGCCTTGCCGTGATCCAGCCGAGGCCATGCTACACCCTTGCAAACCTTGTTACCCTATTATATTCTGCCGCCTGTCATCGGGCGAGCGTAGCAGAGTCTTCCATCCCTGCCTTGCGAGCTGTCACCTGGCCAAACACCTCACAACACTCATCACAAGCACGTAGACGACATGTCGGCTGATATCACGACATGTGGTCAGCGTTGAAACACGCTTTCCACGCTGTCCCAACGTGTCCAGGAAGCTCTTTCACCCGCGTGAGAGCTTCCCCCGAGCTGGGCCCAACGTCATGTCCATGTCCAAGTGCCAGCCAATCACCACCAGGCCAGATCTCCGGACCAAGGTCGATACGGCCGTGCGGTGCTTCTTGGCCCTTCCTCCACTGCAGCTCTCTCCACGATCTGGCACGTCTCGGCATTGGGCAATTGCGATTAGAGTTGGCCCACACATCGCCTCCCGATACGTGTGGTCTGTTCTGCTGAGGGCGATTGGTGACTTCACTGTGAGACTGCATGGTTGAAAGATATCAACTTTCTTCACATGCTCTTGAAGATAGTGATGAGGCTCGATGTGATTGATGCTTGACACGCGGCATGAGCTCCGGGGGCCGGTGGCATGCCTTGCGATTCTGCCGATTCTGCTACCGTTCACTGTCCCAAGGTGGACCTCTTTACGGATATTGGATGATAGCTTGATATCTCATGACGTGTGATAAGATGCAGTTGTGCATCCTGCAAACTCGTTGGGGTTGGGCCCTTTGCTTCTGCTTGCAGGGAGAAACCAGTCCGATAACTCTCTTAGATATGCGGGCGCTGCAAGCTGCCTACTTCCTCTCTCGGTTTACGCTACTTCGTTACGTTGTGATCCGTTAGGGTATACCATATATTGTTAGTCCCTGTAATCTATCTACGCGAGGAGCACGTGACAGAGCCACACGGTATCCATGGTGCCTTTCGTTGGCTCTGAATCAGCTAGGAAGACTGTCAACACGTTGGCTCACAGTACACGGATGCCTGTGATGTTCTAAGGTTGGATTGCCTACAGGTGATGCTGTATCGTTCTACCTATTGTTTTCTCAAAGCGACCTTGTGACTAAGACATCGTACTTCGCGTGTTGCAGCTCGGCGGCTGCGAGATTGATATCACCGATCATCTACACGATCGGATCACACTGTCATTACAACGCGAGGATAAGTCGTCCCAGTATTATGGCAACCGCACCTGAAATGTTCAGCAAGAACTTCTAGAAGCTGTGAGGAATGTATTGTGGTATTTTGAAGTCTGGAGGCAATAATAGGCAAGACTAGGAGGAATTGGTCTCATTGAGAGGTCCGATGCCGTTGGCGTTGGCCGATGTGGTAGCTTGTCCAATTGTGTCGAATAGGAGAGGAGAGCGAACTCTAAACAGTACTGTATAGGTAAGGTAGTTGGCCATTCCATTATTGAATAACCGCCTTTGCAGTTCAAGCCTCCCAAGCTTTCTGTGGCAGTGGCGATCAGCCTCGCCGGAGCTTCCCGGAGTGAACTTGCCACCAGCGTGCTCCACCACACTCAAGCCGCCCTACGCCAACGACATCATCGTATTTGTTTTCTTGACGCCCTCTCCATCGCTTGATGCGAAACCCGCGCACAAGTCATACAATTAGGACAAGCACAGATCACCATCTGATTGTAATCGACCATCCAGATTTCTGAGAAAGCCTTTGCAGCGCTGTCACTGCAATACCCATCACAATCACAACAACGACAAGCAAGATAACCAATAACCACCAAAATGTCGGACCGACCTGGCTCAACAACCTCTACTCGCTTCATGCGCAATGCTGGCACAATCAATGACCCGGAAGGCAAACTCTGGGCACCAGCACGATGGGTCGTCCAGATGATCCAGTACCTTGTCGCTTTGATCATATTGACCCTCGCCGAGGGCTTTAAGGCTGTGGTCTCTGGCAAGAAACCTCAGCAGCGTCGCGCGAAGGCGCACTGAATGCATTTTTGAGCACGAGGAACCACACAGTCTGGAGCATGACACGATTATCACGACGTTTACGACATTCGGAAATCAAAAAGACTGGTGCATGGAGTGGCTGGTTTGGGGTCTTGGGGCTTGTGGTTGGTGCTATGAGGCGACTCCACCTGTAAAAACAAACTTGCACGCGTTGAAAGATGTACGACCGCAGTAGCCAGTTACTACCGCCCCTTCTCCAAATCGATAGCTCCGTCTACCAGTGAGGTATTGGCGTGGCACAAGGCTCTTTGGCTGGTGGCCAATGATGAAGCACATTGATTGAGCAAGCATAGCTGAGTCTATTGTTTGAGCTTTATCGGGAGTTTTCCCGAACACTTGCGGTACCCACAGCACGTTGGGCAAATTTACGAGGGAGGAATTCACCACAAATATTGTGTAGTGTCACTTGTCCAAGCGGAGTACTTCAGCGTATCGAATACAGGTAAAACCAATGCCTGAATTTCCTTATACGGCTTCTTCTCGATCGGTTCGATGTTTGGTGATTTCGTTGGGTGGCTATCTTCACCTGCCTAGCAAAGAAGACTTGTAGCTCAAATGTCGCGAAGACAAATTTGTCTGCTACACATCATCTCTTTCCCAGATGAAAGTCGGATTCGTGGTGTTGTTGTCGCGCTATTGCATTCACTTGCCCTTCACCCAGCTCTGGACTTCGAGCTTCTGCTCGCTCTTGCAGTGCTACGGCTCTCAGATCCTTCGGCCTCGTCAAGTACCACGATGCGATCGTTGTCGTTGACGGCGTTCTGCGCGAGCAGTTTGCGCTTCTTGCTCGCACCGACCGCAGCTTGCTGCTCCTTAGCCTGAGCTTCTTGGTCCAACCACTTCTGACGGATAGCGTCCTCGGCAGGGTTCTCTAGAGAATGAAATGAGGCATGATGGCTGCAGCCGTCACACTCGAAACTCGATGCTGCCTGTGATTGTGATTAGCCACAGTTCTCGGACAAAGAAATTGTGCAAGCGCACCTTGATTGGATGTAGCATAAAGCGTAGACAAGGACATGCGGGCGACATGAGAGAAGTTTTGTGGTTGCAGCGACCTCGTGGTGGCGTGTAGTTCATCGCCGCCCAGACGCTACCTTTCAGCATGGCGGACGACATTTTTGCACCTGTGTTGGGGTGGAAGTTGCAGATGGGAATTGCATAGAGCTGGCCTTGGGCCGCTCATTCTATGGTAGCCAGGTCATAAGTGAGTTGTTGACTCTAGTCACGAGGCATCGGTTCGGACAAACCCTTGGAAGTGAAAGCAAGCGACAGGCGTTCGAAGGCGCGTGCTCCAAACCTTGGGGAAGGCCGACGGGCTTCGACTTCGACTGCGATCTTCAAGACAAGCACTCCAAATCTACCTCTACCACAATACCCTCAACAACAACTCTCACCTAATTGCCGAGCGCTGTAAAACAGTCGCATAATCTCTGAATACATTCTGTGACAAATCCACACCGCGCAACCGCAGCCATGCCGAAGTTCTTCTGCGACTACTGCGATGTCTACCTCACCCACGACTCCATGAGCGTGCGCAAGGCGCATAATTCTGGTCGCAACCACCTGCGCAATGTCGTCGACTACTATCAGCAAATCGGACACGAAAAAGCACAAAGCGTCATCGACAGCATCACAAATTCATACGCGGCTGAGGGACAATCTGCGAACAACCCGATGCTGAACACCGCGCCGCCTGGTTTCGGACCGCCTGGAGGCATGGTGCTGCCCGCTGGTCTTCCACCCGGATTCCCTATGCCTCCGGGTGGTATGCCGCCTGGATTCCCTGCTGGTGCGTATATGTGGATGGATAGACGAGCCTTGGAGATCGGATGCTGACTTTCTTCAGGCATGCCGCCGCTCCCACAAGGGCTGCCACCTGGTTTCCAACCACCTCCTGGCATGCCCAGCTTCCCACCTGGTATGTCTTGCTCTCGAAACCTCGAGCGAATGACATAAACTCTGACAAGTTTCATAGGTATGCCAGCTCTTCCACAAGGTATGCCTCCTGGATTCCCGCCACCAGGAGGTCCTGCTGGCTCCCCACCCGGCGGCATGCAATTTCCACCTCCAGGCATGGCACCTCCTGGTATGAGTGGACCTCCTGGTATGCCTCCCTACCAGGGTAGGAGGTAGAGGCACGCTGCTTTTCTGAGGATGAATAATCACACACTGCTTCCGGAGCAGTCTAGCAGCGACGATACAACTTAGACCACGACAGACTTTTAGCAAAAGGACCTCAAGAGTCGAGGCACCATTAAAGATGGTCGTGACGGCTGGGGTCGAGAACAGAAGAGATCAATGCCCGACCTGGTTGGGACGAAAGCTTTGTTGAAGAAGGTAGAGACCCAGAGAACAGGACGCCATGAGAACTCAACCAAGCTATGTAGTTGGAGAGGGTAAAGATATGGGGATGTGAGAGTATCAAGGGTGCCACGAGTTTGGCTAAGTCATCAGGACTGGCCCATGGGCGCAGAACAGGCCTCGAATAGAGTCACATGCAGAATGAGGGAATGGCAATATTGGAGTTGGCCAGTATTGCCAATCGTCGCGCATACAATCTCATCAGTCTCTTCCATACAGAGTGCTATTTATTTCAAATTCAGCGCATTGTTGGGCAGAAGGAATAAATTAATTATTGTACATTGGGTCCTTGGGTACGAATACATTTGCCCAAGCCTTTGCTGTTCCAAGGCATATGGCCACCTCAGGCAGCAATCGCAAGCGGGCAGCGGAGGAAGCCACCAAAGCGAACTCTTGGCGGCACCGAGGACGAAATGAAGACTTTCTAGCAGCTCGACTGCGCCAGATTTTCTCTCACCCGCCCGCCTTCATCACACCACAGAAACCGTTTCAGTTGTACGTTCGCTTTGAACACTGGTCAATCGCACCTGCGCATACTAACAATCGTATTCAGTCTTCCTATACATCAAAATGGCTGAGCAGCTTGTCCTCCGCGGCACCCTTGAGGGCCACTCCGGCTGGGTCACTTCCCTCGCTACCTCCCTCGAGAAGTAAGAGCTTGCAGTAGTCCAGGATGTCGCGCGCATAGACTAACAATGGCCCAGCCCCAACATGCTCCTTTCCGGTTCTCGTGACAAGACCCTCATCATCTGGAACCTTACCCGTGATGAGACCTCTTACGGCTACCCCAAGCGCTCCCTCCACGGTCACTCTCACATCGTCTCCGACTGTGTGATCTCCTCCGACGGTGCCTACGCTCTGTCCTCTTCCTGGGACAAGACCCTCCGCCTCTGGGAGCTTTCCACCGGCCAGACCACCCGCCGTTTCGTCGGCCACAACAACGACGTCCTTTCCGTCAGCTTCTCCGCCGACAACCGTCAGATCGTCTCCGGTTCCCGTGACCGCACCATCAAGCTGTGGAACACCCTCGGTGACTGCAAGTACACCATCACCGACAAGGGCCACACCGAGTGGGTCTCCTGCGTCCGCTTCTCCCCCAACCCCCAGAACCCCGTCATCGTCTCCGCTGGCTGGGACAAGTTCGTCAAGGTCAGTACATACTCTTTCTTCACCTTCGCTCTTATGATGTTCTACAAAAGTATTTGCTACTTCAGAGCTCTAATCTCGGGCCATGAGACACATTTCGCCTTCATCGGCGCGCTGATACTAGCGACTTTTTGCACATTTCTATATGCTACAGACGTTTGAACAACGACTAACATTCGCATAGGTCTGGGAGCTCGCCACCTGCCGTATCCAGACCGACCACATCGGTCACACCGGCTACATCAACACCGTCACCATCTCCCCCGATGGCTCTCTCTGCGCCTCCGGTGGCAAGGACGGTACCACCATGCTCTGGGACCTGAACGAGTCCAAGCACCTCTACTCTCTCACCGCCGGTGATGAGATCCACGCCCTCGTCTTCTCCCCCAACCGCTACTGGCTCTGCGCCGCCACCTCCTCTTCCATCATCGTCTTCGACCTTGAGAAGAAGAGCAAGGTTGACGAGCTCAAGCCCGAGTACGTCGAGGTCGGCAAGAAGGCCCGCGAGCCCGAGTGCATCTCCCTCGCCTGGTCCGCCGATGGCCAGACCCTGTTCGCCGGTTACACCGACAACAAGATCCGTGCCTGGGGTGTCATGTCCCGCGCTTAAATGCGTGCATGATTAAAAGTCTTGGGAAGAGACGAGGTGATGATACGGCACGATGATGCGCAATACGAGGGAACTGGGTTTGCGAGCAGTAGGCTGAACGTAGATTTCCGATGAAAGGTTGTAGCGGTGCACGTGCTCACGTTCGTTCATGAGTATTCCACGAAATGTTTCCGTATTTCAACTCATGGCTTCTTTTGTTCTTCTCAATGGTCAATCATAAACACTTCTCCAATGCTTCGATGCGGTACACGTTTCACTATCAAGGTCCTGATGCACGCGATACTGTGTCCTGTCTACCTCCAAGTATACCTCGGCGTCCTTGAACCAAATGTTTCTGTAATACCATGGAGTGATGTTTGAGGCTCACAAAGCCCACACAATGCATGTCACATAGTAATGCTTATGTGCAACTCTGTCGTCTTCAGTATGTGTTGATAGTATAATCTAGCCGTTCTATAAACAAACAGTAGATGCCGTCCCTTTTGAGCTTGTTTCATATATACACGTCTACCTCAAATCTTTACCGATTGCCACGTCGAAGCTCTCCGCAATCATCGCAAACATCCCTCACTCTGTCAGTCAGATCTCCCCTCCTAGTAATGTCCAAGACCGTCTCGGTAATAAGCCCAAACGTCCTTCACAGTGCCAGCCTTGATTCCCCTCCTGCCTTCCAGATCAACGCTTACAAGATTGGCCCGTAAGTCCTCTGCGCTGACCTCCCTCGCCACAGCATCACGGGCTTGCCCAGGAAGCGTGGTGATCTCGAATTTTGGCTTGTAGTACTTGTCGAATGGCTCGCGTGGTCCTGGCAAGCCTGAGTCGGTAGCATTGAGCTCGTCCTCGCTGGTGTCACGGCCGTAGAGGATTTTAGTGTTGACAGGCACGCGCTCGAGGATCTCGACGGCGAGGAGAGGGAAGTTTTTGAATTCCCACGTGGGCTCGACGGGGGCTTGAATGACTTGCTGCTGATTGACGGCGGCGTTGGGGTCATTGTCGTCCTCTTCTATCTCTGCTTCGTCAGGAAGGACCAGCGCGCGGAGTCTCAGGGTTCGTAGCTCTGTGAGCGCTGTGAAAGCATCGAGATCGACGCTGCCATATTTACCCCAGAGAGGAGCCGTACAGTCTAGGAGCACGCACAAGTGCTCTAGCTTCTGCAGCACAGGCTGCGGCAGGCGTGCCTCGTGAATCGCAGGCCAGGAGGTGTCGTGGCCGTCAACGGCGATGTGCACGACATTTTCTGTGTACAGCACGCCACTAGCCTCGTAATTGATTTGGCGATTAGTTGCTAGAAGCGCCGGGGAGATGCTCGACGGAGTCACTGCGTAGCGCTTTGTTGACGTGCGGTGCAAGTAGATAACCCCTGTTGGGGCGAGGGCGAAGGAGTAGATTCTAAGACGCAGCTCGGCGGGCAACGAGAGCAGAAGTGAAGGTCTTGAAGCCTCTGTGGCGTCCATGTTGGTTCTCAAAGTATTGGTTCTTTCTGTGAACTGGTGGTGGGAGCTGAAAGGATTCTATACTCTGGCACGTAAAGCTTGTGTGTGGTGTTTGTTGATAGGGAGCCGCTTCGGCTTTGAGCGAAACAAGCGAAGGATCTAGGTGCCGAAGGCTGCAGCATGTTTAATTCGCAACGAAATTTCGGCACACGCTATGGAGTATCGTTGCATGAATTGCAAACCGTTGACTATTTCAAGAAAGATTATCGTAATCGCAATGGCAAGTACGAAAGACACCTCCACTGGCCGTGCTCGCTTTACTCGGTTACTTTTACGTATAGGAATACTCGTTCACCAGCTCCAATGCTCCACGCCACTCGTATCATTCTTGAAGGATATGCTGGCTTACTACAGAATACAAAGTCGTGATACTTTTTGATTGCTATACATACTCCTCCATCGATCGAAAGATGAGAAGTCGGCGTGTAATGTCGTTAAAACAAGCCTGAAGGCCAACACCCCCTCATGTTCGACTATCTGATATTGACCATCTGAAGCTTGCCGTCGTCGTCAAAGTGTGGACGTTGACTGCTGTGACAGATCACCCTAAAGATAAATGGTTAGTATTGAACTCTGGGACCGTCGGCATTTATCAACGTGAGATTTGTGACAAAAAGGCGTGAGGCATAGATTAAGGAGAGGAAAGCAACACACTCCGCAGGTCTATCGTCGTCCTCTTCCTCCTCTTCCCAAACCCCTTCTTGCATATCCTCTTACAATCTCAAGTCTGCCGTACTGGTCGAATACCGGATGGTGGTCAACAGAACATGTCACACTGGGTGAGAATGTCAGGACCGCGCTCTTGGTCGCTATCTTGGATCCCCATCAGGAAGAAATAAGGGGGGGGGAACAAGGGAAAGACGATTAGGCACGCCTCATAGGCCCAGCCATCGTTTGTTAATGATCTCAAGCTGACCGAACTCTTCAAAGGTAGGTCGTTCATCAGCGAAACAAGTCACCCTGAGGTGAATCGGTCAGGATCGCAATCTTTGGTCGTTGATGTTGTCATGATGAAAACGTAACGAGAATGATAGAAGCAGAAAATAGAAAGAGTCTTACCTGAGTCTATCGAATGTCTCACGGTCCACACCATTTGGCCAGACCTTCCCCATCTCTAGCCTTTTCTTCGACTTGGGCTTCTTCTCGGCAATCCGCTTCTTCTCGAAGAAGACGTAGCCGGCATAGAAGACTTTACTATCGCCACACTCATTGGCACCAGATTTGCCGCAGAAGCGTTGTCGCTGTGAGGTCTGCCCTCGACGTCGATATCTGAGAGATTGACGTCATTTTCGTCGGCACTGTCGCTTGATTTGGATTTACGCTTGGTGCCGGCTCGTGCTGGGGGAGCTGCATTTTCCTGACGAGGCTGCTGTGTGGGAGACGGAGTGAGATCTATAGGGTCGGTACCGTTCTGGTTGCGTGCATTATTCGGGCTACGCGCGTTGCTGCGAGTCATAGTCTCGCCTAGTGGGCTAGGAACGGCAGGGTGGGTGCAGCTTGACTCGGGAGCGGCACTGTGAATTTATGACAGTAGGAACGATAAATACGGACTGTCAGTTGTGGGAAAGGAGCAAAAGGAAGAGCGACAGGCAAAGTATGATGCGAAGACGATGGTACACGGCATCGCGTCCACATCCGATCGGCTGTTGTGAGCTACATCACTTCAACAGGGTTCGAAACGCGACATCTTCACGGCCCACATGATATCGATGGCTGATCAACGTCTCTCAAACGGCATGTTGGGTCACGAGCTCCAAATTGGGACTCGGAAATATCCAGTGACAAATGACGCCTGGTCTCGAAATGATTGATGGGTGGCGCTATTTTTATATACACTTTCTACAGTCTGGGTATCGTTGATCGAGAAAGTCCTCTTGCACCATTCAACTCATGACAAAAGACCGTACCGTTCACTCCATCGCTACTGCTCAAAATGCATTTCAGGTGAAGGCACTGGCCCGAACGATTGGCCCGCTGCAGCTGTGTCCTGATTAATCACTCCTCGTTGGTCGACGTGGATGCGCAAATTGACACGATTATGCCATGCGCGAACCACTGGCTCCATTGCTGGCAGGTTGCACACTTTGCTCGTATCCTGGAGGCTTCAAGCCTGCTTGATCTCTTGAAAGTGTCTGCATCGGGATCGAGGGCCCACCTGGGACTGGTGTTCCGTCTGCATGTGCATGCTGTCCGTTCGAATGTGACCCATTGTTGCCCGTCTCTTCATCCTCCTTTGCCATGTACGGTGGTGGAGCCTCACCGTTCTCGTTGAGACCTTCCTCCCGACTGGGCTGCTCATTCCTGGAACCTGTGTTCCAGTAATGTCGACGGTACCGTATTGTGTCCCACTCTCGCACGTCTCGATGATATCCTTCTCCGCGCGGATTAGGGCGAACCATGAGGGCGTTACGACGCCTCCTCCAGACAAAGTAGATGCAAAGGACCGCGATGCAGATGAGCAGAGCGAAGAAGACGAAGTAGTAGACCGACATATTGCGGCCGTTGCTGGTGTCTTCTGTGTCATAGTCGTTTGGAGACGACCCGCTTTGCCTAGCAACGAGCAGTCCATGTGACGGTGTGTTGGTGTCGGCAGACATATCAAAGCTTGGCGGATTTAGGACACTCGGGTGTTCCGACAGCATGCTTGACTCGTCAGATCTCGCTCCATCTGCAAGAATCATGACGGTCGTTGTTGTGGGTGGCATGGCTCAATGTGCTAAATGTAGGTTGATGGGTGGCGTAATCGAAAAAGTTAACGAGAAGTCTCGCTCTGGTGGACGGAGTGTGTGTGTAGTCCCGGCTCAATAGGAGTGATCGCGTCAATATGATCTGGGCTATCTCAGCGGAGGCGAGAATTATTGTTGTAGAGGAGCTTCGTTCGCCAGCGTCCGAAACTATCTGTACCACGCAGACACAACAAAGGGCATTGTCGAATTCGAAATCGACAGAGGTGGCGAAATATTAAAGGTATGTAGGGAAGTGTCGGAAATGCAATGGCACGACAGAAGTCGAGAGATCAGGTCGAGTTTGTCATCGCAGACGATTAGTGGCGAGAGGTGATGATAGCAGAATCCAGAAGGAAGGCCTCGGAGCTGTTGTGAAGAGCGTTGCGTAACCCTCCAACTCAGGCACGCGCGATCGGCGGGGGAATGAAAGCGCTTGGGCCTTGCCGACTTCCGTGCTCCTCATCTTGCTCCCTTGGCTTGCATTGATGGAAGCGCCCATTAACAACTTCGATATTGCTATTATTGCCGAACCAACAACAACTGGCGCAGACCGGCTCGCTAGCTGGTTGTGGTATTTCTGTTGAGAGGGAGCCAGTGGCAGTGCCACTACCACCAGAGCCATCATGCCACGAGCTCAAGCAGGTCAGAAACAATCTACAAAATGACAGAGCTCAGAAGCATACTAAATAAAATCAACAGGGGTGCTTGTCGAGTGCGACGCGTCCATCAAGGCGATCATTGTGAACATCAACACCGCAAATGGGAATGCATATATCATCGAGGACATAGACGACGAGCATGTGCTCATCCAGGCCTCGAAACACCAGGAATTGAAGGACCTGCTTAACGCGGTATGTGCCTGGTAGGAGTCATGTTGTATTATTGACTGGGGCTAATTTCAACAGACTCTCAAAGATACCGTCCGCGAACCCGAAGAGTCCGAGTCCGAATGATCTCAGCATTATTTCCTTTTCCGCAGAGGACGACTCTTCAGGCGCAATGCCTACAATATCAAACGACACGCCCGCGGGCAATTTGTGTTCAATCCATTCATTATCATGATAGTGGCTACAAGGCTCTGGTGTACCTCCTAAACCTCATCACTACCGGGCATACCCTTCAACTGCTTCGCACCAGGAAGCGCCGGGATCCAGCTTGCACGCTGAGGAGCATATAGCTCAACATCTGGCTTCGCATCGTTAAGATCACTGAGGTTGTCGAAGATACCAATCTTAACCACTTTGTTGTCGCCGAAAGTTGGGGTCTCGCGCCACATGTTGGTGCCACAGTCTCCGCAGAAGGAAGTGGTCACATCGGCGCCGGAATCAGCTTTCTTCGTCCACGTCTTGGGCTTGCCCGAGGTGACCTTGAAGCCTTCACCCGGCGCGACGACGTTGGTGCTGTAGGCGGAGCCGCTCATCTTTTTGCAGTCAAGGCAGTGGCACAGGGCCTGGGTGGCGGAATAGTTAGTGCGAATCACACTATCGGGAACAGCTCTCGACTGTCTTCACATACCTTTGCTGCAGGCTCACCAGTGAATTCAATACGGACATTGCCGCACGCGCATCCTCCCTTAGGCATGTTGAAACTTGTAAATGTATATTATGATTGGACGAGAGATTCCTGGGAAATAACCACGATGAGAGGACCTGAATGACTGATGGCCACTTTATATACCCGTATCACCTAGCCAGGTCAACACGTTTCTGCTTCTTGCAGAGCCACTTTTTGCGCCCTTCTTCGGCGGGGTAGACAACGATGTCATTGCTCGCTCCGGAGGCTGAGGCTCCAGTCAGCTCCCACCGCCCGAGAAGTCTTTACCGCTCTGACTGTGGTTTATTACCGAAGGGCGGTTCAACAGGTGCACCGCTCGTCGTAGAGGCTGGTCTCGGCCGCGCTAAGATCACCTGCCACGTCAATAGCGTGGATGTGTTGGTCGAAAGGTTTGAGATCCGCTTGCAACCCCGCGCTCGTGGCCTTCGTCATGAGAGCTTGTGCCGCTATTATGACATATATTCCGGGATAGACAAATTATCGTGTATAGGTTTGTGTACAGTTTAGGTCTTTTTGTAGTCGCATATTAGTGGCGGGTTTTACAATTCTTCCACATCGAGTCTGATTATGTTACGACGCTAGATATTTGAATATGGACAAGGCTTTACTGGTATCTCAATGGTAGTCCTGGCTAGATGGAAAGCCATAGTTGTCGATACTATCTTATTAGCTAGTGAGATCGCTGCACGTGGGTTCTTTGAGATGTACACATCACAAGATTGACAGCTGTAGCACTCAACTCTTCCTTAAAATTGTATGTAACATAACAAGAGCCCACTACTGGTTCTCGAACTTCAACCCTGCCTCCTGCCTTACCGCACCGTACACTCCCGCGATATCGCCCTTGTCACCCATGTGTTCCTGAACCGCCTTCAGACGCCCATCTCCCACCTCGACAGCCTTCATCTTCGCGCCACAAGACTCTGCCAGCGCCATAGCGTGGCCCGCGTCCTTTCTTGCAAGGTTGACATTGAACAATGGCTCGTCTCGCTTGTAGTAGTCACCCTCTCTCATCCGGTTGGAATACGCCGTGTATGGTCCAGGGAACATGGTCTCAATGAACGTGTGCAAGTTGTCTGAGCCAAGCCCGCTTTTCTCAGCGAGAGTGTGGCCCTCTGAGAGTGCCCCAACCATGTTGAGGATGAATGTGTTACCAATGATCTTCAGCCTGGATGCGGTGCCGTGTGGCTGGTCGGAGAAGTCGATCTCAGCACGACCCACAACGCCCTTGCAGAAAGGCTTGACTCTTGATACTTGTGCGGCAGGCCCAGCCAGTACGCAGACTAACTGTCCGTTGTCTGCCATGGCGGGTGCACCGAAGACGGGACATGCCACGAATCCGGCTCCGGCATTGTTGACTGTCTGTGCGAGTTTGTCGGTGGTGTCCGGGTGAATTGTAGAGCAGTCGACGAACAGCTTGCCCTTGACGTTTGGGGCTTTGAGGGCGGTATCAATGGTCTCTGTGATGGCCTTGTCGTCACCTACGCAGGTGAAGATAATATCGGCATTGGCGACGGCGTCTTCAATGGAAGTGATGACCTTTGTTTTGCCTGACGGAAGAGTGGAGGCAAGCTTCTCACTACGTGCTGTGGTGCGGTTGTAGATTGCCAGTGGCGAAGTGTAGATCCCTTTCTCGACAATGTTCTTCACCATGCCACGGCCCATGTTGCCAAGTCCGATCCATGCAACACGAGGACCGCCATTGCTGCTCTCGCTAAGACCGACGGCTTGTTTGACTGACTCCATGGTGGATGTTTTGAATTCTAGTGAGATGGGACGTACGCGGTATGTGAAGACGCTCTCTAAAGTGTACTTATTATTGTGAGGGTAGGGAAGCGAAACAATCGATATGTCTTCTTACTTGCCAGGACTTCCAGCTGTTATCTTGCTCGTGAACATGCAATAGTTTAGTCAGCTCAACTGCCGCGGTTGAGTACCAGAGCTATGACGTCTCGAAAGCGATGTCGGCGATCATTATTGCGCATACTTGTAGCAGAAGACAGGGTATTTCATGTTCATCTTCTAACCATGTAGACATGTGCAATGGGATGCATATATCCCAGGGATGTCACTAAAGAGGACGTGATCAACAACATCGCATAAGTAGATGTGTGTTGCAAGTAGGCTGACAAGTCAAATGTCCAGGCGAGCTACTCCATCGGCGAAGGCGAGCATTTGAGGCGAGCAGGAGAGCGGTCAATACGACGCGGTTACAATGGCAATTTGATATTAGAATGTCTTGTAGGTGCTATACAAGAAAGCCCTATATGGCGATAGTAGTGTGTAGAGAGAAACGCGTGAAGGCAGCCCAGCAGTTGGAGGTGCCCTGTGCCGAAGTCTCGCCGCGTCGCGCCTTGCCCGATAGGGAAGCGTCTGTTGACTTTGTTTACGCTGCCAGATGAAACAGCGGGCATCGTTCTTAAGATCTGTTGCTAGACGCCGTAGCATGCGCCGAGCGGACCACGACCACCCACCATGAGGATTACCGAATTAATTATCGACGGCTTCAAGTCGTACGCCGTGCGTACCGTCATCACCGGCTGGGATCCCACCTTCAACGCCATTACTGGTCTGAACGGCTCTGGAAAGTCCAACATTCTCGATGCTATTTGCTTCTGCTTGGGTATTGGTCGCTTTGAGCTGTTGCGCGCGAGCGGCGGCGCCAGCGACCTCATCTACAAGCGTGGCCAGGCTGGTATTACGAAGGCCTCAGTAACCCTGGTATTCGACAACAGCGACAAGCCAAAATCACCCATAGGCTTTGAGGACTATGCCTCAATCAGCGTCACCAGACAGATCGTCCTCGGCGGAACGAGCAAATACTTGATCAACGGGCACCGAGCTCAGCAGCAAACTGTGCAGAACCTCTTCCAGAGTGTGCAGCTCAACATCAACAACCCCAATTTCTTGATTATGCAGGGTCGGATCACAAAGGTGCTCAACATGAAGAGTACGGAAATTCTGGGCATGGTAGAAGAAGCCGCGGGCACGCGCATGTTCGAGGACAGAAGAGAGAAGGCATTTAAGACTATGGCCAAGAAGCAGGCGAAGGTCGAAGAGCTGGAGGGACTGCTACAAGAAGAGATCGAGCCCAAACTCGAGAAACTACGAAACGAGAAACGCGCATTCTTGGAGTTCCAAAGCACACAAAATGACCTCGAGCGCTTGACAAGACTGGTTGTCGCGTACGATTATGTCAAGTCGAAGCAGAAGCTGCAGCAGAGTGCATCCGACCTCATGGTGAAGAAAGAGCGCGCAGAGGCGATCGAGGAGAACGCGGAGAAGATGAAGCGTGAGATCGGAGTGTTGGAGGAGGACATGGAGAAAGTCAGAGCAGCACGGGACAAGGAACTTCGCAAAGGTGGTAAATTCGCGAAACTCGAGGAGGCGGTCAAGACACACTCTCATGAACTCGTCCGTTTGGCGACTGTTCTCGAGCTAAAGAACGCCTCGATGAGCGAAGAACATGAGCGCATGAAGAAGGCGCACGCCACTGTCAAGGAGCTGGAGAAGCAACTTGTGCAAAGATCGGAAGCTCATCAGCAGTTGCAGCAGCAATTTGCCGAAGCCAACAAGGATCTGGAGGAGCAGAAGGCAGAGGTCGGCAAGAAGGAAGAGCTGCTACAAACATTGCAGACTGGTATCTCTTCCAACGCCGGATCTGACGGAGGATACGCGGGTCAGTTGTCTTCAGCTCGCGATAGCGCAAGCAAAGCTGGCACAGAAGTCGAGCAGTCAAAACTGAAGATCAGTCATCTCGAGTCACGGATCAAAGAAGACGAGCCTCGTGCCAGAAAAGCCGAAAAAGAGAACACAGGTCTCCTCTCTGATCTTGAAGTCCTCCGCAAGCAGGCTGGCAAGCTCGAGAAGGAGCTCGAAAAGCTGGGGTTCGAGCCTGGCCGCGAAGAGCAACAACGAGCTGAAAGGAGCAGGCTTGAGAAGCGCATCCGCAGCCTTCAGGGTGATGCTGAAACACTGCGAAGGAAGGTGGCTGGCTTGGACTTCTCCTACTCAGACCCTTCCCCCAACTTCGATCGACGACGAGTCAAGGGTCTTGTCGCTCAGCTCTTCAACTTGCCTGCTGACAAGGCGGAGGCCAGCACTGCGCTTGAGATCTGCGCTGGAGGCCGCCTATACAATGTTGTCGTTGACTCGGCAGCAACCGGTACGGAGCTCCTCCAGAATGGCAAACTCAGGCGACGTGTCACAATTGTCCCTCTGGACAAGATCTCTGCATCAAGAGCATCGCCTGACAAGGTGAACGCTGCACAGAGGCTAGCTCCCGGCATGGTTCATCTGGCTCTCACACTGATCGGTTACGATCACGAGGTGGAGAAGGCGATGGAGTTTGTTTTCGGCAACACTCTCATCTGTGCTGATGCTACCACCGCCAAGACTGTGACCTTCAACCCTTCTGTGCGCTTGAAAAGTGTCACCGTGGAAGGCGATGTTTACGACCCTAGCGGAACTCTTTCTGGTGGTTCTGCTGCTCAAGGCAGTGGCGTATTGCTCACACTCCAGAAGCTCAATGCGATATCACAAGAGCTTGCACAGGAGGAGGAGAAGCTTGCGAACCTTGAGCGACTCATGGCTAAGGAGGCGCAGAAGATGCAATCCGCGAAGCAGATCAAGCAAGAGCTCGACTTGAAAGCCCATGAGATTAGTCTTGCAGAGGGGCAAATCGCATCCAATTCGTCAAGCAGCATCATTGCATCAGTCAACGAGATGAAAGAAACCGTTGCAGCACTGAAGATGAACATCCAGGAGGCCAAGCAACGGCAGTCGACGGCTGAAGCGGACGTCAAGAGGATCGAGAAAGATATGAAGGACTTCTCGGCCAACAAGACCGGCAAACTTGATCAGCTCCAAAAGGAAGTCGAGAAACTCAAGAAAACTCTGTCCAAGGCCCAAGGAAGCATCAAGCCCCTACAACAGGAGATGCGTGACGCTGGCGTCGACAGCGAGCAGACTGGAAGTGATCTGGCGGCAGCCCAAGAAGAATTACAAGACTCCAAAACTACGCTCGATGGCCACACAAGCGAGCTGCAAGGCCTCGAGTCTGAACAAAGGACGGCAAAGGACCTTCACGACGAAGCGCAAGCGTCTCTGAATGACGAGCGCGCAAAGCTTTCAGGCTTTGACGCTGAGCTGGCCGACCTTGATACCGCGTCAAAACGTAAAGCTCAGCAAATCTCGGATGAGAAACTTGAGGCTCAGAAGCTGGGTCACGCGATCGACAACTTCTCAAAAGCACAGCAAACCGCTCAAGCCACTCTGTCAAACATGGAAAAGGAGCACGACTGGATCCACGAGGCGGCATCTTCCTTTGGCAAGCCAGGAACACCATACGACTTCTCTAGCGCAAACATGGGTGAGGCCAAGTCAAACCTCAAGAACGTGACAGAGCGCTTCCAGGGCATGAAGAAGAAGATCAATCCCGCGGTCATGGCGACTATCGACTCCGTGGAGAAGAAAGAGGCCAGCTTGAAGCAGATGATGCGCACAGTCATCAAGGACAAGAAGAAGATCGAAGAAACGATCGAGAGCCTGGATGACTACAAGCGTGAAGCTTTGCACAAGACTTGGTCCAAGGTCAACGAAGACTTTGGTCTGATCTTCAACGATCTCTTGCCTGGCAACACAGCCAAGCTGGATCCCCCAGAGGGCAAGGAGATCAGCGATGGCTTGGAAGTCAAGGTCTGCTTGGGCAAGGTCTGGAAGCAGTCGCTGACGGAGTTGTCTGGTGGTCAGAGGTATGTTTCCTACGGTTCCATTCGCATCTTCTTCAATTTTAAAACTAACAATGTTTTTCAGATCTCTCATCGCCCTCTCCCTTATCCTCTCGCTGCTCCAATACTCACCAGCACCCATGTACATTCTCGACGAGGTCGACGCCGCTCTCGATCTCTCTCACACTCAGAACATCGGTCGCTTGATCCGCACGCGCTTCCGCGGCAGTCAATTCATCGTTGTCAGTTTGAAGGACGGCATGTTCACGAACGCGAACCGCATTTTCAGGACAAGGTTCATGGATGGTACGAGTGTGGTCCAGGCTCTCACGCCGGCGGATATGAAGTAATGATATGATGGGGAGTGCCGAGAGGGGTGTGTGTGTACACGAGGCGTTACTGCTGGAACTGGATAGGTCCATGGGGCCATGATTGATACCTTGGGAGTGGGTGGGGGTTTTTTTTTCGTAATGTTATTTCTGTTCATTCCTCTTTGCTTCAGCCTGGAAATTCTCCAAGTCATCTGTTTCCCACCGCTGCTCATACTGCGAGACTGCATGCCATCTTCCTCAGCCTCACCGAAGCTGACCACGGAGCTCGCTGCTTATATTCTTCTTTGACGTTATACGAGCGTTGATCTGGAAACGGCGCTAGATGCTTCTCATCCCATCGCTCCGTCATCTCTCATCCTCAAAATACGTCCCTATCGCATCCTACTTGCTTGCATGGCGACTCGACCGTTGCTTGTAGAGCGCATTCCACGGCAAGCAACCGTCACCCCCCCAATCTCCACCACACCAGCGAGTGAAAGTCGATGAAGCAATCCATGCAAACCAGTTGGGTTGCAAACGGAACCAGTGAAGGTTGTTGTTGTTGCATCAGGTGAGCTGAGTAAGACACACTCGTAAAACGCACCATCCACTCCAATGAGTCTGTCCCGCTGCCAACTTCTATATAAGTGTGGTCTACCACAAACCCACCACTCACCTACCTCACTACCTGCAAACCCCAGATTGTACGTGGTGATCGATCATGGAAGCGAGGGACACTGGCATCGCTTCGATTGACAGTTCGGAGAAACGGTATCACCAGTCTTGAGCGTTGGTGTTTGATATCCGGGCAGCACTTTTAGAACCTCAGCCCTCGGGATGTCTGATGGATAGCGTCAACAGCAGACTAAAGGTACAATACGGAATAGTGAAGAAATAGTGCACGCAAATCCGTAGTGTACGCTCTAGCGAGCTCGGTGCCTCTTTTATCAATTTCCCAGCGCTTCTATATCAAGAGTTGAGCACTCACTCTAAAAGTGTTGTCCCTCCCAAGCTGTTGAGAGCCTCTGGCAACCAAATTGCCAATGCCAATGTTTCCCACCAACGCCATGCTTTTAATGCAAATTCTTGTCGACATTACCGCATCCATCCTATCCGTTCATCCGTGCCATAGAATTACCACATTCCTACTTCTGACCGTTCTGGCTGATCCTGCCCTGCCTCACGAGCCAGGTAAGGAGATCGACCTTGGTAGCGACAGCAACAGCCTTGAGGCCCTCGGGGCCCTCGACGCCGGCGTTGGCGTCCTTCTCGGTAATGACGGCGGCAGCGTTCCACTCGAAGAAGCGCGCGAGGACGTTGAGGGGTGTCTGCATGGTGATCTCGACGTAGGAGCGCTTGCTCTCGTCGCCCTCGGCGAGGCCGGGGAACTTCTCGAGAGGCTTGACCTCGTCGAGCTTGGAGAAGCTGAACATGACCTTGGAGACGGGCGAGGAGACTTGCACGCGGCCGGAGGAGAGGTAGGACAGGCAGTTGCCGAGAGTGACCATGCCGACTAGGCGGGGACCCTTGGCGGAGGTGACGGGGATTTGGTCGAAGCCCTTCTCGCGCATGAGCTCGACGGCCTCGTCGACTGTGGAGGTGCTGGGGATGGTCTGGATGGGCTTGAGGCGGAGGTCGGAGACGGTGCCGTGGGCGTAGTCGTCCTTCTTCTTCTTCGTGGACTTGTTCTCGAAAGACTTGTCCTTGCCCTCTTCGTCAACAACAAGCTTCTTCTCCTGTCCGACGGCATCGGCGGCCTTGAGATCCGGGGTGACGGGTGCGGTGAGAGGAGGCGAAGGAGGGAGGAGGTCGTTGGCTGCGAGCCAGTCGTCGTCGACGAACTTGGAGAGGTAAGAGCGGATGCTGTCGGGGAGAATGACCACGATGGCGTCGTCTTTGCCCAGCTTGAGATCCTTGACGGCCTTGACGCAAGCGCTCATGGCGGAGCCGGCGGAGCCACCGCAAAGCAGACCCTCCTCGCGAATGAGTCTGCGAGCCCAGTAGAAGCTGTCCACGTCGTCGGTCTTGTACCACTGGTCCACCTCCTTCTGTGCGAGAACGTCGGGGATGAAGTCGTAACCAATACCCTCGACCTTGTACGGCTTGTCCTTGCCCTCGTCGTTCAAGCTGGCGGGAACGGCCAGGATGGAGCCCTTGGGGTCGGCCGCAATGATCTTGACGTCCGAGCCGTGGTGCTTCCTGATACCTCTTGACAGACCAGTGATTGTGCCGCCAGTACCGGCGCCAGCAACGAGCGCCACGAATTTTCCCTCGACCTTTGAAATCTGGTCGCAAATTTCCTCTGCGGTGCCCAGCTCGTGCGCGAGCGGGTTGTTGGGGTTGACGTACTGGTCGAGGATGACGCCGCCGGGGATCTCCTTCTCCAATCGCCTGGCGACACCGATGTGGCTCTCAGGAGCGTCCCAGGCAGCGCTGGTGGGTGTGCGGATGATCTCGGCGCCGAGAGCCTTGAGGACAGAGACCTTCTCGCTGCTCATCTTCTCGGGGAGGGTAATGATGGTCCTGTAGCCCTTGACAGCGCCGACGAGGGCGAGGCCAATGCCGGTGTTGCCGCTGGTGGGCTCGATGAGCACGCTGTGTCCGGGAGTAATGCGGCCTTCCTTCTCGGCGGCCTCGACCATGCGCAGGGCAATGCGGTCCTTGACGGAACCACCAGCGTTGAAGAACTCGCATTTGGCGTAGATGTTGCAGTCGACTCCGAGTGACTTGGGGATGCTGTTGAGGCGGACGAGCGGGGTGTTGCCGATGTTCTCGAGGATGCTGTCCATGATGGCGGGCGGCTGGCGCGGGGCGCGCGATGTGACGTGAGACATGGTTGTGGGGGGGGGGATGTGTGTGTGTGTTTGTGTGGATTGTTTCGAAACAAGAAGTGCAAAAAGAAGAGGGAGGGTAAGGAAGAGTGAGAGGGTAATAGAGAAAGCTACTACCTAGGTACTTTTCGGCGAGACAGAAAACAGAGCTACGGATTCGTGCTTCAGCGTCTTTGTATGGTCAGGCAGGCAGTCAGGCAGGCAGACAGGCAAGGCATGCACCGATGGGGGAAGGGGCCTGGCTAGCCCGGGAGTAAGCGGCGCATTTTCTGCTGCAGACTTTTGGTTAAGCCGGTCGGCCGGTCGGTACTGATATGATCTGATATGATATGATCTGATATGATATGATCTGATATGATATGATTAGATTTGATCTGATATGATTTGATCTGACATGATTAGATGAGATGAGATGATATGAATGGGACGGTGAAGAGGCAGAAGCATGTGATTCTACATTGGCGCATGGCGGGCAGGCGGCTGCTAATAAATAGCTCTCCCCTAGACACGCGCGGCAGGGCTGATGATGATGATGATGATGATGATGATGCTGCTGCTGCTGCTGTAAAATGGCGCTCACGCCGGCGGGCATGATAAGTTACGTGTAGTTACCTGCCTGCGCTGCTGCGTAGAGCGATGATGTGTCACCTTTTGTGATTTGTGTTTCCAGCCCGCCCTTCCACCATTCTACCATTCTACCCTTCTACCCTTCTACCCTTCTACCCTTCTACCCTTATACCCTTCGGCCCTCTGCCGCCAGCGCCGCCGTTATTTGCTGGAGGTGGAAAACGCACGCATACATCAGCGACAATTCATCATAGTCATCTTCCTGTATTTGCACACCGACCTCGGCCGACAATGGCTCCCTCTGCGCCGTGCATCCACTAACCTTGTGCAACCAGCCAGTCTCTTGCCCTCTTTCCCTTCTACAGCCATCACAACGCACTTCCTATCTGTATCCCCATCCGTCCAGGCATGGAAAATGATTATCTCTATGTTGGCGTCTGGAAAGGCAAGCGCGTTCGGGTCACTTAAAAAATCAGTCGTCCCAGGCCTTGCCGCTCATGATTCATCCCGCCACTTTGGCCACGCTGCCAATGCCCGCAACAATGGAAAGCATCCCGCTGCTCGCATGGAAGAAGATGTCCAAGCTTCCAGAGAGCTGTTCATGGACGTCTTGACCGCCAATGCCACCAAACGCGACGCCAAACAGTACCTGTCCAGGTTCAACCAACCCAAACCACCACCACCCAAACCTTCCGCACAGGATGAACGAAACGCAAGATGCCGCCGTCACCAGGACCGCGTCGACAGAATGGGTGTCAATCTGGGCGGTCTCTATGCCCCGGCCAGAGCTATTGCCAATACTCCTCAGTTCACCAGAGAAATCGTCCCGGAAAAGGTGCCTCTCGTACGCAAAACTTTGCACACTGCATTGGTCTCGTTGCGATCACCCGAGAGTCTGAGTGATGAATTGCTAGACGGCATTGCCGCCACCCTCTCACAGCTTGTCAGGCTTGACATGCGCATATTGCTGGCGATCGACTGTGTGAACCTGGGAGATGCACACCACCAGCATCTGCACGCCAAAAGACAAATGCTGTCTGATCAAGGTGGTCGGCTGGTGAATGCCATTGCGAACCACAGTCCCAAAGGCGCACGTTACGTGCCTGATGCCATGACATGCGCAGACATGCCAGACTCATTGGGAGGAACTGGCGCAAGTGTCCGCATGCCCAAGCTCCTGCTACACCCACTGAAGCGTGGTGCTGTCACCATTGTGCCCACCATTGCCTACTCCGAATCTGGCCATCTGACCTCGACAAGTCTAGCCGAGACGATGAGAGCTTTGACAGCACAGCTTGCTGGCCAAGGAGTGTCTCCAACCATCGGTAGAAACACAGAGTATCCTGATATTCCCGTCTCCCTCGATCGCATCATCATGCTGGATCCTGCTGGTGGTATCCCGAGCAAAGACAGAGGCGATGGTGCCCACATCTTCATCAACCTCGAGCAAGAGTTCGACGCGATCGACAGAGAGCTCGCCGATGGCAATTCCGGTCCACAAAAGGCTCTGTACAGACAGCATCAGGCCAATCTGGATATTTCCCGCCAGTGCCTTACCATGCTACCTTCTGCTTCATCTGCAATCATCATAACTCCTCAAGAGGCAGCGATCTCGTCGCGCGGCAGGACCGAAGGCGAACCTATCAGGGCTGGCACACGGCAGCAGAAGAACACTTTGATCCACAATCTGCTCACAAACAAGCCGATGGTGTCTTCCTCCCTGCCACTAGAGCGTCTGCCGTCAGCATTCGGGGTGAATGGCGGCCTGACAACCGCTACTAGGCCTGCTGCTACGCTGGTCAAGAAGGGCATGCCGCTGACGATCATACCATCGGCCGATCGATGGGTCGGCTGGACCGCGCCCGAGTCAGGTCGCACCACGATCAACCTTCGAGAAGATCCTCGCATCAACTTCGACCGCCTGGTCGCCCTCATTGAGAACTCCTTCCGCCGCAAGCTTGACGTCGAGCACTACCTCAATCGCATAGCCGGTCGCACAGCAGGTATCATTGTCGCTGGCGACTACGAAGGCGGTGCAATCTTGACTTGGGAACAAGCGCCTGGATCAAATGATCCAACGCCGCTCGTCCCGTACCTTGACAAATTCGCGGTCCTGCAATCTTCTCAAGGATCCGCAGGTGTTGCAGACATCGTGTTCCAAGCCATGGCCCGCACATGCTTCCCGCATGGTGTATGCTGGCGCAGCAGGAATGACAACCCTGTCAATAAATGGTATTTTGAGCGTGCATCGGGGACATGGACGATCCCGAACAGCAACTGGACTATGTTCTGGACCGGGGAGGGTGTGGTGGACGACCAGAAGAAATGGGAGGAGTATGTTGGAGTCTGTACCAGTGTCATGCCGAGTTGGGCAGACAAGGGTCAGAGGCCTGATTGAGGGTCTATACAATGATACAATGTAAGACATTGACTGCCATCCATTCATTCATTCATTCTTTCAACGTAATATCGGTCAATGTTTGCTGTTTTCGTTCTTATCTTGGCCCCGGGGGTGTCGAGAAGTAAAGGGAATATCGGTGCTGAAGACGGTGAGGAAAGTGGAATTGTTGGCTGGCGCGCCGGAGGAGGAGGAGGAGGAGGAGGAGTTGATGGGGAAAGCGTGGGAGTGTGTGGAGGAACTGAAGAGGAGGATCGAGGGGATTTGGAGGGATTTGGAGGGATTTGAGGATGGGGAGGTGAAGATCATGGTTTAGTGTAATGTTGTTGTTGTTGTTGTTGTTGTTGTTGCTGCTGCTTTGGGGAGGTAGCGGTATTTCGCGGCTCGATTGCTTCGGTTCTTTGCCTTGGATTGAGTGGTAAGTAAGCTCTCTACTTTGAATTGGCCAATGAGATGTAATAATCGAGGGCTGATCGGGGCTCAGAAGCGGGAAACTCGTTGCTTCTGATCTTGCTGGCCGGGGCGTCTGCTTTTCTACTACACAAACCTTTCTGACTGTCTCTCAACAACAACAACAACAACAGCAGCAGCAGCAGCAGCAGCAGTATTAGTCGTACGCAATTCCAAGCACTTCGATCAAACGTCTTCCGCAACATCGTCGATTCCACCAAAAAGAAAAAAAGAAAAGAAAAAGAAAAGAATCACAACCACACAACCTGATTGCTGAGTACGTATCGCTCAACTCGAACAGCCACGCTCGTGTTTTCCATGTATCGTACGATGTTCAAAGTCACTCTTTTGCAGGGCCCGAAATCATGCTGATCGTCTTCCACAATAGCTATGGCTCAGGCTGCGGCTGCGGCTAGGCGTGATGCTCGGCCGGGTTTCTTTAGGAGCGTTGTTGATAGGGGGTGAAGGAGAGGGTTTGGGTTTGGATGGCATAGGTGGTGTGGCGACGATGGTCGCTTGCTTGAATGGGTTTGCAAACGTATTTCGTCACACGGCGCGGCGCGGCATATATAGCACGGTAATGTAAGTGTTGGTGGCACGTGGCACAGGACCATAGGGTTAGAGGTAGATGGTGTCGAATAAACCACCACCTGGCATCGCTAAAAGGGTTTAGAACATCTACGTAGCCATCATTAATCGGACGAGACCACCTCTATCCAAACCTCCCCCCCCAAACAAGACACACGAATGCGCAGAGATTTCGATCTATCTAAGCTTAGCAGACGCCGGCCAAGACTTTCGCTCCAATAAAATCAGCATTCCGTCCCAAACTGGTAAATCGCGACTGAGATATCATATTCACAGTTCTCAGCCTCTCCTCCTGCTGCGGGTTGCCCGCTGTGTAGTAGTCGATCCGGTGACCTCCACACCCTTGTGACCATCATCGTAGAGGCTCCTCTGGATGACAGGCTCGTTGTCGAGACCGTCGGCGGCCGGTGCCTGCTCAGGGTTCTTGTCCATCAGCTCTTCGGCACGCTCCCTGGCAGCACGCACGCTGCCCTGCTGCTTGGTCGGCTCCGCCACCTTTTCTTGAGGATAGTAGCTCTTGACTTCTTTTCCTGTTCCCATGGTTCCGAATGGCGGAGGGAAACGAGTGCGAATAGTCTGGACCATCTTAGAGAACCAGAAGAAATTGAGCAGGTTGAGAGTGATGTTGGAAGCCAGGTAAGAAGCACCAAGCCACAGAGGCAGGTAGCGGACTTCCATGAACGCAGTAGTCTGACCGAGTGGGTGGTCGAGATCTCCGTGGTGAGGGAATTCGGCAAACTTGTCCATGTAGTACTTGGGTGTGGTGTAACCGTGGGTGATCGCACGGTAAACGTCGTGGAAGACCAAGTAGCTGCTGTAGTTGCCCCAGATAATGCGACAGCAGAAGAAGGTCGCAGTGAGGAATGCGCCGTTGACAGCCTGGTATACAGAACCGGTGAGGTTGAGCTTGTCGCAGAACCAGTGGATGTTGAGGAACGGGCTCGAAAGCTCGTACAGAAGGAACACAGGAGCGTAGTAGTAGAGGAACGGGCGCTGCGTTTGGTCAGTGAACGATCTCAAAATGCCACGTGCTCAGGAAATACTTACGAAACCGAACGAGAAGACGGTGACAGCGGAGATGGCGTGAGCAAGCATACCCCAGCCAAAGATGTGCACATATCTAGAGCACATGTACAGATCCCAGAGGAAGTAGCCCAGAGCCTGGCTCTGGAGCAGACCGCTCATGCCATCGTATCCCCAGATTCTCTTCTCCCAGTTGCTGTCGCTGCGCCAGGTCTTGCGCTCTTCGTCGAACAGGATGACGTACAAGCTCAAGCTGTTGATCACGCAGCTCTGCACGAAGGAGACGACGTGCACATCCCAGCTGATCCTGGTGCGTTTGCTGAACTTGGGATAGATGTCGGGGAAGAGGCGGGTGGAGAGGATGGGCGACACCACGTTGGCGATGAAGGTGTACATCGCAAGGGCGAAGAGGACCTCATGAGCGTGGAGCGGGAGGGTCGGCAGGCCAAAGAAGTCGGCGATACGCTGGAAGACGGCCTGCAGCGCGGCGGGCGCCTTGATGGGATTCGGGTCGAGCATGCTGGTGGGATGTTACAGGTGAGAGGCGCGACCAGGCGGCGGCGGGCGCGAAGATATCGACGGGACGGGGTCGGGGATGTTATACGGATCTCACGACAGCATGGCCGGCTGTCAGGGAGGATCACGAGTGACGGGCTGCGTGAGCAGTGCGAGCGAGAGTTGCGATGATGAGACAAACTAGTCACGGACAAGATTTGGCTGCTGCAAGCTGTGTTGTTGGAGCGCCGCATGCCTCGCTCTAGTGGCGTGCGCCTCGGCTACGGCCGTTAAAGGGTCTGAACCTAATAGATAATTCGTTACGATCACCTCCTGCAGGGGAGTGTCTGGAGATCCGTCACGTGCATATGGTGTCTTACCTCCCATGTGCGTGTCGTGCGATGATGAGTTTGAGGTACCAGGTGCACCCTCTATATGCAGGTCTCGTGTGCATCGTTCCATCGTATAAACACAGAATATACGACCAGAGCTATTGTCGCGACTGAATTTCTCCCTTCTCGGTCATGTAAGGCACCGATAAATCGTCAAGAGATGGTGTGGAAGAGCACCCATAAGCTCTTCGGTCTCATTCATACAAGTAACCCACAACATTCTTGTTTAGCTTCCGTGGAGGCTTGTAGACCCTGTGTCCGCAAGCATACACCAAGGCATTGCCATCGTCGCGGACTGGAAGCATACCCTCTGGTGCCCCGTACCGTAATGTGGCCATACGTGGAGGCTGGCTTCGCGCAGGTGTACTTTTACTGGTAGCTTTGCCGCCCGTGGATGACACAGATTGCACTTCTGATGTTGAGCTCGCAGGTCCAGTGTCTTTCCTCTGGCTGCTTGCAGCTCGTAGATTGCTCGAGCTCGATGCTAAGAGATTCTCCTTTGACAGCCGAGCTTGTGAGTTGTTCAAAACCAGCTTTGGTGATTCTAAAGTCGATGGCGTTGCAGTTTTCGATTTTCTGGTAGGCGTTGCAGGCACATCGTCGTCTTCCGGCCATCCGCTGAATCTGCTGTCATAAGATCGCTGGGTGCTCGACGCTGAGCTCAGAACTCCCATGCTTGCACGTGTTGGTGTACTCGGAGAGTCCTTGTTCGTAAATCGCAAAGTTGAGTTTGGGGTTGCTGTGAGCGAAGGAGTCGCAACAGGTCTTGAGGCGCTTCCAGATGAGCTAATGGGCCTAAATACGTCCCGGGCTGGTGTCACCATTCTGATATCTTTCACAGTCCGTTTGGCAAGCGATGATGGACTGCTGAATACAGGAGCGCTATCTCTCGTTTTATTTGGAGAAGGTGAGTTCCTCGCCTTCTGCTGTTGTGCGTGGAGAAGGACTCGTAATCGTGCCTTTTCAACTTCCAAGTTTCGAAGCTGTTCGACGTTGCTGAGAGAAACGGATCTTTGCCGCACCTTCTCTACTTCCCTTTCGAGAGAGCTGGTTCTTAGTTGGAGGTGGAGGTTATCATTTTCTGCTTTGAGGATAGCAATATCCTTGCTTGACCCTTGAGGTCTGTTCAGCTCGATCTCTCTGACGGCCAGCTTTTCCGCTTGCTTTTGCTGCGCAGTTGCTCTTGCATCGAGATCGTCGGACATCTTAAGCAGCTTAGCTTCCCTCGCCGTGAGCTCATCATCCCTCATCTGCTGTTTTGCGATTAAGTCCTGCTCCTTTTCGAGAAGCTCGTTTTCCTTCTTCGTCAACGCTTGTTCTTTCTCGCTCAGTGTCGCACTGGCCAAATTCTCGTCTGACAAAACACTGATCCTCCAACCCTTCGCATCGTAGCCAACAGCGTCCGCATCTCGCAATGTCCAAGTGAGCGTGTGCGCCCTGTCGAGCTGCTTAGGCTTTGTGAAAGTCGCATTCCCATCGACGAAGGAACCATTAGCATTGCATAGATATGCGTCTGCGAAATCATTACACTTCAGCCTACACGTAGCATTAGCAAAAGTACATCCATCATAAACAGGTGGCAAAAAGAACCATCTTACCAACAAGATCCAGGCGAAGTCCCCTCTTCAATAACCCACCACTGCTTCTCCTCAGACGTGTCAACATGACCATACGCCGCGCCCGTGAATGCGCGCAGCCATTTGCCGTCAGAAACATTCATCAGCGCCACACGATTCGCGTCGTCGCCGTACTCTACTCGCCAGCGTTGCGTGTCGGAGTTGGCAGCATCTTTGTTGAAGATTCCATCGGGTCGCTTTGAGAGAACAGTCCCTCCAGACACGGCGACGATGTAGTAGGCGTTTTCTCGCGGCGCTCGAGCAGCAGGGCGTGGCAAATACGTGGGCAGCTTTGGCTGGCAGAGGTAGCAATCACACGACCCAAAGCCCGTCAGGGTTGAAGTGTGCCACATTATAGCTTATTGTTGGCTCGATAGTAGTTGCATAGCCGCGCAAACATCGATAGGCACTAGTAGTGTAGCTGTCGATCCCGGTCGCGGGTCGTCGGAATCTGTCTTAGGTCGCGATTCGCCACTTTGTCGTACAGTTCTCTTGCTTCAATGCTGAGGCGTCCAGTCTAGCTGGAATGCAATTGTCAGATCGCTATAGTTATGGTACCAATATTGCACAGTGTCTGGTTCGCGACGGGCGCAAGATGACGTTCAAGGGTGCAGTGGTCCAGACTAGCTCCAGTTACAATTCCGAGTGGTTGGGAAAGTTGAACCAATCGTATGCCTGATGTCACTGGTTTGCAGAGCTCTTGGCGGATCCAATGCCTAGATATCCAAAGTTGGTTTCTGAATCCATTGTCACTACTTTCCACGTGCAGTCAATCGAATCTATGTGTAGCTCCGGGCGATGATTCTAAAAAGGTTTGCTGGGCTTTTCCGATCACGAGCGTGCGTGGCATTGACAACCCTCCTCTCAACGAGAGGAGTAGTACTCAAATCCGACGAGCAATCTACAAACGGCCCCCTGAATATGGACAGGCATTAGGGGAACATGCTTAAAGTGCTATGGGTGAAGTTATGCGTGACTAATTACACACGCTCTCCCGTCTGTCTTCTGTCATCCATCCACGTCTCTGCCTTCAGTCTCGATCTCGGTCTGAGTTCTCCCTTCATCTGCGACGTCCAAACAGCAAAACAAAGGCCATTGAAAGTCGCCAGTGAGACTGCGATCAAGGCTCTTCCAAGTGAGCACTGTGCTGGAAGCATCAAATCATCAAAGTATTTTACAATTGTGCGCTGGAAGTCATACTGCTTGCACGCAACACAATCTACATCTTGCTGTCAGCGCAAGAAAGCATGTGACTCTGCCCTTACTAGACGAGTGCGACAGTGTAATGCATTACTTGCTCAACAGTTGCGTTGCCACTTACTGCAGAAGAGTTACCGAGACAAGCTGCACCACCATTGAACGCGTGGTGTAACGTTTGGTGGGTGATGCTCAGCATCTCTGGTAGGGGACTGTCCAGCACAAATCTACTGTTGTCTCATGCTCTGCCGGAAAGCCGATGACAGGGTGTGCTGATCTTCGCTAGAGTCGCAAGTGATCATGGGTTCGGATAATCAATGAAGTCAGAGTCAACGTCCTGGGAAACCGGATCTGGATTGAAGAAGGGCGTATGGTGCTCACTTTGGTTCGTGAAGACACCGAGTGGTTCGCTAGCCTGCTGTGAGGCTGAGAACTGGTTCGTGAGTTGGCTTTGGTTGTTGGGAGACTGGTACATCGTGGAGTCAAGCTCGGAGGGGTGCGCATTAGCGAAGTTGTGGAATTGGTGATTTGAGAGTCCGAAGCCGAAGTTGGCGTGGTTTCCAGTGTCGACGTTGTGAGTTGTGTCTTGATTGGCGCCGAATGAAGCGCTAGGGTCGAGTGAGAAGTTGTTCATGTCAGGCTCGGCTTGCGGCATCGTCGGAAGACCGTCGTGTCCAGAGAAGCCAGAGGTGGGCCAGCTGTTGTTGCCAGAGGTAGCTGAAGGTTGCTGGTCGAGAGTAGCGTCCATGACAAAGTCATCCCAGTCCATGCCACCGGTGAGGCTGAATTCACCGCTAGCATAAGTGCTGCTGTCAGCACGATACCCATCCTGATCGCCGAAGACCGCCGCAGTATCCACAGCCTGTGCTGCGGAAGGAACGAACGCAGGATTGCTGCTGGCCGGGGACGGCGCATTGGAGATGCTGACAGCAGAGTTAGTAGGAATCGCGCGATACTCACCTTTGGCATCATCCCATTTCAGCTTGACACTCGGGTCCCAAGCTGTGCCTTTCAGACCTTCATCAATGGGAGCCTTAATCAACATGTCAGCCAACGCCGTACTCTGGCGGTAAGCTAGCACCTGCTCCTTCTGTTTCTTGTCGCCGTTGTTCACGCCGCAGATCCCGCAAATGCCGCGGTTCTTTGTGCACTTGTGTATGCCTTGCACCTGGAATGGGCCAAAGATGGGCTGGCGAGGAGTTATGGTGTTGCTCTTGCGGTCATCAACGACGGAAGCAGGCAAGACGTGGTTGAACACGCACCATTGCAGCATGGGAGGAGTGAGATAAAGAGGATTCAATTCCTGCCAGCGCAGAGTGTCCAGAGCCATGAAGTCAGCCGCACCATGTGGAAAGTTGCGAAGAGCACGGCCAGCATCGCTGAGCTCGTTCTCCGGAATCGGATACTCGGTCCCGAAGTGATCAAGCTGTTGATCGGCGCTTAGCAGTTTGAACCAGCGACCAACACGATCTTCGCTCGCGGCAGGTGAATCTTCAATCTCCGTGTCATCCTCGAAGCTTGTACTGTTGCCGAACTTCTCGTCATCGCCGTACTCGCCAATTGGAAGAATGTTGTGGTTCCAGGCGCAGTGAATATTGCCGCAGACGCCTAGGCCATAAGTGCGATTGCCGAAGGTGCGAAGTGTTTCGTCGCTGGCATGGGCGTTTGGAGCATCGGGGCAGGTAAGAACGCCGTGCGAGTCTTTGCACGCCTTGCTGCAGGCTTTGATGATTTTGAGCTTTTGGTGCAAGCACAGGTACTGGAAGTGTGAGTAGATACACATGTTAGTGATTGCGAGTTCGGCTTGTGCGTTGTAACAATGCGCTGGGGTGGCAGTTATGGGTTTGACTTATGCGTTGTGACAATGCCTGGCAGTGGCGCTCGTGACAACGTGTGGAAGTGTTGCTCGTGACAGAGGTGTTTGAGCGGCGCGCGTCAGAGGGGTTTGACTGCTCTGGTCGGCGAGGTGTCGCTCATAAAAGGCTTCGGAGGGACGACACGTGCACTTCCGTTCACTTTCACATGACCGGGGTTGTGGGAAATCTCCTAGTCGTCCAAGTGAGCAGAACGTCAAGAGCAGTGAATGAAGGCGCGATCTAACCCTCTGACTCACGATTTGATGTGCGCCTCGGCTTTGCCTGGATCTCCACTTCAGTAGTTACGCTTCACTTCAACTCCCCCTTGTCACGAAGAAGGTTAGGATTCGAATGACAAAGGGTTTGACTGCATTCATAGTTCTCATGGCCAGTTGTGAGACACTATAACACTGCAGAAGTATCCACGATCGCCTTACAAGATCTCTAGTATACCTAGTCGACATGTTCATTCACCGCTCGAACATCGTGTCCTTGCTCACTGCTTCATCCGCTGGCGGCGGCGGTGGTGGCGGCAAAGACAGCTCTTTCTCCTTCTCCTTTCCCTTACTCACTGGTGAGTCCAGCAAACTTTCACTTCGATCCCCAGCGCCACTGACTTTCCTGCCGCTGCTGCCCGCAAGAGCATCCGCACCATCGAGAAGATCGCCGACGCCCTCTTCCTCGTCATCATCGGAGTCGTCTTCAGTGCCACGTGTGGTAGCGCCCTTGTCGATCTCCTTCTGTGCTTCATCCATACGCCGGCGAACTTCGGACGCTACGCGCATGCCATCTGTGACTATATTGTCGAGCATGCCACGAAGACCCTTGCCGGGAGGCACGACTCCTGCGCCTGCGCCTCCGGGGCTGAGAGCAGGGACCGCGTCCTTTGATGCGCCAGCTCCAAGAAGCGACTGTTGCGTCTGGCCGAGCAGGGATTGTGAAGTGACTGTCGATGAAGGTAGAGGAGCATCGGCCAAATGGAAGGAGTTTGCGAAGCCCGAGTCGAAGAAGTATTCGAGTGTCTCGTCAGCAAGCACCAGCATACGGAATGTGGGCAGTGTGATGTGTACCGGGCTCGCAGGGTCAAGAGCGGCATTGGCTGCTGTGGCTTGAGATTTCCCGGTTTGACCGAATGTATTCTCTGAGGGTCTGGCAAGCATGCTGTCGTCGGCCGCTGAAGGAGAAGTCACCTCCGTTTTCTTCTCTTCCGACAATGGGTCGTCAGTTTTCTCCTCATCATCTCCAAGATTCATCAAATCTTCTTCCTCATCTTCCTCGTCATCGTCGCCAAGTGCGAACTTGTCAAGATCTTTTGTGGTATCTTTTTCTGCCTGCCTCGATGGATGATCTGGGTCTGCGTACTCGAAACATCTTCTTATGAAAGCCGAGACCGCACCAAGGAACTGTTCATCCTTGTTCCGTGGCTGCCCGTCGGGGCCAATCTCTGCCTCTACCGCTGACGAAGAGGGCGAGCTCAAGCCTCTCCTCGATAAGAACAGCAGAGCTTCAGAGATGCGAAGGATGCCTTCTCTATCAACCTTGCCATCATTGTCGTCATCGTAAATTTCAAAGAAGTAAGAGATGGACGACATGAGGTCGCGATCACCCTTAATAGGCGCCAGCCCGCTGACGACATGCTGTAAGCTCAGTGATCCCGCGCCTTCGGTATCCCATCGAGCAAACAGGCGCTGCATGAATTCATGCTCGGCTGGCTCCGGGCCATTGCCCCATGGTGACATCGATCTCGTCCGCGTAGTGCCACCAAAGTACCCATTTGTTCGCTCCTCTTTGATAGGCGATTGCGCAGTGGGTGAGTCCGTAACAGCCCACTTTGCGATGCCGGCCAAGAATTCGCGGAAAGCGTCGTAGTCCATCTGAGTCGGGCTTGGTCCAAGACCGACTCTCCCCATCTCTGGCGCATTGGTGGAAATGCCTGTGACTACCTCAGTAGCCTTACTCTTCGCTGCTTTTTGTCGCCTCTCTTGCTCCGCCTGCAAGAATTCCGAGCGTTGCTGTCGCTCATAGAGCACAGAGTAGAATCGATCGTACAAGAAACCAAGATCGTTAGTGCTAAGTTTCTTGCTCTCAGACCCAAGGTTGCGAATGGAAGTTCTCTTCGCAAACGACTCAATGTTGTCCAAGACAGCAGCTTTGTGTTTGCTACGCTCAGCAGAGATTGTGTGTTGTGTAATGCCGTCGAATTCTTTGAATGCCACGACCATGAGTGCCTGGAAGTTTGTGATGGCACGGTATTTGGGGTTCTCAGATTTGGGGTGTGCGCTCTCGCCTAGCCGTGCGAAGTAAGACTTGAGCACGGAGATGAATGTGCCATCATCGGTGGCGTCCAGGAGCTCCTCGCCATTGATCCGGAGAATCGCAAGACCGACCTGGAACAGCACACGAGGGCCTTCCAAGAAGAAGACATCTAGAACGCGGAATGCAAAGATGAGAGGCATGCTGTTGATGTATAGTGACAAGAACCATGGCAACGAAACAACGGAAAGCTGCACATCATTCTTGACGAGGTGGTCCCAGATTATAGGCATAGTTTTCTCGACCAGCGATTCGAATACGCGCTGGTCAAGAAGTGTCCCGTACATCGTTATGCTGTAGTATCCAGGTAACAAGCGATCGCAGAGGATGGAAAGAACGTAAAACGCTTGCTCCTCGGAAAGATAGCTGATGATTGTAATTAGCTTGGTGTGACTTTTGAGCACTGTGTAGAATAGGTACAACTTACATTAGTAAGGCGGCCACGACTATGTTCATTGCCTGACAATAGCCCACTTCGGTGTTGGTCCAACTATATGCTGTCAAGACGCGCCTTAGCCGGCCTATGCCCTCCTCGCTCTGGAATCCAGCATATTCGGGCAGTGAGCGGTTGAGATCCTTTTCGATCTCATCGATCGCAACCGAGTGTTGTCCTTCGTGCTTTGCCAGAGTCTCCTGGTACAACTTCGGCTTTTGCAACCGAAGGTAGAATGCGCCAGAAGTCAATTCCCAGATCTCACCTCTGAGCAGATTGGGCAGACCAACTCTGATCAATCTGTGGAAATCTGGTTGTCGTACAAGTGTCGTGTTGCGTCCGTTATCTTTCAGGTATTCGTGCCATAGCCTCATCTTGCTCCTGTCTCGTAACTTCCGTGAGTTGCCTGGGTATTTAAAAATGCTTCCCAGGCCTGTGTCCGGCGGTGTCCTAGGCGTGCCATCCTGCTTTTCCGCCGAAGGAGCTTGATCGAACTCGTCAAAGAGGAAGTACTCCGAATAGCAGCCTTGCGCAACTGTGCGCATGTTTTCCACCTCCTTCACGCCTTGCCTCAGACCTTTCTTGAGGCCATCGCAGAAGCGCTCGCACTGTTGTCGGCTACCCTCCAGTTGGATTGTCAACTTTGGAGGTGCTGGGGCACCAGATTTTGTCTCGCTTGCTGGTTCGAAGCCATTCCAGGTGGTTATCGAAAGAGCGAACATGTAGCTCTGTGTATGCAGCCGCTCTACTCTCCTCACCGCGCATAACGGTAGGGTGAAGCCATTCCCAGCCGGTCCAGTGCCATGAGTGCGTCCAGTAAACGCCGAGCTTGCGCTCGTGCTTGCCGTGCTGACGAAAGAGGTGTTCACTGTCGAGAAGCACAAGAATTGCTCGCTTAGATGCAGCTGACCGACATAGTGTGTGCCTCTCTCACGATCCCAGTTGTTCTTATCCCAGTTCCCTTGTTTCCCAGGACTCTTACTTCCGGAGCCCTTCGATTTGGGGAGCGTCAGCTCAGCCGTGATCTCATGCAGCGGGTTTTGCGACTCGGGTAGGCGGAACTGATGTCTGAAGAGTTGGCCTTTCGAGGGCTTATTGCCAGAGGTACCTCCCAGTGGGCCAGGTAGAACCGAGGGATCAATGAATTGTTGGGCTTTCTGAACAAGATGTTGGAGGAACATGTCGGGCTTTGAGGGCGGGTGGGTGCCCTCTCATCGCGGGTTTGAAGGGACAGCTATAGTGCGGGCATGACCTGGTCACGGGTGCTGGCAGAAACGACCGACGGGAGGAACAGTATATGTCTAAAGTGTTGTTGGCGCGTCTGGTTTGGCCCTGGGTGTGCTCCTGCGGGTCTTGCACTTGATGCGCAAGGTGAAGCAGAGCGCTTGGCGTAGGCAGGGCGAGGGCGAGCTGTGCTGGATGGAGTGACGATCGCTGCCGTGAATTTACCTGACCAGCTGATGACAAGTCAACGCACAAACCTCCTGGACTCCTTTAGCATGTTTCACATAAAGCGTTTGTCCACGGTCCAGGCTGTTACATTATTATTATTATTGTTATTATTATTATTTTTTAATCTTTTAATCTTTTAATTTTTTAATTTTTTACTATGTGTATGCTTCTGATCGTAAGTATAGTCAAAAGGGAGCTCGCAAGCCTGCATCTGTCCTTGGATATCATGATCTTCTTCCCGCATCAGTAGGGGGGGGGCACATGTGTTCTGCATCTGGTGCCAGAGTTGTCATATACTGCTACAAACATGGTGACTATCGCCAGATGCGGTATCTTGGGCTGAATTTAGAGGCATAGAGGCGGTCGATTTGCAATTTCGCTGCCGCTATCAGAAAATCAAATAACAAGGGTATCGTATCGCATCTCGTCAACCATTACAAAACATCTTCTGCCCTTCGCCAAATAACTCAGCCAGAAGTCAAGCCCACCTCCTGCTCGTGACCCATGGTCACCCACGTCCAATTCGCTCCACCAACAGACGGTCTCATCCCTTCTTTCGCGCCCATGGCAGCCATGTCGCATTTCTCCTAAACAGTCGCGCGGCCGGTGTGCGTGGTCCTGCCTTTGCGAGAGCGCAAGAAGATGGCTGTAGCGTAGGCTGCAGTGATGAGCCAGAGCAGCGCGTTGACCAAGTCAATCCAGACAGCACGCTTCATGCGAATGATGCCGCCTTGCTTGGGCGTCGGGTTGGCGTTGATGAAGATCTTGCCGAAGATGCCGAAGAGTGCGAACCAGAGAATGCTATAGTGATTGTGTTAGCGATGGCTGCTCATGATGCGACCGGGAGATAGAATAGACTTACGTAAGGATCCAGTCCCAGGCAAATGCCCAGTACGACTTGAAGAAAGGAATAGCGTAGATAAGGACCGTGACCGCGGACAGGCCAGCGACAACCTCGGCGTAGACCCATTTGCCGTCGGTGTAAGCACCCATCTCGCGAGCGCGGTGGAGGTCGACACCGTACAGTCCAGCGACGGTGATAGCGAGCACGAACTGGAAGAATCGAAGAATAAGGCGGATGAAGGCACCCACCACGCCTCCGCTGCTGGAGTTGTTGCCAACAAAGTCGAGAGCACCCATGTTGTCGAGGTAGTGCGAGTAGTGTTTGTGTGATCAAAGTGGAAGAAGTGCCGTTTGGAGGTGATATGTATGTTATGCTTGCTGGAGTGATTTGCGCGTTGCGGTCACTGGGTCAAAATGGTGTCGCGATGCAAGGGATGTTTGTGTCGATGGATGATGATGATGATGATGCGTCCACTGATTAAGTATTAGAGTTGTTTGTCAAGCCCAGAGTGTTCCAGCACAGTGGCGAATGGTAGTGACAATAGAAGTGGTGTAGTCGTTGACAAGGAGAATAAAAGACAATACAAAGCAGTCTCGACAATGCGACCCCGTGACTGCTGTTTGTTGGATGATGAACGTGCCAAAGGAATGTGGGCAGCGGCGTACCTTCTTGTTCTTATGTGCTGCTGGTGAGCTTCGCGTCCACTGTTTCACAAGAAGCGTTTGCACCTGAGCCTCGAACAACTTACGCGCTGGTGTTGCGATTTATTTACTTATCATAGGAGACAGGGTTTCGCCTTGTTTGGTTTCGTCACTCGGAGACTTTGATGGCGCGCATTTCCTGGCTCTGTCACTTGCTCCACGACGTGAGTGGCTTCGCCTAGCGCGCCCTCTGCATCTTACCGCATCTTACCCGCCCGCCAGGGTCGCAGTCGGGTTTCGCCTGAGCATGTCGCAAGCATGCTTGATTGGCTGAGAATCGTGGCTGGAGAAATTTTGTAGGCGACCTCATGTTTGAGAGCGTAGGTACAAGGCGGTTAATACTTTCCAATACATTCATCCACTACTCATAAGTTCTTCTCATTGCAAGCATGAAGCGTAAGGCGGAGAACCAGACTGCTTCCGCCGCCAACGGCAAGAAGCAGGCGACCGAGTCCAACGCCGTCGAGGCACAGTTCGGCGACAACCTCTTCACTGAGAAGACGCTCAAGGGCTACACAGACGATTATGCTGCCTCGGCTCCATACAAGCATGCCGTCGTCCATGGTTTGATGAACGACTCACTCCTTCGATCAGTGCGAACCGAGATCATCGACAACATCCACTTTACGCCCAAGGAGACCGACATTTACAAAATCCATCAGTCTGGTGATTTGGCCAACCTTTCTGGACTTCATGAGTCTGCGCTCGAGAAGCTCCCCAGCTTGCTCAAGCTTCGCGATGCACTTTACGGTCCTGAGTTCCGCCGATGGATTTCAACAGTAGCCGGATCCGGACCATTGTCAGGCAAGAAGACCGACATGGCTGTCAATGTCTACGTTCCTGGTTGCCACTTGCTATGTCACGACGACGTGATTGGAAGCAGACGTGTCAGCTACATCTTGTACCTGACCGACCCAGACAAGCCTTGGCAGGCACACTGGGGTGGCGCACTCCGACTGTATCCTACCGATGAGGAGAAGGGCGAGGATGGCAAGCTTTACAAGGTGCCACGAGCAGAGTTCAGCAAAGTCATTCCTCCCGCTTGGAACCAGCTTTCTTTCTTCGCCGTCCAGCCCGGTGAGAGCTTCCACGATGTTGAAGAGGTCTACCACCGTGCCGACGGCGTTGAGGAGGATGACGGTGGTCGTGTGCGCATGGCCATCAGTGGTTGGTTCCACATTCCTCAAGAAGGCGAAGAAGGATTCGAGCCTGGTTTGGAGGCAAGCTTGGCCGAGAAGAGTTCGCTGCAGCAGCTTCAGGGCAAGGGTGAGCAGTTCGATGACCCTAGGCCTCAGTGGATTGATCCAGAAGCGGGCAACGAGCAGCCTGCTGCAAAGGAAGATGACGATGACGAGGAAGAAGCAGAGATGACTGAAGAGGACCTCCAATTCCTACTCAACTACATGACACCTAATTACCTCACACCCGACACAGTGGAGGAGCTGAACGAGCTCTTCACCGAAGAGTCCACCGCTCAAATGGGAAACTTCTTGAACAAGAAGCTCGCCCCTCGTCTACGAAAGCAGATTGAATCCGAGGCATTCAAGCGAGAATTCGAGACTTCGCGACCACCTCACAAGCACCGCTACCAATACTTGACCTCTACATCATCTGTCCGCCCACCTCCTGTCGGCAGCGAGGATGACCCACACGGAGATGTCCTGTACAACTTCCTTCCTAGTCTGGCCTTCCGGAAATGGCTGGCCCTCACAACTGGACTGTCACTGAAGCGCTGCGCCGTCGTTGCCCGCAAGTTCCGTCGCAGCCTGGACTACCAACTCGCTCAAGGCTACCGCGGTGAGCAGCCGCAGCTGGAGTACTGCCTCAACATTACACCTTCCACAGGCTGGGCACCCGAAGAGCCCGAAGATGAGCCCGAGGACGACGAAGAAGAAGATGAGGAATCCGCTCCTAAGAACAAGGGCAAAGGCAAGGAGAAGGCCAAAGCACCCAAGCCCGAGCCTGAGCCCAAACCACAAGCCGAAGAGGAAGACAACGTCGGCGGCTATGAGCTCTACATGGCCGGAGACGACGATGAAGACGACGATGACGAAGACGCAGGCTCCGATCACGGCGTCGACATCCCCGCCAAACTCCAATCCGCCACTGGCGCTGGTGACAGGCGTTCAGCAAAGAAGTCCAGGCCGAAGGCGGACCCGGCTATCTACAAGGCCGCACAGGATGAGGAAGACGACGGTATCCTCTTCTCGAACCCTGCGAGCTGGAACACCCTCAGCCTCGTGCTCAGGGACAGAGGCGTGCTCAAGTTTGTGAAATACGTTTCCGGCAAGGCCAAGGGCGACAGATACGACTTCTCCGGTGCTGTAGAGGTGGAGGATATGGATGATGATGATGAGGACGAGGACGATGCGGGCGAAGGCCCTGCGAACTGATAGACCTACTTGCATGTATAGACCCCAGCTGTATGATAGTGGCGACCAATGAAATCGAGTCAACTTCGCACGTGAGCGTTGCCGGAGCAGCGTGTGGTGGCAACAGATCTCGGACACATACGTTGTCCCCGCACCTGCCGTTTGTTAGGACTTTATCGTTGCTCTGACAGGATTCACTTGACATATCCATGTGATTGTACGTGCTGAAGTTTTTGTGCAGTGTCACGCCGCAATCAATGTTGTCCGCTGCAGACACGATTGGTATTCGAGCTTTGGATCGTAATGCAGGCTGCTCAAGCGAGGGACGATGGTATAGCTCTGCGTATCGACATCGAGGCATATCAGGCTGGTCGCGGTCAAGCGACAGACTGCTCTTAGATCTGTCGATAGAGCTCCCACCAAGGCACTGGAACTTTGCATGGAGGGGCGACTGGACATGCCACTCTTTGAAGTTGCGAGCCATGGGAATAGGAGCCTTGCTCGGGCCTTGATGCGAGAACGTAGCTTTGATTTTCCCGCCTTGCGTTAAGACCGGCCTAGAGTCGGAAGTGAAGCCAAGTTAGGCTTAAAGATTTCCTTTTAGATAGCAGATATTCTATCAAGTTATCCGCGAGATAGGAAAACTACACCAAGCCAGCTCACTAGCCGCTAGGGATATGTTTTTTATCCTATAACATATATCGATCATAAAAGGACCGTAGTCCTTGAACATGATTCTTGGAGCGACAGATGCTTCCCCCCTCATGGTTTGGATGTATCAACGAGGATTCCATGTCGGGATCGATGTGTTAATGCCTGCCCATGGATGTTGATGTGTGAAAGCCTTTCTGTTAGTCCACAAGACTCCAACCAATGATGAGTTGCTCAAATTCGATGGGTCCGAGTATTACGACAGGCATGTGGCAGACTAGCTGAGCTACCGAAACACAATGATCGTTCTCTTCAGACTGAACAATGCTCGTGGCGGAGTTAGGCGAAGAATGCACGTAGAGTGGTACTACAAGGGGTACAAAAGACGCATTATTATTTCACTGGACTAACATCAGTGAGTATGACATCGCATGCAACAACAGTGTCGAATGAAGATGACGGTGTTGTTAAGAAAGGAATCTTCCTCGCAGGATGTACTCGCAAGCAAGCTTGTCGTCAGGGAGGCCGCCAAGACGCTTTGATCATCTCGGAGCCCCTCAAACACGAATCATCAGTCACTCACTCACTCGCGGGGCAACAACTTTCAAAGCGTCTGATGTGCTTTGTACCGCTCATACAAACAACATCTCATTTCACTATACCGCCGCCGCCCTCACTACCAACACATAGTACATATCACCTCCGCCTCCACTCATACTACACCTCGCATGATAGCATAATCCACCCTTGGAACCGCTGCGAAACTTTCCTCTACCCAGCATGGCAACAACAGATTCACATGGCGCTTTCGCGCCGGTGCTCGCTGCTCTGGCGACCATGCAGTCAAATGCCGACCGAGCACAGAAGGGCGAGGCGCACACCTACCTGGAGCACTTCCAAAAGTCTTCCGAGGCTTGGACATTGAGCTTCGAGATCTTGCAAGCGCCTGCCTCAGACGACCAAGCGAAGTTGTTCGCCGCAACCACATTGAAGGGCAAGATTGTCTTTGACTTCTACCAGCTGCCGCGCGAGGCGCTGCCTCAACTTCGAGACTCTATCATCTCGCTGCTCGCTACGTACGCAAAAGGACCCAAGCCGATCCGAACACAACTCTGCGTGTGCCTGGCAAATGTTGCGATTCAGATGTTGGAATGGAAAGATGTGCTGCAGACGGTGGTCGGGGCGCTAGGAAGTGACCCAAACAGCATTGCATGCGTGCTTGAGTTCATTCACGTTCTGCCGGAGGAGGTCACACAGGGCAGGAAGATCAACCTGGCGGAGGATGAGCTGCAGAGCAGGACACAGGAGCTTCTGGAGGACAATGCACAACAGGTCTTGCAGCTTTTGGGGCAATACGCTGGCTCTTCGGCAGCCGCGTCAAAAGATCCTCTGCTCATGGCTTGCATCACATCATGGATCGCGGAAGTGCAGGTCAACGATGTGGTCGACTCGCCTTTGATGGATGTGGTCGTGGGCGCATTGCAGGCGGATACATCGTTTGAGGAGGCAGTCGAGACCATGTGCGCCATCTTCAGGGAGACAAGAGATGTTGATGAGAACATGTCCACGATCAAATCACTATACCCGAGACTGGCAGCCTTGCAGCCAAGGATACAGGCATGCGCGGAAGAGGAGGATTGGGACACATTCAAGGGCATCACTCGTGTCTTTGCTGAGGCAGGTGAAGCTTGGGTCATCCTAATCGCGCGGGAACCACAACAATTCCGTCCCCTTGTTGAGTCCATCCTGGAGTGCTGCGCCCGCGACCAAGAAAGAGATGCGCTCTCGCAGACATTCATCTTCTGGTACGAGCTCAAGCAGTATATCACCTTGGACAGATACATGGACGCTCGCATGCACCTCGTCGACACTTACAGCAAGCTTGTGGATGTCATGATTGGCCATCTCGAGTTCCCTGTTTCAGAGTCTGGCAACGAGAAAGATCTCTTCGATGGTGACAGGGAAGCCGAGGACAAGTTCAGGGAGTTCAGACATGCCATGGGCGACGTTCTCAAGGATTGCTGCGAGGTCATTGGCGTGTCGCAATGTCTTGAGAAGAGTTACATCCTGATCGAGCAATGGGTCAGCAAGCACGGTTCGCAGGCGCAGCAAGGCAAGGTGCCTGAATGGCAAAAGCTCGAAGCGCCACTTTTCAGTATGCGAGCTATGGGTCGCATGGTCTCGAAGGAGGAGAGCAACATGCTGCCTAGACTCATTCCTCTGATTGTACAGATTCCCAACCAGGAGAAGGTACGCTTCCAGGCGGTTATGGCGCTCGGTCGCTACACCGAGTGGACCAGCGAGCACCCAGAGACTATGCAGGACCAGCTCAAGTTCATCATGGACGCTTTCCAGCACCCGAGCAAGGAAGTTGTCAAGGCTGCTGCGTTGAGCTTCAAGTTCTTCTGCACTGACTGCGCTAGCCTGCTGAAGGAGCACATTGGGCAGCTCCAGCAATTTTACGAGCAGGTGCTGGACAACTTGCCACCTGCTAGCCAGGATGAGGTCACCGAGGGCATCGCGTCAGTACTCGCAAAGCAACCCCTGGACACCCTATACCAGAGCTTCAAGCTTTGCTGCGACCCTATCGTCAGCCGTCTGATGGCTATGGCAGAAGCTGCAAACGACAAGGACTCGCAATTGGCGGTCGCGGATCGTCTTAACCTTGTCACAATCTTCGTCCAGCTGGTCACACCTTACGTTGAGCCCTCGCAGCCTCATCCTGCAGTCAAGTACTGCGAGGAGATCTTTCCGGTTCTGGCGATCATTGCAGAGCGCTTCATCAACTTCACACCTATCATTGAGCGTGTCTGCCGTTGCTGGCGTTACATGATTCTGTCATACCGCACCCACACTGCGCCCTTGCTACCGCAATTCGCGGACAAATTGGCTGCAGGCTTCACCGCAAGCCGACAGGGCTGCTTCCTCTGGGCCACCGATAGTCTCGTGCGCGAATTCTCTGATGTCAACGCCAACGTATCACAGTCTACTGTTGATGCGATTTACACATTCTACGAGCAGCAGGCTACCAGCTTCCTTCGCCAACTGAACGACTTGCCGCCTGAGGAACTTCCGGACGTCATCGAGGACTTCTTCCGTCTGTCGACCGACGTCCTGCTTTACCACTCCAGCAAACTCCTCGTCTCCGCCCTTATGCCGCCAATCCTCCAGGCCGCATCCACATCACTCACCCTGCTCAAGGAGGAGCCTCTCATTGCCACCCTCCATTTCTTGCGTGACTTCCTCGCATACGGCAATGAAGACGCGCCTTCTTCCGCATTTGATCAGGATGGCCAATACCGCCTTCAAACCAACCCGCCTGAGATTCAGGCTGCAGTCAAGAAACTTGCTACGCAGGCGGGCGATAACATCGTCAAACGCTGCATGACCGGCATGATGTACTCATTCCCGCAAGACTGCTTCCCCGACGCCAGCGGCGTACTGCTCGCACTCTTCCAACTTATGCCAGAGGCGACTGCGCAATGGATCGAAGGTACCATCATGCTGTTGCCACCCGGCTCCGTCTCAGACCAGGAGAAGAACCGTCTGGGACGCAACATCGGCCAGAGGCTGCAGAGTGGCGAGATTAGGAAGATCCGGAGCTTGCTGCAGGACTTCACCAACGCGTACAGGCGCAGGAATGTCGCACCCAGAGAAGGTCTGGGCAGACTGGAAGCTTCCAAGTTCAAGTTTGCTGGTTGAAGATGCTACCAATCTTTGATGACTTTTCAGTGGGAAGCGTAGGAGTTATTGGGTTAGGATTCGGGGATATTGTAGGAATGGATGGCTACGAATCGTAAAGTAGTGGGATGATAGCATATGTGACTTCTCATTGATAAGGGTGATGACGACGATGACAGGAAGGAGGAATTTTCGAATGCCAAATACATACACTAGAGGAGATATTCGTGTTGCCATGCAGCCTAGTCGGCCAAAATGCATTCATTTTCCCTTTTCCTTGTGCATCCAGCTGAAGGCGTCATGGGTACTACATCCAGATAGCTCCCATCTTTCGAAAAATAACGCTTCGCATTTTGTCTCTTTCGACTTACTCTGTATACTGGCGATCTAATATCATCTCTTCCTATCAATCATATTGTTCCTAAGAGGATATGAAAACAGTTCGAAAGCAAACACTTAAATGACTAGGCTAGTGTATAGACGCTTCCAGAAGCCCTTACTCGCTTAGCCTAGAAGGCAACGACGCCTATTCCACATTCCCCAAAAGCCCGCCTCCGCTTACGAACCCACTCCAACTTCCTTCCGACCTCAGCCCCAAAAACAGACAGCGTCAACTTGATATCAGCATCGCCTACACATAGAAAATACACTCCTAACTGCTTCGAGACTTTCCCCTGAGCACCCCTTCCACCGCAGCAGCCACCAAGCGCCAGAAAGCAGCTTTCGCCTGTTCATTCGATGTCCGCCGCCGCCGACGCTCTCAAAGAGCAAGGCAACAAGGCTTTCAAGAGTGGCGATTTCGCCGCCGCCGAAGACTTCTACACGCAGGCCGTGCAGAAATTCTCGCGCAACCCGCTGCTTTTCACCAACCGCGCGAATGCGAGGCTGAAACTGCAGCGATGGGAGGGCGCGGTGAATGATTGCTTGAAGAGTATTGAGATTTCGAATGCGGGCAGTGGGGGGAAGGCGCAGAATCATAAGGCTTATTACTTTTTGGGTGAGTTCTTGCGTTTTCGGGGCTTTTGTTCCTGTTCTTGTTCCAACTTTGTGGCTATGGATGAAGTGGCAATAAGGTCGTGAGGATTGGGAGATGATCGTGTGGATGTTTGGCTGGAGCAGTTATCATACAACATTCAATGATTGAGGAAAGGTGGCGAAAGGTGGCGTTGGCTTTGCCACAAGCTGACGACATGATTTTATGAAACAAGGACTGACAAGAGTCCTCAGCACAAGCACAGCTTTCACTGCACCATCCTAACGAGGCACTTTCATCGGCTCTGACTGCATACGAACAAGTGCGCGAGCCGGCACCCACAACGAAGACCTCCCCCAAGGATTTGGAGACCTTTTCGGCCTTTGTTCTGACATGCAAGAAGGCCAAGTTTGCCGTCAGAGATCGCGAAAGGGAACGTCGACAAGGTGGTCTACGTGCAGAGTTCGAGGACACACTTGAACGAAACAAGCAGCGCGATCTAGACGAGGTGTCACGATGTCTGCAGACAGGAGAGATGGGGCAAGTCGAGGCCTATGAGCGGAACCAGGAAATTCTGTCCAACTTCGAGACCAAGTGTCAGGAGTTGCGGACTGTATTTGCGCTTGCGGACCCGGCTAACCATAAGCCGCGGGAGATCCCTGACCATCTGGTTGACATGGTATGTGGTGCGAGGAAAGAAGCAATGCAATATCCTGCGCTAATCATACGACCCAGATTACGTTCGAGCCGATGCACGACCCAGTGATGACGCGAAACGGCCACTCATATGAACGTGCCACTATTTATGAGCATTTGAAACGGAGCAAGACCGATCCTCTCACACGCGAGCCTTTGACTATTGACGAGCTGCGACCTAACTTTGGCTTGAAGGCGGCTTGTGATGAATTCTGGGACAGCGGTGCTCGTGATTGGATTATTGATTGGTAGTATTGAGTCTTATATGCAGCGGGTTTGAGCAAGCATGCGCTGCTTCGAGTCGTATGAGATAATCGGATTTGTCCAGCGTTTCGGCGTTGGCTGGGACATAATTTAGTAGGCGAGCGGAGGAAGAACGTACACATCGTCCTAGCCATCAGGCTGTGACTCGTCCATGACCCAAGGCATGATGCCGTCATCTGCAGAATTTACCCTGTCTGGGGAATCGTCACTACTCTCATGCGTAATATCTTTAATTCTTGGGATGGCCGGCAGCGAGAGTCCCAACTCCACAAATCTCGAGCGAAGTAACGGCAACAGAGCCTCGTTACCACCTCGAAACCTCCCCAGCACTTGGCCAAGATGCATCAGGTACTCTCGAGGGCCAATGCGAGTGCCTTTGCTCCAGTGATGCGGCATACACACCATTACGTCGGCGATCGTGTTGGCGAATTCGAACAACTTGAGTTCCATGCCTGAGCCGTGTGCTTCGAGACTGTCCACCGAGAGCTCCGCGACCTCTGATAGTAGATCTCTTGTTGCTTGTAGGGGGAAAAGTACGCTGGCGATGTCGCCGCCGGATTCAGTAGTCATCTGGATGCGTGATACTGCTAGTTTCCATAGGTGCAACTTTGTCCAGTGTTGAGTAACTCTCACGTCGGCCTTTTGCAGCTGATTGTAAGGTTGGTCTGGGGCTGGGATGTGCAATAGCTGTGCGTAAGACGTCCGCAGGGCGGCATGCGTGGCGTCTTGAGATGCTTCTGCGAGGGCTTTAAACATGCTGCAGAGAGATGTGAAAGCTGATAAGGTGAAGGTGTCGGTGCTGGTCACGGGTAGTGGTAGATTCGACGGAACCGCTAGGGTAGAGGGCAGGTCGTATTGAAGTGCGTGGGCTCTTTGCGAAGCCGATGTCAGCGTTTGTATGAAGAATTGAAGGGACATAATCTGGGGAGCCTACCGTTCTGTGATGAAGAGAAGCCACAATGTTCTAAGATGATCTTCGGTGTCCTCGACGGATAGATTATCGTAATGTGATGCCTTATGTAGATCAAGCATATGGGCCATAGAAATTGCTTCTCTGAGCGTCAAAGTGCTGGTCCTTGGCTTCTTAATATGGAGATAGGCAACGTGTAGGAAAAAGCTTGACTTGAGGGAGTCGGTCGAAGGATGCTCTCGGTAGTCCTGTGCCCGCCGTAATGAATCTATCTCATCCATGACGAGCTCTGGGTGCAACAAACTTCCATCCAAGTCGCTGGCGGTCAACTGTAGCTGTAACACTGTAGCAATGCATATGCTTGACGCAAGGATGTATGCTTCTTGATCCGGCGTCTGGAGACATAGCCGTGTCGTGAGAGAGTCCTTATTGACGATCGGCCAGACAGGGTACAGCTTGTGATGATATATGTCCAAGTAGAGTAGTAGGTGATCCACAGCAATCTTGTAAGGGTAGTTAGAGATGTCATCCCATGTTGAAGGGTCAAACTGCCCAACGTTCACGTCAACACCCTGGTCGTTGATGGTAGGCCAAGTTTCATCTGTCCGAGGCTCCAAGTTAGGAATTCCTACAGCGAAATGATCGGTATCATCCGTGTGCGGGTGTGTCCATGTGGTGGGTGAGTTGTTGTTGTTGTTCGCTAACGACCGCGAATTTTCTGGTCGTAAAAGCTGATCAAGAGGCTGTGCTTCCTGGACTTTGGCCAGCCTTTCCAGTGTCTTCTTCTTGACGCCTTTGGGGCCAGACTTTAGACGTGGTCTCACCCTGGTGCAATCCAGTTCGGCGTCCTTACACCGGATGCATGGCGAAAGCCCGTCACATCGCACCCTGCGGACAGCACATGCATCACAGACTCGTCGTTGGCTCATCGTGAACCAATGACTCAAGGAAGAGAAAGAGGCGGACCATCGCAAGGTACTTCAATATACAGGTCGCCAACGAGTGGTCGCGATGCAGGAAAATGGAAGATGGACGAATCAAGGAAGAGACAAGCACGGGCGACTGCCAAGCAAGCGGGGTGTGGCAAAGGTATAGTATATACTTCTGCATGGCCATCGCCAAATCTACACAGTATTACGATTATGTACAAGTGGGATTAGACTTATAGGCCATGAGTTTATCGAAGTTACGTCCCGATAGAGTCAATCGCTAAACTTCAGTGTCACCAGCGAGTGCACTGAGAAGTTTACACAGTCTCATTTGGCCCCGCAGATACGAAAATGGACTGCAAACCAAAGGCGGAAGTGCTCAAGATGATTGATAAGAAACATTTCCCTGACGTCGTGAGGGACATCAATCTATGTACACTACAACACTAGATTTAACCTCCCCCAAACTAAAGTCGACTAATAACACGTGACTGTGCGCATGCGAACGCCTCAAATGGTCTCAACGACACCGTATCAGTATCCAGGAGTAGATCTTCGTACGTACTGATTAACAGATGTTCCCTTCTCACACTATGCAAGCCAAGTGGCAACTTCCACTCAATTGGGCGCTCACGGAAGTTGCAAACGACCAACACCGACTCGCCGTTGTAGCTTCGTGTGTACGCAAACACATCTTCATGCTCGGGATCCACCATCTCAAAGTCACCATATACGAACACGTCAGCCATCTCTTTCCGGAGACGCAGGATGGCAGACCAGTGTTCGAAAGGGCTTCCAGAGACACCGACTTGGGCCGCGGCGTTGCATTCGGTGTATGTGTCATTGACGCGAAACCATGGCTGTCCACTTGTGAAGCCTGCGTGTTTGTCTGCCGACCACTGCATGGGAGTCCTGGCATTATCTCTCGATTTTGTGTGGTATTGCAACTTGGCTAAAGCCTTTGCATCGTCGTCGTCAGGTCGGGTCTCACACAGCTCATGCCAGTGATTTAGTGTTTCCAAGTCTCGGAACTCCTCCATCTCCCAGTCCGAGGGTATATTGGACATTCCTAGCTCTTGCCCTTGGTAGATGAACAGAGTTCCGCTCTGCAATCCGAGGAAAGTTGCGAACATCTTCGCAGCCTCTCGCCGGAACTGCGGCTTGTCTGATCCCCAGCGCGAGATGGTACGAGCCTGATCATGATTTTCGAGATACAGAGCGTTCCAGCCGCCATTGTCGTACATGAAGCGCTGCCATTTGTTGACGATGCTCTTGAGTTCTGACATCTGCCACTCTTGAGGTGTGAATTTTCCACCCTTTCCGTGGTCAATGCCTTCCACGATCTCGAAATTGAAGATCATGTTCAACTCGTTGCGATGCGAGCCAACACATCTTAATATCTCATCGGGATCTTCGACCCAAGGCATCTCGCCAACGTTGAAAGCATCGTATTCTTTCATGATGCCACCCATGACTTGGAGATATTCGTGAATGCGAGGTCCGTTGGCATAATGCTCCGAGCCGTGGTGGAATTGTCGTTCCGGGTGTACAATTTTGGCATCTGGTAGAGCCGGATCCTTGCTGATGAGATTGATCACGTCCATGCGGAAGCCATCAACGCCCTTCTCCAACCAATAGCGCATGGTGTCGTAGATGGCTTCCCGCATTGCATCGCATTCCCAGTTCAAATCCGGCTGTTCGCTGGCAAAGAGATGCAAGTAGTATTCGTCAGTAAGCTCATCGTAAATCCACGCACCGCCACTGAAATATGAGCTCCAGTTGTTCGGCGGCTGACGGTTGCCCTGGTCATCAAAGCGCGGTTTTCTCCATATGTACCAGTCGCGGTAAGGGCTTTCTTTGGAGGATCGTGACTGCTGGAACCACTCGTGTTGATCTGAAGTGTGGTTTACAACAAGGTCCATGACCAGCTTGAGGTCTCTCTGGTGCAGACCGGCAATCAAGTTATCGACGTCTTCCATAGTGCCGTATCGTGGGTCGATAGCTCGGTAATCAGCAATGTCATAACCCATGTCGATCAAGGGGCTTTTGTATATGGGGCAAATCCAAACAACATCAACACCAAGTGCCTTGATGTAGTCGAGTTTATCGATGATGCCAGGTATGTCGCCAACGCCATCGCCATTGGAATCTTTGAAGGAGCTGGGATAGATCTGGTAGATCGATGCTTCTTTCCACCAGGCGCGCTGGATCTCTTGTGATGGGTTGGATTGCATGTGGCCGCTAGGAGACATTGTGGCGGAGGATTGAGAAGAGAGTGGTGATGGAAAGAAAGAGCTTTCTTCAATCTAAATCACTTAAGAATCAGAACCTACATCTTGCGCGCAGGACCTAATGAGGCTGGCATTGATTATCCGTAGGGGTTACAAGCTCCCTGCCAGGTCTCGATGGCAGACCACGGCGGGGCGGCGGTTGACGCGATAATTGTCGTAGAGATTCTCGGCTGCTGTTTCGGGGGCATTGTGCTGCCAAGATCATATCTATCAGAAATATGCATAAATTGATGGCACTAAGTGGGCGTGTAGCCACCGAAAGTCCTCGGTGCTTTTTGAGACTCTCGGCGAGATGATCGCAAAGATTCTCGCAAAGACTCTCGCGTTGTTCCTCGTGCTCCGCTCTTCAACTTTATGCCCCAGAACCTTCTCCATGTCGCCTCCGCCTTTCCATGTGCATCTCCACCATCGCTAACAATGGCTGAGAATAGTTAGATTTCGGCAAGCTCCATCGCGGCCAGATCCTGGCACTTCAGAATGAGATACAACGAGATTCTTTGACAGCACCTGACAACGCTTCGAAAATGAGATTATAAAGACCCCACTCACCCCCCCTAAAACGGACTCTCCACAAGATCTCAAGTCGTCAGCTTTTTACACTATCGGCTGGTCTATAATAACGATCTGGGTCTCTTAAGACAGATCAGCACACCTCGTTGCTCCAGTCAATACCAGCAAGCACCAAAGTCGACACCATGGGCGGACCATCCGGCGTTGTTGCTTCCAGCGGCAATGAAGCCTACAAAACTCTGGCCAACAACGTGAACCCTTCTTGGATTCGAGACAGCGGTCTTCGTCGATTGAACTTCGCCATTGGCGCCATGTTTGCATCTGCAGCCGCCAATGGCTACGATGGGTCTCTGATCAATGGCTTGCTTGCCATGCCATACTTCAATGAGAACCTTGGCGACCCGGCTTCAACTCTTCTCGGTATCACGCTTGCTGGAATCAGTCTTGGTGGTCTTCCGTCTTTCATTCCAGCATCGTACGTCTCCGACTACCTGGGTCGTCGGATCACGGTAGCCATTGGATCGACCCTTATGCTGGGTGCAGCAGTCATCCAATGCGCAACTTCTGGCGTGTATGCGTTCCTCGGCACCCGCATCATGCTTGGTGTTGGTCTAGGATTCGCTCAAACAGCAGCTCCGCCATTGACCGCGGAGATCGCCCACCCCAAGCATCGCGCCAACATCACCAATCTCTTCCAAGCGATTTGGTTCTGGGGAGCTATCGTCTCTGCTGTTATGTCTCTCGGATTTCTCTTCGTCGATAACCACTGGAGTTGGCGCATCCCTTGTCTCTTCCAGGGCTTTTTCCCTGCCATCCAGCTCATTGGCCTCTGGTGGGTGCCCGAGTCTCCTCGATGGCTCGTTTCCAAGAATCGCCACAGTGAAGCCCTCCATATCCTCGCGAAGTACCACGCCAATGGAGAATCAAACGATCAGCTTGTTCAATTCGAGTATTTGGAAATCTGCAACGCTCTCGAGCTTGAGAAGGAAGCCTCAAGATCTACTGGCTGGTCTACTTTCTTCGCCACGAAGGGAAACAGGCACCGTCTCTTGATATGCGTCTTGGTCGGCTTCATGATTCAGTGGGCAGGTACGAAATTCCGCGAAGACACCCTTCCATCATTTTCAGCGTACTAACGTCGTCCAGGAAACGGAATTGTCAGCTACTACCTCGCGCCCATTCTAAAGAGCGTAGGCATCACCAGCTCTGTCACACAAGCTGTTATCAACCTTGCCCTCCAGATTTGGAACGCCTTCTTCGCTTTCGGTGGTGCCCTGGGCGCTGAACGCTTTGGCCGTCGTCCACTTTGGCTTATTTCTGCTTGTGGTATGCTGGCCTCGTTCATCGTCGTGACTGCACTAAGCGCCACTTTCGCGGAGCATGCAATCAAGGCTGCTGGAAGTGCTACAGTCGGCTTCCTCTTCATCTTTTTCGCCTTCTACGACATCGCCTTCACACCACTGTCCATCGCTTATCCCGTCGAGATCCTACCTTTCTCCCTCCGAGCTAAGGGTCTTGCCGTCAATCTAACGACAGTTTTTTCCGCTGGCTGTGAGCTCATATCAATCGCTCTCCATCATGTGACTCGAAGCTAATTTATCATCTTAGTTTTCAATCAGTTCTGCAACCCGATCGCACTCGAAGCCATCGCTTGGAAGTTCTACTTCGTCTACATTGGCACCCTTGCCGCAATGATCCCTACCATTTATTTCCTCTTCCCGGAAACCAAAGGTCGCACTCTCGAGGAGATTGCCAAAGTGTTCGATGGCGAGGTAGCCGAGGCCGAGGTTTTTAGACAAGCTTCGCTCGGTCTTGACGAGAAGGAAAGGGTCGTGGAGAAGAGCATCGTGAACATTGACCACACGGAGAAGGTTTGAGACGATGCTTGTTTGTCTCAACATGGAGGTTTTGCCATCAACGATAGCGAGACATGGTGAAGAATTCGATCTGAGCAATGACAAGTTCCATCGATCAATTGATGCAAATGCCATTAACCCATCACTCTTACGTCGCTATCAGTGATATCACTGTAAATCTGACTGTGATTATGCGATGCCAAGGTATGTATGCAGTCGCTCAACTCAGAAACCGTGCTTTGAAACGTGCTTGCATACTGCACGCCCTTCCCCAGGAACCTAGAACCCGCCACCTGATCATGTATCATGCAATCGCAAACCTACGCCAGCTATCGACGGGTCCCATCAAACGAATCGTCTGATTATCTCGAGGTTTTTCCAAATATCATGTTTTGTTATCGCCTGCGATTACCCAAGCCGTTCACCAGGGCATAACGGTGTCACGAGTGGCTTGAATCACAGTCTAAGCACATGAGCTGCATTTATGGTGGGATAGTCTCTCAAATATGGCCTTCGATTGCGCTGTCCGATGTGCGCTATCCGATCCGGACCATTATAGCAGTCATGGAGAGGACGAGTGTCTGTAGGAGTGTTGCGGGTAGGGGAAACAAGAGCCTGGCCACTTTCGCATTGGCTGGTGGCAATTGGAAAAAAAGACGCATCCTCGTACCGAGTACATACTTGTCCGCTCGCTAAATTTCACCATAAAACCTGGCTGCCTGTGTATCGCACACTGAGATGGCAGATATCTCTTGATCGTATCTTCGTAAATTCGCGCACATTCTTACAGCACCCATGTCTATTATTGCAGACAGCAGCGCCCCAGCCTCCACTCCGCTACATGCTATTGAAGAACTCCAAGCCACCCAGAAACCATCTATGTCGTGCTTTTGTGGGGTCGCCACTTGCTTCGGGAATGCTTACACGAGTAATTTGAGGTACAAGATCTGGGTATCGGGCACACAGCATGTCCCAGATGACGCCGATTTGGACTGGATGCCAGTTGGCTAGCCATGGCCAGCGTTTAAGGCGCGCTTCAAAGTCGTCGCAGTTGTTGATACATGCTTTGCGCAACGCTTGGTAGAGAAGCTTGACTATTTTCGATGTTTGAGGGAGTTCGTGTGCTCGTACGCTTGCAACTAGAGTAAAAAGGACCCACAGAAGGGACTCCATGCCGGCGGCGATGTACCATTGCGTGATCATGTCTTCAAAGCTGTCGATTGTTTCGGTCGCCACTTGTATGAGGCCTAGATGTGTCTCACGTGCCTGTGGCGTGTAGAAGCGGGCAGCCATCCATACGTGTAGCTGTATTGCGGAAGTGACCAATAAGATTGGTGAAGTGAAGACGTCGCCTTCGCTGCGTTTTACACGGGCTTGCACCACCCTGAGGCCATACTCCAGAGCGTAGACTTGCCCAAAAGGTGGCGTCTCCGAATGTCCGAGGACGTCGGTACAGTAACAGAGAGCATGGAGTTTCCCAAATAGATCAGATGCCATGTCCAACGTGAAGACGGGTGATCTTGGGCATAGTGAAGCGTTGGTGGCTCCCATCCGGAACGCTTCGCGTTGTTGGAAGCGGAGCGATTGGGGCACCTCACGAAAGATCGCGGGAACATAGAAGGGCAATGATGGCTCGGAATTAGTAAAAAGGGCTTGACGCAAGTCAATCCAGGCGCAATATAGCCAACCCTGTGGTGGCATTGCAGGCATGTCGATAAAGTTGCGTACTGCGCGCAGGTGTGTTCCCGCAGCTTCGAATTGGTCATCGCGAATGTCCAAGTACGCCAGTACCCCCATGGCAAGTATTGTTGCTGGGTCTGGTCCGTCCGAGGGCGACTTTTGAATGTCGGAGACGATATTTTGGATGATTTGGCCCTTCTGCTCATAGTATTGAGAGCGTGCAGCTCCTTGGCCAAGAATGCTCTTTTTGTGTAAGGCAAATGCACCTAGCGCTGCAAAAATAGACTGACTGTCTTTTCCCATCTCCCAGATACCTTTTACCCAGTTGTTGTGAACAGCACCGAAAGATTCGGCATCTTTCTCAGGTAGCTGACATGCAAAATACCACTGGCCGAGTTCTTGGACATCCTCTCCGTTTGCGCCAAGTAAAAGATGCTGAGATGGCCCAGTCTGGTCGGTAAGGAAAGGCATGCCTGCTTGAGTGACATGTATCTGTGACAGTTTTGAACCTTGGCCGTATGCAACAACGCCCCTTGAGATGATTTCCTCATCGGCGCTGTCGTTATCGTCGGCCATCGTGATTGTCGACGGCGAAGTGCTGCTATCGTCCACAGCCCGTGTCTGCGGGGCAAAGAGCTGTTTGCGGTCCGACATCCTCCTTTGCGTGACTTTTTGACGATGTAGGCGAGGTGAGCGTGCTGCCACAAAAGCCGGTTTCACCGCATCGGTGTGCCCAGGAGCCGACTGGTGGGAGTCCCAACGCGATATAGGGTTTGGCACCTCATGGACCATGCCCTCTAGCGGCCAGGTACTTTCATTTGGAGCGTAGGCAGCCATGCCTATCGGTGTCGTTCATAGTGTATGTGATGTTGTTGTCGAAAGAGAAGACCCACCAACGCGCACTATCAACTGACAAGCATGGCCTGGTGTGCTCGCGCGCCGCTAGGTCATAACACCATGTCGCAGCTGAGCCATATTTGCCACTCAGCCCCGCACGGAAACGCCAGTTAAGGTTGCCGTTAACCGACTGCAACGTTAGGCAATAGGGTTGCGAGGAAGAGAAAGTATAATTAAGTGTAAGCGATTGTGGTGCTGATCGAACCCTGTCGGAGGTGCAGTCCACGATCCACGCCCTTGGCCATGTGTGGTGGATCTGCCACTGGATCTGCGTCCATGTGTCGCGGTACGCGAAGCTACGCGAGCCGTGTGGACTTACAACCGATATGTCTCTTGGCCTAGTGTCTGCCCAGTCTATTGGAACCACTGCGATGCGTCCTAAGGGACCCAGCACCCACCGTAACATCATAAACTTTCAACTATGCGACGCACTCCGCTGCCGCCAATGGCAATACCCAAGCTCTCGAGCTCATGTTGGTTAAGAACCAACTGGTGAAGCATCTGCCTCTCATCCAATATCGAAGTTTGCCCATCTATCGCGTGGAGAAGGGTCAATGCTATCTCTATCTGAAAACGAATGGCACAGTACTACACACCGCCATACAAGCAGGACGCCTCGAAAGCGCCAGGATACCTTTGAAACATCAATTTGACCCAGATGCTTTCGATCTGGATGGCTTGCCTGCCTCGCACATTGCTGCAGCGCACGGCCGTGAAGATTTGATGGAACTACTTTCGTCATGCGGTGCCTCCGTCGACGCCAGAGATGCGTGCATGCGAACCACACTTGGTGCGGCGGCAGAGGCTGGTCAAATGAACTCGTGGTGCCGATATATCAGCCAGAGGTTATCAAAACCAGAGTCTGCTCCAGACTGCGAGTTTGAGTAGAAATTCAGCGACTTTCTTTGTGATCAACGCCGGCGCGTCAGCCTCACTCGACGACATTTTCTCGTGGTACTTGGCAGGCGACAGGCAGATTTGGACGACAGGGGATTACATGAAGCGCCTTGTCGTCTCACCAAAGATCTTGATTATACAAGGAACTAATCCTGAAGCGAAGGCGATGTTGCATCTCGAACCGTCACACTACCTCAGACTCCATCTGACTTGTAGAGTCATAGACGTCCGCATTACAGTGTTTTACCGCGCCTCGACCTTTGAAGATCTGGATCCGGTGGTTTTGTTGCACAACGCTGGTGTGATGGCGAATCTCGAAGTAGGAATAGAAGGCACGCCACTCATGGGTGCATGCAGAGCCGGTCGGCTTGGAGTCGTGAAATATCTTGTGCGCAACGGAGCCATTCTCAGCTACGGAAAGAATGGTGTTCGGGTGAATGCTTTTGTTAAAGCAGCATCATATCCAAAAATCCAGTGCTGGCTCCTGGTCGAGCGGTTCACCGAGCAGCGAATGATTCATGATAGACAGGAGATCGGCGAGCGAGCAAGCGGCATACATGGAAGAAGAAGAAGACACTTGGACTGATGAGATCGCGGATGTCACCCTCGATCTGGTGCTGGAAGATGAAGTTGAGCGATACCTGGAAAGCAGGGACAGGTTCCTTCCCATGAGGTGTCTTGTTGATAATGGTCAAGGGGCGTTCGTCCGTTTGTCCATTTTGCCAAGGGAATTCGCGCGATACAGGCCGCTTAATTTCAAGGTTTCACCAAAGAAGAGTCGGGAGGCAGCGTGATGGGATTAGTAGTGGTTTGTTCGTGTTTTGCCGAGTAGGCTTTCTGTTGTATAGAAAATCTGATACCATACCCATTTACTTCACTACAAACCAAGCTGCCCCAAGTGCAAGCAATGACCCAACTCCGACAGCCTGCTTGACCCAGCTGCCACCTTCATGCGCCATATCAAGCGCAATTCTGGGCTGGCTCTGCTTCGTCGGCGATCTAATTTTCTCACTCGCTTCCGCAGGCTTCTTCTGCGCAGCTACTTCTTCTTCTTCTTCTTCTTCTTCTTCTTCTTCTTCTTCTTCCTCTGCAGCCTTCGCAAGCTCAACAAATCGCTCCAACTTTTTCAGATCCTCCTGCCAGCTCGCTGCCGACTCGTCTCCCGTGCTGTCTACTTCAACGCCCTGCACGTTGCCGAAGAAGTCCAAGACTCGGCGGTCCCGTGCACCCTCGCGGCCACCTGGGAATAGATCATGACGGACGCCTGCTTCGCTATGCACGCGCTCGAAAGTGTAGTAGTCGAAGAGCTCGCCGAGTCGGACGTCGGAAGAAGTGCTGTTCAGGCGTGACTCGAGGAATTCGAGGTTTGTGTATGTCCAGCGGTCAATGACGGCCACACCAACGTCTTGGTCGGCGTGGTGGGAGTAAGAGCTTTGGTCCTTTGCTGAGGAGCCTGTAGCAATGATGTTTGGTGTGTAGAAAGCAGGATACATGGTGTTTGCCTGGCAAGTGTCGATCATGAATAATAGTTCATTGTACCGCTTTTTCTCCCACATCTGCTCGAAAGCATCCGCCAAGTCAAAAGACGAGATTTCTTCCGCGTCCTGGAACTTCAAGAACTCGTTGCCGCCGTGTCCAGTCATGTAGATCAAGATGTTGCTGCGGTCGTCTGTCATCAGCCGCTTGCTCACGGGCTGACTGCTGGGCCAGCGATCCGTCAACAGCCGTATGAAGTTCTCCACCGTCACCTCGTTTCCTCTGTAGTCCACCTCGATTCCTCCCATGCCCTCCTTTTGCTCATCTGTCCCGTCTCCTGTGCCCTTGTCGTCGTACAAGTCTAGCAGTCTGCTCTTGTCGTTGAAGACTGTGCCGGGGAAGCTATTGCGCGGGTTGCAGGCCATATCATCAGGCAACATGAGGATGATCTGGCTGTCTGGAATGCCTAGGCGCTTGACTGTGCGGTACATGGAGAGTACATTGGCAAGATGGCGGTAGTTGAACCAGAAGCGCGAGGTGCTGACTAGAACCGCCCAGTTTGAGGTGTGAGTTGCGCTCGCGAGCGCGAGGCATAGCGCCAAGCAGGCAGAAATATATGTGAAGGGTGCCATAGTAATCGTGATCCTGTCCTCCCGGTCGGACTTGTGGACTATGTGGTCGCTAGAAGCGGTTGTTGACTTCAGGTACTGCCGTGCTGCATGGCAATTGCTAGGATCCTCAATATCCAGCAATGCTGAGGATCAGCCCGTTTTGAGGTATAAATCGTAAAAGGTAAAGTGTCTTTACATGTCAGGAAGGGGATTAGGACTCGATTGGTAATACTGACTGGCAGCACCCTGACTTTGGCATGTGAAGCCAGTCCCACGCTTTTATGCAGAACGCGGGGATATCAGCCACGCAAAGTACAGAATCAGTGGCCACCTTAGCGATTAGCCCACCAGAGACAACATTTATCGGTTGCACTTGATTCCAATGAGTTCTCATGCGTCAGGCCCAAATTATTTCAATTGCTCATATGGAATTCTGTCGATCTATCAATTAGATCATCGAGATCACGACAATATGTCTTGTGAAAACCCAATAGCACAACATACAAAGCACACGGGGACTGTCTAGGAGAGAAAGCTCGTTGCCTATACAATTTAGTCTACCCCGGTCTCTGATTGGCAACTCTACGCATGATTGTGCTTTTTGGAGTTACGTGGTGGAACGGAGATTCCACGTTGATGTATGCTATTTCATAGTCAAGCGTCCTTCGTTACGTTGCCATTGAAGAGTTGCCCTACCTTCGCGACGGGGCTGCCCTGCGATAGGCACACACATTTTTGATGCTATACGTGGCTAGCATCTAGGTAGGAGGCGATGTTCATCTTCGTAAGCCCACCGGCCACTGTGCTCGGTAGAACATTTCTCGGAATTTACCCCTTGCTTCATTCAGCCCTCGAGTCAACACAGCGTCTATTTTCAGTCTTTCAGAACATGTAGTCATGCCTCGTCGTAGATGGAATTCTGTCATGGACTTTTGACCGATAATCAGTTGTTGACGCTCAAGTTTATGTGCTCTGGAGTCTTTCTTCGGAGAATACTACGGCTTGCGAAGGATGACGATGCAAGCGGCTCGCTGACATGGTGGAGAGGTACGGTGTGTTAAATGTTTATAGCAGTAAGAGAGCGTAATTCGTAGTGACTGATGAATAAACCGTGCTAACTGTCGGGTCTGCCTTGGAGAATATATTCCAACACGTTGATGTGGAAGGCGGTATCCGCTTGAAGAAGTATCGTTTTTTTCAGAGACGCATATGTCGAGATGGGCATGCACCACCGGCGAATCGAGCAAATCGTGTGCTCGTGGTGATTGATACCAGCTTCGGATCCTGGGCGCTGATGAAGAGATGACTCGTGGCCTATGAGCAACGATCTCACAGTACTAACAACCATCTCTGATACTTGTGCCTTCAACGTCCGCTCAGACAGTAAATTAGATCGGACAGTGAGTGAGATGTGATATTTCAGCAAACACATTCACTTCAACGCTTTGAGCGATTCGGTCCGAGCCTAAACACCATAGAGTGCCGCACTCAGTTTTGTGGTGCGCCAGAAGCCTTTCCCACCAAACACCGTAACTCGCCCACACACCTACCACCCCACAACTCGAAAAGCATTCACCATGACGAGCGAGAAAGCGACTGGAAAAATCACCGATGTCCCAACCAAGTCGTCAGGGTTGAGGCTGAACAGCGGCGACGGTATCACCTGGACCCGCGACCTTCCTCCGGTCAAGGAATCTGCGCCCGGTGATGCGCTATACGAAACTCTTGAGGATTTCGTGCTTGATCAGTCCGAGGGCGAAGAGAGCAGCGACGATGCCGAGAGAGTCAAGAAGAGCGGCAGTGGCGAACTTGAGAAGAGCAGGGCGGACAATGGTGATGGCGAGGAGAAGGAAGCGACAGGCTCCAGCAGCGCCGGGAATTGCAACGACAGGTATGATACCGACCAACAAACATCTCAGCTCCTGGCCGACACGCAACGCAAGCGCAAAAGTGTGGCCTACGCCGCTGACGAAGAGATTGTGCTGTACCTTCTTCACACCCATGTTTCGATCCAACACGATGCCCGGACTGACATTTTCAACCGGATCTTCCGTGACCAAGGCATTGTTCGCGAGAGCGGTGCTCTCATCATGCAATGGTCGCGATTCAAGGATGATTACAAGAAAAAGTTCGCCAAGCTCTCCGCAACTGAGCGCAACGAACACGCAGCGTGGAAAGAGAAAATCGACAAGGCGATGAGAGATGCTGGCAAGGCAAGTCACGGCGATCACAGCGACAGTGCCGATGACCAGACATCTCAGCTCGCCACAGTCAAGCGACCCAGGGAGACGCGTGCGCGCTACACAGCCGACCATGAAATCGTGCTGCACATTCTTCGCGGCCGTAGGAACCTCGATTCTGGCACTCGGGTCGAGATATTCAACCATATGTTTCACGCCGAGGGTGTCGTTCGTAATCAAGACGCTCTTGGCAAACACTGGAGGCGATTTAAGGATGTTCTACAGAAGAAGTTTGACAGTCTCAGCCCAGCGGAGCTTGCTGAGCACGAATGGTGGAAGCAGAAGGTTGACGAGGCAATCGAGGAGTTGTCTTGATGAGAGGTGGAGTCCAAGCGGTAGTTTTGAGAGAAGAATGTGGCGTATCGCCTATCTTTAAGGTGAGCATGACTGCCATAAAAGGCAGTAGACCTACGAACATTGCCATTGCTTGGATTACGATTGTCCCTCGCTTAGGTAATATTGCTTCAGTGGCCGGGATCGGAGTACTCATCTTATCGACCACCAAGATACTTGCATCTCCGTTCTGCGCTGGCGACGGTGAGCAGGGTCAGTTCATGTCTGAAGCTTTGAGGCCGTAGGATAAGCCAGGCATATGTATGATACACTAATACCAAACACTCATATTGATCTGGGCGTATTCAAGATGATCGGGGTAAATAAACACACGAGATACGCACGAGGGAATTATTGCGCGAGTGATACGTGATTGCGAGGTGAAGTCAAAGGAAGCTCTATCACGCCCAGGCTCGGCACGTGCTCACGCGAAGATCCGCGTTTCCGCGTTTCGCTTCAGGGGAGGAGAGTCTTTGGGTGGGAGCACAGTGGAGTGGAGTGGAGTGTCTGACTTGCAACGGCCAGCCCTCCTGATCTGCTGTCTTGGAGCTGACCTGGGGTGTAATACCTAGACAGCACTCCCTCACCAATACTGCCTGTCTGTCTGTCGCGTCTCACTTCTTCAATTACTATTTTCGCCGCCGTCTCGCCGCTTTCTCTTTGTTCCTTTCGTTTCTAGTGCTGCCGCTATTCCTTACCCCGACATTCTTTTGACAGTCGTTTCCGCTAGCGTGTAACAAGTTCACACCCCCGGCTTGCGAGATTGCTGAGGACGGACCACGCAAGGATATATGGCTCTGCCCGACCTTTGATCCCGGCCGTCTGCTGGGCTGGAACACTCAGAACGGTCCCATCTGGGCCTCCCACTTACCATGCACGAGGAACCGAGCAAAAAGTCGTTGGACGAGCAGGTCGCCATGGCTGGCAGTGTTGGAGCAGAGAAACCTGCTGAGGCCGACGTGAAGTTGCCAAAAGAGACAGAGGAGGTGAAAGAGGAGGAGGAGAAGGTCCCGGCGAAGGTCGTGCAGGCAGTGAAGGAGAAGATCGATTTGGAGGGCAAGCCAGCTGTCGAGCAGGTACCGGTCAAGAATGTGCCTGAAATGGAGGAGAAGATCGAGGTGGAGGACACCCCGGCTGCTGAACAGATTACAGCGAAGGATGTTGAGCCGGTGAAAGAGAAAATTGATGTGGAGGACAAACCTGTTGTTGAGCAAGAAGAGAAGGCAACAAGCCCGGTAGTGCTTGAAGAGACACCCAAGCAAGATAAGGCTCAGGAAACTGTTGCTGAAGAGGTGGTTGTTGCAGATGCTCTAGAGGAAGAAGCCGAGGACTCCGACGATCACACTGAGAAGGCTCTGTCTGAAGACGGCTCGTCGCAGAGAAAATCACTCCAAATCGACACGCAACAGGATACGACTGAAGATGGCACCACATCAGACACATCAGTGGACGATAAGCTAGTAACGCCGATTGCAGAAAATATCACAGAATCGCCACAACCGCAGACACCGACAACGCCCGACGACATTCGCATGTCGAACGCCAGCATGACATCCGTCTCCCTTTCAGAGACCGACATGTCATATGACCATCTGTCGGCTGAACAAGTAGAGGACTTCCTGGCTACTCCACGAAACAACGGCTCGCGGCACATACGTCGGCCCAGTAGCCTCGAGATTCTACGAAACTGTTGGGAACCTGCAAGGGAAAGCACAATCTTCGACGCCAGCAAGCCAAGCGCACCACCAACGCCTAATCTGGAGCAGGAGGAGATTACGGATGTTGGATCAAATGTGGATTTCCAGAAACCAAAGAGCAGGAAAAGCAACGCAAGCAGCATGGCCACTACAACACGCGGATCACAATCTTCTGAGGATGAAGCCAACGAAGTTGACTGGAAGCAATTGGAACGCCATGAACGGCAAGAGAAGTCCGACAAGGACCTACCTGAAGGCGCCGAAGACGATTCTACGGCATTCCTGCTTGCGCGCCTGGAACAAGAAAATGCCATCCTGACATCCGATCCAAAGGCCGCAACGCACAAGCCTGTGAAAAGAGCGCGAGGAAAGAGTAGGCCACCAAGCATGGCACAACTCAGGAAACTCGTCATACAAAACGATACACCCTCCATCCGATACAGTCTTGCACCCTCAATGGAAGTTTTGGAGGAGCCACCACCGATGACGGAACTGGAGTTCTGGACAGCGCTGGTCCAGGATTACCCATCTACTGCCGCTCGCCTGCCTACTCTAACAACCTCAAAAATTCGAGCCGGTATCCCTCCTCCTCTGCGTGGCGTGGTATGGGCGAGCATGGCTGGTGCGCGAGACCGATCGCTGGAAGACGCGTTCGACCGACTTTTGGACGAGAAGAGTCCATATGAAGGTATCATCAACAAGGATGTTGGTCGCTCATTCCCGGGTGTCGACCTCTTCCGAGACGCAGGTGGAGAAGGGCAGAAAATGCTCGGAAGAGTATTGAAATGCTTCTCTTTGCATGACAAGGATATTGGTTATTGCCAAGGTCTAGGCTTCCTGGTCGGACCACTCTTGATGAACATGGGCGAGAGGGAAGCATTCTGCGTCCTTGTCCGTCTCATGGATCATTACTCGCTCCAGCAATCTTTCCTCCCGTCTCTCTCTGGCTTGCATATGAGAATTTACCAGTTCAGTGCGCTGCTGAAACAGCTCTACCCAGAACTATCTGATCATCTGACGAACATGGGTATTGAGCCTGCATATCTCAGCCAATGGTTCTTGTCTTGCTTCGCAGTCACATGTCCACTACCGATGCTCTTCCGTATGTACGACGTCATCTTCGCCGAGGGCGCCAACGAGACAGTGATGCGTGTGGCTCTCGCCATCATGCGTAGAAACGAGCAGAAACTGCTGGCAAGCTCAGAATTCGAAGAGGTCATGCACTTGCTGCTTGGCCGCACCGTGTTCGACAGCTATGGTTGCAACGCAGATGAACTTGTCGACGACTTCACGAGCCTCGACGACGTAATCACTCACGCCAGGCTCGCCGAACTTGAGAAAGAGTTCGAGATGCAGTCCAACGAGGCTGTTGGAGAGAAGGCTGGCTTCCTGCCTGATGTGCAGGCTGCAGCAAGTAGGTTCTTGGGTCGGCTGTGGGCACCCTCGCATTCAGCGAACAAGTCCACCACAACACTATCACCAAGCACAGCCGAGAGGGAGCGTGGCGGCATACTACGTAGAAGCGCCAGTAAGATGAGCATCAGCACTCTCAACGACAGCAACGATGGCAACAGCAGCGGTGTCGTCAGCCTGTCAAGCACAGCACCAACAGAGACTGAGCTTGACATGACGCGCGATAGTATGGCCGAGACAATGAGCTTCCGATCGAAAGCAGACTCTGTACGGACCCAATCAGCTGTTCCTCAGGCAGGTATCAGCAAGGAAGATAGAGATATGCACAGCCAGATTGAGGATCTGCTCACTGCTCTTAGTGAGATGCAGAGAGATCATGCTCAATTGGCAGCCATGTTGCAAAAGGAACGCGAGGACCGCAACGATGACCACCGGGTAGTCAGGCAGCTCGTGGACAGGATCCAGAAAGGAGAAGAAGAGGCTGCATCACCGGCTGAAGAGAGGCGACGAACTATGCCTCCTCCGCCTCGTGAGCCAACTCACAACCGTCAGCTCAGTCATCCGGTCAAACCTCCACATGGTCCCAAGCAAGAACTCAAAGATCTCATCGAACGGGTAAGCGGCCGCTTGGAGGTCAATTCGCGCTTCTCGACCAGTCTGGAAACCAAGGCGCAACTCCGGAACACAATCACGCGCACTCGCGACCAACTTGCTGCAGAAGAGAGTCGATCAAGAGACCTCGTCGTCACCATCGCTACCTGCCAAGCTGAAAGCGAGGATCTGCGAAGTGAGGTCAGCGAGCTACGTGCACGCGTCAGTGAGGAGTTCAAAGAACGGCAAAGACTGGAATACACTATTCGCGAACTTCAAGCACAGGCCCGCGTGGTCGAGCGACGAGAGTTGCTATCACGCACTGAAAGCGGTGGCGATTCCCCTACATTGCTACGATCAGACTCCAATGACAACCGCCGCGTTTCCATGCACGGGTTCTCCAGCAACGGCGCAGCGTCCGGTCTGCGAGAACTGAAACTCGGCCGTCGCGAGAGCAGCTCTTCAGTCCCCTCTCTCAGAAACACACGCGGAGCCTCGCAAACGCGCCAATCGCCAACATCACCTGTCGTCTCTCCGCCCCCAACCGCTGTCACCTTCGGCGACCGCACCTCATCTCTCAACGCCCAAGTCGCTCCAGAACCCGAGCCCAGCGCGGCAGACGAATCCCTCCTTCTCGACCTCGTCAACGCCAAAACCGCCGAAGCGCAAGCCCGCCAAGAGGTTGACGAGCTGCGCCGCAGCCTCGCCATTCAACGACGCAAACAAGAAGAAGAAAAACGCGTGCAAGACGAGACGCTGCAGCGTACGATCGCAGAGCTCGAGACGGCCAGAGCGGAAGCGCAGGCGTGGCGCTCTGCCGAATCAAGAGCTTCGAGGTCGCTTGGCAACATCGATAAAAGCTTGCCTGGTACGCCCGGCGAAGACAATGGTCTGTCGCGCGCCAGCAACCCTGGTCCCGAAACGCCAGAGAAGGATGTGAAGCCCGCGCCGGCTACTACGGGTGGAGGGTGGTTCTGGAACAGGCGAACGGCTAGCACGAACCAGGCGAAAGTGCTGTCGCCTTGAGAAGGGAGGAGAATATGGTGTATGATATTTCTGATCCGCGGATTGCTTTCTGCCTCTTTTCTTAGCGTTCCCTTTGCGTCCGCAGCGTCGTTTTGGCCTTTTGTTGCCTTCTTGTTATATTACTGGAAGAGGCGCTTTGCGGATCTCTGACCTGTCCCTCATTATTTTCTATATCCCTTGAAGTTTTGTTGTTGTTCTCTTCGGTATCGAGAGATTGGGAATTTCTCCTGGCGGAGTGGAAGAGTGGGATAGATATTGTATATTATGGAGACTGATAAATATATCTACTTACTTTCATCACTCGGCGCAGTCAACTCGTGGCATCGTCGTGGAATAGTGTCACGCTCGAACATGCAAGTGGAATTGTTACATCTACATGTGTTGCATGGATATGCACATGTCTATACGTAAGGTATGTAAATGTACTACAGTGTGTATTCATGCCAGCAGTATAAGGTTGTAAGGGTATGGTGTTCGTTGTTGAGATGACCGATCATGTGTAGATGTGAGGGGATCCCGCATATGCGTAGAACAACAAATGGAAGTCGAGTGCTTGGTAGTAGAATGCATCTCTTTTCATGTGGTGGAAAGAAAAGTCAAGTCATCCACCGACGTCCTGTTGCGCTTTTTGCCGCGTACTTGAATCTGTATTGGTATAACTGCCGAAAAGTGAAACTGGTGAAATTAAAGCACGTATGGGCAGAAATTGAATCAATGACAGTTTGACGAGATCACTGATTATCACATGTAGATCGATGAATATGCAAATCATCAGATGAGCGCGTTGGTCGTCAGAATCCTGTGATACATGATGGTTGATCATCATCGGCTTTCCAAAGTTCACTTCTCCATCTCAAAGTCCCGCCTCCTCCAACCCTCAAAGCGAACACCCTCACGTCTCATCCATACTCACAACCACCCACAACTATGAGCAATAACAAACCAGGCGCCTACGGCACCTCCACCGGCGGCGACACCGCCTTCCGCAAAACCTGGGACCGCGACGAATATGCCGCCAAAGCCATCTCACGCGACCAACAGATCAAAGACGAAGGCAAAGCGCGTGCTGAAGCCGCAGCGCAAGGCAAGAAATACATCCGCCGCGCCTCGACACCTCCCGACGCCCGCGATACCGAAGCGCGCAAAGCGCGGCTCAATGTTGCCGACCGCGTGGGCAAGACGTCGATTGTGCCGGCGGGCGCTGGGCAGGGCAAGAGAGGCAAAGGCGCGGGCTTCTACTGTGAGGTCTGTGATTTGACGTTCAAGGACAATTTACAGTTTGTGGAGCATTTGAATAGTAAGCAGCATCTTGTTGCTTCTGGGGAGAGTGGTGAGGTGCGCAGGGCGGGGTTGGAGGAGGTGAAGGAGCGGTTTGAGTGGTTGAAGAGAAAGAGGGAGGAGGCTGTTGCGAGGGATGCGGTGGATTTGGGGACGAGGATTGAGACGGCGAGGGTGGATGAGGAGAAGGAGAGGGAGGAAAAGAGGAGGAAGAGGAATGAGAAGAGAAGGAAGACGAAGGACGGTATGGGGAATGTCGAGGTCAAGGTTGAGAATGATGGAAATATCTTTTGATTGATGGATGGTATGTCTAGAAAGGATACTCTGAGACTACGGTCGCGGTGGTCTGGTTCGGGATGGTTTTGCATGCGACTTTTAGCGAGGCGTTGGTGGGTATGAAGGGCAATTCATTCATGTTGGAAGTGCTTAATACATTGAAGCGGAGCTGAGTCTGTATGACTCGCTGGTGAGCATGAGACGTAGCGTTCACATGTAACCAATTCAATGGAGTGGCGGTGTTCGTCACAGGCTCTATTCATAGAGATCTTTAGCTCAACTCAAAGGGCAATACGACTCTGTATATAGCATTCAAATCGAGCATCTCCATGGTCTAGCGATTGATTCTCTTGCTCATGTGGTTGTCGATGTCTCGAAAACGCTCCGGCACATTACATTACCGAACGCCAGGCTTTGCGTTGCGTTCAATTATATATCGCGCCACAGGCAGCTTCACTTTCATATGATCCCAGTAAAGTACATTTAAGTATAGTCGGGCATGTGAAGACGGGATCACGTGCAAAAGCCTAACTTTGCTTTGCATGTGCAATCGCGCGCGTGCTCTCTCGCGCCTGAAACGCCGATCGCCGAGCGGCAGTGTAAACAGCACTTTTGCCCGCGACAACATCAAAACAAAACACCAACCACCACCAATCCTGCCACCAACGCACTTCGATCTTGGGAGTGCCGCCATACAAATCAGCGGCGCATGACTGGGCACTGGACCTCCTTCCAATACACCTACTAACTATAGCGTCCCTCACACAAAAAACACCACATCAGCAGAGATGTCCTCGGACGAGTCTGCCTTCGATGTGGGAGCTAGCAGCGACTTCGAGCCTGAGCCTCTGCCCAAGGCCGTGAGTTCATGCTTGACTAATTCGCGTGTCCGGATAATTTGCTAATAATCTTATAGAAGGCGAAGGCTGCCCCTAAAGCAGCTGCAAAGAAAGCCGCACCAAAGCCCAAGGCTACGAAGCAGACGACCCTGAAACCCACAAAAGCTCCTGCAAAGGCAGCACCAAAGAAGCGCGCAAAGCCCGACTCAGATCTCGAGAACTCGGACGAGGAAATGGAGTCGATACATGATGACAGCCTTCTCTCCAACACACCTCCTGTCGCGAAGAAACAGAAGAAGGCGCCAGTCTCCAAGTCAGGCAGTCAACCACTCGCTGAGCTGGAAAACGAGAGCTATGCCGTGGACGGAGCGTCAGAGCCAAAGGCCAAGAAGAAGGGCGCGACTGATCAATACCAGAAGCTCACGCAGCTGGAGCACATTCTCAAGCGTCCGGATACATACATTGGTTCGGTGGAGGCTACAACAGAACAGATGTGGGCTTTCAACTCGGAAACAGTTTCCATGGAGAACCGCAAAGTCACATTTGTCCCTGGTCTTTACAAGATTTTCGACGAAATCCTGGTCAACGCCGCAGACAACAAGCAGAGAGACAAGAACATGAACGAATTGAGGGTTGAAGTCAACCGCGAAGATGGCATGATTTCCGTGCGCAACAACGGTCGTGGTATTCCCGTCGAGATGCACGAGAAAGAAGGCATATGGATCCCCGAGATGATTTTCGGTCACCTCCTCACATCTTCCAACTACGACGACGAAGAGGCCAAAGTTACTGGCGGCCGTAACGGTTACGGTGCCAAGCTCACCAATATCTACAGCACAGAGTTCTCTCTCGAAACAGTGGACTCAAAATCAAAGCAGCGCTATCGTCAAACATGGCGCAACAACATGAGCGTCATGGAAAAAGCGCGCATCGACAAGATTAAGGGTGACGACTACACCAAGATCACTTTCAAGCCCGATTTCAAGAAGTTCGGTATGGATTCTATGGACGACGACTTTGAAGCGCTGGTCAAGCGCAGAGTCTACGACATGGCAGGTACTTGCACTGGTATCAAGGTCTACCTCAACGGCGAGAGGATCAAGATCACCAAGTTCAAGCAGTACATGGAAATGTACACCAAGGCTATCAAGACCGAGAACCTTGCGGACAATGGCTCAGCGCCCGAACAAGTGATTCTGACCGACAACCCACACGAGCGCTGGGAGATTGGTTTCGCGGTCTCAGATGGCTCCTTCCAGCAAGTGTCGTTCGTCAACTCCATCGCGACCACGCACGGTGGTACTCACGTCAACTATGTCGCTGATCAAATCATCGACAAGCTGGAAGAGATCGTCATGAAGAAGAACAAGGGCGGTGTGAAGTTGAAGAAGGCTCAGATCAAGAACCATATCTTCCTCTTTGTCAACTGTCTGATCGTGAACCCTGCGTTCACATCTCAAACCAAGGAACAATTGACCACGAAAGCAAGCGCTTTCGGCAGCAAGCCTCAGGTCTCCGACAAATTCTTGAAGGACATTGCGAAAACTGAGGCTGTCACCAACATCATTCACTTTGCACAGCAGAAGGCCGACAAAGTTCTGTCGAAATCAGATGGCAACAGGCGCCAGCGTATGAACAACTCCAAGCTCACTGATGCCAACAAAGCCGGCACCAAGGACGGATACAAGTGTACCCTCATTCTCACCGAAGGTGATTCTGCCTCCGGTCTTGCGCTGGCAGGTCGTGCGGTCGTGAATCCGGATCTTTTTGGTGTCTTCCCACTGCGTGGCAAGATGTTGAACGTTCGTGATGCGTCGATCGATCAGATATCGAAGAACGCTGAAATTCAAAACATCAAGAAATTCATGGGCCTGCAGCACAAGAAGGAATACACCGACACTAAAGGCCTGCGTTATGGTCACCTCATGATCATGACCGATCAGGATCACGATGGTTCCCATATCAAAGGTCTACTGATCAACTTCCTGCAAGTTCAGTTCCCAAGTCTTCTGAAGCTTCCCGGATTTTTGATGGAGTTCATCACACCTATCGTCAAGGTGTGGAAGGGTGACGTCAAGCACCCCAAGCAGAAGAGGGATTTCTTTACCATGCCTCAGTATGAAGAGTGGAAGGCAGAGCCTGGTCATCAGAAGGGCTGGGAACACAAGTACTTCAAGGGATTGGGTACCAACGACACGACTGATGCTGAAATTTACTTCGCGGATCTGGACAAGCATCTCAAGGAGTTCCACACCATGCAGGAGGGCGAGGCTGAGCTCATTGATCTGGCGTTCTCGAAGAAGAAGGCTGATGCTCGTAAGGGCTGGCTCCAGGAGTTCAAGCCTGGTACCTACCTTGACATGGCCGGCACTGACCGTATCACCTACAACGACTTCATCAACAAGGAACTCATCTTGTTCTCGATGGCCGACAACCAGAGATCTATCCCGTCTGTTGTTGACGGCTTCAAACCTGGTCAGCGCAAGGTTCTCTACACTTGCTTCCGCCGCAACTTGAAGAAGGATATCAAGGTCGTCGAGCTGGCTGGTTCAGTCTCTGGTCTGACCGCCTACTCTTACGGTGAAACCTCCCTCCAGCAGACGATTGTTGGACTTGCGCAAAACTACGTCGGTTCAAACAACATCAACTGCTTGGAGCCGAGTGGCAACTTTGGATCGCGTCTTCAGGGCGGACAGGATGCGGCCAGCGCGCGTTACATCTACACTCGACTCTCTCCCTTTGCTCGTCGCATCTTCCATCAATCTGACGAGCCCCTTCTCACGTACAACACGGACGATGGCAAGCAGATCGAGCCTGAAGTGTACATGCCTATCGTTCCTATGATTCTCATCAACGGAGCGGATGGTATCGGCACTGGTTGGAGTACTTCCATCCCCAACTACAACCCTGTCGACGTCATCGAGAACCTCAAGGCGCGCATGCAGCCTGGTGCCACCAAGGAGAGCATGGCCATGATGAAACCTTGGTTCCGTGGTTGGACTGGTGAAGTTGAAGACATTGGCGGCGAGCGCTATAAGTTCAGTGGTCGCATCACCGAGACCGGGGAGTGCGAGGTTGAGATTACTGAACTCCCGGTTCGCCTCTGGACCCAGACTTTCAAGGACAGGCTTGAAGACATCATCAAAGCCGAGAAGACTCCTTCGTTCATCAAGGATTACACCGAGTACAACACTCCAGCGAAGGTACACTTCATCGTCAAGCTTGAGGAGAGCAAGATGAAGTTGATTCGTGGTAACGACAAGGCCATCGAGGAAACCTTTAAGTTGTCTAGCACGATGGCCACGACGAACATGGTCGCGTTCGACCAGTATGGTCGCATTCACAAGTACAGTACTGTGCTTGACATCATGGAAGAGTTCTATGACGTCCGTCTCAAGGGCTACCAAGAACGTCATAAGTTGATGGTGAGAGAGATGGAGAAGGAGCATGCCAGACTGACCAACCAAGCAAGATTCGTCAAAGCCATCATCGACGGTAAGCTCGTTGTCTCCAAGAAGAAGAAGGCAGTCTTGGTCGCCGAGCTCGACAAGGCGCAGTACAAGCGCTTCCCCAAGATTGCAGACGCCAAGAAGCAAGGCGAATTCGAAGCTGTTGTCGAGCAAGATGAAGATGAGGCTGAAGATGCAGAGACTACTGCTGGTGGTAGCGACTTCGACTACTTGCTCGGTATGGCTATCTGGTCGCTTACTCAAGAGCGTGTTGACAAGCTCAACGGCCAAATCGCGGACAAGGAGGCTGAACTTGATGCTTTGCTCCGCAAGTCCCCGAAGGATCTTTGGAATGCTGATCTCGATGAGCTTCTCGAGGAGTGGCAGACTCAGCTTGACGAGGCGGAAGCTCGCGCGAAGAAGGTTAGAAACAAGGGTCGTCGCACTTCAGCCAAGCTTGGCATTGGAGCGAAGGGCGGTAAGAAGCGCAAGGTGGACAGTGACGATGACTCGGACGGTGACTTCGTCACCAAGAAGCCCAAGGCTGCTCCCAAGGCTGCACCGAAGAAGAAGGCGGTTGCGAGCAGTGCGCTAGCGAGCTTGAAGATGGAAGATGACGATGACTTCCCTATGGTCAATGGCATTGAGCAAAAGCCGGTCGTCAGACCAGCTACGGCGCAGCAGACGACGCTCGATAGCGCTTTCGACAGGCTGAAGTCAGTATCATCGACGTCTACACCAGAGGCCGAGACGGCAGCTGGTGCGACGAAGAAAGTTGCCACAAAGGCACCTACCAAGGCCGCCGCTGCAAAGGCTCCTGCTGCGAAGGCTGCGCCCAAGAAGAAGATCGTTGATCTCAGCGACGAAGATGATGATGATGACTTCCTCGCCATCGCCAAAGAGGCTCCTACCAAGCCCGCCATAACCAAGGCGCCCGCTGCGAAGGCTGCGCCAAAGAAGAAGGTCGTTGATCCGAGCGATGATGAGGATGACTTCCTCGCTATCGCCAAGGAGGCTCCGGCCAAGCCCGCTGCACGTGGTGGCAGAGCTGCTGCCCAGAAGGCAAAGAGCTACAAGGTCCCGGATGACAGCGATGAAGACATGTCCGACGGCAATGACAGACTCGACGATGTGAGCGCTATGGTCAAGGGTATCGGTGCTGGCGCTGGCGAAGGAGCTACGAGGTTCTTCCACCCGCCTTCTGCCGTCCGTCCTTCTAGCAGCAGTCTCAAGGCCAAGAAGCGTATTGTCGACGACGAGGACATCTCAGCCGATGAGACCGACTGGGCTGCTCTGGCGCAGAACTCGCCCGCGAAGGCTACTGACCGTACGCTCCTGTCAGAGGAAGGCTCGGACGTTATGGAACCTCCCACGCCCAAGCCCGCTGTCAGCAAGGTAGCTGCCAAGCTCAAGGCGACCGCTGCACCGAAGACCAACGGGACTCTCAAGCCCAAGAAAGCCCCAGCTCCCGCACCAGCGCCCGCGCCCAAGACTTTATCACCAGCCGCAAAGGCCTACGCTGCAAAGCAAGCCAAGGCCGGTGCTGCTAAGGCTGCCCCTTCACGCCTGAAGAAGGTCATCTCCGACGACGAGGATGAGTCAGTCGATGCGATCGCGAACGACATCTTGAGCGACGACGACGAAGATCTAGACAGCCCAGCTCCCATCTCTGCGAAGAAGGCTGCCCCTGCTGCCGCCGCTAGGCCCTCAAGGCGTGCTGCTGCTGCAAAGCCGAAGGCCAGGTACGCGCTGTCTGAAGAGGATGATGAGGATGACTTTGATCAGGAGAGCCAGGAGGATGAGTTCGATATGGATGAAAGTGATTGAGCGCGTATGCTGTGTGGTTGATGGAGAGTTCGCCGCAGGAATGTCTTCGTAAGCTTCGTGACATGCTCCGGAGTTAAGGTACTTGGTTCGAGATGATGGAAGAATTGGCGTCTAAGGCGTTCATACCCCAGCTTCAAGGATGCTATGGCGAAACATGTAACAGTCGTTCTGGCGAGATCAGCGCCTTTGAATGATCGAATTGTGAGCTTGATTCCTTGCTTCCATGTAATATATCTGTTCTGGGCACGTACTTAACTGCCTGATTTCAATCTGTTCGAGCTTGGGCATTCGTGCTATTTCTTCTCGTGGCGCCGATCTTTGCGGATTTCGCGTTCCACATCACTCAATCACGGTACAGTGTGTCCATATTTGTGATCTATGCCACTGCAGTACTCAGCATCAAGTGCAGAATGGGTTGTGAGCGGCGAAGAGTTGCTCCGGAAGGGAAGCTTGGTGTTGGACGGCTGGCCGAGCTTGGTCTGTTGCTGACCAATCTTGTCCATGCACCCTGCATACACTGGGGTTTCATTTATCACGTCTTCGCATTGCCATTGATACAGCAGCACCTGGATCAAAGGATATATAGACACACTTCTACCGCCTGCAGAACGCCTTCTTCCATGTGCATTCGCCGCCTGTCCGCTCTCAGCAAGCAGATCAACACGTACGTCATATCTGATGACAACATCAGATCCACCAGAATAAATAGAAACAAAGTACAGAATCCTGACAACCACTCCAGCACTCCAACAAGACATTCTATACCGTCTCTCCGGACAAGCCTAAATACCAACAGCAAAATGGCTGCCCACACCAACGGCGCCTCCGCCACTCACGCCGCCGCCACCGCAGACCCAGGCCCTCTTCCTCCCAAGATCACCATCTACACTAACCATGCCTGCCCCTATGCCCACCGCGCCCACATCGCTCTCGCGGAGCTGAACTTGCCTTACTCGGAAGTCATCATCGATCTCAACACCCCTCGCCCGCAATGGTACCTCGACCTCAACCCGCGCGGCCTCGTCCCCACCATCGCCTACTCAGTGCCGGGCCTCTTCGACAAAGACGAAATCATCACCGAGTCCGCCATTGTCGCGCAATTCCTCGCCGATGCTTTCCCAGGCCCTTTCCTGCCCGCCAGCAAAGAAAGCCCCACTTCCGCTCTGCAGCGCGCCCGCATCAACTTCTTCGCCGACACCTGGACCAGCAAAATCGGCTCGCTGCTCTACCCGCTCTTCATGGCCTCCGACGTGGCCGCCAAAGACGAGCTCGTCGAAAAGACTGTCGCCGCCGTCGAGAAAGAAATCGAGCCGTTGCTTGCTAACGCTGCGCCTTTCTTCAATGGCTCACAAGAACTGACGCTTGCTGAGGCGCTGGTAGCGCCCTTCTTGATCAGGCTGTATGATGCTTCTGAGGAGGGAGAATTGGCTCCTAAGGCTCTGGCGGAGAGGCTAAATGCTCTGCCGAACTTCGCTAAGTGGGCGAAGGCGGTGCGCGCAAGGCCGAGTGTTACGGGCATCTATGATGCGAAGAAGATTTTGGAGGGCACCAAGGCTAGGTTGGCGAAGATGGCGGCAGCAGAGAAATGAGTTAGGCCGCGTTCAGACTAAGCAGCGACTCGGACTTTGAAACCTTAGACCTCAACTGCTTCATGTTTTAGCTATTCCGCATTTCACGCTCATTCCAGAATTAACGCCACGATTTCGTCTTCTGACTCCGGCCACAATTCGCCAAACATCAGGCCATCGACATAAGCTTCTCCGATCAACGCGTGTACATCTGACTCGAGTCTGCGAAGCACGAATGGTACCCTGGCCCCCTCAAGCAACCATATTTCATCACCACTCTCGAGTGTTTTATGGCCCATGCCAAATCTCTCATGATTTGTGACAAACAGGCGCCGTTCACTGCATCTTCCCACCATACGTGTCCACGGAGCTGTAATATTCCGCTCAAACACATCTCCATATGCCCTGCTTAGCTCGTTCCGCACATCCTGTGTAATGGATCGGAGTGGCTTGCGATTGGCATTGCCATACTTCATGACAAGGTTCCGGATCTTTATCGCTCGCCTGAGAATCGCAGCATTAGGGAGCAGTGGCACAAGGTCAGGACATGCTGCATTAATACATTCGATGACAGCGATCGTGACCTCAAGTCTCTGGTCTTCCGTCTTTTCGTCGTACCGGTCGTATAAGACTTCCTCGGGAATCACAGGCAGATCTCCAGGCTCGTGCAATTTCCCTGTGATCGGGTCAGGAAGCATGCTCTCGCCGAGGATCAGTGTCGCCATGCGACTCATCTCCATCAGCGTGGATTGGTTGGCAATAAGAGTCGGGTCACTCGGCGGACAAGGCTCGTCATCCGCATGTGCGATCGTGCGGAAAAACGAAGCCATAATTTTCTGCTGAGAATCGGTCCAGGTACGAGGTCCAGATTGCATAGCGCTAGGCCACAGTCTGCTCGAAAGGAACATCATTATTCTCCCGCAAAACGCCCCGAGCCATGTGCTCAAGGCATCAGCTTGCACTGCAGCAACGAGCTTCCCACGAAGGTGCAATCGTCTCCATGGATGCCCAAGAAGAGGCAAGCTGAATGTACTAGACCGAGAAGACATCCAGGTAAGATCTGACTTTGCATCGACATCATCCATCAGGCTTTTTGGGTAGAAAGTGGTAGTCGTATAGTCAGGACACCACGTAGGAAGTCCAGAGATCATCGTTGGGTCTTCTCGAATCTTCACCAGAGAGAGAACGTTGAGGTTTCGATGCTTCATGGACACATATCTGGTGGCCCGGACATATAGCTCCGCAGCCGTCATATTGTAATCGATCGGCAATAGATTCGTGTTCAGGTCTTGCCACTCATACGCGATGCCCAGCGTCCCGTATGTGTATCCAGATGATTCGAACACCGCGTCTGAGAGAAGACGCGAGGGCTCAATGTCAGGAAAGAGGCTTTCTTGGTCCTTCTCCAGCCGGACACTATCGAGTGGTAAGGGTGTATAGCCAGCAGCCAGCCTTTAACTGTCGTGAGATACTTCTTGCAATTGCCCAGGTCCTTACACTCCTCCTCGCTGACACTGATCATGTTGTGCATGAGCATGGCTTCCCATTTGTTGAAGTAAACCATGAACAGTGACATCAGCAGGTTGTCCAGCTTTGTGCAGAGCGAACCACACATTACCACTGCCCTTGTCTCGGAGGACAGCATGGCCTCTTGCACTATCCATGTTCTTCTGAAGTACTCCCTGCTCAGCAGTATGCACCACTGCCACCATTCAGACCTGGTCGGTGGTTTTGCATCCACTTGTTTGAAAAGCTCAGAGTTATTGTAGCACGTGCGGGTTACGAGACTCCACGACTGCCGTTCCTGGCAATGGTAGGCAAGCCGAGTAAGTGTCAACGCAGTATTGAACGCCGACTTCGTGTGCTCGTCCGCTTCGCCTAGGTAAGCAATCGTCAGGCGCGCTCGCGAATATAGCTCTGCCATCAGAGCCACCTGCTGACTCCGCTCTCCAATGTCGTCTTGGTTAATGCAGATCCCGTCGATCCAAGTGTACGCCAATTTCTCTTTCGCGGTAGCCTTTCCGAAGAGCTCTGCCGCTGCCGGGCTGCAACAGGACCGTAGCCGGAAGAGTGCATCTCGAATTGATCGCGTCGCCCTGATGATGCGTTTGCAGCAGATGACTGGGTAGCAGCGTGGCTCGCGGGTGAAGTGTTGAGAAGCGGCGTCTTCTGCCTCTCAGATGGTAGAGGCACCCCATGTGTATGAAAGGGCATCGAAGTCCGCATCGTCCAGGACACAATCGGTCAGCTGGATCTCAACCTGCTCTCTCCAGTCGAAAGGCTGCTTGCGGTATGGCAGGATCTTGATGAGTCGAATGTTTCGCGCAGTGAGACCTGTGTACTCGTAGTATGCAGAGGGATAATGCGACATCGCGTGATCATTTTGTGATATGAGATTTGGCAAAGGATAAGGTGTTCCACTGTTCGATATGGTATACCGCCTGATCAGGCTGATCACAGCTTGCCAGCTTGTCAGCTGTGTCGGTAGTTGTGGCGCGAGCTTTAGTTTACAGCCGTGTTGATGTACATGTCAGCCTCTCATGTACCAAGAGAGTCCCATGAGCCACCCCACCTGTGGTTGGCTGATCGTCTACTGGTGGAATGGGGACACGATGAACCACATGAGCGTCGTACTCGCCACGAGATCATAGGACTAGATTCAACGTATATATTGACACCACATAGAATGTAAGGACAGTCCAGACTTTGCAGCCATCGATCGGACATTTTCCACTAGATGCGGAAATGTAAGCCTCTCCCCCCCCCCCAACCATTCATAAATTAAATCATCGGGGCGTCATTGCACGGCGAGTCACGAACCTTGTACCATCACTGTACAAATTCATCGTCTAGTTCTAAGGTTGGTAGGCCGACGGTTTCAAGCGACATGGTTGACGTGCTTAACATTGTCGAGAGCAATGTAAGTACGCTCAGAAATCGGCTCGCTGCTTGCAACAGTCCAGGTCACATTCTTCAAGTTTTTGAAGCTCGCCGGCAGCTCAGCGTACGCCAGATTGGCATTCAGCGTGCTGTCAGGCACGTACGAGAAGGTCGTCACCGGCAACTGCTTGTCGTCGGCCGTGTATGCCACGACGCTGAGAGTGCCGGGCTGCGCGAGACCGGCGGTCATGCTGGTGTCGGTACCGAAGCCGAACCAGAAGCTCTCGAGATCGAAGGACTTGACGCCGGAGCTGGTGCTGGCGATGGCTTGGGCGTGGGTGTTGAGGGTCAGCTCGCCGAGCTGGAGGAGGTCGAGCGTGCCTGCGGCGCCGGCTTGCTGAGGCTTGGGGTGCGGGACTACGGAGGCGAGGCCTTCGATTGGGCGCTGGTAGGAGTTGTTAGAGAGGTGTTGTGTTGGTTTTCGTTTTGGGAGATGGGAACCTACGAGGACGACGACGCCACCCCAGCCGAGACCGTTGTACAGGCCGACGGGGAAGGATTGAGGTACTACAATTGTTGTAGCGAGATCATCAAACTGTTTGAGATCTGTTACATGGTTGTACCAGTGAGGAAAGCCTCGAGATGGGATCGTACGTTGCTGTCGTAGCGCTGGTCTGCGCGCTTCACAACTTCGGCGGGCAGAGCGAGTGCGGAGGCACCGGCGGCCAGGCTGAGGATATTGTTGAAGGTCTTTATGGTGACGAGATCTTGTCTGATTGTTGCGATGCTGGTGGCAGTAGTAGAGTGCTTGTTGGCTCTGATGATGTTCTTGTTCTGAGCATTTTGAGCGCTTTCGCACGAGTATCTATACCCGTCTTTCGAATGCGCTCATGTACAGTCTGAGAGATAGTATCGCAAGGCGTGCTGTTCGTGGGGTTCTTCGCCATCGTTACCAGCAATGGCGATATGTTACGATCGAACGACCATGTTGTCATACATGTGTGGTTTGTATGTGATTGAAACCGCTCGAAGTGAGTGATGAACGTTAGAATGAGAACAGCTCTTCGAGAGTTTGTGAGCTAAACATGCAGCACGAACCTCACAGGCAATGTGCTCTATTCTCTGACGAATCATGCAAGCAAGAAGTTCTCCTAGTTAGGATCTTCTCGTTCTAGTACATAAGATCGCTGTCGATAGTGTCCTATTGGTAGTGGGCCTGAAGGTCCCAACAGCCAGGCTACTGGGGGAATTGCATGGCTTCTCGAAGAGATGCCGGAGTTCCTGGGTTTTAGATTATACACGATGAACGCCCAACGCCACTTACGAAGAGCCTCAGAGCGAAGACGGCAGTAGTATCGAACCTAAAAAGTCTAATATGCAATGTAGATCAGCACGCAACATGGAATCATTTCAATCCAGATTCCGTGACTTTAGATAGCTAGAACCGGATTCTTTCTCGACAAATCACAACGCAGAGTGCCGTATCAAAGACTCCACTCCAACTATAACACTAGGCTTGGATCTCGATCTGAGGGATAATTCCAAATATTAATGCTGAAAGGGTACGATAGCCGAGGATTCTGGGCAGGATATCCACTCTTTGGATGATGGCGAATCTGCATTCCCAAGATCCGGGACGGCAGTTCAACAGTCTTGAAGTTTCGCTCCCATGATGTCACCCGCACGCCGGACGGCTAAAGATGTAGTCTCGTCAACTCGCGTGCTACAGTCGTTGTGGGAGCAATGTGACGTCTTGACATGTACTGAGCTATTGGCTTCTTACAGACAACAGCCTCTATTGCTCACGGCATCTGATCATCATGGCGAAACCCAGTATTTTGCATGAGGGATATTCAGAAACAAATACGCAGACAGTACGGTCTTCGTTCGTCTCTCAAAACTGTGTTCTCATTCTTAACTATGATCTCATTTCGGCTGCGATGTCATCCAACGTCTCGTAGTCCAAACATCAAGAAGCGAATCTGAAGTCCAGCCTCTTGTTACCTTTGTCGGTAGTAGTCTTGACATAGTGCTCCTTCTCGTCGTCGCTCATCGCACTCCAGATGCGGTCACGATTGCTGCGCAACGATTAGCATTAGTAAAACACACGGCTTGTTCAAACTTTGAGATACGTACGCATTGACGCGATCATAGAAGATCTTGGTGCCTACGAAGAGAATCGTGTTCCAAACGCAAACGCCAATGAGGGCAGAATTTCCAGTGCGGTACAGCGGCTTGTCCACCTCTCTGTAGATTTGCGATGATATGATGCTAGAGGTCTGCACAGACATGTTCTATAGTGCCGAAGCGACGGTGCGTGTGCGGACTGTGCCTGCGTTGCGGCTTGTGGTGGCTACCAAGATGGCGTGAACGTATGGGTAGTCAACGATGAGTGTGGCTACGGCGTATCGAGACCAGTGAGATGTGCTTTCTGAAATGGTGACAAGGGCGATGAGTAGCGGAAGTGTCCATATCTGGTCGATGAGTCCGAGAATGAATCTCTGGTTTATGCGCTCGGAGAGCCAGGTCCAGAACAGAACTTGAAGAATGAAGAGCACGTAGGCAGGAATTGTAAGCAGATTTGTCTCGAAAGTCCCAAAGCCGAGCGATCTGATGTTGAGCGTTAGATAGTTCGCAGGAGGCGTCTGCGAATTCGATTAGTGGCGACCCCAAATGAGTATCGAGGCACTACTCACATTCGGAATCGTCCAGCTTATACCAATGAGATAAGTCGGCCACATATGCCAGTCCAGAAGACACTCTTTCAACATGCCAAGGCTCAAGGCTTCGCGGTTGTGCATGTCTCCCTTCGAAGGATCATCACGGATGATGAGGTTGCCCATCCTGGTAGGCCGTTGATACCTCGCATACGCAGTTTAGCGTACGCCAGGAAGGCTGAGACGATTTGTGTCCCTTGGTAGGCTACCCAGAAAAAGCTGAGGCGCTGAGGCAGCTCCAAGCTTTTGTAGTAATAGCTGAGGTACAAGATAGCATCTGGAATGAAACCGCCCTCGATCAATCCGAGAAGGAACCTGCAGACGAAGAAAGACGTTCTGCCATTGAGGAAAGCTTGGCAGCTGGCGACGAGCGACCATGATACCATCTGAACAGGAATCCATCTGTCGGGGCCAAGGCGTTTGGAGATCATCTGTGAGGGCAGTTCTGCAAACAAGAACGAACAGTAGAAGATCGTCATGCCATTGTTATAATCGTTGGTGGTCATGTGAAGGTCCTTGAGCATGTTGTCTGAGAGTGCTTGGTTGATGTTGCCTCTGGAAAACAATCAGATTTGGTCAATGATTAGCCGCCCTGCAGGGTGGTAGAGTCCTTAGTTCTTATGTTGATAATACTACCTGTCAAGCTGGAGTGTGAAGAACATCAGACAGGCAAAGGTGCAAATTCGCCAATCGACCTGGTTCCCAAGTCAGTGTTTGGACCGTTCGGGCACAGCAAGCAATGTGAATCTTACCTTACGAACAAGATGCTTTTTTTCACTGTCAGGCCAAGTGAACTTCTATGCCAACCAGATACGTCTGTAGCGATGCTGACTTATATCCCTCCCATGGAAAGAACTACTAGTGCCGGCAATGGCTCCGCGCATGCCACCAACACTCGCAAGCGAGTGCCGGTCAGCTCAACGATTATCCGTGCTCAATGATAATCGTGTTCCTATTCATCTATTATCTATATTATGGCCTCTGAATACCAACAAATCGAGCAGCGTATCGCTGAAGCTATGGATTATCGCTCATATACACAGATCCCTGTCACAATCACTGAACTAGCCACTATGTTCAAGATACCCTACTAACGCCTACAGCGACGCCTCTAAGGCCACAATTCATGTTCAACACGCACTCCTACGAATATGAGACTTAGTAGTGATCAAGAGGAGGCTGTTTTGTTATATGTAAGGCATTATGAGCGTCTTAGTGTTTGTGCATGTATGCGCGCTATTATAATCAGCGCTAACTCGATCCTATGCTGCTCTCATAAAGGTGATAGCCCTGCACTAACAGTTAACCAGCAATAGACCTTATGCTTCCTATAACGCTATCCTACCTTTGTAAAGAAGAAGCAGATAGGGCTAGAGGCTTAGCATATAGCTGCCTATGATATTAAGGATACTAAGGAGTGGTTTAAACAGCTTGGTAGGCTAATTCAAGATAAGGGCCTTCAACCTGAAGATCTATAGAATATAGATAAATCAGGCTTCAGAATTGGTATTAGCAAGGGCTATTATATACTTATAGAGCATCCTAAGAAGTCTCATATACTTCTAAGCAGTGAGAACTAAGAGAGCCTTACAGTAGTCGAAGCTATTAATACAGCTAGCGAAGCAATGCCTACAATACTTGTGATTACTAGCAAAGTACACTAAGCAGTATAGTTTAAGAACTTACACAATAAGATGCTCGTAGGAGTTGCAGATACTGGTTATATGAACAATAAGCTCATGCTCTTGTGGATTAAGCACTTCAAGAAGTATTTAGCTCGTTGTTAATAGGGTATCTAGCAGCTCCTACTGCTTAATAGTTATGGCTTGCACTATATGCTCGAGTTTATTAATTTTTGCGAATAACACTATATTATCCCCTTTAGATTACCTTCACATTTAATGCACTTTCTATAGCCTCTAGACATTGTTGTTTTTTAGCTATATAAGTACTATTATATAGAAGCTATTGATCACTCTATATAGCTTAGATGCAGCAACTATAACAAGCTTAAGTTCTTTTATAACTTTGAATACTTTCGAAGGCAAGCTCTTATACTATTAATAATCAAAGCGGCCTTTAAAAAGACTGGTATATAGCCTTTTAATCCGGCTCCTATCCTTGATTACATAAGGACTCGCCTCTTAGCAATTAAGGCTCTTCGAACACTAATACAATTAGAGCTGTTAAGCAGAGCTACGCCTCGAATAGTGCGAATGCTTAAGCGTAAATCTAATGCCATCCTCGACAATGAGATGCTCGATCCATCGTTACATAATCGACTATCACTAATCTTATGTAGTGCAGCAATTCAGGCTCTCGAAGGAGCTAAAGCGATTAAGGAATTACACCATACTACTATAGCTTCAGCAGCTCGTTCCGCTTATAACCTGCAAAAGCATATACACCTATAATATAGTAGTGTTCTTACAGGTATACAGGCACGTAAAATGGTACGTGTTTGTGAGGATAATAAGGTAGATAAGGCACAATGCGTTATTCGACGTAACTGTAAGGCTACACTAAAAATGCATACGAAGCAGATAATTGGCCTTATTTAGCTGTATAGCTAGAGGCCAATGTATAAGCAGTACCGCCTCAAAGTTACACCAATTTGGTGCACTATTATGGATCAGTTGTTAGATAAACGATGGAGCCTGAAGAAGATTATCGTTGAGCATGGATAATCGTTGAGCTGACCGGCACTCGCTTGCGAGTGTTGGTGGCATGCGCGGAGCCATTGCCGGCACTAGTACCCCGTATATCTTGGTGCAGATGTATACATGCGATCCAGAATTATTTGTGAACCCTAACCCGATTCTCCGCACCTTCTTAACAACTTGAACATTTGCATCGCTCATATTGCTTAAGAATCGAACTTTCATGTCAGTGATGGTCTGTGAACATCCTTAGTTGTCGGTCTATATATACTGATAATTATTAAAGGCAAATAATCGCTACAAGAATCATACGGCGCTCATGATTACGCAGCATCGCACCGTTCAATCGCCGCCAACAGATCCGAAGCAAGGACATCAATACCTCCCGTCTTCGAGTCTTCAATTCCGAATCCAAGGAAAAGAACATCGTCGAGATATCCGTGATAAAGACGAGAAGGATCTTTCCAGCTCATCGATGTGACGTAAAGCATTTCCGACTGCTCTGGCGGAGGGTGAACATCATCATCATAGACCTTATGCTCCCCAGGAACCCTTCGGCCATGTATCCACAGCGGCTTTTTCGAAAGCGCATGGATTGGGAAGGGTGCTTTCTGGCCGAATAGCATGACGTAGGGTTCGTAGACTGAGTGCAGGCTGCGCTCGGTTTTCCGCTGGAAGATGGTCATGATGAATGTGTTCCCTGGGGTTTTCTTGCATCCTGGGTCGTTCTTCACACACATGGTGATGGACAAGCTGTTGGTCGCTTGATGGAACTTGGACTCTGGCTCCTCGAGCTCCGAGGCCATGATCCGCTTCATACAGCGATTATCGGCTTCATGCGCGAGATGCGCAAGATCTTCTCCGACCGAGCCATCCTTGTTCAATTTCGCATATGCTCTTTTGGGGTATACGTCGTAATGGGCATGGATCTGGCCATCTATGTCCCAGAAGACGAACCAGTTCTTCTCTACAGGACCGTGTGGTGCGGGTCTTTGCAGATCAGTGGCGTGTCGGAAGGCGTCAGCTGGGTCGTGCTCGTGCTGCCAATCCACCAAGCGGCGGAAGTCCTGCATCCATAGTCCAAAGCAGCTATGTTGCGATTGCGAGCCATAGATCACATAAGGGCGATCTGGACCGTGGAAAACTCTCGCATCGTGAGGGCCGATACCCGCGTCGTAATAGTCCAGGTCCCCGCTGCAATGTGGACTCGACGTGGAAGCGATAGGGAGGATTGTCGGATGGTGGAGACATTGTAGGTCGCCATCACGGAATGACGCTTCGCATGCCAATTCGGTAAACCACGCCCAATTCTGCTCTTTTGTTTTGTGTTGTTGTGCGATTATGAACCAGACGTCTTTTTTAGTCGGATGTGAGACGATGTTGGGGTTGATGGTGCGATGATCCTCGAATCTGACAAGGAAGTAGCGACCATCCTTAGTTGACTGAGAGAAGATCTCGTGGTGCGTTCCTATGGCGAATTTCGTGGGTTCATTGTGATCTTTCGACTTGTCTTTTGGCTTGTCTTCTGGCTTCTCCGCTGGCTTGCCATGGGGAGCCGCATGCGAGTAATCAATCTCATTGTGCGTGGTCAGTCTGCCCGCATTTTGTAGTGATTCGAATTCCACTGAAGACCAGGTGCCACTTCTCCAGTGATAGTTTAAGCCAGCTCCAGCATTACTGCTCTTCACATTGGCGTAAATGACCGCGCAAAGCACAAATATCAGCAGCGCGACGCTGGATAGCAGGGTCTGACGATGTCTCTGGAGCAACATGGCAGCGACATGGTGCTGTGCGTATGATTGCTCGACGACGTGGAGTACTTTGAGTGCGAGATGAGAAGCGAAGGGTCAATTACTGAGGCGCAGGTCCGGGGGTCCGTGTCACATGATTATGAGTTGTTTTTGTGGACCCTGGACCTCGCCTCGGAGGTACTGTACTTGTGGAAATGAACATGTCTAGCTTTGCATGGCGGGGGACTCAAGGAATTAGACTGCGCGCTATCGATCCCTACCACCGAGCTAGACCGTGCCACACTCTGGCGTCACGAACCATAGACTCGTGATTCATGGCTATCAATCGATCGTATTTTAGGTTCCCTCAAATTTGGAAGTGGAAGCGAAGTGGACAAGGAGCGGCCCATTGTTCAACACTGGAACTTTGGAACAACCGCCAGCATCGCGGGAAGCGACTTAGACAGTCATGATTTGTACATTCTGACAAATACTCACGAACACTGCAGGTAGAATATGGGTGGTCTGGCTCTTATTTCGTAGTTGCTGTTCATGAGCTGTAGAGGATAAAATATGGCACTACGCGCGACTAAAGCACAGCCCTCTCTTGCTGAGGAGCAGTTAGTCGTTTGTACAACCAAGCACAAAAGGCAATGCTGTTATCATCAATCAACGTCGTCGCGACCTCAGCCAACCAAAGGGTCAACGGCAAGATGATCAGATGAGGAATGAGAAAGCGCAATTCCAATCCCAAAGGCCCAACAGCAGGAATTGGGAATAGACCCGACCAACCCGGTATGGTCAAAGCATGAAATTGTTTTGACCAGCCCACTGCCGCATAGATCCTGTCTCCAATAGTCCAGAGCACAGGGCCGTGCAATAGGTAGAACATGTATGAGACGCGGCCGAGGTATTGGCAGAATCGAGTCTCGAAGAAGCGTTTGAGCCAGGCAATGCGTGGCACTGTGAACACTAAGATCGCCGCAGCGTAGAACAGATAGAACCATTTAGCATCGAAGACTGCTTGGGGCTTGAACCAAGACAGGTAGTACCACCCCGGAGAGTCGCGGAGGACTTCCATGCTGCTGTCATAAGAGGGCACACCTCCAAGATAGATGCTGATGATGAGCAGAAGGTGGAAGAAAGGTGCTTTGATGCCTTCCCAACGAGCAAGCCACGAAGCAGATGTGTCCTCCTCAAGCAGGTAGTCGATATCACATATCCACATGCCTGCCATGAACATAGCGTAGTGAGAGCCGTCGGCAATGTAGAGGAAGTAGAAAATGAGTACACCCTCGCAACAGATCCGAATTTTACGTGCGAGGCGTGAGAACGCAAGGAGTACCGTATAGATGACAAGAGATCCTCTCATTTCGGTGGGGATTGACCAAGCGTGTGCGTGATAGTAGAAGCGCGGATCTCCTCCAAGGCGGAAGATGAATGTGAAGTTCTTTATCTCAGTGTACCACCTCCATAGTTCTGCACCGTAAGTGGACTCGGGGATGAAGTCCGCCATGACACCAAACACATGCCACGATAGCAGGAGGAGGAAAGTGATGCAGATGATCGGGAGGTACAGCCTGAGCCAACGTCTGAATAGTCCGGATGCCAGAGCATCACCAAGCTTGGTGTGCTCACCTGCATTGATGAGAGCTAACGGCTTCGTCGACAAGACGTAGCCGGACAAGACGAAGAATGTGGCGACGGCGTAGTGGCCGCCTGTGAAGAAAGTCCTGATACCAGGGAGTGTGGCGAAGTAGTGACGACCATCATAGCCCCAGGTATTCTCTAGTTTACCGTCGGCTTGCATAGACTCATGACTCCAGAGTTCGTGGTGAAGCCAGTATACGAGAAAGGCCGCGAAACCACGGATACCGTCAAGGTACGCAGTTCGTCTGAGTTTCGTGCATTTCGAACTCCGCTTTAGATAGAAGGGTTGTAGGACAGAAAGAAGTGGTAGGAAGGCCCTGCATAGGTGCACGCCATACGCGAGCACTGTCCTGACGCGAGATTGGGATTCCGGCTGGATGCAGGTGGTGTCCTCTCCTTTCTCAATGGCTGTGTCCGTCTCAAAAGACATTTTGAGACCCAGAGAGAGGAGCGAGATTATCCAGGTATGTTAAGAGATAGAACATGAGAGCGTTACAGAGCTGGCGACGTTCTGCTTGTCACTTGTTGTAGATCCGCTGATTGTCGGCCTGCAAAGATCCCACCCTGCCTTGTTGGTAGGATCAAGCGGTGTCACGTTGTCTTTAGACTACCCGGCCGTTTGACCAAATCAAAAGCCACAACGAAGAATTCCATTTGCGTCTGTGCAAGACTAACCTTCTGCGTGTATAGTGTGGCAATGATCCTAGGGTTCGCCCAATCGCACTGGTGGACGCGTGGTCACCGGAAGTAGAATGAGCCGCCATGTAACTTGACTGCGCCAGGCTCCAGACCAGGTGCCTCGGTCATGGTGCAAGCATTTATCTGATAGAGTTTCTCGATGGTATGGAAGCGTAAGAGGAATTCGACCGAGCCAATGATAGACTTCACACGAGTGTACCTGCATAGAGTAATTAGGATTTGGATTGGGCTTCGGCCCTTGAAAAGCGCAACACCTTGAAAAGCACTGGCACCTCGGCTCACTTTCCTCTGCTTCCCCGCACGCGGGCTCCGCAATCGATGGGGGCCGAGCCATCAAAATAATCGATTACGCATGTGAAGATTCTAGTGAAGCTTTGATTAAATCCTATAAGCTTTGCCTAGGTTGTTTGGCGCACAACCAACAATCCGCCATGCAGGAGTACCCCTGCGACTCACAATCGTTGGGATTACCCCACGTCGACAATAGAAATTATGCCGGAACGAGTCTGTCTCGTACCTGGGTCATGTCAAATTGAAGCGGTGATGGAACATGTTAATCTGTCCTTCGACGGAAATTCACCTGGATTTGGAGTCAGACTCCGGACTCGAGCATGATGTCTGCTCGTAATCTACATCAGCTATTATGCCATTCCTTCTCTGGAATCGTCCCCGACTGAACTGCCCACAGCGATCTTGGCCGGAACAGTGCACTCGCCCGGTGGTCTTGCGCTACTGCTACTGTGTGTTTCCAACTAGTCGCATCCAACAGACATGATCAAGGTTGATGAGGCGTAATTTCTATTCCCGAGGTAAGCACCGCGCACGAGTCAAACCTATATCGTCGACCATCTAGAAGATCGGCATGTGACGCCTAAAGAGCACTGACCAACCGAGTGGAATGATAAGCCTTAAGGTGCAATTCCCGCCGTTGCACACGACACACGCGACAAGATGGTCGACATAGCGAAAATTTCGGGGTCGGTCACGGTGCCTTCATTCGTGCTTCCGAGTCTGCCAAAACAGCTGCAACGAATAACGCCTGCGTGCATCACCCTACTTCTCTTGTTCGTCTTATTCTCCAGCCAGCTCGGCGATTTCGGATCGAAAGTGTTCGTCTCAAGGAGCACACCTTTTCCTCGAAAGATCTGGCAAACATGGAAGGTGGATCCTCTCGACTTTGAGGAGCGAGATCTTAACACAGCGCGTTCTTGGACGAGACAGAACCCAGGTTATCGATATGAGGTCCTGACAGACCAGAATGATCAGGCGTGGGTCGAGAACGCTTTCGGGCCCAATGGATACAATCGTCTCGACATCATCTACATGTATCGCGAGATCACCGCCAAAATCATCAAGGCCGACATCCTTCGCTATCTGGTCATGTACGTCGAAGGAGGCGTTTATGCCGATATCGATGTTGAAGATCTTCGACCAATTGAACACTTTGTTCCTGAGCGCTATCAAGAGGGCGACGTTGATATGGTCCTTGGAGTGGAAATTGACCAGCCGGAATTCCGCGATCATCCCATATTAGGACCCAAATCCCAATCTTTTTGCCAGTGGACCTTCATGTCGAAGCCTGGAATGCCGGTGATGCTGAAGCTTGTGGAAAATATCATGCGCTGGTTGAAGGAAGTCGCTGAGGAGCAGAAAGTTCCTCTTGGGGAGATCAAGCTTGACTTCGACCAAGTCATCTCAGGCACAGGCCCATCTGCATTCACACGTGCTATCTTGGACGAGATGTCGAAGCGCACCGGCAAGACAGTAACATGGGATACATTTCACAATATTAACGAATCAAAACTGGTCGGCGGGATCTTGGTACTAACCGTGGAGGCTTTCGCCGCTGGCCAAGGACATTCGGACTCCGGCAACCACGATACCAAGCACGCTATTGTGAGGCATCACTATCATGCTTCTAAGTGGCCTGATCACCATCCACGTTACAAGCATCCCATCTTTGGACAAGTGGAGGATTGCAACTGGAAGCCGGATTGCGTGAAAAAGTGGGATGAAGACACTGCCGCGTTCAAGGGCTTGAGTCCGGAGGAACAGACGAAGCAGATCGCTGTGTTTGAGGCCAACAAGGAGAAGGAGGAAACCAAAGCCTGATTTTGCGTGAATTAGCTAATGAATCATTGAATATAATTTTACACATACCTATTGCGTTATAGCACGTACTTCGATATACCTCCAGAGATACCAGCTCGAATGCACTACCTCCTCAGGGCGGAATCAGCTGTGAAATATACCTCCGGCCGAAGTTACAGACCGGCCAGATGGGATGGCGTTTTTCTCTCCTGTTTCAGAGAGGCGGAACCCCATCGCCGATCACTCAGTGGTGCAACTTCAGCCGTTGGAGTGTCTACACGTAGCAGACCACACGACATCTGCCCGACGATGAGACCAATTGCATTAGGGAGAACGATTGGGGTAGTCTGGGCTACACATCCCTAGCTGATTGAAAGGATTCACCATGTGGACGCCATTGTCGGATCAACCCGGCCACTTGTCAGTTTGTAGAATGTTGCCCGGACTCCTGCTGGCTGGTAACCCTATACCCTATCCCAAGCGTCCCACCAAAAAAAGCTTAGTGATCCCGACCATACTATACTGTAGGCCACATGAGCTCACTTGCTTAACAGATATCGTACATGATCGTTTAGCTTGCATAGCTCATCGCCTGGTCATACTTGCCAACTGCGTTCTTCGATTGCAACCTGTCGATGCTGGCGTCGCCGGCGATTGGGATGATTCTATCAGGAGGCGATGGCTGATCAGAGTTCCAGGCGACATGAGCACGCGAGTCGAGACGGAGTCTCATTGAGACAGCTAGACTTGTAACATCTGGCAACGGGTTTGTTCGAATGAGGTAACATATACTGTCCATCATACTGCAACTTGTAGCACTATGCGCATGGACCACTAGCATGTTCTTTAGAAGTAGTGACCAAGGGTTCTCTTCGTGTTACTGTGCGGATCGACTCCATCAGCATCATGAAAGCCATGGGAACAGGCCGCCGAATACGAATCACCCATGTCACCCATGATGCGGGCAAGGCTCGTTCGACCCACGAGGGATCAGTCACCTCTGGCCTTTTCGAGCCCAAGCCGACATTCAAAACCAAATTCCAACGACATTGCGCACGCTTCTGGTGGCTTCATCTCATCATCTTCGTGGTCGGATTTCTTGCGACTACTCTTCCGGTGTTCGACTACCCATGCCGTCTGTGTCAATCAAAAGCTGACAAAAACGATGTTTTAGTATCTTCGCCGTTTATCCCTTCATTGCTCAACACACTGTCAACGACGCGAAAGTCACGATCAACTCTTTACACCTCTCGAATCCAGCGCCTGATGGTTTTGAAATCGCGATCAATACCACCTTTTCCTCCAATCCTATGTACAAGGCAAATCTTGATGCATTCAACGCATCCTTGTACCTGCCAGATAGCGACATACCCTTCATCTCGGTCACGATTCCAGCCTCCACATCAGGCGCTTCCACAGAACTAATAATAAACCAACGGGTTGTTCTGGAGCATCCGGAAGAGATTACAAGGTACAGCATCGTCACCTTCAGCAACGAGACATTCAAGTATCACTTGAAAGGAAAAGGCCACTTGAAGCTCGGACCCCTTCCCAAGATCAGCGTCAAATACAACAAGGAAACCGAGCAAACAGGTAAAGCGGCCCCGAGCTCGCAATTCCAGGCCGGCCCCTTGTACTAACCATGAGCAGGCTTGAATGGTCTACTGGGGTTCAAAGTGGCCAAACTCCACCCTCTACTCTTCAAAGACGATGTCTTTCACGCCAACACGAAAGGCAAAATCATGCTTCCCAACCCTTCGGTGATAACCATCGATTCCGGGAACGTAACGGCAACCATGAGGGTCGCCGGCGTGCCCATCTCCAACATCACAATGCCGAACTTGTCTCTCCGACCAGGCAATAACACCTACACCTTTTACGCGACAACGCACATCGCACAGGTTGTGGCAATCCTCCAGAAAGGAAGGTCCACCTGCGGCAAATTGCCTGTCGACATCACACCAGACACAAGTTCCTTCAATGGCCAGGAGATCGAGTATATCAGTAAAGCTCTACAGGCTTCTCCGATGAAGATTGACCTTGACGTTGGGCCAGTCTTGAAGTCGCTCAAACTCGGTTTCCTTCTTGACCCGTCGTGTAACGACAAGGGAGATGATGATATTGATGGAGATGATGATGGAGATGATGATGGAGCTTAATTTGCGTGGAGTCGCTTGCTATTGGCGGCAGCATTTGGGAGATTCCAAAATAATTGTTTTTCACTCTCATTCTGAGCTGGGCTCTGAGATTGAAAATATAGTGGATTTGTAAATAATGTAATACTTGTCCGAGCAGAAGCACAATACACAGAGCGCCAGCTCGAAACTACCTCCAAGTCAGGCATCAGCATTTCCACGATCTTTTTGTGCCCATTCTTACGTCCCAACGCCATTGATGCGATGATGATAGCATCATAGCAGCTTACAGTCTCCTCACACAGAGAAACAATTGCACAACTCTTATGTCACCTTGCAAGGCCGCCCAGGTTGGGGCCTTAAGGTGCAATGAAGCAATGGAAAGGGGCGCTCTACTGTTGTGGTTGAAACGATTGATGTTAATTTTCTTTTTTCCGACTATGCCCCTGCGGCCTTCTTCGTCGCATCGGCGTTTTCGCACATGGCTCGCAGTTTTCCTCCGAACTGACAGTCGTCGCACGGACCGAAGGTTTAGGAGGCAGCACCAACGTTTCGCAACACAATCGCCGTTGTCAACAGTTTGGTCATCCTGTCCTGTGTTTCAGCCTTTGGAGAACGGGTGAACTTTGTGTCGATCAACGAGTTCGAAGTGTCCCTGGCACTGTGCCCAAAAATAAAGCCGTAGACCCTCGATGATCTCCGTGATTTACATCGATACCCATCTGCGGTAAGGGTAACGCGACAATTTTTTTTCCCCTGGCTATGATGGCACATGATTTCGAGAAGCGGTGCAAATCCGCTCTCATCTGAATAAGTGGCACCGATAACAACATTGTCGAAGCAGCTTCCATGCCCATTTCTTAGACACAAGTTGACAAGGTGTTCTTACAAGTGAGGCTTCTCAGTCTATGTACACTCATAAGCCAAAGATTTGGTCGTCGGTGACATGTTGTAGCTGATGTACTTAAGCATTATGTCAAAAGATCAGTATTATCATCATTGGCAAAAGCAAATCCTGATATATAAGTCTCGAATGGTATTTTATGTCTGACGTTGCGTACAACAAGAAAGCAGCGAAGAAACGCAGTGTACATTTTACATGGTTTACACTGCGTCGCAATTTTCAACCGAGCAAGTCGCGGGACAGGTTAAAACAGCACGTTACTTTGCGTTCGCAACTTGGAATCAGTGATCAGCCGATCGCTAGCTCACATGTAGGAATGCAAAATACCATGATTGGACATGGCAATCGCGAGCTTCCCATTCAGACTCTTGGTTGCGATATTTTGCTATGGTACGCAGAATTGCGTGCTCGGAAGCTCTTCCCACGATGACATGATATAAGATTGCTTCAATGTGGAGATCAGTCGACCGACAGCCCCATCGTTTCGCTGATCTCATTTCATCGTCAACATCAGGGGTTTGAAATCCGGGACAGTACCAACCCTTTATACCTTCTTGGGTTCTGGCAACAGCTACAAAATCCGCCTGCTGCGGGCCTTTCTTAACATTGACATCAAGCATGAAGAGCTAGACTTCCTTGTAGGTTGTCCTTGACAACCGTTGTTAACATGGAGCTCATGATCGGGGTGTCCAGGCCGATCAACAGCACTCGCCAATCGAGACGAACGAATGGCTGGTATTGGGCCGTCCCACCATCACCAACATCAGCGTGTCCATGTACATTGCTTTGGCGCCGATGGGCGACATCTCGCTAGAACCGCATAAAGCTGTCAGAGCGTGGATTGAGAGGATCAAGAAGCTGAAGAGTTTCTTTGCTATTGAGGGTTTGGATGATCCGTTGATTAGGAGGGGGAGGTGAATAGCGAGACGGAGGTAAACGGTCCGTCATGTTTGCCTGAATTTATGGTTGTCGTTGGGGATGCACAGGCTACAGCCGCTATGTCTAAGGATAAGAATCATTGAACACATTTCTCTTAAGCAACAAGAGCGAATTCTCCGATCCTGAACTCTAACTTCGACAGAACAACGGAGAAATGTTTGCAAGCGTCTGTCTATGCACAATCGCCACCCGAATCCCGGACCCAAATTCGACATGACCGAGATTCTGGACTTCAAAAAGCTACTACCCTGCCTCTTTCCTATCCTCCTCCCAAACAGAACCTCTCATTTCCACCCACTTAGACCAGCCCAAGGGTCGCCCGCAGGTGGCTGAGCCCCATTACTTCGTCTCGGATCGTTGGCATACCCGCCAGGACCACTGGGATAGTTTGTTGTCTGCATCGCGATGTAGTCTTGCGGTGGCGGGCCGGGAGGTGGAGGCGGGGGATGCCAACCTGGTGGGAGTTGCTGTTGCTGTTGTTGCTGATGCTGGCCGTATGCATGCTGGGTGGTAGTTGGCTGGCCGTAGTTCTGTTGTCCTGGCGGAGGCGAGAAGTACTGCTGGTGCGCGGGTGGAGAGACAGGACCGTAGGAGGAGGGGTTGTACGCTGAGTCTCGGGGAGTCTGGGTCTGCGGTGGGTACGAGTCTTGGCGGTAGCCTGTGGTCGAGCTGGGTGGCTGGTAGCCCTGCGTACCGTATGGCGAGCGGAGGCCATTCTGGTATTGGGGTGTTGCTGGTGGGCTAGTAGTCGGGTTGTACATGGGCTGCTGATGTTGTGTGTTATAAGATGTCTGAGATTGAAGAGGTGGCGGACGATGGCCTGCAGGAGATTGATGACTGGGCGAGTTCGAGTGCGGTCCGGATGACGGATTGACGCTCATGCGCTCCATCAATTCCTTGAGGCGGGTCTGTTCGCGATCTGCGCCGCTGCCTTTGGCTGCCTCGATGGCGTTGAGCAGCTGGCTGCCTTCGCTGCGGCGATTTTCAACAAATGACTGCACGTTCTTCTCCAAGCTTTCAACAGTATCTTTCATCTCGGAGTAGAACTGGCGTGCTCGCTCGAGACCTGCAATGAGATCGACGTATGCTTGGTAGACTTTCCGGTAACGGCTGAGAACTGTGTTGCGCTGGCGGGAAAAGGTCTCGTATTTGTTCTGTTCCGAGCGGACACGTTTGTCTTGTAGAAGATCACCGTATGTGCGTGTGAGATCCTTCATGATCGAAGACTGCTTGTGGATTGCTTGCAGAATGCGGTTCTGGTGAGGTCGGAACTTCTCGAGTTCCGACTTGAAGAGCTGGTTTTCTTGACTGGTCGTGGCTTTCTTGTTCAAGATGAGGACATTGCTGATGTCGTCGGAGTGGATCTGGATACGTTAGCGATGTTCAAAATTAAGTCAAAGGGCTTCTCACCTTCTCCTTCAGGTCTTTCAACACTTGCTGCCTCTCCCTCTTCACGAGTTGCAGCTTCCTCAGCAGTTCTTCAATTCTCTCGATCTGGCCAGAAACAGTCTGTCTTGAATCGTCCTCGAAGTCGTCATCCAGTAGGTTGCCTTCAGCAACGCCACCAGAAGGACTCATTGCATCCTTCTTACCAGCACCGGCTTTAATCATGGCCCTCTGATAAAGCACATCTGCCTCATCAGTCTCACCGGCAGACCTCATCTCGTCGAAGTCTGAAGCGTGTTGCCTGAACGTGCTATATAGCTGGGCGTCACTCGTGCTGGCTTCCTCCACTGCAGAGCGGTATGAGCGAGCATCTGTGCGAAGAGTCGACGTAAGACGGCTCGAAGGTTGCTGTGTCCATTCGCCACCATACTTGCTGCGCATCTTCTCGCAGACGGATTCTTCCATATCGAGCTGCTTCAAAGAGTTCTCCAGCGTGGAAAGAATTCCTTGCTTGTCTTCACGCAATCGCTCGAAAGTTGGGTCGAATGAGCTGTGGCCAGCGAGTTCGGAGCACCATCTCCGGAATTCTTCGTCCACGCCCATGCTTTCCTGGTCAGACCCGCCTTTCAGGATGTTGAGGCTGCCAGGCAACTTGAGATAGTCCAAGGAAGCTGCCAGTTCATCGTCTGCGCCCTCAACTCGCTCAGTCTCAGCACGCACCAGCTTTGCCTTTTCTTCGTCGTACAAACTTGCACTCTCGGTAACACTCATTGGCACGATTCGTTGGAAGATGTCCGGACCGATAATTTTCTGGATGTCCTGGCCCTGGTAAAGTTCGCTGACTGGGATGGCTTTGGCTGCGGGCAGCTTCGGGATACTTGGAAGGTTGGCCTCGACGGGGATTGGCTGGTGGTAGATCATGTCGTTGTCTCTGTTGTATTCAGCGATCCGCTCCTGGATTGTTGCCATGTGCTTTTTCACGGCGTCGGCAAGTACGGTGCCTGTCTCCGAGCTTAGATTGCTACTCGATGGTACACTGCTCGGGAAACCATTTGCAAGCCTGCTTGCTTCTTTGCTGGCATTAAGACCAGCCTGGAGTCTGCAGATCGCCTGCCCGTAGTTATTGGCCTCGTAGTCTGCAACGGCTTGGTAATACTGGGCCAGACTAGCCATGTGATGCTGCTTGATTTGTACGGTGAGAAGCCACACTCTTTCGAACACGGCTCGTGAGACGTTGTCCTGAGTACCTTCTACCGCCTGCGCATAGATGAAAGCCGCCTGAGATGCCAGTTTGGCGAGAAGACCTGGTTTCTTCCCATCCGCAATCTGCTTCTCAATGAAAACTTCCTGTCCTTGCGCCAACATAATCCTGATCAATGTCTGGACAGTCTCGCGACTCAGGTCTGTGCTCGGCGCATGCAAAAAGTTCTCATTGATGTATGTGAACATGCCAGCCGATGCCTGGAAAGAGTGGTATGCAGTCTTGAGCCCGACATCCTCGTGTCTATTCTGGTGGGCAGCGTGGCAAGACAGCACAGCCGAGATGTTGAAGATGATGCTAGCCTTCTCGTATGCCAAGCTGTACTGGCTTGTGGGCTTCTGCGTGAAAGCATCGAGCCATGTAAAGCTGATCTTGATATGATTTTCGTCCACCGGGAATCGCAAGTCCAGTAGCTCCAGCTGTCCATAGTATCGGTATAACAAGTCCCGCCCAGCCGCGCTGTCCTTCCCTGCTCCTCGCATGTCCTGGCGCAAGCGGTTGAGCTGTACGCATTCTTCCGTGTATCTTTCTGGGTCGTCGCCGTAGCTTGTTCGAATGTGGTGCTTGAGCGGGGCTATCCAGTCGATCTCGTTGGTCTGCTTAAGCGGACTTGAGATCATGGGGATCTGCATGTCGGCGGCCGAGAGCTGTCGGGACAGCGTAGGGCGTACGGGCAGCATGAGCGCGAAGAGAAGCACGATAGAAGCTTGGGAGAGGTTCGTGTGACGGCAGTGAAGGGATGCAGGCTGCTTATTGCCAAGCCATGTCCAGGCAGTTGAATACGGTACGGCGGAGGGAGAGCTGAGCTGGAGGCGAGAGAGAGGCGAGAGATGGTCAGGTCGGGGAGACTGGGTGTATGCAATGCTTGAATGCCTGTTCTTCCGAGACAGATCGCAGAAAGACAAGACGAGGTCGGTGGGGTGGACGAGAGTGACAGATGTGTTGCTGGTCCAGAACACGAAGCCAGTACGTCGGCGGCTCCAGCACTTGAGATGACGCTCTTGGTGGGGCTGCGGCCCCAACTTCAATCTGCCAGGATCGCAGGGAACAATTTGTAACTTACATCTAACCGCTGGCCTCGTCCTTCCACCAACTACCACGACATGCCATCGCGAGAAGTATACACGTCAATCGGGCGCTTCGCTGTCCATTGAGCCGAGGCGTCGCAGCCCAAGGTCGCCTTCATGCGGCCAATCGAGCGGCCGTGGCCATGCATCAGCCCATCAAATTAAGCGCCGCCGGAGGTATATCAGCCACTGTACGACATCGGTAAGCCTGACGAGTGCCTGGTCTATTCGCAGTACCGGCCGGAAAGCGATGATTGCAGCGGTCTTCGGCCGACTCTTCCCAATCATAAATGTGCACACTTGGCTCACGGTATCCGACTTCGGAAACGTAATGTACAAATAACACCGCACCGTTGCGAAATGTGCTGCTCAAGTCAACACGCGCAGGAACTCGGCCCTCTGTACGGTAGTTGCTGGTTGTGGCTGCAGATGCCTCTGCGTCTGCCTCGGACACTGCCTGCTGGCTACTCAGCCACGATGGAGGCGTCCTTATCACCAAGCCGCTGCCCTCACTCAGCTTTAGCCTGATCCATTGTAAGCTGTCTCCGGCCTTCCAAATCCCGTATTCCACACATATAGGAGGTTCTCATCTGGGCGACAAGTACTCTAGCTGGTGCGGACATTCGCAAAGATCTACGACAGATTATAACTACGATACCCAGACATGTTGACTCGCCAACAGGAGATATCGCCACCTGCGACAGGCACATACGAGTGGGTCTTTACTGGGGAGCCTCCTTACCAGGATGATCCGGACATCGACGAGGATTCCTTGTCAGCAGACTTGGAACGTCGCAAAAGGCTCCTGCGTTGGTTCTCGACTGAAGAGTCCCTATTCTGGATCAATGGCAAGCCCGGATCAGGCAAGTCGAGCCTGATGTCGTTTGTTGCCAACGACGAGCGTACTTTGTAGGCTCTGGAATCATGGGCTGGTCAGCGATCTAGTCATCCTTTGGGCAGCGCTTGTGTGCAAGTCTTTGCTCAGGGGCTACACAACATACGGCGATGACGCGATGCTTCTAAAGCGGCTAGATGAGACTCCAACAGGACTGAGAGATCTCTTCCGTCACATGTTCTCGAAAATCGACGAGATCCATCGCGAGAATCTGAAGGTCTATTGCTATCTTTTGAAATGGCGCTCGGCAAGACCTTTTGGGACGTTTCTCACCTCATTGAGTCTCATTACGGCTATATTGCACAACAATGACATTGGCAGCCCGAATCACTTCATCGAATTCTGTGCCAATTGTGAGCAGCAGATCATGGGACAAAGCCGGGGCCTCATCGAGGTTGGCGACACCGAGCTCTTTGAGGGTGATGATGGAGCACTGTGGTCTATTCGACAGGTCGCGATCAATGGCACTAACCAGCTCCAACGTCAAGCATGGAGTGATTAGCTGTACGCATGGTCTAATTGCAGCATCCGATGGGTGCATAGGTCGGCTCACGACTGTATTTTTGGCGAGCTTGGGGAGATAATCGCGCCATGGATTACGTTGACAGACGAATTAGCGCTGAGAAAGAAGACTGCTGACTGCCTCATGTGGCTTGCCGGATACTCGCCTACGTTTTATACCCGGGGCAGCGGAGGCGGTGGTTTCTTCCAAACAACAGTGGGCGGCTTGGTACGTGACATTCTCTCGCTCACGACTTACGATGACGGATATCGAATCGTTGGCAGATTGCATGATCTGATCAAACTGGCATTTCCGGGTCGCGATCGTCGTAGTTCGAGGAAGTTGTCCCAAGACTATGGATCTCAGGAATATGGGATATCAACCGAGTTGCAATCGCTCTTTCCACTCTGGCGAGCCGTTCTGGAGAGCAAACGTTCTGGCTACATAGAACTATTGCTAGATAAGTGTCACGCAGCTGTAATATGTAGTGTTTCGCTTGGCAGCCGGGTCCAAAGAGCCATTCACCAGGATGATATAAGCCGCTTGTTGGATTGCATCTCACGCAACTTCCAGCTCTGAGCCGATGAGAATACGATCTCGAACAGTTTGGTCTCGAACAGTTTTCTACGCAACAGGCACTTCGGCTTTCGAGAGCGTAGCAGAAACATTTCGGACACTATTGCTCAACGGATATCCCTCTCCTGGCTAGGAACTGGGGATCGCCATGAATCTGACATGATGCACGGTCTTGCTTTACTCCTGAGACCCAGAGCTCCATCACTAGATCAATTTTGGCCGCAGATACTAGCATTGCTAGAAATGCGAGACGTCTGGCGGGGTCCACAAGCCGTCGATGAACGTCAGAACCTCTTGCCTCTAGAAATCCTGCTGCCAAACAAGTCATTCCTTCATTGGTGGAGAATGAGCCGTTTGCAAGAGTTCTCGCTGCTAGCCGAGTTTCATTCAACTTGTCGCCCCGTACTAATGCACCATGCACACCGAAGCCATCGAATACACATTACAGAAACGCTGCAACATCAACTCACGTTCCAGCCCATAGTAGTAGCAATTTACGATCTGAGCTCCACTACCACAGCAACTCTGCTGTCTCAAAGCACGAAGTTTACCCCCTACGGCGACCCTTTCCCGTGGTTTGTTATCACACACTCTCTCAGCATGAATTGGTTGGGAACGGCAGCGGAATTCTGCAATTGTCTTGATGTCATTCTTGACGACATATGGGCAGATCGCGACCATCAACTAGATGCTTGGCAGCAGCTTTACGCCTTGGCTTGTGTGAAGCTCTGTTTCAGACGTATGTGGAAGATCGGCAATGAGGCCGAGGTAGCAAGATGGATGGGGGAGAACTACGATTCTGAAAGTGATTCCATGTCTGAGAGCAGCTCTGACGAACGATCCGAAAGCGGGCAGGAGTCACTACACCAAGACACTTCTGCCATTCCTCGGAATTATCAAGCGGCTTCCGACTGATAGAGCCGGGCTGTGCGATTCTGTATGGAGATGCATTTATGGAACACGAGCTGTTGCCAAAAAAAAAACCCATGTCGAATCGTGCTTCCAATGCTGTACCACTTACCTTGCGGGATAGCGAGTGCCTTTCCAGAACAGTATTCAGTTTGCTACTTGTTTCTGCTACTCACTGCATCTACTGTTCACAGGCTTATCCGTTGGTACGTTTAGTAGAGATGAAGGCATAATGCCACCAAGCAGACGACCCTGTCCCTAGAAGTGCGATCCGCCTCGTGTAGAGCCAAGTCATCTTCGTCAGGCGTCGTATTAATACAAAAGCCTTCCGAGACCTTTTAAATACCCACAAGAGGGCGATGTCTGATTTTCGGTCCAAACATATGGAGCACACGATGGCGATTTATTTGATTCGTTTCCCAGATTGGTTAGATCCTGGGCTTGCATGAAAACATGAGCCTATTGGCTCACGAGATCACAGCCGCATGCGCCTCAATCACTGCCACCACAGCGTCCCCGGGCTTAGAGCGTCATCCTTCTCTTGCACTCACACAGGTCCCATCCGTGGTGGTGACACTGACCGACGACACCCATCGCGGACGCCATGGCATCACCTGGGGAACCCGGTTCGACATTTTCCGGGTTCACAACGGAAGGCAACGCAAGGATACACGCCGGACATGTTTATAATAGTACGAAGACCGCGAATAGTGAAACCTCTACTGACGCAAATGAAGACCACACCATTATCAGTCGGCACTGATTACTTGCCGCTTAGTGAAAACTATAGCCCTTTACACACGCTCCTTAGAGCCAATGCTGATATTGATGTTTGCGATGACGAGGGCCTCACCCATCTTCATAAAATATTATGAAAGGACCAAATCAACGCAGTTGCACTTGAGGAGTTCGTAAAGGCAGGTGCGAACCCTCGTCTCATGACGAATGATGCCACAAGCGTCCTGAAGGTATGCATGACCATACCGGCACCCGGGCCAACACTCATGGCAATTGGAGGAGGCCTAAACCACAGTACTACTTTCATGGAAATAATGTGCGTTCGTTTGAACCATGTACGAGAGGCATACGAGAACTTGAATGATCGGGAGCACATGCTTGTTTATCTATCGGCGCAAGCTGGGTACGAAGACCTGGCGTTCCTTGTCCGTCTTTGATGCGATGTCCAGGTCATTGACTCAGACGTATCTACGGCGCTGCACTCTGCTGTCGAAGACGATGACTTGGATGCTATCGAAGCGCTTGTGAGAGCTGGAGTATCACTGGATGCATGTGCACGAGGCGAGGCTACAGTGTCATTGACAGCAGAGAGTACGGGCCACGATGAAGCTGACGAAGTACAAACGTCGTCCAGAGACGATGGTGGCTCTCGCACACAAGGATCAAGAGCAAGCATGTCGAGTGCCTCTCCAACAGATTCGCCACGAAACGTGCCCCCAGCGGCATCAGCAAACCTTACGATATCCTGCGAGCCACAGTAAGATGCTTTGATAGGAAATGATGCAACGGTCATTCCGGGGACGTCGAGCACGAACGAATTCAGAGTTCCAGATTCTGCAAATTCATTCATCGCAGAGTCTCTTTTCGCCGAAGCTCTCGTTGCAGAGTTAATGATTGCAGAGTCGCTAGCCGCACAGTCACTCTACGCAGAGTCTCTGACAACACGTTTGTCCACGGGATCTGATCCTTACCAGTAATCGCAACGCCCTCGCAATAGGCAATCGCTGCGAACGACTTCGTCGGTATCACGCGCAGGAATGGCAAGTCGTCGGATCGCGAGGCCAGGCCATCGCCGACGCGAGGGTGGACAAGGCCGGCTCGAAGAGATAGACAGAAGAGGTTTTTTTGGCGGTGCATGAGCGTGAGAGACATCTTGGAAGACTCCCAATAATCTAGCCAGCATCCAGTTTGCACAAGCCGCCCTTCGTGATAAATCCCGAAACGCCAATCGTCTCACATAGTCCACTAGGACTACACAGGGGACCCAACAAGCCGCCCAAGCAACCTCTCCAAGGCTCTCGCACCTTGCCCATCAAGCATAGCCCAATGCCCACAAGCCCACATCTTCGTCACACTGCTCCGCCCAACACTATGGACCTCCAAACCTTGCTCGCCTCCAACGTCCGCTTTCCGCATACCCTTCTCGGCATCCACCATGAACCCTTCGCATCCATCCAACACAATGCGCGGATCAAGCGCTACGTCCTGCATGCCGAACATGATGTGAACCGGGTAGCTGAACTGGCCTTTTCGCTTACTTTCGGGATTGGTCTTCCAGATTGGAGGTTGGTAGCCGGGATAATCCGGACGCCATTTGCCGGTCGCGAGGCCTTCGCAGTAGATGCGTACGCGTTCGTCCCAGTCTCCTTGGGGGTTGCAGGACGCTCGGCGTTGGACAGTAGGGCCGTAGTGGGCTCCCGATCCGGATAGAGAGGTTTTGCAGTCGGCTGGGCTTGGGCCATATGAGGCGGCGAGGGAGTTGTCGAACATTGACTGCGTTGCGTTGGGATTGCTGGAGCGTGTTAGGTTCGGGTGACCAAGTCGGCGAGTTGAACTGGGGGCTATCACTGACTTTCGGAATGCAAATTCATGGCAGAGCTTGATCAAGGCATTGGAAAGCCAGGGCATCCATCTCGCAAGAGGGAGACGGAGGTTGAACATAAAGATCTGCATACGGAGTGGTCAATCAGTGAGCGTTGATTTGCCAAGAGCACTAAGCTTACGTAGTTCGACTTGAATAGTTGAGAATAGATCGGTTGCGCATGTTTAAATGCTTCTTTGAGCTTGCCGGCGTAGATCGCATCGCGGCTCTGGCTTAGAATGCTTGCCACTTGGTCACTGGCGGCGTGCGGCTGACTGTCTGTAAGCATGCATTTTGATCAATGAGCAACGATGGCCATACATAGCTGGTATTGAGAACAACAAATTCGTCGACTAGGCCAGACGTCTCACCTGCAAGACGGAAAGCAATGGCTCCACCCCTACAATTGCGAGCATGTTAGCATCGATACGACTGCAAGAAAGAGACAAGCAATGTGATCACCAATCATGAGAAACAAGCACCGCTCTCTTCGGCGGGCCAGATATCGAAGAGGCTCCTAGATAGCGTCGTTTAAGCTGAACGATAGCTTGGGCAACATCATTGAGGATCTCATCGGGACCGTAGAACGAATGATTATCGCTTCCGCCGCAGCCGGGCAAGTCAAGCGCGACCAAATGAGCTTTCGAAGAGAGGCCTGAGCGGAGTTGTTCCTCCCACAACCAGCATGTATCCGGGAAGCCATGCAAGTATATGATTAAAGTGTTAGTGTCTTTGGGCGTCTTCTCATTGGCCAAGTAATGCATTTGCAACCCAGTTTCGAGAGTGAGGAAGTTGTGGGATAGTTCTTCGTCGTTGGTAGAGAGAGACCATAGCTTTGTGCATGCTATGGAAGGTCAGATCAGTTGTTACGACTACTTACTCTGACAATTGATGTATTGTACCTTCTTGTAGCTCTTGCCTTTGCCTCTCGGATGATCTTCTCCAAGTAGCTGGTCTCGAGAGACAATAGAGAATAGCTAGGCCGAGTGCAAAAAAGCCATAGGCTGCCGCCACAGCCTTCGCAGCCCATGCTACTAGCACATTCACCATGACTTCACGCAAAGCAAGAAAATAGTATTGGCTGGAAAGTCTAAGGTCGTCCACGTATCATTCACATTCACTCAAGCTCCCTCAATCGCGCAGTAATTGCATTTGGTTTCGCGCCTCGGCCCAGCCCTCCGCCCGGACCCTGGGAGAAATTAATGTGACATCATCATCGTGGAAATCTACCACGCGCAAGCAGCAGCTCGTGTGCGCGCGTGAGCGAGCCAGCGCTATCTGCCGCGGCTTGTTTGAATGTGATCGACACTCCGGACCTGCTTGCACTCTCCGACCTCGACACTGAACGAATAATGCTGCCTATGCCAATACTTGCTTGAACAAGTCCGCAAGATCACACCGTTGCAACACACGACATAACGAGAGGGCTAGCGATCTCGCCACACCACAATGCCTCCAGCGAAGAAGGTCGTGCCACCGGAGGACTCACGTTCCGACGCTTCGACTGTACGAGAGAGACAGATTGCTGCGGCAGCGCATGCGAGGAAGAGCAAGCAGAATGCTGCTGCGGCAGCAGCAGCAGCAGCGGCGAAGGACAATGGCAGTCTGGCGTTGAAAGAGTTGGCGGCGGTTTCTGCTGAAACTGGGGGGAGGGAAGGACCTGGTGTAAGTTGGATCATCCTCAAGGCGCATTGCGCGCATGCGTGATTTGTGAAATGGAGAACTGACAAATGTGCAGATGGCATGGAACACGAGTCCTTTGTCGTTGCTCAACACATACCGGGTGTCGCATCACCTGTCGACGCCGGCTGCTTTCACATCGCCGCTCAACCAGGCGCTGTTGGTCAACCCTGGGATCGGGAGGCAGTCGCCTACAATGGCTAGGCGGAAAGACAAGAGGCGTGTGAGCAGAGATCAGCTGGCGACAAATGTGCGCAAGCACTTCAATGGCGCTGCTGTGAATGAGATTGACGTTGTGGTCGAGCTGGTGTACAAGAGTCGGAATAAAGGTATGGCCAGCATGGATGCAATTATACCAGTATGCAACACTAACATCTTGTAGACAAGGCATTCCGCATGCGCTCAGCACCCGGCATCACCAAGAAGTCATGACGAACTACTTCTTCTATCTTCCGGCACGAAACAACGCGAAACAACACTCCTTGACTTACAGCTTCTTACATCACACCACACATCACGCATCACACACTACAACACCCTGCACATTTACCTGCACATGACATGGACGATTATTCAGCCTTTGCCGCATACCAACACAGTATAGCAATTGCACATACCGACGACATTGGGGGAGACAATAACCATTAGCTTTGGATCTGGGCATTAGGCTGGGAGGACTTTATGACGCCTTTGGAACCTGGCCGGCGTTTTTTCTTGGACAGCACAGATGAACTTAGACGTGCTCCTTCTTTTTGTTTTGTTTTTTTTTCCTCTCCTTTGTAGATACCCTTTGGATATTATGCTTTTCTCTCCTCTCGAGTGCTCTAAGTGTCATGTGATATAGAAAATTGGTTGAAGTTTTCTTGTCGAGGGTTTGTAGTATTCGCTGTTCATCCGTGCATGGCGAGTAAGTGCTCCGTTCGTAATCTCGCCGGCACAACCTCTTTCGCTCGCATGTGGCAAGAAGAGCTGATTCCGTGGGCAACAGTAGCAGGACCGGTGCTCCAATGCTCCAAGCAAGAAGAGAAAGCTTCCCAGCAGGCATTGAATGTATAACATAAATATCATAAATATATATATATATATATATACTGGTATCATATATATACTGGTACAGTACACGAGACGAAAAGTAGTACAGAAGCACGCCCTGCCCTATCAATCAGAAGTCGCTCATTCGCTCTAGAAGGTTCGAAAAGTGGAGCGATGTCGTCGCCGGCCGTCGGCCCCGGCAGTAGAGAGCAGTCAAGCAAGTCTCTCCCGCGGCAGCCCCAAAATGTTTCCCCGAACATAGAAGACCAGACGACGACCCGAGTAGACACATCACCAACCAACCAACCAACCAACCCCATTCAACCACACTCCTTATTTCCCATTCATCTGTATTTTATATACATCACTACGCGACTAACGCACAACAATGAGCTTAGTCTCGCCCGCCCTGCTGCCTCGAGCAGCAGCGGCGCAACCTCTTCGATTCCTCGCCGCCAGCCGTTCAGCCAACAACTCACAGCGATACCACGACCGTAACCCGGAACACCGCAATTTCACAACTCAATCGCGCATTCGCCCTTCACAATCTCAGTCCTCACCATCATGTCGCTCGCGCTCCAACCCCGAACGCTCGCAGACCCAGCGCCGCACTTTCCACGCTTCCGCGCCAGCGCTCGCCATGAAAGACCCTTACCAGGCCCTCGGTGTAGGCAAATCCGCGACTGCCGGGGAGATCAAGAAAGCGTACTACGGCCTCGCGAAGAAGTACCACCCGGACACCAACCCCGACCCAAGTGCGAAGGAGAAGTTCGGCGAAGCGCAGGCCGCCTACGAACTCTTGACAGACGCCAACAAGAAAGCGCAGTACGACCAGTTTGGATCCGCGGCGTTTGATCAGGGCGGCGGAGGTGGGCCTGGAGCTGGATTCGGAGGAGGAAATCCATTTGGTGGTGGAAGTCCGTTCGGTGGTGGATTTGGAGGTGCGAGGGGTGGTGGTTTCGGCGCGGATTTCAACTTTGAGGATCTGTTCAATGCGTTTGGTGGAGGTGGAGGTGCGAGGAGGGGAAGGCCGGGTGGAAACCCGTTCCAGGAGGAGGTTATGGTTGGAGAGAACATTGAGGTGCAGACGAACATTTCGTTCATGGATGCGGCCAAGGGTGTACAAAAGGACATCACTATCACACCGCTGGTGCAGTGTAAGACTTGCACGGGCAGTGGTCTGAAGAAGGGCCAGAGCAAGAGCAAGTGTAAGGTCTGCGACGGCACAGGCGCGCGCGTACACAATGTGCAAGGCTTCCAGATGGCGAGCACTTGTGGAGCTTGTGGTGGTGCAGGCACTGCTACGCCCAAGGGCAGCGAGTGCGGTACTTGCAACGGTAACGGCGCAACCAGAGACCGCCGCACAGTCACAGTCGACATTCCCGGCGGCGTGGAGGACGGCATGCGTCTGCGCGTGATGGGCGAGGGCGATTACCCTCCTACTGGCCAATCGACGAACCCGGGCGCGAGCACACAGAAGGGAGACCTCTACGTCTTCATCCGTGTGGCGCCCGACAACAAGTTCTCGCGCAACGGCTCCGACGTTCTCTACACAGCTTCCATCCCGCTCACAACCGCAATTCTGGGCGGTGAAATCCCCATCCCAACCCTCGACGGCGACTTCCGCGTCAAGGTCGCCACAGGCACCGGCACAGGCGACAAGATCACCCTCTCCGGCATGGGCATGAAGAAGCTCAACAATCGCCGCGGCGGCAAGGGCGACCTGCGCGTCGAATTCAAAGTACAGATGCCCAAGTACCTGAGCGTCAACCAGCGCACAATCATCGAGATGCTGGCAGACGAAATGGGTGACAAGAACGCCAAGCGCGTGATGAACCTGGGCCAGTACAACAAGGAGTCAAAACCCGATGTTGACGCCGGCAAGATTACCGATCACCAGGATGAGGGATTCTTGAAGAATATGTGGCATAACATCTCTGGACAGCACAAGGCACAGGAGAGCGAGAAGAAGTCTGACAGCAAGGCAGATGGCGAGAAGGAGGAGCCGAAGAAGTGAGGATCTCAAGCCAAATAATGACGGCGGCAAAAGCGTGAGAAGAGGTTGCAGCGACGAAAGCGTGTACGTGTACGATGAGACGAAAAGTGTAGCGAGTAAGAGAGAGGAAAGAAGGAGGCATTGCTTGCGAGCACTGCAGGATATTTTGCATTTTCACCTTGGCGTTTCGATGATGTTGTTGTTGTTGTTGTACATAGAACGCTGCGCCTGCGCATAGCAGCGGCATACATGGGAGGAGGTTTGGCCTGTTTTGTATAGTAGAATTTGGCGGACTTTTCCACTTCTTCTCATTGTTGTTGATCGATAGAACTCTGGTGAGAAATGAAGATAATCTCGACTCAGCCGGCAAGGTTACAACGTCGGAGCCACTGCTGTTTGAGTTCATCCACAGTCTTCGCAGTGGTGCCTGGCCTGAGTGAAGCGTCGCTATTCCGCCAGGCTATCTCGCATGCTCGAGGCCCGAAGACACCAAAGGCTCCGGCACCGGGAATGCCGGCACCGACTTCGCGTTCTATGTCCACCTTGCACCATATTTTCGTCTATGGGAAGTTCATAAAATCACACGAGCAGAAGCGAGCTACGCGTAGCATCGAGCAAAGTGACACATATTCTTACCAGATCGTTGAACTGATCAATCATCATGTTGTCCAATGTTGTGACGGCTTGTGTGCGACGTCTCGTACCAGCTTGCAGGGGGCGGTAGTGGCTTGGGTGATGGGCAGCTTTACGCGGTGTAACATAGCTATATCGGACATGAGAGTCCTTCCATAAAGGAATGCGATCATACGATCACGTACAAAGGTCTCGTGCCTGCCAAGTGCTGCACATTTCGAATGTCATTTCGTCGTGCTGCAACACAGTCACGGTGCAGTTATTCGACGGATGGGACGCAAGCATTCAAAGTACTGTCCATAAGGAATGCCATAGGCCAGATACCACAACACTCTGCTAGCGACAGACCATGTTGCAACTCTCGGAACCCGCCGTTCGAGACTGCTACTCATGTGGAAACTACGGCCAAACTAAGTCTCTGACCCATGTCATTCCTCAGCACCCTGCAAGTTCCTCTATCAGGTCCTTAGTAAGCGAGGTTTGACCGACCAGATCGTTTTCATCCGCGCGAGCCGCTGTGCATGCTTCTGTCCACGAAGAATGCGTAAGATCAGGCCCTTTACTGTCCGCCGCAATCACACACCCGAGGTCACAAAACCGGCCACCCAGCTGGTCGCAAGCGGACGCTGTTGTTCCCTCGTCGTACTCTGTAATGGTGACAGCGCTACCAACTGTCGCTGTGATGATTCTACATTGGCCGCGGTAATACATGGGGTTGCCTGCAGCGAGTGTGAGTCTGGACAGGAGTGCGACTGTGACGATAAGCTTCATGTCGCGTGCGTTCTGCGGGTATGTGAGTTAGTCTATCATGCATTGAGCCAGGGTTGGGAGCTGACCACTTACTTGATACGTTGATCAGAGTGCTACACGAGCTCGCGAAGAATCTTGTTCCCCGATGAGTCGGATCGGGCGGTCGTTTGTAGGCAGAGGCCAAGGTGGCGAGGGGCAGCCATCTATATAACGTATGTGGCTTGTTGAACACTGTCATGGCTAATGATATTATTGAAGCCATCGGGAAGCCAAGTTCACACAGCTTCGCAAAGTGAGCTGATGTCTCATAAATGCCGATGTCAGGTGTGCCATAAACGTTATCCAGAAGAAGGCATCATGAACACTGATTCATCTCTGGTATGGAGTTCGTTGCAATGCCGTACATGTTCGTACCATATCAGTGCGACAATCAAGAGTGCGTGGCTGCTTTTGTCCGAATTATCTGCATCAATCTGTGGTAGTGGCTCAGGTGAATGGCAAATCCATTGCCCAGTGTTACAATAATGTTACATTGAGCTTCGATATTTTGGAGCTCCTATACAAAGCAATCAGGACATCTGGATACTCGACTCCGGGTATCTGTGCTGTCTGCCCACATTGAATGTCATCCCATTCAGCCACATGCACATCGATGATATCACGCTTCGCAATTGTGTACCTCGTGATGTCCGGCCAAGTCATGTTAGACTCGAATCAAAGAACGATAGAGCTGTAATTGTATGCTTTAGTGTGGCTCACACCACCGCTTTTTGACGTCGGAGTGGCCGTTGTCTCAGGCGAATGGACTCGTCACTTATGAGCCGCGTTATGTAAGGGATATTTCGGCGAACTACTGACCAAATACTTTCACGCTGGAGAACTACCGACAAGCCCAAAGATGCCGCATCACCTACAACGGCGAACGTCGAACAATTGCCCAGGCTTATTCCAATGTGTACTGATCGAAGCTCATCTCTGCCACGATGAGGACGATTTACGCGCTCAAGTAGTCCGCGGTGGGCGCCCAAGCTTGATGCAGCCTACAACGCAGCTGCCATTGCTACAGCGCCCATGAAGCCTGCGATCATGCAAGGTGCGACCATGCCGGTTTGCACGGCGCTACCTACCGAAGCGGTGCTGGTGCTGTCTGGAGTGTTGTCTTCCGTGTTGGTCTGCACAGCATCGTTCGTTGAAGTTTTTGCGCTGGTCTGCGAGTCGGCCTCTCTGGCAGCCGCAGTAGGGATGATCTGTCCCCCTGAGGTACGCAAGCTCGAGAATTTAGCTGAGATGCCAGTAGGCAGCCCGACATCCCATGCTGACGCGCCGGTTGCCGAAGGTGTCCAGTAGAGGGATACGTCAGTCTTGTCCCCAAGAGAGTTGGGTGGGGAGGTGCCAGAAGTTGGGCCGTCAGTCTGTCCCGCGACCTCTGCAAGGAGAGAGTTGATAGCGGCAGTGTAGCCGCGGGTAGGAATGGTAGCCACAGCACAGTAAGAGCTGCTGAAAGATTCGATGGCGCTCGAAGCGAGGAGAGACCTAGAGTCTCCTCCCAGGGCATCGTTGCACGCCATGCAGCCTTGCATCTGGTCGAATAGCTGGGACTGACAGATGCAGTCGCGCTGATATCCGAAAGAGTGCTGCTTCATAGCCTTGCTGTCTTCATCACCGTAGTTGTTCAGACCAGGGCCGTCAACAATTCCGCGTATTTGCTCGCCATAGACGCATAATCGCTGCGTCCTACTCCATAAGTTACACGGGGCGCTGAAGTTGGGGAAGCCGGTGGCGTTGGTCGGCATGCAGACATTCTCAAAAGGATCTTCGCTTGAGTCGGACTGTTGTCTTTCTGCAATCATGAAAGCGCTGGCGCTCGTGAGCCCGGTGGCAATCAAGCGGAAAGTGAGCATCGTAGTGGGTGGTTCTCGAAAGCGTGCGGGCTTGATTGAGGGCTGATCTTGAGCAAAGCTACGTGAGGAAGAGCGAAGAGTCGTTTTTCAAGGATTGAAATACCCTCTGCCTGCTATTTTCGTTGCAAAGGCTCAATTTAGTCACATCCAAACGAGGGATCTAGCGCGTTACAGACCAAATCCTTCCGACTGGACGTCGTCGTTATTAGCAGCTTAGCAAGTCAATGTCCAAATGGCAAAGCAGGTTCAAAGGCATCACCCGTGAATCTACTCTCATGTCAATTTTGGTCACTTCCAATAACGGAAGTATCTCATACTCACTGCATTCACGTACCTGATTTGCTGATGCATGTCGTTAGCGGCTTTCAGAAGCCGAGGTGAAGATCCGTGTACGCTCCGTGCACGTGTAATCTCGTTGAAAAGCGAATGTGTGGACGAGCAGTCAGGGATTATCGAAGTAGGGCTCTCTAGATGCATAAGGAAGCGCGTGGCAGTACTCTTCTTAGACGAGTGGCTGTAAGAAGCTGTGCCAACGCCTGGGGTAGCACTTTTCTCTTATGGCCGACATGAGGCTTCATCCTGAGCTACACCCTAGTTCCGAGTTTCCAGCTTCAACAATGACTTACAACATATATTCACGCAGGCCGATCTCACTAGGCGCGCCAATCCTGTGCAGATATCTCGACGGTGGGTTTATCAAGAGGACTACGGCTGAGTCAGAAGTTCCAGGCGTGAGTGCCCGGAGGAAGAAGAACTGGCGCAAGAATCGACCAGTAGTGGAAGCAGAGGCACCGAAAGGGCCGGAGATGATAACCTTCAGATTTTCGGTCGTAGCATGAAGCATCACGTCGAGATGGACAGGACAAATACGATGCAATCAGGCAAGCAGCGCCTTAGGTGAGTAGATGTTTCTCAGAAGTCTCTGGATGGTGTTCTGAGAGGAGAGGGAAGAGATGAGACACAATGCTGTTGCTCATGTCAACATCGACAAGAACTGTGGTCGGGCGGAAGTCAGATGCTGATAAAAGGACAGTGTTCCAATCCCGTGACTCCACCTTACGCGGGCTGAAGTTTCACCTTCGTCTCCGGCAATGCCGTTCATATGGACTGCACAATCGTCGTAAGCGTGACCCATCAAGCTTACAAACAGATGCCTGGAGACTAAGCCATTCCATCACCACATCCCATAAGCATTCAGGCGGAATCTCGGGGGATGGTGGGTTATTCCGGAGACGTTGGTTGCACGTACCGCTACCATCCGCTCAAGGTGCCTCCGAAATCGCAATCGAGTTCAGCACCAAGAAACGGCACGGTATACACGGTTCATGTGCGTCAGGAACCTGAAGGATTCTCCCGCTCCCGTGTTCCATCACGGCAGATGTCTCACGAACATGGCCTACACCATCGAGAACCCATAGGCAAGTCGTGCTTCACTGGTCTATCATACCACCAACATAGTACTGTATCTTGCAATATGCATCAAGCATGGCCTGGCTTGAGATCTATCGAACTTGACTCTGCATGGGCTTCCGATAATCATTACTTTGAAGGCCGCCGTGCTCTTGTAATCCAACTGTGGATTTGGGATGCAGACTGATCTATCATGGCACGGGTCCACGCCACATTACTTTCGCTCTGTTGGTTCTAACAATATGCTGTTAGTACCCTCTACGTATACTAAGCTTCACACTGTCAGACCCACACATGCAGTGTAGCATTATCGAAACTTTTCCTTGCTCTGGAAGCTTTACATTCGTAGCCCTACACATGATGGGAACTGTGTTCTGACACCCTACGAAAGGACAGCTTGGCAAACAAGAAGGTCCGGCTCTGGACAATCATCATCCGATCTCGCGTTACGATCTACATTTATAAACCCCCATGATCCTTTCCAAATCCAACATCCACTCCTCAGAACCATCAATCTAGAACGGCGCTACAGATTGATTATTATCACTTTCTCCCCTATTCGGTCATCTATCATGCACTTCCATGCCCCTTCACTTCTCCTCCTCGTCGCAGGTGCTGCGGCAGCACCTTTCGCCGAAACGGAGAGCCTCTTGACCAAAATGGCAAACTCCGATTTCTCTGTCGTCCCGCACGACAGTATCAAATACATCCCGGAGAGCTACCGCGGCGGCGTTGTAGGCAATTCAATTCGTCGCTACGAACCGTATCTCTACGTCGCGCATGGCTGTCAATCCTACCCTGCCGTAAGTTCCACTGGCCAGGTCGGCGGAGGCCTCAAGAACTCCGGCAATCCCAGTTGCGGCTGTAACGATCCAACAAACGGTCAGACCAATATTCGCGGCGCCTGGTATAGGGGTCGCCATGCTATCATGTACGCCTGGTATTTTGCGAAAGACCAGATCCTTCCCGGTAGCCTCAATGGCGGCCACAGGCACGACTGGGAAAATGTTGTCGTCTGGATTGACAACCGTAAGTGCATTCCGTCCTCGTCATCAAACACCTTGCTAATCCAGCTTCTCTCTAGCAGCCAATGCCAACCCTCGTGTCTTTGGTGGCGCTGCCGCTGGTCACGGCGACTACAAGAAGACCGCAAACCCTCAGATGCGTGATGAAAACCGTCTGCAGGTCGAATACCACACCAATTTCCCGACCAACCACGAACTCCAGTTCAAGACCAGCCCGGGTCGCGATTACGCTATGATCGATTACGACACTGTCAACGCAGCTGTCAGAAAGGCGTTCAATGAACATGACTGGGACAAGGCCGATTGTCCTTTCAAGAATGGCAAGTTCGAGGCCAACCTTGCAAAGGCTTGGGTTTGAGATTTGATCATGCTCGTCAACGAGAAGTAGTTGGGGATCGTGGTACGTACACTCATCTCTGGTCTTACCAGGTGTACGAGGCTACCTCTATTGCCCCCACTTCGTCCTTCAATGCGGCCTCTGCGCACAAACAACGTTGATCTCCGCTCGATAATAGACTTTCCCATCTGAAAGCTCCGAAACAGCGTCTGCATACAGCTTAGCCGCCGCGTCGGTAGTCCAGAAACTCGCCTCGCCATCGCTCTTGATGAACATCGTCGTTACACCATGATAAGCGCCCATCATGGCATTGTTGAATCCTTGCCGGGTGCCAGCCACGCGATCGGTGCTGAAGATATCGACGTTGACGCTGTTGAAGCCGGCTTTGGACAAGTACGAAGCGAGGTGTAGTACATCATCGATGCCCTGGCTGTGCGCTCGCTCTTCCGCAATAAGCCTGTCGAAGTATTCTTGCGCTGCAGCAGTGCTGGCGCCGGGCACGTCTTGGACTACTTTCATTGAGCTGGTCATCTTGGTCAGAAATCTATTGCGGTAACGATTGGTTCCGATCGGGGCAATGGTATCGTACTTAAAATCACCCTCCTCCCACTGCACCCATCCACCAGGTTTCAGCAGACTGAGTATGTTTTGGCAAGCCACCTCCCAAGTGCCCTTGGGCAGACCGAGGACCAGGAGGCGTAAGTGTAGGACATCGAACGTTGCTTGCAGGTGCTCTGGGATCGGATCAAGCAAATTGAGGATTGAGAACCTCACTGCATTGTGTGGACCCGCCGGAAACTGTTCAGGACTCATGTCAAGTCCCTCGAATCTTATTGTAGTCGTCAGCAAGCTGTCGGCCAACGCCTGGAGAAAATTCATGTCAAACTGGAGGACAGTCAGACTCACGTCGCTCCGCTGTGCTTCCCTAACTGGTCGGCGAGCTCCAAGATCCAGATGCCTGTGCCAGTTCCTATGTCGCCGATGCGCGGGGCTTTACCCAGAGATGATTTGATACGGGGGTGCAGCAAGAAACCAATGTTGGTTTTCCACACATCGTGCTGAGCGTTCAATCTGGCCGATTCTGTTTTGTCTCGCGTGAGGCCGTAACTATCGACGACTGGCGTACGTCCTTGGATCTTGTTTGTCTTGGTGAATCCACTGTGCGAGTGTTGTAGTAGTGAGGTGGAAGAAGCCATGAGTGAGTAGTGGAGTGCAGTCTGTGGGTTTGATTGCGTCTAGGAAAGTGATAGGAGATCATACATCATCGTCCTGGTGCCTATTTATGCCTTCCGACCGCGGGTTCTGGGATCAACCGAGGCTCTCGGTTTTCATAAGCACTTGATCACCGTTCCTTAAAGGGTTTTGTTGGAGGGGTCAGGAGAGTTTGAGGAACCGGAGTTCATATTCAGCTTGAAGAGCTTCCTATCCCACTGTGCTGCACCTATTGCTGCACCTATATCATGACAAGTTGACAAAAGTACGGGACTCAGTCTCAGGTGATATTCCAGCACCATTTTTCCTACAAGTTTTAATCGTATTGGTGCAAAAATGATAGATCTGGTCCCATATCAAGATTGGTGGTTTAACACTCGCACTCCTTACCCGACATCACGGATATGCCCCGCCCTGTCTCACCTGGCCAAGGACCAGGTAGCTGGGATTCCCGTCACCCGTCCTTGCCGTTTTCCGAGCAGAGTATGGAACGAGGGTCTGAGTCAAACTGTGGTGAATATCCCAGACTTATCCTTCTATAGGAAGCCCTTTTCCCCAATCTTCTGCACAAAGAATATGGCACATCATTATGAACACGGACTTGAAGTCAACTTCATCGTCCGAGGAAGTCGTCAAATCGACCGGAAGCTCCCGTGGAGAGCGGATCAGAGCAGATCGCTCGAGCGGCTACGTTCTGGAGGAAGCCAGACCAAGTCCGTGGGCGTGACCATCCTCCGCAGCTTCGTCACTCTCGTTTGCGAGCTAAAGCTTCCTTTCCGCTGGCCCTGATCAGCGGTGCAGGATGACGGAAGCGTGCAGCCCCATGACGATCCTTCAAGAAAGCTTATGAAAGCTTAGCATGCGTCGGAATTCGTGTCTTCGATCGCTTGTATAACTTACAGCCTTGAGTTGACAGGTTTCGAAGAACAGATTTGTGATCTTTATTGTCTCGGCGGAACGGCGAAACGATGATCGACTCTGCCGATTCCATTACTGGTGGATCTCATACGTGGAACATTTGTGCATAAGATTAGTTATAAGGGCGAAAGGAGTTGTTCTCACCTTTGCTAAAGGTAGATGGTGGTCGACAGTCGAGTGCGTTCCGGATTTGTACGAAAAGTACAGTCCAACGTGATCGATGGCCTCCGTGACAATACTCATCTGTCACTTTTAGTAAGGAAACGACGATCAGCACAATGAGTTGAATTGAAGATAAGAGTTGAGCATGTCAAGTCTTCTAAACTGGAACTAACTCGTCCTGATGTCCAGGCCTCCGCCCACAAACCACATAGTGATCACGATGCTTCCCATCCCCCGACCACGCACTTTCCTTGTATATCTCCGCCCTCGCCGCTTCCAGCTGCGCATCAGTCTTCGTGTGCCCCAGCATCCCCTCAAAAGATTGGAAGATCACCAGCAGGTTGAGCTTTGCGGCAATTTTCGCGCCCGTCAAAGTCTCCGGGTGGCCTTCCCAAGGCCTATTCATCCAGCGGAACTTCTCCACCGCGACAGCCACGAACCTCTGGTCCTTGGAGTATCGCTCCAGCTTAGTGCCGCACGCCATGTCGACACCCATCGCTTCAAACGCAGCGCGCTGTTCGTGCCTCCAGATCGAATTGGGGTAAATTGTCTTGCCCTCTCCGTCGTAAAGCGTGCTGGCATCAAGCTCTTGAGTCTCGAGCCATCTGCCAAAAGAAAGCAGGTCCCATGCTCGAGCAATATAGGCAGGCCAGTCGCGGATGCCGCTGTGAACAAGCATGCGACTGTAGAAGAAATCTAAAGGCCAAGCGACGACACCGTCGTCCATGATATCGCCTTGAACAAAAGTCGCACTCGTCTTGTCTCCTTGCGCGATGGCCGCCATGTCCAGTCCGATCACCTCTGCTTTTGAGAACGTCGATGCTGGGATCCGGGTCACGCAGCCCGTTCCCGCGCTGGCTTCGAGGACGCGAGATGGCTGCTTGACAGGTGCGTAGGAGGCTTTGCCGAGAGCATCATCAACAAAGTCATATATCATCTGGGGAAAAGTCAAATGTTATAGCCCACCTGAAGATGGAGCTGCCCAGTAGGCATGTAGACTACGGAGACATCGTTGATAAGACGGAAAGCGTCGTCAGTGGTGTCCAACCGATACTCTTGAAGTGACACATTTGGATATGAGGACATAACACTTAGAAACCAAAGGCCGTGATATGGCGCAAGAGCTGCCGCAGAACCTTGTATGCACTCTCTCAATCACTGCTCTCTTCCACTTTGCTCTCGCCTGGCTCTGCTTTCTCCTCGCTTGGGTCTTTCTGCAATTCCTTGTCCGCTTTCTTCGGATCTTCGACCTCCAGATCCTCGGCAAGTGCTTCGATCTTCTGACGAAGTGTCCGATAGAACTGGTTTGCTTCCAGTCTCTTCGTCAATTTGACAGTAGGGTGATCCATTTCTTCGTCCTCGCGTTTACCGTCTTCTCCAAGGCTCGCTCCCGCCACGGTATCATCAGCGCTTCCGTTGATAAATACCAGAAGCGTCTGCACGAAGAGCTCCTTCAGATAAGCGAACGTGAAACCCTCAGTCGCTGCTGCTACAGCCTGACAGACCTCGTACGTGAAGTCGATATCCGGTTTCGACTGAAGCTTCGACTGCCAGTACTGACAGTACAACCTTCGCTCATGCTCGGAGGGGGTTTTGAAGTGGAATTTCCGGTCGAAGCGGGAGGGCCGCTTGGTAATGCTGGTGTCGAGTCTATCGATATGATTGGTAGATCCGATGATGAGGAGGCCGTTGTTCTCTTCAACGCCATCGACTTCGTTGAGGAAGAAAGAGCGCAGCTCATCTGTGACCAAGCTGTCGAGATCCTCGAAAATGAGTAGTGCGGGTGCGACGGCTCGAGCTTTGACGAAGATCTGGCGGATGCTTGCTTGGTCACTTTGGCAGCCGGAAGCTTTGAAGCTCTTCACATAGAGGTTGGAGACGTCTTTCTGACGGACTGTGTTCATCAAAGCTTTGATGGAGATCGTCTTGCCACACCCTGGTGGTCCGTGGAGGATAACGCCACGCTTCCAGGGAATGTTGTATTGCAGATAAGTATCTCTCGAGCCGAAGAAGGATTCGACATCGTTTATGATCGCTGTCTTCATGGCAGGGTTGATGATGACATCGTCCCACGAGGCTTTGCTAACCGCACTGAAGAGCGTCTTGTCTTTTTGCCAGTAGCCATCCTCGTAGACGTAGACTTCGTCGTGGAGTTGCCGAGTCCACGTTCCACAAGCTTTGATGAGCTCTTCGGCGTATGTGCAGCGGGCTTTGACGAGGCTACTACGATCAGTGACGATTGCATAGTACCTGTGCTCGCGAAATCCGTAGTCGATCCATTCCATCTTGTAACACACCACACTGCGGCCATTCCATTCATACGTCCATCGAGCAAACAACACATTATCAACGATGGACCCCTCCGGTTCATCCAAAGCGCGTGTGGGAATCTTGTATCGCCGGATAGCCGTATAAGTGTCGTCGCCCTCGTCTACGCGAGCATTCGCATGACCAGCCTCGGCGAAGCCAAGAATGTCACACTCGTCGGCATCAGTCCATGTGACCGTGTCTGGACGATGGAGATCTCTCAAGGCGTTCTGAAGGACAACCTCCGAGTTGACCCTCTGACTGGAGCCATGATCAAGGATGGCCGTGAAGCCATGGGGCCGGCCAGCGGCGTGTGGGGAGTCTCCTTTGCTGCCCATGTCTTGCATCCGTGTGACAAGGAATGTGTGGTAGAAAGTGAAGGATATAGATACCGGTGAACTGAATAGAGGGGATAAGAGAACATATCCAAGATGCCAGCCGCGAGGTAGTTATACCTGCCCAGTAGGCGAGCTTTGCGCCACAAGCAGGGGCTGTGCAAACACTCAGCCTTCTAAGTGCATAAACAAGCATACACTAGTAAGTGATGTAGGCATTCTCGTTGGTAAACCTGATATCAAGAACACTGAGTAGGTTTTGAGATTCGTATGAGTCGCTTTATTCAGGCACCAGCATAGCTTTGATTGGCCAAAGACACGAGCTACGACGGCTTGGGCTGAAAGACGAAACAGAATTGTGAGGCCGTTCCAAGGTGTAAGGTACGAAGTTGAAGTCACCATTGGATGTGCCTAGTAATATGCTAACATGCTACAGTAAACGCTTTACCGGAATTCCAACGTAGATTATTGATGTTACTGCCTGTACTCCTCAGAGCCTCAACGATACGATATACGACGACCAAGCAGCACGCTAATGCTATTCCGTACTAGCACTTTCCACCAGCATCATGCGCTCGACAACACCGATCTGACAGTGTGAGTCTTGATCTTTGAACGAATCTGTCCATGTCAATACATCAATTCTTGTAGGAGGCAATGGTATGTCAGAGCGTTTCCAACACGAAGATCGACATTGAGTTCCATGTCGGTCATCCGGAGACATCAATGCATTGTAAGACTGCTGCCTACACATGCATAGTGCTGGACATTAGGCTGCAATAATAAGATAAACATCTCCAACCCAGCTCGTGGTGACTCTAACTGGGCATTGCAACACGATACAAGGCTCCCTGGGAACAAAAATGACTGCCGTTCTACAAGCGGCATTCCGCTACTTCACACCAATACCTGAACAGACACCGCCACTCGTCCAAAAGACATCATTATGGTTCCGCTTACCCCTCGAAATCCGCGAGCAGATCTACACCGATTTCTTCGCCGACCACGCTCTGTCGTTCCTCTACATCTGCCCCACAGAGAGTGCCGTCTTCGCCGACCCGGTGGCAGAAGGAGCGCATCACACAGCTTTACTGCGTACCTGCAAAGCAATCCACGCCGAAGCCCTGCCAATCCTGCACGCAACTCATAGTATCCACCTACTCGTCTCTGATCCACTCGTACTCAGCCACCAACTTGCTCCTCCAGCCCCAACGCCCACCGTCTACCACCCCCAAGCCAAAGTCTGTTCGCGAAGATACATGCTCTGGCTCCTGCAGCACCGCCTCACACGCGCGACAATCACAGTCCGCCTCACCAGCGTCTCCCCCAGCACCCTCGTCGTACAAAAACTAGCCTGGCTTCTCGAAATGCTCCGACGTCGGGAGAGCAAACTCAAATATCTGAAACTCCACGTGCTAAACAATCTAGCGGCGTTCTCTGGCTGCTGCCAGGTCACGGAGTATAGGATAGGTTCGCGGTGGGATGTGTATCCGAGGGTCGTGGTGGTCACGGCATCACGCGGCGGTGGTGTTTGCGCGGCCGAGCATTGTGGCTGTAAGTTGTTGAGCACGTGTGCGGAGGATTGGGAGGGCGTAATTTCTATCAATGAGGCTCGCTTGAGGGAGGGCGCTTCTGGTCTTTGGGCGAGGCTGAGTGGGGATTTATTCGGCGTGGAGGGGGGACTGAGGGAGAAGAAGCGGTGGTGGATGGTGAATGGTTCTGTTGATGTGTGGGACAGTATTTCTGAAAATCCGGATCAGTATTGGTGATTTATTTTCTGACGCCGTTTCCTGACGAACAAACAGTCTCGTACGGGACGAATGAAGAAGTCATTGGATCAGATACGCCGTGATTGATATCTCAGCTATCTCAACCTCATCCCAGCAATCACTCCTCCCCCAAAAACGCCTCAACCTCAATCTCCACCCTCATTGGCTCTAACCCCAACTTCGCAACCCCAATCTCAGTCCAAATAGGATGATGCTCCGGTCCACACCACTGCCGAAAATTCCTCACCATAGCAGAAGTCGCAGCCTCGTCCAAAGGCAAGTGATAGCTTCGGATGCTATAGACTTGGCTCCAGCCCTTGCCGCCAGCAGCTTTTAGCGCGAGATCGACGTTGGCGAAAGCCTGGTCGATCTCGGTGTTGAGGTCTTGCGAGATCCAGGTCGAAGGGGAAGTGAGGTCGGCGGAGGGGTTCCAGCCGCCTGAAGATGCGTATTGAGGTTAGTTTGGCGGTTGTAAGGTTTAAGGATGAGAGACGATCTGACCTTGGCCTGAGATCTTGATGATGTTGCCGATGCGGACTGCTTGGCTGTAGTGGAGGTTTTCTTTGGCCCACTCGCCTAGGCCTGGATAGATGGCAAACTTGGGGGCGCTCATGGTGGTCAGAGTTCACAGAGGTCAGTGGTGAGTGTCGGTCGAATGTAGTGATAGTTTGTTCACTCGAGCAAGGAACGATGCGAGCGATCATCCTTATATATGCAGCTCCCACCCAGTCGCAGCAAGATCTCACCGTGTATGAGAGCTCCAGCTACAAGCAGCGTGCTTAGCAATCCTCCAGTATCACTTGACGGCTTCCAAGAGCTGAGGGACTCTTGGTGTTGATAGCGAGCATTGGCAAGTTGCTCCTGCGCACCAGAGACAAGGCATATAAGTCGACATACTTTGACAATAGCATGGAGGCCTGAAGCTGATTCCAAAACTGGTCGAAATCTCATCGATGAACACCCACCTAAGACCATGATGGTCGTGCTATCATATAAGGTTGTGATGTGCTACCAGAGGCCTCCCTTCATCTTGGCGTAGGATCAGAGCTATTAACATGCTTACTCAAGCGCTTGCATGAAAGGATCATGGGAAGTATTCGATTGATCACCTGACCAGACGTTATGAAGATGCCTTGCACAGCCTGTTGTATACAGCTTCAGCCTCACAGCTTTCAAGCTTGCATGAAGCGGTGCACAAACATTCAGCGGGAATTTAAGCCGTTCATCATTCTCCCCGCACTCGGCTCGCCTAGCTTCCCGCGCCATCCGAAAGTGGGCCGCCCGCCTGGCCTGGCCTGGCCTAGCCAAACCAACCTGTGCCTTTGTCCTACTTCCATACACTACACATCCACACTTCTATTTGCTAAGAGACAAACTCCTTTTGTTTGCCTAAATTGGCCATATACCACTCCACCTATACACCTCAATGTCCACGACCATCTAATTCCTCCACGCATATCCACCAACCATGGCCGCAGCAGCCATGACAGCTCCCGCTGTCGATCTCAAAGCACCCGGCAGCTTCAATGTCCGACTAGGAGCGAGCGTTCTACAAGACCACGAGGGTAAGAGATACAGGAATGTGCGGTACAACTACAAACCACGGTCTGCGCAGGGTGCGACCACGACCAGCAAGCTGCTGCCAGGGAACCAGGCCAATGCCAGCACGCTTGTGGTGGAAGCTGAGGGCAAGGAATGGAAGTACACAGGCCGACACACAGAAGGCGAGGACATGTACGTGCTTGTTCTGAGCGGAGAAGGGAACAAAGAAGTCACGCTGGAGAAATTGGAGAGCTCGCATGCTGTCAACCTCACCCAGGCGCCTGACGATGACGACGAGGAGAGTCTTGCCAAGAAACACCCCTACTTGACAGACAACGAGAGCGAACATGACGACGATGGAATGTTCGGAGACGAGGGCGATGCAGAAGACACACCACCTGACGCCAGCAACCCATTCGACTTTCGCCATTTCTTGAAATCCGTCCAAGAAGCCTCAAAGCGCGAAGAAGCCAGTTCACAACCCGCAAGGAGTACCGTAGGAACACCAATACCCCGAGCAGCCATAAGCACGCCAATCTCACGACCAACAAAGTCGACAACAAAATCTACACCTGCAGCCGCAGCAGTCAAAAAGCGCAAAACACCTTCCGCATCAGCAACAAGACCAAACCAAAAACGCGTCCGAGCCGGCGAAGACCCACCAACAACCAAACAACCACTCACCTCAAACCCAACAACCTCCAACCCCTCCACATCCACAGTCCCAGAAGTCCGAATCGAACGAAAAGCCACCATCCCCGCATCATCCATCGAACAACCCTCCTCCCAACCAGAAGAACTAGACTTCTCAGACGACGGCGAGCTCATCCTCGAAAACTCCGCCGACACCCCGACCACCAACAAGCACACCGCCCACCTCTCCGCTCTCGGCGGCTTCAGCGCCCGCGGCGGAGGCCCCATCAGTCTACGCTCCGCCGCTTCTTCACCGGGCATCAACTCGCCGCAAATCAACGCCAGCGCCTCGCAGAGCAAGCCGGAAAGCGAAGAGTTCGATTTCGGCGGCGGCAGCAGTCCAGCTGCCGAGCAGTACGAGTTTGAGTTCGTGGACGATGATGGCGATGATGAGGATGGTGATGTTGAAGACTTGCAACTGCAGAGTCCGCCTGTGCCTGAGCCGCCGAGGCAGTCGGCCGTGCCGTCTCGGTCTAGGCGAGGGAGTTTGGCTGGGCCGGTCGGTGACGACGACGATGATATGGAGGCGCAGCTTGCGCTGGCTATGGCTGCTGAAGAGGACGACGAGGAGCCGGCGCCGAGACTGGATGAGAGTGATGAGGATGTTAGTGAGGAGGAGTAGTCTGTTGAAAAGGATTTTCTCGTGCTACTCCATAGAGTCATTTGGTTGGATACACACTTGGAGATTTCTTACGTTTCCTGATCTTGGTCTTGTTCTTAAAGCGGAGGGAAGACACGCATGCTTTGATATCACAATATATACATATACCCAAACAAGCAAGCAAAGCAAAGCAATCATTCAATCAATCAAGCAAGCAAGCAAAAATCAACATTTCAGTTTTAGACAGACAAAACTTTCCATCTCTCGAAAGACGTCTTACAAAAAAGTCTAACCTGAATCATCTCCAATCCCTTACTCAACCTTCCCCATAACAGCATTCCTACACTCCTCAAACAACGGCACAATATCCGTCCACAGCCTAAACTGGTGGATTCCCTGCCCAACCAGCGCCTCCAAACCAGGAACGCTCTTCCACCCGCTGTTGCTAGCCAACTGCATCAGACTAGTGACAGCAGGCTTGTACGCCATCTCCAGCAACACTTTCGCACCACCAGTGTTGACACCCGTGATACTCGGCGCCGAGCTCTGGAAGATATGGCACAGGATCTCACGCATGGACGGGTCGATGGGCGAGTCGCCGGGGATCGTGCCGACGGCGACGACGGGCTGCTGCGCGGGTTCCAGGGCGCGGGCGTCTTCTTCGGACGAGAGCAGCTGGACGTTGTAGGTCTTGTCGAAAGCAGACGCGAGGTCTGCGAGCTTGGCTTTGTTGCGGCCGACGAGGTAGATGGGGCTGTAGCCCATGTTCTTGAGGGCGTAGATGGCGGCGCGCGCGGTGCCGCCGCCGCCAATGACCATGCCAGGTTCCGGGTGGGAAGCCGACGCGGCGGCTGCGCCGGCGTTGCGCAGGGCGAGGATCATGCCTTGCCAGTCGGTGTTGTGGCCTGTGAGGATGGGGGAGGAGGAAGAGGTGGGGTTTTGGGTTGCGACGATGGTGTTGACGGCGCCGATGGTGCGGGCTGCTGGGTCGATTTCGTCGAGCAGGGGCATGATGTCGAGTTTGAGGGGGATGGTGACGCTGGCGCCGCCGAAGTTGGGGGAGCGAAGGACGGCTGCGACTTCAGAGGCGTTGGTGGCTTCGTGGCGGCCGTAGGTGTGAGGGAGGCCGGATGTCTTGAAGAGGTGGTTGTGCAGCGCTGGGCTACGGCTGTGGGCGATGGGGGAGCCGAAGATGGTGAACTCTTTGGGTGCGATCTCGCCGACCAGGCCGAGCACCTTGCGAATGTCGGTGGCGGAGAGTTGGCCAGGAGCTGCTTTGGCAGGGAGAGCCGGGTGCGAGACAGGTGTCATGAAGCGGTTGTTGACACGCGACATCTTGCCAGTCTCGCCCATGTTCATAGCTATGAAGGGGAGGTCAGGCAGCTCAGCAGCGATGCGCTTCTTGAAGGTCTTGAGATCGTCGTTGTCGTCGGTCGTGTGCGCAACACCGATGAGCTTGACAATGTCGCCATACTCGCGAGCAGCATCGAAGTGAGGAATCCAGTCAGCGGCGTCGTCTGCCCAGGATAGGGTACCCTTGGGGTCGTGGTGCGAGGCGATGATCGAGCACATCTTGCGGTGAGCAAGAACAAAGTCCTTCAATTCCTTTGGTGCTGTAAGCTCGAGGTCGGCAAAGTCGAAGCCCATACGCAAAGCAACACGGTAGAGCGCGAGTGCGCCCTTCAGATCATTGTCAGGGAAGCGGCCGCCCTGGGAAGCAGTGCGCAAGGTGAAGATAAGAGGAAGCGTGGTCGCGGCCCTGAGTAGTGCAACTTGGTCGATCAAGAAGTCGGGAGTGGGCAAGCCGTCAGGAGACTTGGGGTCAACAAGCAAATCGGCACGCAACTCAATGGCATCAACGCCAGTTGTGACTTCGGGAAGAAGAGTGATGATTTTGTCCAACTGCGGCGCAGTGAGAGCAACGAAGAACGAGCAGGGCTTGGCCTTGATCTTCTGAATGGCACTCTTACGGCCAGTCATGGTCCACAGGAAGCGCTCGAAGTCGTCCAACGGGCTGCTCCAGCCTGCAACGATCTGAGATGGATCAACAGTCTGCGAGTGGAAGTGCAGGTTGCTGATCTCCTCGAACCACGGCTTGCGGCGGAGATAGACGCCCATCATGTCTTCGACGTAAGCAGGGCGGGTCTTGTCGATTTGGAGGAAGTCCATCACAAGGGTGATGTCTCTGGTGACCATGAGGACCATACCATCCTTGGTCCAGTCCTTCAAAAGCTTGCGAGCTTCGGCAGTCTCGACGATGCCGCCTCCAGTCGCGAAAATGTGGCCCTCAGGCTGCTCGCGCATGACACGCTTGAGCAGGTTGAGCTCCTTGGTGCGGAAACCATCCCAATCGTTGTCCTTCAGCATCTCGGGAATAGTCATGCCTTCGGTACGCTCAAGCTCAGTGTCCAAGTCAATCACAGGCCAACCAAGAATCTTGGATGCCCATTTGCCGGTGGTGGTCTTGCCCGCACCCCTCATGCCAACAATGAAGATTGACTTCTTGACCTCACCCGGAGCAAGAGGGCCATTGAGGCTGTTCACGACATGCTGGTTTTCAGGCTCTGCGCCATCCATGTCAACACCAAAGATCTGGTGTTGCACGTCCCACCAACCGGGCCAGGTCTTGCCAGTGCACTCTCGCTCAGTGACGAGAGTCTCCTTCGGCGCAACGGATGCAAGAACCGCAAAACTCATGGCGACACGGTGATCGTCGTAGCAGTAAATAAAATCACTGGCTTGCTGAATGTCCATACCGCGGCCATCAACTTCAATACCATCCTCAAGTTCACGGCAGGTGACACCGAACTTGGCGAGCTCGTCGTACATGGCCTTGATGCGGTTGCACTCCTTCTGCCTCTGGTTGGCAATACCGGTGATTCTGGTAGTTGCACCCTTCTCGTTCGGCTTTGCGACTGCAGCGAGCACGCAAGCAGTAAGGAAAGCGTCGGTCATAGGCTCCATATCTACTTCAGGCAGAGGAATGAGCTCGCCGATTGGTGGGCCAGTGACAGTAGTGCTGGTTTCGGTCTGCTTGACAGCGCAGCCCATTGGCTTCAGCACATCAACAGCGAACCTGGCGTCACCCTGCAAGGATGCAGAGCCAATGTTCGGCACGGTACAGGTGGTACCGGTGATAGCCGCCATGGCAAGAGGGTAAGTAGCAGAGCTAGCATCACTCTCGACCTCGTACTCGGTCGGGCTTTGGTAGTGCTGCTTAGGAACGTGGTACACGTTCGCCTCGGTTTGGCTTCGGGTGACCTGCACGCCGAAAGAGGCCATCATGGTGATGGTCATGTCGATATAGGATTGAGAGATGACCTTACCGCCGACCAGACGAAGGGTGACAGGCTTCTTCGCGTATGGTGCGCACATCAGGATAGATGAAACGTACTGCGAAGAGACCTTGGCGTTGAGCTCGATGTCGCCGCCCTCGAAGCCACCAGTGGAAGCAATGCGCAGGGGCAAACTCTGGCTGCCGGGCTTGCCAATGTACTCGACGGATACGCCGTTGGAGCGAAGCGCGTCAACAAGAGGACCTTGAGGACGCTCCTGCATACGAGCATTGCCGGTAAGAATAGTGTGAGATGCCTCTGGTGTGGCGTGAGCGAGAGTCAAAGCGGTGGTGAGGAAACGAGAAGCTGTGCCAGCGTTTCCAATGTAAATTTCTTCAGGTGAGGCCTTCAGAGCACCGCCGTTGCCGTTAAGAACAAGGACTCGGCCCTCGTCCTCCCAGCTGTAAGTGGCACCCCCCAGCTTGGAGATCGCTGTAAGCATGAATTGTGTGTCGTCGGAGTGCAGCAGGTTGCTGATCTTGCACTTGCCCTGGCCGAGAGCTGCGAGGAGAAGCACACGGTTAGAAATACTCTTGCTTCCTGGAGGCTTGCAGGACACATTGAGGTCCTTGGGCACGCCAGGCTTGACGAGGACGGAAGAGCTGAGAGGGATACGGATGTCCTTGTCGGCAACCTTGGTAGCTTGAGGCTCGTAGCACCTTCCGATAGCTGAGAGTAGTACGATCTTCTTCTTCGATCCAGCGTTCTTCTTGTCGACGGCCATTCTGTGCAGGAGCTCCTCGGTTGAACACTGCTTGTGCGTCTTCTTGGTAATGAGCTTGTCATTGGGTGAAGTTGGCAAACCGTAGCTTGCAATAGCCTTGGTCAAACGGGCCACAGCACCGGGAGGAAGCACGCCCAAGTAGCGCGCGAGCTCGGCCTCCTTGACCATACCCACAGCAACACATTCGCCGTGCAGGATCTCGGGTGTCCAGATGGCCTCGTAAGCGTGGCCGATAGAGTGGCCAAAGTTAAGCAGATTTCTCAATCCACCCTCCCTCTCATCAGCGCTCACAACTTCTGCCTTGACTCGCGCACTTCCGAGCACGATTCTCTTGAACACCTCTTCAATGCCCTCAAATCTGCCTGGACCAGCAGGCTTCTCCAGAGCGGCCATGATTGCGTCGGCTCCCTCTTCCAGGCGCTCGAACTCCTTCTCGTCCCAAATCGCAGCGGTCTTGACGACTTCTGCCATTCCGTTGCAGACCTGCCTCTTGTCGAGAGTTTCCAAGAAAGCAAGATCGATGTAGATCCTCTCGGGCTGCCAGAAAGAGCCAATGAGGTTCTTGCCCATGGGCACGTCAATGGCAGTCTTGCCGCCAATGCTGCTATCCACCATCGCGAGCAGAGAGGTGGGGATCTGGACGAAGCGCACACCGCGCATGTAGGTGGCGGCGACGAAACCAATCATGTCGCCGACAACGCCTCCTCCCAGCGCGAGGATGACGGTATCTCTTGTGCATCCTTGCTTGAGCAGCCAGTCCTCGACGTCTGCCTTGGTCTTGCGGCTTTTTGACGTCTCGCCGGGCCTCACACGGTCGTAGATCAACAGCCTGGTGTCCTCTGCAGTCTTTCCCAGCTTCTCTCTCTCCTCCTCGAACTTCTCCCTGAAAGTCGGGACATAGTCCAGCTTGGCCAGGTTCTCGTCGCAGACCAAGACGTAGGTCGAGGTGACGATGTTCTCGAGCAGGTCGCGGGCTACATAGTTGTTCCAGAGGCCGTAGTCGACGATGATGCTCTCCTTGCCCAGGATGGGGACTTTTGTTGCGGTAGTGTTGGTGGCGGTGCCATCGGTTGCGGCCATGGCTGTGGATGGGCGCCTTAGCTGATCAGCAGAGTAGAGACGAGCTGGTCCGCCGAATCGGCGAGGATGAGGTCGGTCGAGTGAAGGCTGACGGCGTCCCAGATGCGAAGCTGCTGCATACAAGGCTTGTGGCTGTTCACGGGTAGCGAAGACGGTGACTAGTACTTGTAAAGGTTATTGAGTCTTGGGGGCAATTAATTGTGGTACCAATGCCATTAAATGCAATGCCTGTGACTGGACTGACTGCCCGGGCGAGTCATCTCTCTCAGTGGTGACGACTTTCCATTCACCCACTAAATTATCTGCCTGTGCGCGACGAGAGACTTTTCGGCAATTAATTTACCAGCGAGCGTGTCAGTGCGCGTGGATCCGGATGATAATACCTGCCTGCCTGCCTGCCTGCATTCCACATTGTAGTGATGTTCAACAGAGTATGTATAATAAATATTATGGATGATCTAGTATAATCGTTATAATATTTAATATTTATTTTCATATATCGGGATCACGATTAATTCGACATATGCATGGACATGCTATTTTAGAGTGACTTGCACAATTAATTATGCTTCATCACGCCGGCATCGCAGCTATCGGTAGCGTTCACTTCACTGAGCACTTGCGACTTCGCAGATGTGCTTGAACCTCTCATGTTAAATATGATGATTGAGAATATCGAAGGGGGAAAAAAAAAAAAAGAAACATGCAAATGACCTACCACTGAAGAGTCACAAACACAGCGACATGCTCACATTGCAATGCCCCTCATTTCTTCAAAGTATCTTCCATAATTCTACATTCGTGTCCCTTGAGACATACACCTCATGCAACAGTACTATACAATCCCATGCGCCACGCTATGCACATAGCCCATCTATGCACCGAGTGAAATCTCGCCCTTCCATGTGCTCTCCGTCAGACCCAGAGTCTCAATCAAGTTTTGCCACCTGGGTCCACCCCTCTCCTTCTTCCTCAAGTAGGCCAGGTGTTTTTGCCTCCTGTGCACCAGCAATCTCAAATTCCTCTTGTTGACTCTGTCTGTATGTCCTCTCGTCTCGCAGTAATCCGCCAGAGTCCTGATCTTGGCCGTCAAGATGGCAACCTGCACCTCCGAACTGCCAGTGTCGGGGCCTGCACGCTCCTTCTTCTCCAGCACGGGGGCAGCGTGTGCGCCGGCAGGCTTGGGGTCCAGAACTTTGTCGGTGTTGTGGCGACCGAACGTGTCAATGCAGCGCTGGGTGTTGACGCGCAGACGGTCCTTGGAGCTGCCAATAGACAAGGATGCAATACGCCTCATGGCTTCGCCTGCGGTGGTCTGCTCCTCTACAATCTTGGCTCTTCGTTCCTCCTCTGAAAGCTCACCAATGAGCGAATAGGACGTTGGCTTCTGGAGATCCTCCTCTGTGGGTGTGAGCAGCCAGCTGCTGTGTTCGATACCCTTCTCGAGCTCATTTTTCGAAAGGAAGAAGTTTAGATGTTCGTCGCGTGCTGCATAAGAGCCGGGAGCATCGGCGTCCGGGAAATCCTCTGCGCGCAAAGTTGTAGTAGCATTTGAGGTCGGTTTAGGGTCCAATGTGAGAGCAGTATCGAACGAGCGCAAGAATTCCGTTTCGGTGCCGCGGACGGGGTCTCCAAGGTTTGCTGCACGCTCTTTCTTGAGGATCTCCTGCTTGCTGAGGTTGGCGGCTTTGCGCGCCTTTGCCTGCGCAATCGCATATGGGTCTCTGTGCTTCTTCCTCTGGGTCACTGTCGATGCATACTGGGCCGGAGTGGTGGAGAAGGCGCGGTTGAAGGAGGAGGGTGTGTTGGCTGCAGAGTGTTAGTGAGTGCTGCGGTGGATGTACGTGATGGTATAAGACTGACCAATTGGGGCCTTCAAGCAGGCGAAGAGTGGTATCCTTGGAGGCATTGTTGTGACTGATGACGAGGTGTATTATGTATATTATTCTACTGACCAGCGCAACAACACCCTTAGCCCGCCCTCACACGCCTCATGCGCATACCTCGACTTCCCTTCCACCTCCCTCCAGCCCGGCAATGCCCGCCAAGCCCGCAGCCCGCAAAGCCTCCCAATGCGGTTTAGCCCGCACTTTGCGGTCGGCGCACCAAATCGCCCAGCGCCGACCGAATTTCGTCTATGGCGGGCAAGCAGTCGAACGTTTCTACTCCCACCATCTCGAACTCCAACGTCAAGTCAGATCACTCTCGACAACACCGACACTCAAGATGGCCGCCAAGAACCTTCCCGCGGCGTTCAACGCCACCAGCCAGGACATTGAGATGCTCCTGAGCGCCCAGTGCCACCTTGGCAGCAAGAACATGCAGGTGCACATGGAGCCCTACCTCTGGAAGACCCGTGCCGACGGTATCAACGTCCTGAACGTTGGCAAGACCTGGTATGTGGCCCTCGAGAGCATGCGCGGCGACGGCGACGAAGACGTGGGCAGCATTGGTGCAAAGGCGGCGGCGGTATGAGCTCTTTTGCGCCTTTGCCAGCTGCGAATTCGATATGCCAAGACATGAACATGATATAAAAGTGTAAAAAAAGCCGTCAAAAAGCTGACAACCACTAAAGGGAGAAGATCGTCCTGGCCGCCCGTATCATCGCTGCCATCGACAACCCCGCCGATGTCTGCGTTATCTCTGCCCGTCCCTACGGTCAGCGCGCCGTCCTGAAGTTCGCCGCCCACACCGGTGCCTCCCCCATCGCCGGTCGCTTCACCCCCGGTAACTTCACCAACTACATCACCCGCTCCTTCAAGGAGCCCCGCCTGATCATCGTCACCGACCCCCGTACCGACGCCCAGGCCATCAAGGAGGCTTCCTACGTCAACATCCCCGTCATCGCCCTCTGCGACTCTGACTCCCCCACCGAGTACGTCGATGTTGCCATCCCCACCAACAACAAGGGCCGTCACTCCATCGGTCTCGTCTGGTGGATGCTCGCCCGTGAGGTCCTCCGTCTCCGTGGCACCATTGCCAGCCGTGAGGCCGAGTGGGACGTCATGACCGATCTTTACTTCTACCGCGACCCCGAGGCCGAGGAGAACAAGGACTCCGCTGGCCAGGACGAGGCCAAGGTTCCCGGTGTCGAGGAGGTTGGCGCCGGTGCCGTCGAGTCCGGCTTCAACAACGAGTGGGAGGTCTCTGGCGGCACCGCCGGTGCTTTCGCCGCTGCCTCTAACACCGCTGGTGCCCCTGCTGCCTCCACCTGGGACGCTGACGGTGCCGACTGGGCTGCCGCTTCCGCCCCCGTCGAGACCGGCAACCAGGGCTGGGCCGAGCAGGCCGGCGCCCAGGCTGCCCCCGAGACCACCTGGTAAATGCAGTCGCTTTTGTAGAGAGAGCACTGAATACACTTACCAGACAAAACAATTGAAAGTCTTCTCGCACAAACACGAGCCCCAGCTTGCACGATCTCGGCTACAATACGTCTCGGGCGCTATATGAGGGAAAGATACCTGCCTTCCTATGTGGAAGGGAGGGGAAAGCCCTGCCCCTGAGAATGAGGAGTGGGCGGACGTAACAGTTGCTCAGGCCTAGAAAATGAACTCGTGTAACCCGATCTTTGTATCTTGTTCTGTGTGTCTGTTAATTGTTGTGTATGTTTACCAGTAGTCCTTCAGCCGTGTGTATTAGCTCCCGTAGTATATGCCGAGAAGGAGACTCATGAGTCAGAGCGATGTTGCCCAGACTCACGATTGACAAAAGTAGCGTTGAGACTATGACCGCGAAAAGCTTAAAGACTGACGAACAGAGCTGTGGGGTCAGTCATGTTCGGCATCTGATACTTCCAACACCACCATCGAGTCTTGGGCTATTAGACGCAGCGTATATACAGCTTCTGGCTGCCTCTAGCGAACATACGGTCTGTCAACAGACAGCACACGACAGCAAACAACGCAAAGAAGTGGGCTTGGCCCAACGATATCGGCTACTAGTGCCGGCAATGGCTCCGCGCATGCCACCAACACTCGCAAGCGAGTGCCGGTCAGCTCAACGATTATCCATGCTCAATGATAATCGTGTTCCTATTCATCTATTATCTATATTATAGCCTCTGAATACCAACAAATCGAGCAGCGTATCGCTGAAGCTATAGATTATCGCTCAAATACACAGATCCCTATCACAATCACTGAACTGGCTACCATGTTCAAGATACCCTACTAATACCTATAGCGATGCCTCTAAGGCCACAATTCATATTCAACACGCGCTCCTACGAATATGAGACTTAGTAGTGATCAAGAGGAGGCCGTTTTGTCATATATAAGGCGTTGCGAGCGTCTCGGTGTTTGTGCACATATGCGCGCTGTTACAATCAGCGCTAACTCGATTCTATGCTGCTCTCACGAAGGTGATAGCCCTACACCAATAGTTAACGAGCGATAGACCTCACGCTTCCTACAACGCCATCCTACCTTTGTGAAGAAGAAGCAGACAGGGCTAGAGGCTCAGCATGTAGCTGCCTACAATATTAAGGATACTGAGGAGTAGTTCAAACAGCTTGGTAGGCTGATTCAAGATAAGGGCATTCAACCTAAAGATCTGTAGAATATAGATGAATTAGGCTTCAGAATTGGTATTAGCAAGGGCCATTATATACTTATAGAGCATCCTAAGAAGTCTCATATACTTCTAAGTAGTAAGAATCGAGAGAGCCTTATAGTGGTCGAAGCTATTAATGCAGCTAGCAAAGCAATGCCTATAATGCTTGTGATTACTAGCAAAGTACACTAAGCAGTATGGTTTAAGAACTTACACAATAAGATGCTCGTAGGAGTCGCAGATACTAGTTATATGAATAATAAGCTTATACTCTCGTGGATTGAGCACTTCGAGAAGTACTTAGCTCATCGTTAATAGGGTATCTAGCAGCTCCTACTACTCAATAGTTATAGCTTACACTACATGCTCGAGTTTATCAATTTCTGCGAATAACACTACATTATCCCCTTTAGATTACCTTCACATTTAATGCACTTCCTATAGCCTCTAGACGTCGTTGTTTTTTAGCTATATAAGCACTACTATGCAGAAGCTATTGATTGCTCTATATAGCTCGGATGCAGCAACTATAACAAGCTTAAGTTCTTTTATAACTTTAAATACTTTCGAAGGCAAGCTCTTATACTATTAACAATCAAAGCAGCCTTTGAGAAGACTAGTATATAGCCTTTCAATCCGGCTCCTATCCTTGATTACATAAGGACTCGCCTCTTAGCAATTAAGGCTCTTCGAACACTAATACAATTAGAGCTATTGAGCAGAGCTATGCCTCGAATAGTGCGAATGCTTAAGCGTAAATCTAATGCCATCCTCGACAATGAGATGCTCGATCCATCGTTACATAATCGACTATCACTAATCTTATGTAGTGCAGCAATTCAGGCTCTCGAAGGAGCTAAAGCGATTAAGGAATTACACCATACTACTGTGGCCTTAGCAGCTCGTTCCGCTCGTAACCTGCAAAAGCATATGCATCTACAATATAGTAGTATTCCTACAGGTACACAAACACGTAAAATGGTACGTGTTCGTGAGGATAATGAGATAGATAAGGCACGACGCATTATTCGATGTAACTATAAGGCTACACTAAAAACGCGTACGAAGCAGATAATTGGCCTTATTCAGCCGTGCAGCTAGAGGCCAATGTATAAGCAGTACCGCCTCAAAGTTACACCAATTTGGTGCACTGTTATGGATCAGTTATTAGATAAACGATAGAGCCTGAAGAAGATTATCGTTGAGCATGGATAATCGTTGAGCTGACCGGCACTAGTATCTATCCTCCTTTCCCCCACTCACCGCGCCGCGTGTCCCGGCACGAGGCTCTCCAGAATCCCCACTATCAAAGATCGACGAGCCCTGTGAATACTTTACCGACCAATCATGTACGTCCGTATACAGCACCAGCGGAGCCTCCCAACTCTTCGGGGTATCTATCTCCCCAAGGCGAGAAAATTGTAGATATGTACTGCCTTTTGGTGCGCGCCCTATCCGCCCAATGCGGGCGCCTCTTTCTCAGAATGCTCTCTGTGTCGTCAGGATCCTGCTTTGCTCTGACTAAGTTGCTTTCTCATCTTTCATTGCTGTTGTTGTCTACATAGATGTCACTTGACTTTCCCTTTAGCTTGCCAATTGCTTCCAATCACTGGCAGCCATGTTCTATACACATCAAGACCGCGATGACGACTACAAGAAGTCCAGACAAGCCGTCATCGACGAAGCAGCAAGACTAGAAGAAGCCAACGCCACAGCTCGAGACGAAGACGACATCGACATCGCCACCCTCGAACGCATCGCCACCCAAGAAGACCACGAGTCCTACGAAGAATACGAAAAAAGCGAACATGCCGCCTCCCGCAGACCAACCGGCACCAGCACCTCCCTCGAGCTCCGCCGCACAGCATCCAACGTCCTCGACCGCGTCGCCTCCCGCATCACAACTCGCTCCATCCGCGACCCTCCCCCACCCCCAGACGGCGGCTTCAACGCCTGGGTCCAGGTCGCCATGGGTTGGCTGATCATCTTCGTGACCTGGGGCTACGTCAACTCCTTCGGCTCCTTCCAAGCCTACTACACCGAAGTCCTGCCCGAGGCCCCGAGCACCATCTCCTGGATTGGCTCCATCCAGGTCTTCCTGACGTTCTTCATCGGCGCTTTCTCTGGCAGGCTTCTGGACGCGGGCTTGTTCGTGCCGACGCTGTTCGTGGGCGGCGTGCTGCAGCTGCTGGGGATTTTCATGATGAGCTTGTCGACGAAGTGGTACCAGTTGCTGCTGAGCCAGGGCGTGTTGACGGGGATTGGGGGCGGGATTTTCTTCTGTCCGAGCATGGGGTTGATTGCGACGTATTTCTCGAGCAGGAGGGCGCTTGCGGTGGGGATTGTGACGACGGGGAATTCTGTTGGTTTGTGTCGATCTCTTGTTGATAAGTTTTGGGATCAGGGAATGCTGACGACTTGACAGGCGGCATGGTGTATCCTGTGCTGGTTCGCGAACTGTTGCCTAAGATTGGCTTTGCGTGGACGACTCGTGTTCTGGGATTTTTGAATCTTGGACTGCTGGCTATTGCTTTTACGTTCATGCGGCCTAGACTGCCGCCACGCTCTACAGGACCGTTTGTGGATTGGAAGGCTTTCACCGAGCCTGTGTTTGTGCTTTTTGTGTCTGGTCTTTTCTTCGTTTTGTGGAACGTCTACTTCACTTTCTATTATGTAAGGCTTGTTGAATGTTGTTCGTACGATGGAAGCGGAGTGCTAACACAGGCCACCAGATTGCATCTTACGGCATCGAAGAAGTCGGGCTGCCATATACAGCGTCCACGACTCTAGTAATGATCATCAACGGCGTTGGGTACTTCACGATCCCCACTCCCCTCCTCACCATCAAATCTAACTCGGCACAGCCTACCCTTCCGCATCATTCCCCCCTTCTTCGCCGACAAATTTGGCGCCCTCAACACCATCGGCCCCATCCTCTTCGGCGTCGCGCTCATCTCCTGGACCTGGCTCGCCGTGCACAGCGTCGGCGGCTTCTACGCCTTCACGGCTTTCTACGGCATCATCAACGGCGCCTTCCAGTGCCTGATGCCGACGTGCCTGGCGAGTCTGACGCCGAATCTGAACATGGTCGGGACGAGGCTAGGGATGGCGTTTGCGATGGTGTCGTTTGCGGCGTTGACGGGACCGTGAGTTTTGCAGAGATGTTAACCTTGAGGGATTGGACATGTGCTAATGGTTTGTTATAGGCCTATTGGAGGTGCACTGCAAGCTGCTGATGGCGGTAGGTATGTCGCGCCGCAGGCATGGGCGTCGACGTCCGCTTCAATTGGTGCAGTGCTGGTGTTGGCTGCTAGGGTCAAGCTGAGTGGGCGGACGGTAAAGACTAAAAGTTGATCTGCAATCTTGGTTGGCAATTTTTGTCTTGGAGCTTTCGGGGCGTATTGGCTTGGGTGCTTTCTAATGTTTTACTTTCGGCATTGATACCCTTTGCACTTGGCTATTCGGTTTTGGGAACACATAATAATATAGAAGAAGGTCACATAGATTGAAGAGACACTGGGATGGATCCGACTTAATCTAGATGACAATTTTCTGATCTCCGCACTGCTGGCTATGGTGTACGAACTAATCATCGTTATAGCGAAGGCCCAAGTAAGGCTGTAAGGCTTGCTGAACGTACGAGGTGGCTCCTCACATGACATGTTTTCGAGATCAAGTTTTGCAACATACTGTTGATGATCCAGATGTCCCAGTTGCTGGGGCCCGACGCGACTCTCTAAAAGCCACAGAGCTTCTGATCCACTCTAGAATTACCTCGCCTGTTCATGATATTGACTTAGTCTTCCATAGTACGATTGTGCGATCTCTAGCATCTCGATTCGAAACCCAACCCTAACCCTTGTTTGCGAAGGTTCACCGATACATGTGACTTACATGTAACTTACATGTACCGAAGTCTTTGAGAGGTGTCGTTGTCAAGACCTAACGAAACCGAATGTAGGAAAAGCACCTGATTTTGCTCTCGTTGTGCCAGCGACTGTGTATATTATGTTGATCAAAGGTCTTCGCTGACCTCTGATTAGCTTCAGACACCAACCAAACTATTGCGCGTCTCAAGCAATTCCTACATAATCCATGCAGACATTGCTCGAAAGCATGTTACTTTTGCAAATCGCGGAACTGTATTTGCAAATCTACCATCAGGGAAGAATCAAAGGTTCATGTGCAAGATCTCCATATCTCGATACCAGATACCTCGAGAATGGGTGTCAGCTCGACCGGCGCTCCGCAACATGTCCGAACGATCGGAGCGGACTACTCCACTATCCACCGCGAAAGACGCGAGCGGCAATACTTATCTCGAACGACACAAACGCTTTGTATGTAGCAAAAGGATCAATCGGACGATCCAACATCGAGAAGTTTACTAAGCAGACCATCCTGTTATGCTTGCTGCTCTATCCGCACAGTCGGCCTCGGAGAGTTGTGTGTTGAGCCGACCAAGCTTCAGCCCAGCCCACCTGAGGTTCGATGCAGGTCGGGCATTTCGCACGTGGGAATGGAGCTCGGAAGATCCATGTAGTTCATTAGTGAGTTATATAGCAAGGACAACGTATCCTCAGTAGCCATCGAACTTGCATATCAACATCTCCCCCCCCACCCCCTCTAAAACGAAAAAATTCTAACCAATCACTCGACACTTCACATTCACCCCAGAACCAGATCACCACCACAAAACAATGACCAAGAACAACCACATCAAGAACATTGCCCTTGTAGGGGTAAGCCCTCCCTCCATCTCTATCAGTCGAGCCTCCAACCCAACCAACTAACCCACAAACCAAGGCAAGCGGCACAATCGGCACCCAAATCCTCTCCGCCCTCCTCGCCACCAACAACTTCAACATCACCATCATCTCCCGCGACTCCTCCCCCTCAACCTTCCCCTCCCACCCCTCCACAACCCTCCGAAAAGGCCCCTACTCCTCCCCCTCCTTCCTCGCCTCCGCATTCCAAAACGTCGACGCCGCGGTCTTCGCCCTCGGCTTCATGGCCATGGGCGAGCAGACAACCCTCATCGACGCCGCGGCCAAGGCAGGGGTGAAGTGGATATTGCCGACGGAGTACGCGGGCGATGGCTTGAACGAGGCAATGGTCGCGGGCGTGCCGCTGTTTCATCCGAAGCGGGATGCGAGGAGGCAGGTGGAGGCGTTGGCGGAGAGGGAGGGGTGTGAGGGAGTGAAGTGGATTGGGGTGGCGACGGGGCCGTGGATGGAGTTTGTATGTTTTCTTCTTTTCTTTTCTTTTTTTTTTTTTTGTTTTTCCCCCTTAGATTTATCTTCTCTCTGTGGCGGAAATTCGCCACAACGTTTTGGTTGTACGTTGGTGTGAGCTGACCATCGATCCCGAGCAGTCCCTCCAACGCTCCCTCTTCGGCATAACCCCCACCTCCAAAACCGCAACCCTCTACTCCGACTCCGGCCCCTTCAATAGTAGCACCCTCCCGCAAGCAAGCCGCGGAATCGCCGCCCTCCTCTCCCTCCCCCTAACCAACCCCTCCAACCCCCGCGCCTCGCTCTCACACTATGCGAACAATTTCGCGTACATCTCCTCGTTCGTCGTGACGCAGGATTCGCTGTTCGCTTCCATTCGGCGCGCGACGGGCACGACGGAGAGCGAGTGGACGGTAAAGCGGAGCACGATTGCGGAGTGGATTGAGGGTTGTTTGGAGGGGATGAAGAAGGGTGATATGAAGGCTGGGGCAGGGATGACGTATGCTTATTATATGGGCGAGGGGAAGGGTGGGAATGTCGAGGAGAAAGCGAGGGCAGACAGGGAGGTTTTGGGGTTGCGGGAAGAGGATTTGGATGAGGTTGTTGCGAGAGCCGTGAGAGCTGGTGAGGCACCGGCTGTGGTTTTTGAGAAGTAGTTATTATACAAGCGTATCGATGTGATGTGTGGGTATGTAATTGAGCGATGGGTGGTGGTACAGGTCTTTAGCTTCATGTTGATTGATTGCTCATGATGAGAATTCGCCGAGCAGGCTTGTCATCATGGCTCGGACGCTGGCGACGCCTTCTTTCTTCATGGCGCAGACAGGGACGGCGCGGACCTTTTGACAGAAGGCGTTCTTCTTGCCGCTGGGGTGCAGTTCGCTTCCTTCTCTAACGTTTGTTAGGTATGTTTGCAGGGCATGGAAGTTCTCCTGAGTCTCGGGCTTGTCGGCCTTGGTTGCAATGACAAACCATGGCTTAGCGGAGATCGGTGGCATAGCCAAGGGTGGTAGAGACTGTCCCGGCAGGGGTTCGAGTAGAGTGGCTTCCTCTGGGGCAGAAACCCCATGAAGTCGGTCCGCGGGCACTCCTTCATAGCCCAGTGATCCAGGCGAATAAAGCACCTTGCCTTCTGCGTCTGGCACGTGCCTTCGCTCGCTCGCAGCAGCTAGCTCTTGGGATCGCATGTTCTCGTACTCGCCCACTTCCTTCCACAAGCCCTTCAGTGCTCGAATGGCATCGCCGGCACTCAAGTCGACGACAAAGGCGAGCACGCCTGCGCGCTCGATGTGTCGCAGGAAGCCTAGGCCGAGGCCGCGATCGAGATGTGCGTCCTCGATCAAGCCAGGAATATCCGCGATAGTGAAGTTGGTGCGCAGCTCACCACTAGGGTAGTAAAGAGGGTTCTCTAGACGGCCGCGCTGGTTGTCGAGAACAACGGTGCCGATGTTTGGTGCAAGTGTAGTGAATGCCCAGTCACCAATACGGGCACGACTGCTGGTGAGGGCACGGAGGAGAGTGCTCTTGCCCGCGTTAGGCAGGCCGACAAGTCCAACGTCGGCAAGCAGTTTGAGCTCCAACTGCAAGTGAATTCGAGTGCCATCATCACCCTTAGTAGCGTACTTTGGCTTAGGCTTCGATGTGGTCACAAAGTGCGTGTTGCCCAAGCCACCACTCGCGCCAGCCACGAGCAGCATAGGAACATCCATAGGCTTGTTGAGATCCAGACGGATAGGCCCTTGTGGTTCGGACATGGCGAGTGGACTTTTGCGTGGCGGTGGGAGGCCAGGGAAATCCTCAGCGGTGAAGTGATGAGGGACGGCAGCAGGATGCAGCAGCCACTTCTCACGTCGGTGTTCCCTCCTATGCTCTGCAGCCTCTATCTCTTCTGGGTCCTCTGCTTCGCCGGCCTGCATGGCAGTGACGTGCCGTCTGCTGCGTTTCCGCTCGGCTTCGTCTTCTGCTACCGGGTCATGGCGCCATATCTCTCTGATCACCGTTCCGACGGGCACATACAAGAGCACGTCTTCACCGCGCCTTCCACCCTTGGAGGTGCCCTGGCCGTTCCTGCCTCGGTCGGCCTTGATGGTTCCTCGCCGTGCCAGCTTGTGCAGACTCGTCTCGCCGCGCACGGCTTGGATGTAGATTGAGCCTCCCGTTCCTCCATCTCCTCCGTTAGGCGGGCCGTCCGCGATGTATTTCTCCCTCAAGAAGGAAATGCAGCCGTGGCCACCATTTCCAGCGCCAACGGTAAGAGTGCAGGCATCTGTGAAAGGCGTCTCGCTGTAGTCCGAGGGCGCAGGGTTGAGATGGTCGTATTGATTCACGTCTCTTTGCGGGCTAGAGGGTGGTGCGACTGCGGCTACGGTTGGCGCAGTGGTGGATTGCCATCGTCGAGTCGAATGCCTGTTACCGGCAATTCGGACACGCAGTCTCGGAGCAAGGCGAATTGTCGCTGTCGCAGAGGACCAGGAGCTATCGAGACATGGGTAGAGGAATGGCGTGAGCGTGCTTCTGGAGAGCAGGCGCGAAGCGGCATGTGATGAAGACATGCGAAGGGAGTGGAATCAAATGTCCTCGCCTCGTACAGCTCGCGACAGGAAGACAGAAGACGGAAGACGGACGACAGAAGACGGAAGACGGAAGACGGAAGACGGAAGACGGAAGACGGACGACAGAAGACAGAAGACAGAAGACAGAAGACAGAAGACAGAAGACAGAAGGCAGAAGACAGAAGGCAGAAGACAGAAGACAGAAGACAAAAGACAGAAGACAGGTTCAGGATTGCACGGTGGTAGGCACTTGGTGCTGCCCCTCCTCCTCCTCCTCCTCCTCATCCTCATCCTCCTCCTCCTTCTCTACTCCTCCTCATCCTCATCCTCCTTCTCTACTCCTCGTCATCCTCTTCCTCCTTCTCTACTCCTCCTCCGCCGCCGCCGCATGTTCTCCGCGTGTCAGGGCAATCACAGGATTCGCATTCAGGCATGCTCCACCACCATCATCCCGGCGTCGATCACCTCGGTTCGTGATTTTGACTACACGCTACACGTATGGCACGTTTGGCGTGAGAGACATGCACGCCATTCTTTGCATCAGACTGCGAGTGCCGCCGACCACGATTGGCCTGTTGAAGCAAATGCCTTCTCCGCTCCTCCTTGCAAGTTTCACCTTTGTCGCGCGGCCGTTGGCTGTTCCTGCGGCGTGCCGAGGCTGGATTCTACAGCCTTACTCCTGCCTGCTTGCTGCGTGCATACGCCTTCGTGTTATATACCCTGCCTGATACCTGCATCAACACCATCATCACTCTTTGATACCTGCTCGCATTCCTCATCTGACCAATCCATCTTCAATCTCACCGTCAACTGTCTGCCTTCTTATTGTATCCTACCTAGCCTCCATCATGTCAGCTCTCGTCAAGTACACTTTCTTCAACCCAGTAATCACTGGCCCACTGCTCTACGTATTCACAGCTGCACCAAAAGACATCCAGCAGCCAATCCTGCAAGCTTTGGAACCGTATGCCTCGCAAACAGTCCTTGCACGCACCGTTGTATTGCTCAAATGCCTGTTCGCTCTCGGCTTGCTTCCCGTGGTCAACAACTTCCTCTCCGAACTGGCACAGAATCACTTCCGATGGAAGTCGGAACAGCACAGATATGACTGGCCAAAAGAAGTCGCAGTCGTCACCGGAGCCGGCAGTGGTTTTGGACGTCTCATCTCGGAAGGCTTTGCTTCTGAGGGCATCAGAGTGATGGCTCTCGATATCCACGACTCGCTTCCTGCCGACATGCAGTCAAATAAGAAGATCCACTACTACAAGTGCGACATCACTTCTGTGGAAGCCGTGAATGCTACTGCCGATGCCATTCGTGCAGAGCATGGCAATCCTAGCATTCTGATCAACAATGCTGGTGTTGCCTTCGAGGGCAACATCTTGCAAGCCAAGCCTGAGCAAGTCCGCCGTATCTTCGATGTCAACACGATCTCGCACTACTTCACTGTCAATGCATTCCTGCCTTCTATGATCGCACACAAGAAAGGCCACATTGTCACTATCGCATCTATGGCTTCGTTCGTATCCGGACCGGTTAGTCTTTAGTGTTTCGGCCCGTCCATGCTTGTACACATACTGACAATCGTGTAGTACGTACCAACCTTCCTTGACCAAATTTGGATCCGCCGCTTTTGAAGGCTGGCGTCAGTGCAGCCGATACCCATAGGCATCGGCACATCATACCATAAGCCTTACTAACACCCCCACAGAAGCATGGTCTCCTACTGCATGACCAAAGCCTCCGCACTCGCCTTCCATGAAGGTCTCAACGCTGAGCTCCGCAGCAAGACTCACGGCTACAACGCGCCAGAAGTCAAACTAACTTGCGTGCATCCAACCTGGGCCGCAACACCCATGATCGCTCCCCACCGCAGCCGAATCGATCGCTCCGGAATGGCAGTCATCGACCCGCAGGTCGTGGCTGATGCTGTCGTCAAGCAGGTCTTGAGTGGGAGAGGAAGGCAGATTATTTTGGCGCCTGGCGCGGAGCCTCTCACTACTGTGAGGGCTTGGCCGAGCTGGTTGAGCATTGGGCTTGGGACTATTGCTGGTAAGTTCTTGCTTTTTTTTTTGATTTTGATTTTGATTGTCAATGTTCTGTTTTGTTTTCAAGTTATGGTTTACTGATGATGGCGTGCGTGCAGAATCATTTGCAGGTTGATTCCAGGACTGCAACCTTGTCTTTTGGAGAACTGCAACATATATCATATGATGTGCATACGCCGCAGTCACAAGCTGAACCACGCTTCCATACAACTAGATCTGAACACGAGTCTTACTCAGATGGAAGCCCTCTCGATAAAGATATATCACCATCAAATGCTCTGATACAGTGCAGCGCATCGTCAGCAAAGTAATAAATCAAACTATTTCTCTTCTTTACAATCTCCACAGCATTTTGTAACACCGTACCATCGAAACGTATCACACATCAAATGGCACTCCCAACGTCCTCCATCCAAACCCACCACAACCTACCCCTGCAACCTCGCGTGCTCCGCGTCGAGAATCTCCGGCACCAGCTCCTCAATCGACCCCCTCGTCGGCTTCCACCCCAAAACCTTGCTCGCCCTCTCCGCCTTGCCCCTCGAATTCAGCCCCCAACTAATCGCCTCGAACCCAGCCTGCTCAAGCGCCTTCTCCTTCTCCAGCGCCTGCTCTTCCAACCCCCCCTTCACATACCCCGATTCCACCGCTTTCCTCCCCACGAGGCGAGAAAGCTCGCCCCAGACGTGCTCGCCGCGCTCCGTGAAGGTGTAGCCTCTGGCGCCCCAGAGCTCGGCGTCGGTGGCTCGCTTGCCCGAGACGGCGGCTTCGATTAGGAGGATGTAGGCGTCCGAGAGGTCGGCGACGTGAATGTGGTTCCAGCGCGCTTTGCCGGGCCCGATGATGGGCATGTATTGGCCTGTGAGGATCAGTTTGGCCAGCTCGTAGACTTGGCGGCCGCGTTGGTTGATTGGGCCGCGGCCGTTGCCTGAGGTATGTATGTCAGTGGAATGCCCTGTTGAGGCGGGGGAATGGACAATGAGCGAGATGGGACTGACCGTAAATAGTAGGCGGGCACACGATATTCGTCTTGATCGCATCGCCATGCTGAATCCCAGCTTCGAGGACGACTTTGTCGACGTTGCGGTGGAAAGCCGAGTCCGGCAGGGTCGTGAGCTCTCCGACGCCACTCCAGTCGTTGTATTCTTTCTCAGACCATTCGCCGAGTCGGTCGGCTTCGCTGTCTTGGTAGGTCAGGATGCCCGTGCCGCCGGTGTGCAGCCAGTAGCCTGGGTTCTCCTTGGAGTGCCCGGAGCGAATACCCTCGGCGATGGCCTTGGCGGCGCCTTCGTGGTCGGAGGCATCGGCGGCGTCTGGGGGTGGGGGAGGTGGTTAGTTAGTGGGAGGTTGCTGAGTTGGTATAGTGATAATCGCCACTTACGCAGTACGACATCTGCTCTGGCCGCTTCTTCTTTCAAGAGGTCCGAGTCATCGTTGCCACCCAGCACAATTCGAACATTAGGGAAGGCTTTCTTCACAATGTCGGCTTTTGCTTGTGTGCGTACGAGCGCGGAGTATTCATAATCGGGGTGTTTCTCGTGCAGAGCGTAGAGAGCATCGCCAGCGATGTAGCCGGTCACGCCAGTGCTGGGCTGCGTCAGTCATGAACTTGGAAGTATTAGATGGCAATTGATCATACAGGAAGATTTTAGGTGCCATTGTGTTTTCTTTTTGTTTCAGATTTGTGAAGCGTACTATTATCTCAAACTTCCATCGGATCTCTTTCTGAGGATATACACAGATAGTGATTACCAATGATGTGGATGAAGCAACATCCGCCCAGGGCTCTTCGTGACGTCGATGGCACGCTTCCCGCGGATCACGAATGTGGGCCGTCCACGGTTGCATGCACCATGACAAGGAGACGATGAGGATCAGTACTTTACCACTGTTGCCCCTTGACCGTGCTGTACATGATGATTCCTGCTATCGACCGCTGACCAGGAACATCGTACACGGTAAAGCTGCTTGAGCACAGCGTGCTTGGGAGATTTTACACATGGTGTTGCTACATCTGCTTTGGAATTCGCACTTGAATCGTGCCCAAGACTACGTGCGATCTAACGATTTGCTCCAATTGTATATATTTGGGGTGACAGATGTGCGGTGCAACGCAATTTGAAGAGGAGAGAGAACAAACAAACGACCAAAGCTGTCCGACTTTTACTGCCATACGAAAGAGATAGTGAACGAGACGATTGGTTCAGATGCTTCCGATCAAGCTGTAGCTCGCCGGTACTGCGCTGCCTTCACCATGAACCCCAGAATCACAATATCATCACAAGATCGACATCCTGATGTTTGTTGCTAAGTGTACAGATATGTTCTAGGGGGCAAAAGAACGGCAAAAAGGCCCCAACCGCGAATCGAACGCGGGACCTCGCCCATACTCAAGGAGGTAGACTCCTGGGTTAGATAACCCGAAGGGCGAATTATACCACTAAACCATCGGGGCAGATAATGAAATCGCAGTAATTTAGCAATATAGAGCAAGATTGATAGAGCAGGCGAAGAGCACAGCTATTGAATCCATGTCGTATGTGGAGGTGCAAGTTATGAATCTCAGAGTCAGGAGTAGAACAGCAAGTGTCGGCGTTCGATTATCGATGTCCAACAATAAGATGTGCATACTTTTTGACGTGTCTGAGGTGGAAATGCTGGTTCCGTCGTCGGCGCCCATTGTCACGAGTTGAACAGTTGTGAGAATATGTTCCTGGCGGCAAACGTATCCCTGCGGTCGACACTGTACATACAATATGTAAAGTTGAAGAGATAACATCTTATCTCCTGGCCCAACACGTAACGGGGCGACAGTAAACAAACCATACTCATACTCATACGCGTCGCGCTTTCATCTGACATTATGAAATAAAGAGAGAAATCAATCAAGAAGAAATCGCAACAATGAACCAACGACTTTTGAGTTTCAACAGGAGGTGGAAGGAAGAAAAATCACGAGGTAGACATAAGTGAAGAGACCAAGACTGGACACTCAGCGTTCCTCGCTCCAGAATGAATTGACTTCGCTCACGGTGAAAGTATCATCAATCGATCCAGTGGTAAGTGATGCTGATGGGAAAGGTGATGGCTGCAGCAGAGATGGGTCCAAATGTGATAGCGGTTGCTGACCGGAAGGGTAAGAATGGGCGGCGTAGCCGTAAGACCGACTCGGTGTTTGAATGTCTGGAGGCGAAAAATCGACAATACTGCTCTCATCGTATGCGCTCGTGCTCGGCGATGGGCTTATGGGGGAGACAGGAATCAACGAAGTAGCTGCATGAGATGCGACGTGGCCTTTGAGCTTCGTGTGACGGTCCAAATGATCCCTGCGTTTATACACCTTGTGACAGTCTGCACAAGCATGTTGTGCTTTACTATGCTTGGCAGCGTGATGTCTCTCAACATCTTTCGGATAACGAAACGCAGAGTCGCAGACGTTGCACTTGTGCCGACTCATCTTCTCGGGGTCGTGCGTGACTCTGTGATGACTACATACATGTGTTAGCAGTTCCTCGAGATCAGTACGAGACGGAAGATGTACTTACTTTAAGCCGGCTTTGTCTTTGTATTTCTTGCCGCATTCATCGCAGACGAAGCTCGGTCGCTCTACCATGGCCGTCATGGCATCTGTCAGGTGTTGCAGCTCACTCTCTCGTCTGGTACTACAGCCGGGAGCATAAGGTGTTGAGCCATCGTACAAGAAATCCTGGGCGGGTTGGATGGCCCTTTGAGGTTTTCTGAGAGGCTGGGAACTTGCATAGTCCTGCTGCGAAGTGATGGCTCGTCGCTGGCTCTGTGCAGTAGGTTGTGCAGTCTTTCCAGCCTTATCCTGTGTCCCATAGCCATCTTTTGTGTGTGGATGCACAACAACCGGCTCTTGTTCGCGTCGCAATGTTGTATCATTGGGTGCACCAGTAAGGTCGTCTGCAGAGGAGAGGTGCCGTGTCCAATCGCTGCTTATGTTTACATTGTTCTGTGTGTAGCATGCAGATATCTGTTCCATCGCCTGGAGAGATGGGTCTGGATACGGGTGCGGCCGGTAGTTGTAGGCGACAGTTAGGGGAGGGTAGTTATACTGCGAGGCGAAGGTATCGTTGGAGTAATTAGCCCGAAAATTAGTGTCAGTCCACGTCGAAGTCTAGCGTTAGGTGGTCAGCAAAGGCGAGTCGGACGTCGTGGCACGACACCGAGGGGTCGTTCTTTAGGCTAACTCACATTGTCTGGCACCTGCAAGTAGAATGCGTTGATGGGTTCCAGTTCCAGATCTTGCCCGGGCTCGACGATGCTGCTGGATTGAGTATGGTAGTCCGAGTCAGTAAACTCAGCCATGATGACCACCGTCGTGTATACGCAAATGTACAAGGCAAGGGAAGTAAGGTTGGGCATATAGAGGCCTGGCCTTCTGTGTAGCTTGAGACAAGCTACAATAGAACAATAAAGTCCAGTTCGAAGGAGTCGAAGGATGAATGAAGAAGAGAAACAATCCGCAGCATCTCAGTCAGTAATATCGAGGAGGGGAGGGGAGGCCTCCATCTGACATAGGCAGAGACAGCTCCAAGTCGAGGCGCAGCATCTTGCTGTGCAATCGACCGTGGCACCGTGCTTTGAACGTTGCAAAGATTAGAACTTGCAAATACTGTACAATTTGTTGTCGCAAGTTGCAAGAACGAAAGACCAGGCGATCGAAAAGGGCTTCGAGGGCGTGGTTCGTCCCATCAGCCTGTCGGCCCCTCCTTCGGGAGATCAGCTGATAAGGCACCGAACACACGCGGATGCATGGCGCAATCGTGCAAAGCAAATCGGGGCATTAGATACCGCACAAGAGCACATGATAGTTTGAATATGCTGGCCAGCCACTGCAGCCATAAGGTATAGCACATCCTCCATAGAAAGGCTTCGGAAGACTGTGTACACGCCAAGAACAGTCCAAATCGAGCACGAGGTGCTCTGGAAGGATGCCCCCCCGTGTTGAGACCCAGAAACACGAGCTCGAACTTGCAAGTACTTAGGCATGTAGAAAGGTGAAAGGTGAATATAAGAATGGTATCTAGTCCCAAGCCGCTGTAGACAACGATGAAGATCAAGCACGGGCTGTCGATGCTGTCATCCCGCAAGCTTACGAGTAATGTTACACGCACAATCTCCTGACCGCCACGTGATATCTGTACATCCCTTCGACCAAAGCGTGACAGAGGTAGCCAGCTGCTCCTCGAACCAAGAAAGACACAGTGCAATTCCGACGCCAACTCCAACTTCATACAATGCATCTGAAACCATTCCATGGATATGACCAGATCATATTCCACCCTCAGAACGATGCTGAGTACCCAGCTGCCGCATCCAGAAGACCGATTGCAACGCCATGAGTCTTCTGATGCCGGAGGAGGTGATCCTTCCGTGCAAAGCCGCGTGTGCCGTAAATGCATCTAGGGTGACCACAGAAGAAAGCATGCTCGGTGGGCCGGTGAATCCTCTCATGTCTTCTCAAATCTTTAGATGCGATGAATCCTTTGCCGCAGACGGCACAGACTTGATTCCTGGGCCCATGCCAGCGAGCGTGGTGGCTTTCAAGGTGTCAGCAAGCCTCTTCTATTCAGACCCTGCGACGGAGAGGCAAGCAACTTACTCCTTTTCGGACTTTGAGGCGAAAGTCTTACCACAATCCTGGCATGACAGTGAGGTGGACGATCCTACATGGGACTGGGCTGTCCTTCGCTTCTTCAGAATCGGTGGGGGTGCGCCCAGACGGGCCAATTTCCCAAAGCCTGTTCGGTCTGATACGTTGTATGTGCCCTTGGCCCAGCTGGCGAGTGTTGACACATTTGTGCTAGGTAGAGGCGTCGATGGAAGGCTACGTTTTACAAAGCGTTCTTCGTCTTGGTGCGCGTTATCAATGTCGCCAATCTCATCTTGTGGTTGCATAGGTGAATTGGTCACCACCGGTAGAGAGAGTGAAGCCGGGGTTGATAAGTGGTATGTCGGCATTTCGAATGAAGAAGGCGCTGTGAGTGAGGACTGGAAACCATCCTCTGGCCAGCCCATGTATTCGGACTCCTGCGCTTCGCTCCACGGTGCTTCCGAAAAGGTGGTGGACTGGAACGAATTCGATGGTGCCTCCATGAGCAGATCGTTGAACATGGGATAGGAAGAGTGGTAAGCCATATCGAAGGTGTAGTCCACCGCAAAATGCGAAACATGCTGCGGCCACTGGGACACGGCTATGGAAGGAGTATCCATAGGACGTGCTATCGTCTGGGGCATCGAAGCTGGCAGCTGTGCTTCCGGTACAGGCCCTCCGGTGGCCAAGCTATCTCTCCAACAAGGTGACTGGATCGCCAATGGTCTAGTCGTCTCAACTGATGGCCCTGTAAGTTGTCCAGCCAGCGATCTGTACGCGCTGCCGGCTTCCACAGTTGCTAGCTGCGCGCACATGCATCTGCACGCCTGTCATGAAGGTCAGAGCTTGTCAATAAGTCTCTATCTTGCAACATACCTGAGCTTGATCTACTTCAGCCGCCAAAGGACTAAGAGTGTCAATGTTGCCTTCGTCCAGCATGAAATCGGTACCATCCATCAAAAAGAATCCCTGTTCATTGCTCATTTCGAGATCCTGTAGCAGATCTAAGTTTGGCGAGAGTGTGAGAGTAGGGGTTGCCATCGTTGGGACAGAGATCCCCATGTTGGGTACTGAACATCTCTCCGCCATGGCGGTGGTGTATGCAAAAGGTACGACTGTCGAAACAGAGCCAGATAGGTTGAGCGTACAAGATATCTGGAGACGCGTTGCTCAATAGCGCTGTCCTGGGTTATGCAAGCTCTCGAATCCAAGTAGAAGGTGAACGACACTACATCTTCGAAGTGCAGTGCCGAGTATGGCCTTGGTATACTGCTGCTCCAGCAGCCCAAGAGTCGGTGGCCTCTGTGAGGATCAACTACCAATGGTAGAAGAGGGTTCACAGTAAGGAGGCTTGGTATTCGAATAAAGAGTCGAGCAAAGGTGCCACACGCAAGGAGTGTGACGGGAGCACTCTATCAATGTACCGCGAAAGGACGACGTGCTTGGCTTTGTATCAGACACCGAGCTCAAGTACACGAGCAAGAAGACATGATCTCATAGGCTGCCTTGTATTTGAGCACCTATGACATGCGAGGCAGTGCATGCGATGTCCCTCCGACAGTGCCGAGTACATCGCTCACCGGTGTTGACCTGACGCACCCTGTCAAGCAGATGCGACTTCGCTCATAGAGGCGCAGAGTTTCAGATAAGATAAGAGCTTATGCCGAGGACATTTGATGCGCAAGACCTCCCAAACATATGCACGCTTAGCAAGTGGTATCTCGATCGCATGGCGAGAGACGCCGGCCACCAACACCATTCTGCGCCATTGAAGCTGTTCGATTGATTGAAGAGTAGACATCAACACCTTTGTCAACTGATAAGAGATGGTGGTACAAGCCGGTAGTAAGCGTTTGAGGCATCTCTCAAACCCTCGGCTTACTGCATGTCGAGATCACCAACTCATGTGACGTGCGAACACCTCCAGCACCTCACTTTCTCACCTTCTCACCTTCTCACCTTGATGCCTGATTGTGCATCGTCAGGCATGAATGTTCGCGCCTTGGGAGCCTTAGCTTGAGGTGCCGCCTTCCCCGGGATCTTGTCAAGTCCTTGTAGGCGATATCCGCAATACTGGAGCTGAGGATTGATAAGCATCAGGACCTGGACCTCGGCTTCGCTCAATGCTAGGATACCGTCATGCAGACATGAGACTGAGGCTTGGAGATTACAGTGCAAGTTGACCACAGCGACTTATCGACCAAATTTGTTGATCGGCACGTCGGAATCAAGACCTTTTGGGCCAGCCAAGGTGCTCGCTGCTTTCTCCAAAAACCATTGACGCCACAAAGCCGAGAACGCCTCTGGACGGCACATCAAAGCCACAGCCACACCAAATATACATCCTTAGCGAGTCACAAGGCATCAAGGAGACATCCATTGCACTAGTTCAAATCCCAAAGCCATTCTCGCTTACTTCTTCATCTCAAGGCCTGGCCGATGTGATGTATCTCGTCTTATCTGCAGATTTGTTCGAGAAGCCCATTTGTCCCACTACGGAGAAAGCCACATGCATGTCTCAGATGCACGTGGACAAGACGGACCTGGATGTAGAACGCGGAAAGTCTAATCGTGAGCTTAGCCATCCGATCTTCGGCATTAGCCTTTTGTACCATTAAGCCACCAGGCTGTACTCATGCCTGAAAGCTGACCAGTTTGGACTTCCGCACCTGCATACCTCCTAGCTTCCAGACAAGACACGCGCGATCGATCCGGTTGCCTGTGGTACGCGCTAAGACTAGGCGAGGCGAAGATGGCAAAAGCCGTGAACATTTTGTAAAGATCAGGGACGACAAATTGTGGTACGGTTCGGCAAGGGATTTAGCACAGCTTCTGAAGAGTACCTAGATTGTGGCTGATCCAATCGCTCTGGTCACGTGGTTGCGGGATTGAGAAGGCTGGCTTTTGTTCCACAACAAGCCCCACCCGTTTCTCTTCGTCTGCTTTGTTGTCTAGACGTGGACGTGGCAGTACTCTGACATTTTGGCAGACCCATACAACGGAGAAATAGCCTACCTGCGATGTGTAGCATGGTGTCCGGTGTAGGATGATCATGATACTGTAGGACGAACATCATCGCTATCAGGTGAAGCGTAGATCTTGTAAACCATCGCACGAGGATTCATCTTGCACTACCCAAGCGTGACTTCTGCAGTCAACTTAAGACTGACAGCGTGCACCAGACTTAGTACTGGAACATGTCGGCATTGACATGCTTGGGACACTTTTCGAGATTTCACTGGTAGATATAATTCGCTTGAGAGGGAATCGAATGCTTTGTGCACAGCACTCTGCATCCGTTCGATGCAGGTCATCCAATCATGTCAGTGTCACAAGAATCCTGCACTCTCGCAACACTGATTGGTCAACCTTATCAATAGCAGCCCAACCACTCGTTTCGACTTGGGATTGCCAGATACGAAGCGTTGTGCTGAGATGTGGAAAACATATGATCATCTATCTTCACAGCGAAGTACCTAAGCCTATGCCAATTGTACTCATTCGTCGTTCACACATAGCTGTATCTTCGCAAGAGAGATATTTCTTTCAACAGTCAGACCAGTACGTCGCCCACTTGCTGTTGCCCTTCACAACATCGACAAACTCGCGAGCAATGACACGGTCAGTCTGCTCACTGGGGTGCAACTCGTCGTACCACATGAAAGAATCCGGACTAGCGGGGTTCCCAGTGCCATCTACGTTGGCGTAGCCAGTGACATCGAGTGGCGCGGTGCCGTTGAGGTAGTTGGCGGGGTTTTTGTAGATGTCCGTGAGCTGTTGGAACTACTGTTAGCATACTGATAATTACGAGACGCGGTAAACAGGCACTTACCAACCCATTGATGTCCATGACAGCGATGTGCGCGCCCGGATATCGGTTAGCGACTTCTGTCAAGTACGGCGTCTCGTACTTGAAGATGTTGTTGACCAGCGAAACGTACTCCAGCATCTTGTAGCTGATCTCGGTGATGTTGCTTGGCTTGTCAGGCCAGTACTGCGTCTTCGCTAGTCCACCTTTACCAGGTAGCCCGTATTGAGGGGACAGTTGCAAAGGCGCTACGTTCTGCAAGACGAAGTAACGGCCACCGTTGTCGTAGATGCTCTGGATGGCATTGAACACGCAGTCGGTGTAGTTGACGATGGTCGTGCCCGCGACTTGTGCATCCGAAATGAAAGCGTAGTTGCCAAGATCATTGGTCCCGATGAAGATGCTGTAGACAGTCTCGTCTGCTGGGTCGTCCATGAACTTTGTGCCATTCGGGTAGACGTATTTCGAGTCTGCAACGTATGCAGGGATCTCGTACTGCTCCACGGCTGGGAAGGGTGCATTGATGGAAGCAAAAGTGCGCGGGGTGATGTCGTTGCTGCAGACGGCACCAGACACGGCGTAGTTGTAGACGTGTGCACCGGAGTACTGTGCGACGTACTGTGGCCAGGGACGTCCTCCATCGGCTGAGTGATAGTTCTGCAGATTTACTTAGTGATGCGATCTGGCATAGGTATCTCATGCGACTCACTGCCGGATTCACCCAGCCCACAGGTGGGGCAGAGCCATTGTGGCTGCCGAAGTAGTTCAGCCTCGAGTCATCAGTGTAGCTGTCTCCGAATGCCACCAAGCTTGTGAACTTCTTGAGACTCCATTTCTCTGATTTGACGTCGTGTGCTTTATATCCTTTCTGACTGTCGCGGGGCGCCGCAGCAGCGAATGCAGACAGCGCAGTCACAGCCGTCACAATAGATGCTTTGGTCATGATGGATCATACAATCGCCACAGGCAATGACTGGAGGAAGCACGGATGGAGACGGCTTAGTTATATAGCTACGCATACTTTATACGCCCACATGGCCAGCACGAAAACGCGGCACCGAATTACTGCGTCTAGCCCAGTTGCCACAAGTCGAAATGCCGGTTTCTGAGGTGATTTTCACTGGGCCGACGCGAGCACGTGCGAGATGTGTAGAAAGACCACAAAATGCTGGTTTCCTGCCACAGCCGCCAATGTTCTCCAACGTTTCTTCCAGTTCTTCCGAATTCCTGCGGGGTATTAAAAGGCGACTTAGACGACTACTTAGCCTAAATTAAATAAGCACCGGATCAGCGGTGTTAATTGGGAAGCGTAAGTTGGAGTCATGGGACCTGGTTGCCTGAGCAATAGTAACAGGCCAGCAGCTTGTATACTATAATTCGCAAAATACGAGTTGCGTACAATTTAGGTGAGGCTCGCAAGGACAGGAAACTTTTCGTGAGGATACAGGTATGGGCAAATAGTTGCAAGCCGTCATCTTGCAAAATTGCCACTTAAGCCCTAGACGGGTGGCCGGGAGCGCAATAGGCAAAATTGACTGTATGACTGAGCAATACATTTAAACTCATCGATGGCTGAGTGGCTGACCAAGTGTTGACGCAATGTTCACACGTGACGTTTAAACACGAAGTGCGCAATGAGTCCGTACTGGTGACCTGTATGTCTATTCCTTGGTTGAGTCCACTTCGGCAGCCTCGAGCCACTTGCCCTCAACTGACTTTTTCCAGATTCGCACCGAACCTTCGTCGGCAGTAGAGATCAGCATGTCGCCAGTCGGATTCCAGGAGACTCTCCAAGGCATGCCTTCTCTGACTTCGAGCTCTGCGACAAGCTTTGCCTCCTGTTTGACAGCTCCGGGTGCATCTGGCAGGTCGTCGCGTCTGCCTTTTGCATTGCTAGCAAGCCCGGCACCGATACCAGATCGTGTCGGTCTGGCCGACGGGAACTGAGAGCGTGGTGTCAAGGGCTCGGCATTTTCATTGCGATTGCTGAGTGTTGATAATGTGGTGGCGCCAGGTGTATGCAGCTCGTAAATTCTAACGAAACCGTCTTTGCTTGCAGTAGCTAGTGTGTCAAAGCCGCGCATGCTGCCATTTGACCATGCGACATCTCGAACCAGTGCTTTGGCGCCATCAAGAGTAGCTGCATTGTAGAACTTCCGATCTTTGTCGGTTCGAAGGATGCGCACGATATGTCCGACTGCGACAGCAAGTCCCAGACTCTTGCGGTCCAAGCCTGCTAAGACTGCTGGCCATGCAGGTAGAGTCTCTTTGTGCCAGCTCAGTCTGAAGCTCGTCTCGTCCATTCGTGAAGGTATTTTGCATAAGTAGTCCTGCCAAAGAACTCTCCAAGAAGACAGCTCATCGTGATCTTCCGGCTCACACACAGTGATGTATCCATCTCTCGTAGCGACTGCAAGATAGCTCTCGGCTCCGATATTCTTGAGGTCAAGGCCCATGAACGGCACTCCAGTCGCAGTCACAAGCTGAAAAATGCGCTTCCATCGCCGGCCAGAGTTGACAGCCTCGTTGACGTCTTCTTGCCAAATCTTGAGCGTCCCATCTTCGCCAATGGACGCGATGTGCTCTCCAACATACGGACCATTCCACTTCACGTCGGTGACCTGTGCGTCATGCGCAGTCCACGCGTCGGTCACAATCCATGCACCGGTCTTCTCATTGCAATCCCAGACTTTGAGCTTGTGGTCTGATGATGATGTAGCAGCGCGTGTGCCGTAGACATTGTAGCTCACCGCCAGAAGCAGGTCTCGATGGCCGTGAGAAAAGCGGTGGGCGCCACTGGCAGCCATTTTTCGCGAGCAACAGTTCACTACCCTATCATTCGCGAAGAGTGGTGAATCCTAGGCCAGGGAGAACCATGCAGGCCTGTGGTGACAAAGGCAGGCGAGGTTGGCTCAACGTGCTGATCACGCACGAGTCCCTGTGTCACGTGTGGATGCGGAGAGTTGACAAGCTTGTGGTTGATCTATCAGCGTGTGTCAGGATGCGCCGTGGTAGCCTCAGCACGTTGTTACTACCCTGGGAGCGATCTTCACAGCCCTGTAGCACATGAATCAAACAGGAGGAGTGCGCTCCGCCTCACACGAACCCTTGAGCTGGCGTATCGAAGAGGTGGCGAAGTTCGAAGTGCCAAGCCTCGTGCTGGATCCCGCATCCGCTGCAGCCAGCTGTTCCAAAACACGCAGATCCACTGGACACTGGGCAGTCAACTACAGCGTGGCAAGCAGAAGCAGTGTGCGAGGAATGTACAGTCGGCATCATGCGGCCACTCACGTCTACTGAGACTTACTCGCTGGGCGTGTTGTCCATTGCCTGCATCTCTGTGCTGGTTAACGCCTGGCGCAGTGATGGAGAGCCATTGTTCGCTTCGCTTGCCATCTCTGGCGTTGCATTCGCCTTCTCATATGCGTTGATTCCATGGACTGCGGATGTCTTCATACGACGGGGCTTCAGTGGCAAGGACTTGTCCAAAAAAAATCCGACGGTATTGTGAGTTGGAATGTTGACACGTATTCAATCAAATCACTAACACACTCGCAGGCCTGAGGCTATGGGCTTGTGTTCTGCGCTCGTGTACCTATTGGCAATTGTAAACTTTTTACCGTTTGCTTTCAAACGTGATATTGCGGCCGCGACGTTTGGCGTCGGCGACAAGAATCGAATTATCGAGGCCGGCGAACTCGAGAATGGACGTTTCTTACATCGATTTCCCCTGGAGAAGGTAGGGTCCAAATTTTTCACGATCGCATGATATGGTCGACTGACACTGGCCAGCTCGCATCCTACGGCTTCGCATATGGAACGTTGGCGACTGTGACCATCCTGGGCATCCTCGACGACTCCTTCGACATGCGCTGGCGACATAAATTCTTCATCCCAGCCTTTGCCGCGCTGCCGATGCTGGGCCTTTACTTTGTCGATTTCGGAGTGACTCACGTCGTCGTGCCTGTGCCGCTGCGAAATTACCTAGGAGACCTGGTGGATCTGGGAGGATTCTACTACCTCTACATGGCGGCGATTTCGATTTTCTGCCCAAACTGCATCAACATTCTGGCCGGCGTGAACGGCATCGAAGTGGGGCAGTCTTTGGTAATCGCATTCCTACTGGTGCTCAACGACATGCTCTACTTGTCACCAAGACTGCAGCAACCGCATCCAGCAGCCGAGTCTCACTTGTTCAGCGTGTACCTGTTGTTGCCATTCATTGGTGTGTCGCTCGCCTTGTTGAAGCACAACTGGTTTCCCGCGAGAGTCTTCGTCGGCGACACTTACTGTTATTTCGCCGGAATGGTATTTGCAGTGGTGGGCATCCTGGGCCACTTCAGCAAAACCCTACTGTTATTATTCATTCCCCAGATCTTCAACTTCTGCTACTCAGCTCCACAGCTGTTTAATATCGTGCCCTGTCCGCGCCACAGGCTTCCGCGTTTCAACGCGCGCACCGGCTTGCTCGAGCCATCAGTTGCGACGTTTGCGGAGGAGAAGCCGCTGCGACCGGTAGTTGGGGAGGCGCTGAAAGTCCTGGCCAAATTGCGCCTGGTGAGGGTGGAGATAGACGGCAAGGGAAGAGTGACCGAAACGAGCAACTTCACGATCCTCAACCTCTGGCTTGTTTGGCGCGGGCCACTCAGGGAAGACCGGCTGGCGGTTGAGATCTTGATTATGCAGACAATTTGCGGTCTCGCAGGGCTGTGGATAAGGCACAGTCTTGCGCTGCTCCTCTTCACTGTGGATAACAGATTCTAGCGGTAGCACAAGTACATAGAAAAGCCATTGATTGGGCGGATACGCCAACACTTCACTGTATCGCAAGGGTCATCCGGAGTGTCGACGTTTCGGATATGCAGGAGGCGGGTCTCTACCGGGCAGCAATCTTGAGTCTATGAGCCGTACCGGAGGTAGTCGGCAGACAAGGTGGTAATATCCCCGTGATATGGCCGCGTATGGGTGCTGCTGTTTGCTGGCAAAACGGCATGTTCGCGTTACCTGCTCGCGCTAGGAGGGAGGTACTGCAGCGGCTGGAGACAGCCTTGCGCAAACGATGTCCGAACCAGCAGTAATTGCAGGTGTGCAATGGTGCCAGTGCTTCAGCTTTACCGCCGGACAGCTGCACGCGCAAACGGAAGAGCGAGCTACGGCGAGCTATCCGCGGTTCCCAGGCGTCACCCCTGCATATCTATGGCTCTCGTCACGTTTGCGTTGAGTTAGTGGGTTGTCCCACGCATTTGAAACCAAGGCCTGTCGATCCGGCGAGATTTTATGGCGCAACGGGCCGTCGCTCATGTTGGCGATGGGCTTTGGACGAATTGGATAAGCCATGGCCGAGAAGGGGCTCGACTTAGCGCCACCAAAGCGTGCGATAGCCAGACCTCCTTGGTAGGCATACGCTACACACGCAGCACCGCGGTACACGTGCCTTCGAGACCGCTCGAGACATGACTCTCGCAGCCTGAAGCCGCCATGGAGTGCAGTTGGTGGTGTGCTGTGGCGCGACAGGGATCGACAGCTCCCCTGGTGGATGGCAAACGATGTACGACCTCCGGCGCGACCAACAATGGGCCATGCGCCTGGGATCCACGCAGTGCCGGAGATCCAGACACATGGCTCGCAATAGAGCACTACTTCAGTCGACGGCCGGCCGCTTCTGTTCAGGTTTGAAATCTCCATCTGCTTCTTCGGACCATCTCTCGTTACGCGCCTCTGTGAGGCTGCTATCGTTGTCAATCAATCGTTCTTTCAGTGCTCTTGACGAGCCAGTCATTCATTCAGAATCGCCGCATTGACATCCCTTGTCCCTCGTTTCAACAAGAAAAATCCCTTCCTTGATTTGATATCAGGAAAAGCAGACTGAGTCACTATACCAAAAACCGCAGCAACAATCACAACAATCACCACAAACTATCACAAGATGTACTCTCTCACGCTAGCCGTTACCGCTCTTGCAGCAACCGTCCGCACTGCCGCCGCCACTGATGTCTTCGCCCACTTCATGGTCCAGAACTCCTGGGCTTACAACCAGGCTCAGTGGAAGGCCGACATGCAATCCGCCAAGTCGATCGGCATCGATGCCTTCGCAATGAACTGGATGCCCCCAGACTGCCAGAGCGGCCTTGGATGGCAGGAGGACCGCATTGACGACGCCTACAAGGCCGCCGAGGAGGTCGGCTTCAAGATCGTCCACTCCTTCGACATGTCCTGGACCGAGTGCAACAACGGCGGTTACTGGAACACCACCTACATGGCCGATGTCCTCCAGAAGCACGCCAGCAGCAAGGCCACTTACCGCTGGAACAGCAACATGCTCGTCACCACTTACGGTGGCGACCGTGTCAAGCAATACGGCAACCTTTTCTTCGCCGACCTCAAGGCGAAGATGAAGTCTTCCGGCAACGCAATCTCTTTCACTCCCGCACTTACCAGCTACTCTGACAAGGCCCAGAAGGACCCTGAGGGTGCTGCTTACCAGATGGTCCAGGACTTCACCACCACTGATGGCTACTTCAACTGGCAGGCCTGGCCCATGACTAACAACGTCAACAACACCTGCACCCCCGACAAGGCCTTCCAGTCCGCCATGAATAAGGCAGGCAAGACCGGCCCCTACATGATGGCTGTCTCCCCGTGGCAATTCAAGGATCTCGATAATGGCATCAACATGGATGCCTGGGTCGCTCCTGGCGACTGGCTCTTCGTCAAGCGTCTCGAGGCCATCGCGCAGCAGGAGATCAAGCCCGATATCATCGAGCTCCTCACCTGGAACGACTGGTGCGAGTCTCACTACCTCCGCGACCTGCCCGGAAACTCCACCTCCGCCACCGATTACGCCGACATAAACAGCATGGAAGCCTACGTCGCCGGCCAGAACCACTCCCCCTGGCGCATTATCACCAAGTACTACATCTCTTGGTGGAAGAACGGCAAGAAGCCCGAGATCACCGAAGACCAGGTCGTCTTCTGGTACCGCGTGCACGCCAAGGACGCCCAGTGTAACCAGGGCTCAGCCGTCATCCGCAACAGCGACATGCTCGAGGACGCCATCTTCGCTTGGGCTGCCGTCACCAAGGACTCCAGGATTTCCATGTCCCTTGGCAAGAACAAGTTCCACGACTTCCCGGCGGACGCCTCTGGCCCGGCTCTTGGATCCATGCCCTTCCCTGAGCAGCTCAATGGCGACAGACCCATTGTTGCGATCATGCAGAACAATAAGACCGCCTACTACGGTGAGGGCTCTAAGCCTGTCACTTCGTGGTGCTCGACCAAGAACTTCAATCCTGTCGTCAACCTCGTCGGCCAGGGCAGTGTCGACCGCGGCCACTCATGAGCGGAGAACGATTTGGGAGCCTCTGGCTGGGGTACACACATAGACAACGCATTCGCTACGCTTTGATTGGCGGGTGCTTTCTTGCTACATTCCGCTTCTTCATCTTTTGCGCCCGCATCGAGCTCCTTGCTTGATGCTTGGACGTACTTTTTTCTTGGGAGGAACGGTTTTTACGACTTGACGCGGAAGGGTTCGGGGTTACATTCTGATATACCATTGATCTTTTGAAAAGATCAAACACTGTTTTATTTGCAAGGCGGTTCGGAAAGGTCGTTGCTCAGCACGACCAACTATCTCATTGAAGTGATATACCAATTAAAGCGCTTTCTGAACAAATTTGTCCGGTCTCAATTGTGTGCAATTGCATGTGGCATTGTTCCGATTTCTAGTCATGCTTCTCATTGCTACTTTAACTCACTCAGCGTGACGTCCACCACACATCTCAGCCTCCCAATCCATATCTGGCTGAGCCTCCCAGTAAAGAGCTTCAGGGTCGCTCGCGGAATCAAACGTGAACTTGGCAGCTTCGTCTGGCACATACAACTTCGGCAAGCCATTAGCAGCAGCCGCCTCCGCGAGCAACTGAACCTGGCAGCTCCTCTCCATCAGCGTGTACAGATAGCACGCCTCGTCCACGGTGCTGCCAACGGTCAACAGACCGTGGTTCCGCAAGATCAGGCCCTTGCCTTTTGGTCCCAGAGCATTGGCAAGGCGCTCACCTTCTTCCTCTGAGAAGACGACGCCGTTGAATTCCTGTCGCTATTATTAGTATCATCTTCAACGTATCATCCTCCAGCACACGCCTCACCTCGTAAACAGCCTGCGCGTCTCCATAAAAATACGTAACATCCTGATTTAGCATCTCCAACGGCTTCGCAAACGCACTCCACGCCTTGCCATACGGACTATGCGTGTGGCAAGCAGCAGTAACATCCGGCCTTGCCTTGTGTATAGCACTATGGATCAAGAACCCCGCCGCATTAGCCGGCAAGCTCGTATTGCCCCCAATCGCCTTGCCATCATAGTCCACCAGGATCATATCGCTGGCTTTCAGCAGGCCAAAGTGCTTCGACAGCGGGTTCGTCCAGAAGGTGTGCGGGTTCTCCGGGTCGCGGATAGAGATGTGACCGGCCATGCCTTCGGTGTAGCCTTTGCGGGCGAACACGCGGAAAGCGAGGGCCATTTTGGAGAGCATCCATTGGCGGTGTTGGGCGTAGGAGGGGAAGGTTGGGATGCCAGGGAGGGATTGGCCTTGGGAGATGAGTTGGAGGGCGGTTTTGGGCTCGCCATCTTTGGTGTCTCTAACTTGTTGTTTGGGGGTGGTTGTGGGCTGTTGGGCGTTGGGATCGGTGATTGCTGAGGGCGCCATGATGATTATCTGTTCTGTTCTAGTGCTGCTTTTCTGTGACTGAAAATTTATTGTTGTCCGATGGATGGACCGAGCTCTCTATCAGTAGTATAGCTGACCACAGCCAAGGTGTTATCAGAGGGCGCGGACAACACTGACTGATAGACAACGCCGGGCGACCATGTGGAGAACGAGATCAACCGCATCGGCCAACCACGGCCAACCTCTTGGCCAGCTCGCCCAATGCGCCGAAGCAAATCAAACGGCAATCAAGAACACGTTATCTCGGAGACTCCAACAACATACAGCGTGTCGTACGAAATAAGCACTGGGATCCACACCGAGGTTAACAAACGTTGACACACCCTCAACTGCCGATGGACCACGAGAACGTCACTTAGAGTTCAATCAATCCGACCAGGGTTGACTATTAAGTGGCACTATTTACGAACAATCGCTGGTCAACAACCATATTACAAACCGTCAAAGACAGAAACACCATCGCATCTACCCGCAGTCATGCTCACGGTGAGCGACTACTATTTTGCCTTCTTGAAAGCCAGCTAAGTAGGTACCTTAGAACATCGTTGAAGCATCAATAGCCGACCTACAAGATGCACTCGCCGCAGGTAAAATCACAAGTGTCGGTCTGGTGGCCAAGTATCTTCTTCGCGTCCACACATACGACTTCCGCGGCCCATGCCTCAACTCCATCGTCAAATTGAACCCAGACGTCTTCCGAGAAGCCGAAGCCTCTGATGAGAGACGAGCCCATGGCAAATCCAGAGGACCTCTGGACGGGATACCATATACTCTCAAAGACAGCATGAAGTACAAAGGCATGACTTGCTCGTCTGGATCTCCTGCATTCGCGGATCTCGTTGCCGGAGAGGACTCGTTTGTGGCAGAGCAACTCCGGAACGCTGGTGCAGTGTGCATCGGTACCACCAACACGCCTCCCATGATGGCGTCGGGCATGCACCGTGGCTTGTATGGACGTGCAGAGAGTCCATACAACTTGGACTATCTGACTGCAGCATTCTCGTCCGGTTCTTCTAACGGCTCGGCCACATCTACTGCCGCGAGCTTCGCTGCTTTCGGCTTGGGTTCAGAAACCGTAAGCTCTGGTCGCTCGCCAGCCTCTAACAATGCTCTCATTGCATTTGCCGGGTCTCGAGGCATGATCTCACCGCGTGGAGTCTGGCCTCTCTATCCGACGTGCGATGTTCTGGTGCCCCACACTCGCACAGTGGAAGACATGCTCTGTTTGCTCGATTGCCTCGCTGTCAAGGATTACAGAGACCACGAGAACTTCTGGTCACAGCAGAAGTATGTTACCATCGAGGAAGTCAAACGTCCAAAGTCCTTTCCCGAACTGCTCAGCCGTTCCGACAATGCTCTGAAAGGCAAGCGCTTAGCAGCGCCAAAGATGTTCATCGGTGGCGATGACCCAAAAGCCAAACCAACCTTCGTCTCAGAAGAAGTGATTGCGCTGTGGAAATCTGCGCGAAAAACTCTCGAGGCGCTCGGTGCAACGGTCTTTGAGACAGACTTCCCACTCGTTTCAAACTACGAAGAAGATTCCACATCAGGCCACACAAACAACGTCGTGGGCTTCCAACCAGACTGGAACGGCAAAGAGCGCGGCGAGCTGGTAGCCTATCTCTGGGACGACTTCCTCAAATTGAATGGCGATCCAAAGTACCCAGATCTCGCGTCCGCCGATGGCAGTCAGATGTTCCCCAGACCAAGCAACTACGTCCCCGATCGGTATCTCGAACAGAAGAACTTCATGAACTACCCAGGACTTGTGGAGCGCGCTCGCGCGCGCAACGGTAAATCCATCTGGGACATCGAAGGAATCGCAGATGCCTTGCCCGCTCTAGAGGCACAGCGTAAGCGAGATCTAGAAGACTGGATGGCAAGCCAGGACATCGATGCAGTAGTCTTCCCTGCCAACGGAGACGTAGGCAGAGCAAACTTAGAGCACGACGACGCAAGCGCCAAGCACGCTCTCCAGAACGGTGTCAAATACTCGAACGGCAACCGAGCGATCAGACACATGGGTGTGCCGAGTGTCAGCACGACAATGGGTCTGATGGCAAAGAAGAAAATGCCCTGCAATCTTACTTTTGCAGGCAAACACGGCCAAGACTGCGAGCTACTGCAATTCGCTCGAGCGTTTGAGCAAGCTAAAGCGAGCAGAGCGAAGCCTCCTGTGACGCCTGAGCTGCCCACTGATGCTGTTGGGGCGGCTGGTGCGAAAGATTACAATGGCAATGGCGAATATGCGCCTCCGAAGCTCTCCATTATGGATTCTTACGTCGAGGGAAAGACTCTACACATGTCTGGTACCCTGAATACGTCGGATGATGGCGCAGACACTGAACTGCAAGTCTTCGTGGATGGCAAATCAGTGTCACCTGTGAAAGAAGGCTTTGCGTGGTCCGTCGCGGCAGACGTTGAGCCCTTCATTCCCGTGACGCCGCTTTACGGTGGCTACAGTGTGCACGTCGGGAAAGTCAATGTTCTGATAGTCTCTCGTGGCAAAGGCGGTGCCACTGGTGAAGTCTTGTCGGTCAATATTTGAAGTTGACTTGGAGCTAACACTTGAAAATGCGATTGTTCGTTTTTTCGTAACAGGCCTAGCTATCATTCCATCAAGAACATGACCATGGGTATGCAAGTAATTATCCAATCGTTCCAGTGCCTCAAATTTCCTTGCACCATCTCGCCCAGCTGCCCAAGTCAACCCCCGACTGCCCAATCTCTTCGAGACTTACATCTGCTCTTCCAGCGGTTCCTCCGCCGCCCCTGCCAGAGTAGACATCATCCAACATCAAACCCATATCAACCAGATCCATCCACGCATCTTTGGCAACATCTTTGGTCCAGAGTCTGCCTCCAGCGCCCATTGCGCCGGAAGCTGCAGCTTGAATCTTTGCTTTTGATGCGAGAAGCTTGTACTCTTCATAGGCGAGGTTAAAGCTCACGGTCTCGGTGGAGTGGATGGTGGTCTGTCTCGCGGCACAGATGAGTAGAGCAAGCTGCAAGGTGGAAAGCGTAGCGAGAAGAGTGAGTTTAGAATCCGGAGGGCAAAGTTGCGGGCTTAGCGAGGTGACAAGATGATCCTGGATAGTTGTGTGCGTGTTGGCTGACGGTGGCAACGTGGCGATCGGACTCATGAGAGCAGCAAACAGGTCATTGACTGATTTGGTAGTGTAGTAGATGCGATGAAGCAATGCCTCGACAACTTCTGATGACAACACACCGTCGATGGCAGCATTCCATGCATCCAGTGATGTTCCTGTCGATTCTTCGACGTCGCCATCAGATATTCGATCAATTACTGCTCTTTCTTCGTCATCCAGGGAGGACTCGTCGACCTCCAACGCAGCCTTGCAAACTTCAACAAAAGCAGCGAAGCTCTTTGGTGAGCTGAGATGCACATAGCGATGACTGAAACGACTCTTGACTCTCTTCTCCAACGACTCCGCGACATCGATTCTTGTAGTCAAACCCAGAACTGCAATTGGAGCCTTCCGACTTTGGGCAATGTCGAACAGATTGTAAAGCAGTGTTTGTCTAGGATGCGATGCAAAAAGTTCGAACTCATCGAGAATGAAGATGACACTTTTGTTGGTCTGACCTGGCAATTGCTCTTGACCAAGCTCGAGCGGATGCGACAGGAGAGCCAATAGTGAGGCAAGAGTGTCAGCGTAGTTTCGTGTGGTGTTTTCTTCTTCATCCAAGTCCATCTCACGACCGAGCTGTCGCCAAATCTCGCGCAAGGCAATTTTGTCGTCGGTGTGGATGAAGCCGTTGAGTCGTACGGCGTGGAAGTCATCAGGATGCTCCTTGGCCTGCTCGCGCAGAATCTGATTGACCAAAGCAGTCTTTCCGCTCCCTCTTGCGCCAATGAGAAGCATGCTGTTACTTTCACCGGCTGTGATAGTTTGGTTGATGACTGTATTGACTTTGGTGTACTCATCCCTAATATTCGCCAATGGTATGAGTCGTTTGCCGTAAATCCTTTCGAGTGTTCTGCGCTGTAAGAGTTGCATCTGTGCCTCGTCAAGCGAAGGCAGGCTGTCCGGTTCTGTTGCTCGTTGTTTGGGCTTGACAGTAGAGCTTTCTTGAGGCGTCGCGAAAGGAAGTGGCCGCACTGGTGCAGGTTGTGTTGTTTCCTTCTCGGAAATGTTCAACTCATCCTCGGAATGGTCGATTTCCATGACATCTCCATCCAACAAAATGTCAGGCACGGGTTGCGACGCGACCGTAGTGGTCTCGGCATCAGCATCCTTGCGTGGTCTCCCGCGCGCCTTCCTCTCAGATGTCGCAGTCCTCGCTGCTGGTGTGTTCCCTGCCGGTGTCTTCCTCTCAGCTGGCGTTTTCCTCTGAGTCGGTGTCTTCCTTCCGACTGGTGTTCTTTTTGCTACGAGCGCATTGTCCTCGTTCGCCAATTTCCCATTGGCGGCTCCAGCACCATTCTGCCTTGGTGTTTGTGACCTTGAGCCCGCGCGACGCCCGTTGGCCTGGGCGGGTGTGGTAGCGCCAGCACCTTCCGCATCAGCTTCGTTCCGAGCAGCTTGTTCCAGATCTCGGATTTCGTCCTCGAAGGTCTTCTTTTTGGTGACCGGCGTAGATCTTGACGCCGATTTTGTCCTCTCAGCTTGCTCCCGCAACTTGGTCGATAGCTGTTTCTTGCGACCGCTCGCTCGCAAAGCAGATACAGCAGAGCCACTGTCGGAGTCGTCTTCGGCGATCTCGATTGCATTTGTAACTTGGCTCTTAGGTTCGTCGCCTCCGTTCTTCTCTTTCGCTCTCATCGAAGCAAGGCGTGGGTCTGCGAATTTCTTAAAGAAGCCGGCCATCTTGATCGATCTGGCTGGGGTCGCTGGCGCACTTTCCGCTGCTGGTGTTGCCTCTTCTGCACGACCCGTTGCCTTCTGTTGTCTCTTCGCTTTCAACTTCTCGGCCGCGCTCTGCGGTGCTCCAGCAGTCGTCCCAGAGTTATCGACATCTTGGGGTTGAGCGTTCTCCTTGGATTGAGAGAAGGGTGATAGGCCGGCTCGAGCCTCCTTCGCGCGGCTTGCTGGTGTGCCGCTCAGGGTAGCCTTTGGTGTAGCCCTCTTCCGGGTAGTTGGCGCTGGTGCTGGTGACTTCTTGCCAGGCGTGTCCAGTTTCCTGCGCTTGGTCTCTCTTGGAGACTCCATAATTGTCGGTGTTTTCGATTGGGGAAGTATAGAAATCGAGGTCCGGATCCGTTATGTGCTTGCCATGGCGATGGTCACGAGATCAGAATGTCGCACCTGCTGTGCGATCCTCACTTGTTGTTTGCGTCTCGCCAAATAAACGGTGTTCAATGTTTCAATTAAGTTAAGGGCGCGCTTGCTTGACACGAAACGAACACGATGTCAGGTTGCATATTTAGGGTTCGGGTTTCAGGGTTGAGTTTATCATCTCACAAACATTAAATGCTATTTCATCCTCAGTTTCGACCTCATGCAAGCACAATATGAAACGATTTTATGGAAAGAACGGATGAAAACTTATATAACCTGTTGACCGACTTATTTGCGTGTAAGTGGATCGGAAGCAGGCTTTCATTCTCGATGTTGTAAATGGTTGATTCTCACACTTGCAGTTGGACAGCCAGATCAGGTCGCCATAGACGTCGCCTTCATCCTCCTCCTGATACCTTGCTACCTCCGAGGCTACCAACAACAATTCATTGGAACTGGGTGATGCCTGCTACCGTGGACCGATACGGACAGCATGCCTGTGAGATTGCCCGGTGAGGAACAAGATCCCATGCTCCATATGTTCCCGCGAGAAGACCACCATGCGCCACTGAAGGCTCTACAGGCGTGTTCCGCCCAAGTGTATCTATCCTCGTGATCAGTGTGTATGTACGTGAAATCTTTGTGAAAAATCTTTGTGAACAATCTTTGAGATCAGATCTTGAGAGGCAGGCAGGCATTCATGCGCAATCCAAATACTAGAATGCGCTCAAGTGAGGGAACAATTGGCCCACGCCTGGACTCCATGCCGCGCTGAGCATTGAGGTAAACATCCGGGCTGAGTAAGGGGCAGCAGGCGATCGATAGCGTTACCTATATGGTATGCTATGGACGATACTCATATTTCAAGGGCGTGAAACAAATGACTAGTCGATTGCTGCATCGAAGGCCTCGAGTGTTGCAGATGGGACAAGAAAGGCGAATGTCGAGACTGCAGCAACCCTTGACCTCCATTTCACGTGAAATTATCGATCGGGGGCCCACTAGGCCTGTTTGCCATCGCACTCCTCCTCTGGAGCGCACGCCGCCACCGCAGAAAAAGAGCCAACACTGCTCCGACCGTCTACTCTGCGCCAGACCCCAATCGATCGCTTCACCATTCGAGTGATCCCGAATGCAGGTATAGAGGCTACACCTACCTTCTCAACCGACTTCTAGAATGAGTCCGTTGAGCTCGAAAGCTCTGCGGTCGTATCGACAGACTCGACCTACCGTGTCTCACAGATGAATGAGCCCGAAGGTACGGCGGTCTACAGCAACCGCGTTTCAGCCATCACCACTAACGAGAACAACCGTTGGTCCGCTGTTTTTCTCTGCGGTCATTCTGGCTTCCCAGCAAACTGAAAGCAACAGCACATATGGCAGAAGTGGGGCCTACGGCTACGGACATGCAGATCGTCAACCAGTAGCACTACGACCTAAAATAACGTTACCCTACTCGTCAATATGACCAGAAAGGCTTGCGCAGACCCCCGTCGAGTCGATTACCGACAATATAAGAAGACAATAGCGAGCCCTCGAGAAGCCGGAAGCCAAGCACGACGAAGATAGACGAGAAGGGGCACAGAAAAGATGAGTCCTTGCAGTGGCGTCAAATCGAGTGACTTGGATGAGTTTATGGCTTGTTGATTAATAACAGTGGGTGCTGGGCACAGCAGGTTGATGTTTTGGAGAGTTGCAAGTGTGTATGAGTTTTGTACTTTCCTGAGCATTTGTTCAATGGCGGGAGAATAAAGTGCGTTCCAAGCATCTGAATTTCTGTGTCCATAGCCTTAAATTTGACTGAGCCGTGTTCTTCACTCGAGCTCGAATTCACACTTCACTCACTCCCCTTTCTTCCCGCTAGCGCACGGATCTGGAAGCTTGGCCATCGCTAGGAAGAAACGCGGGCTGAGTCTGATGCATCTCGAAAATGCGAAACTGTGACCAACTCAATCGGCTAAAGTTGCCAGCTGGGCGATTGGGCCAGAATGCACCTGCTAGATCGTACATTACATCGACACCATAACTTCAAACTACCGAATCCGAGCCGTGCCTGTCTACACGCGGGAGTGTCTGTCTATCCAGTAGATTACCAAGCCCTCGGAATGATAGACATGCCTCATGAATTTCCCCTCTGGTATTTGTTGAGACTCAGAAAGACCAAGGGCGCAGAGTGTGTATTTGGCATCCAATTTGGACGCTGGTAATACAAGAGGACGACGTTATCCTCAGCCGTTCGAGCCCAATCCCCCGAGTCGCTTCTTTAAACGACCCTTTGGGATGGATGGGCAGCTGGGATGGCGAGATGACGCGACCGTAACCATCCAAAGAATGTATGCGCCGATACTGGTAGGTGTGTCTTGATGGAAGTGCGTCTTTCCATGCAGATAATCAATTTGAAGTGCTTCTTGGACAATCCGATTGGTTTCTCAGCGTCCTCAGATGTTTCGAGAACATGCTCGTCATCCTTCATCTTCCTCTGGAAGCATTTGGTGACTATCACCCTCGCTATCCTCCCCGTCCTTATCTCTGCTCTGTTCATCCAGGCTGGTCTCTTCAGTAGTATTCCCATCCGGCTCCGCTGCCGTCGTGCTTTTCGCGGTCTCGTTGAACGGTCTCCACAGGGGATCAACTCGCGTCCGGTGGTTTTCCTTAGCCCAAGCTCCAATGAATGCACCCCCCTTAGTCCTCGTAGAAATACACACAACGCTTTCGGGAATCGCGTATTCGCTCCAGTTGATAGCATCCTCGTTCAGCAGATCCGGTCCACTACGTCGTGTGACCGGTACAGTGTTGCCCATGATGCGCCAAGTTTTCATGTTGTAGGTGGTACGGGCCTGAGGTGCCAATACGATTCGGGCTCTGCCTTGACGCATATTCCAGATGTCACGTGCGACGTACTCGCACTCGCTAGCTCCAGGGCAGTCGGATTGGAGATATCCCTCGCTGCTAATAAGACGGCCCCATGAGCCAAGTACGCCAACAGCACTACCGCCGGTCCAGCCTGAAGCAACGCTCGAGCGGAAGCGCAAATGTTCATGGGTGAACAGCGTGGCATCAAAAGCTGCCATGCCTCCCCAGCCACTGTACACAGGAAAAGCGAGCCCGTCGAGCCAGCGCTGGTGTACTGTCTGATTTTCGGTAGAGTATGCGTCGAGGACCCACGATTCGTTGTCTGACACTATGCTAAAACCTCCTGGCCTCGAGAATTTATAGATTGCGTTCCCACTGATGCCGCGACCTACCCATAAATCGTAGAAGCGAGCGATGGGTAGTTGCGGAGGGTTGTCTGGATCGAATCTAGGGTCATCTGGGTGGAGGTAACCGGGCTCTCCCTGGCGTATTCTGCGACCTTGAGAGTCCCAATCCATGCCGAATGCCATGTCCGCATTGTGTAGACGTTGCTGATGAACTAGTTCCAGAACATCCGAGGAGCAAGTCACGACATCGTTCATAAACAGCAGAGTTGCACTGCTCTTCTTGCTTGAAGCGTATGGCATGAGTGGTGCCAAAGCCAGGTTGCGAATTTCCGAGAGCATGACAATGCGGTCTTGCCCCTCAAAGTCTGACCGCATGTTCGAGGAGTGCATCCAAAGTCCATCTACACCGATAGCCTGCAACGCAGCGCCTAGATCCGACAGCAACGCCCGCGTCTTGTCCTCCGAACCGTTCTCGTATATGCTCACATACACCTTGTTGTTCTGCAGAAGATGGGCAATGGCTTCCACCAAGGCCACTGCTTGTGCTGGAATGATCTCCTCGGAGTTGTACAGATTGATGGCGAAGCTGACAATGGACTGTCGTGAATCTCCCAGCCATCGCGACGGCCGAAGTGCAGTCCTGGCGTATCGTTCTTTGTTGAGTGTGCAAACTGGATATGCTGGTGAATTGTCCCGTTTAGGAAACGTAGTCTGCTGAAAGCGCTCTCGAAGGGAGTCCATCAACCATGCCACATGGTCGTCATGTGAAGACAGCTTGGTCTGCGATACGAACTTGGCCCCTAGCGCCAGACCCTCAATCTCGAAGGGATGATGCTCGTTGGTCTTGCCAGAGTGAATATACCTATTTAAAGGCACAGCAACCAACCGAGATGTGAGACCGAGATGAATAAAACTCCCAAGCAAGAGTAAGCTCGTCAAAGCGGCAAGCAAATAGAATCGGGACTGTGTCGGCAGCGCCGTTAGGGCTATCATGCCGTTGAGATTGCACTATGAGCAGGAGCCGACTGTGATTCAACGCAACGCGTATCGTAAAGGACGTTGTAGATATCCAGATATCCTTGAAATATGAGAGGAAGAGATGCCTCCATCTTTCGTCTCAAGACAAAGAAGACTCCCTGCCCGCCTATGGGAAAATGATCTGCAGGTTCTGGTATAGTCCAGGCCACCACAGTAAGCCCTGGTGGGACGCATACTTTTCCAGGAGTCACGAAGCCTTCGAACCCTCTTACAGCGACTTCTGGGTTCGTCCATGCTGAAAGTGTAAAGACCGGCGAGCACTTGGATTTGCTTCTACGATCTCGAACTTCCGAGAACGGGATCGTCAATTCTCTAGCGATAGCGTGAGAAGCCGTGGTAAGGATGATGACATGCTGTAGTTGTCGTCTAGTCCAGTGTAACGACTCGGTCTGGTCTAGGACAAACCGGCGTCTTTCGTGTCCAGTGGCGTCGTAGCGTGCAACTCTAGCTTCAGGCTCATCTTAGATTGCAGGATTCTGGTCGTGGCCACGTTTGAATGAGAGCGATGCGGTGGAGCGACCACAAAATCCCTCAGGAGAAGCTTTTGCACAAGGCGTCGGCCCCCACTCTTTTGCCAGTCGCGCTGAATATGAAACAAGAGTACGGCGGACCATCCTTACGAGACGGACAAACCTCAAATTCTGATACCAAAATTAGATACTCGGCCAGCCACCAGCGTCAGTAGGTGCTTCACGGTAAGTAGCGTTTTTTATGCGTGTTCTAAATTGATGATTATACACAAATAGAGTAGTAGCTGTATCTATTTCGCAGGATCAAAAGAGTAATACTTCAAGGTATATATAAAATCAAGGTTATAAAGCATAAATTCAAGTAACATAGCCGAAATTCGTGAGAGGTAAACTGCATTCTAAACTCATCTACCAGGCGCAATTTGATGCTATTCTTTTCACTCTCGCATTGCCTCTTAGGCCCCAATGCATCTAACTTATGACATTCTATATGTACTAGCACCTAAATTGAACTAAGCCAGGTGAAGGTGAGATAAAAGCATATAAACTAGGATTTAGGGGCACGTAAAATTATGAATAAACCTAGAGGGCGACACGAGCTTTATAAAAACTATAGTTACTATGCGTAGAATTCGTACAGTAGAAAGGTCTTATTACAGGCTGGAACTAAGAGGGGTTAGCGTCGTACCTTGGTACCGCAATCCGTGCTTTGTCCGTCTCGTAAGGATGGTCCGCCGTAAACAAGGCTTGTCTGACGCTGAAACAGCCCATATGCCACAGAGCTGGCTCATTTTGTACACGACAAGCAACGCTCAACGCCATTGTGAGACTCCCAACTACTGCCTCTTTCCAACTCATCTGTGACCTTCATTTTGTCCCCGAAATCGCCATCACGTAGCGCATTGTCGACAATGGCGAGGCGAAGCCAGACCAAGGCGCCGGCAAATCTCTCGCTTGGCGCCGTGCCACGCGTCGGCTCGACGTAAGATCTTTTTACTCGTACACTCAGCCTGTCTTCACAGCACGTCGCCTGCTACTTGTCGTAGATCATGGAGATAGGCGAAGTTGCTCGCGACGGGGAAGCGCAGAGCCGCGCGTTGAGCTTCGACGTTGTCACTGCGGTCCTTAAAAAGTGGCTCGTAGCGTCGAGGACAGTACACGACGGGATCCTTCAGAAGGTCTATCCGGCCTCATGGAACTACCACAGCAGAAACCAATAACACGCAAATAGGCCTAAAAACAATCAATACTTTTTTTTTTGACTATAGACAGAGCATGCTATCGAAATTGTACCAAAAAATGGAAAATACAAACAGAGCCGAAAAGTAGAAGAAAAAAACTTAACCGCAGGGTATCATGACGAGCCTCCCAAGAATGTCCAAAAAACTCCCAACGGCCGCAACGAGCGATCTCCATCAAAGATCGTCTAGTTCGCCCAGCCCTCACACGAATCGCCCCAAGTAAAATGCCTCCCCCGAAAAATGCGTACCTCCCTCCCCATTTCCCATCCCTTTCCAGTGTGCCGCTCATATGTTTTGCTGTACATTTCATGCCATGCCATGACTCGCCATGCCATGAACGCGTAAATCAAACGGAGAAAACTTCAAACTCCTCATCTTCCCCATCAAGCACTCTTACTCATCACCATCCCCATCGGTGTCCCCTGCCCTGGCACAAGCAAATGCACACACTTGTCCATAATCTCACTAGCATCATGCATCAACTCCCACCTCGGCTCCTTGAAACACCCCCTCAACAAAAGCAGCAACCCCAAACACGAGTTGCGGTTTTGCAGATTCTCGAGGTCGTCGGGCGATTTGACGCCGCCGACGCGCGAGAGGTACATGCGCATGTCGGCGATTTGCAGCTCGCGCGTGCTGAGGGTGTAGTTGGAGGGCCGGATGGGCCCGTCGAGGGCGTAGCCGTAGGCCCAGACGATAAGGGCGGCGAAGTAGAGGACCCATGGCCGATTGAGGAGGTAGTCGTCGCGGGCGCTGTAGGTGAAGGTTGGTTGATTGGGAGGGCTTGCCCGAGGATGATGGTTGTGGTTGTTATTGCTGTGGCTGTGGGATGCCGAAGGTTGATGCTGGTCTTCGTCGGGCATGAGGACCTCACGGAGGAAGCTCAGGGCGTAGAAGACGGCGTCGCGGGCACGTGCTGATGGAGCCCAGCCCTCGCGCATCTTCTTTTGCACAGCGGCGCGGTCGGCGTCGGTGACTGCGCGGCCGAGAGCGCGCTCTGAGCCGGCGAAGACAGTACAGTCGATCATGTCGACGTGCATTGCCATGTGTGCGAGTGAGTGGAGGCAGGTGCGAGATTCGAAGACCGAGTCACGAGTCTCGGATGCTGAGCGAGGAGGTGTACCTGAAGCTGAGTCCCTCAGACATTGGTCGTTCTTAGCGAGGCTGTCGTCGAAGTCCCTTCGCCAGTGATCGAAGGCTCGAGTTAAAGACGACCGCCATTTCATCGAATTGCCGAGTGCTGGATTAACTCCGAGCGATGTTATCTGGACGTCGCGCTGATTCATATGCCAGCTAACGTTGAGTAGCCCAGCCATCAGGATGACGCGACCAAATGTGTGTGTCCGGACTCTGTAGCCATTCAGAGTCCGCCGAAGGGCGTCAAGGAATGGTATAGGCTTGATTCCGTTTGCTGCAAGACTGGCTTCAACACGTTGTACTTCGTTGCCACTGGTCGCAGCCCAGAGTGCCTCGTCACAGGGCAATGGGAGTTTGATGTCGTGAGGCGCCATTACAGCCGAGTGTCCGAACAAGGTTGCGTGCGTCGAGTCGATGACGAAGGCAGCGAAAGCTGTCCGCCTCGTAGCCTCTGCCGTGATCCATCGATTCCAAGTCGCATCTGGAGTGTTGACACCACTGGTGTTGATACTACCATCTGGGCCGGGTGGGGTGCGTGTTGGGTCGTTAGAGTGACCCGGAGACTCTATGGCACTTCTTCCAATAAGCGACGAGCCTCTTCTCATGACAGTCAATGTAGTCGCGTGGTGTATATGCGCTCTCTCATGCAATGTGCGGGTACTATACATCTTCTCAAACAATTCCAACAAGAGCATAGTCTGGAATGTCCAGAGCTTGGCAGTAGGTCTGAACTCGACATCCTTGAACACTTCCCAACGGACGTGGTATGCTAGGAAGGAGGATAACTCGGCACATCTCTGTGTCAGTTCAAGCGCGTATCCCGGTTCCAAGCAGCTCGCGCCCAGACACATCATAGCAAGAAGGAGTAGATCAGGACAAGTCTCTGGATTGAACGTTGGTCTGTGTAAGATCGGCATCTGCTGGTGGACATGCGACCAGTAGCTAGCGAGGAAGATGCGTTGCATGTTAAGACTCATCACATGCTTAGGATCGTCCACACAGCCATGCATGATAGCCTCTCTCGGTCGTCGATCCGGAAGCTGCTCCGAATCGGTAAAGCGCTTATTGATCAGATCGATCAAGCGAAGGCTCTTCTTCTCGCTCACAGCACTCTCTTTCATGCTCGTGTCCGGATTGACGGGAGCTGGTGGACTGAGGCGTTCTGGTTTAGGAAGCGGCGTGTCGTTCGGCGTAGTATCAGGCTCGATCTTGGGTAATGGCATGTTGTATGTGTATTGAGAATTTACAAATTCGGGACCAGGTGGAGAAGGAATGATTGAATCTGGTGGCATGCCGCTAGTCCCAAGCAGAGAGGCAAGGAAGTCCTCGTTGAGTGCGAGGGGTGGCGATCGATTCAGGCCATATTCGTCGTTGAACACTGGCAGGGTATATGGATTTGTGCCCATGTCCATCATGTTGAAGTTGGTAAAGCTGTCGCTTCTGCCATTCGAGAAAGCGTTTTGGTTGTTGGATGTCATATTAGGCGGTGACATAATCACCCCACGATCGCCATTCTGGGGTCCGTAATTGTTGTTCTGGAAGCCAAACGGAGGTAGTGGCGGTAGTGCATTGTGCATCGTTGGTGACCGATAGGCTGTATTTGAGGATGAAGTGTAAGACTGATTCTGCATGTAAGCCGACCCTAGCGAGTGAGATGAGTTCGGTGGGAGGGATTGCATTGGTGGTTGTGGCTCATATTGTTGTTGTTGTTGTTGGTGCTGAGGGTAATTGTCGTGAAACATAGGTCGGGATTGGTACGAAGCATCAAAGCTGAAGCGACGTTCTGGGATGGTGGCTGGTGGCATCATCGATGCGTTGTTGGAGTTTCCATTGATGGCCGGGAAAGCGCTATGTGATCCGCCATTGTTAAGTTGTGGGCCCAGAGAAGATCTCATGCCTCCGTTCGCAGGTAGGCTGCGAGTATCGGAGTGGCCTTGGTACTCGTGCGATGTTGGCTGCACGGGTTGTTGAGTGGCCATTGGAGGAGCATAGTACTCGTTCTGCTGAGCCTGCTGGTACGAAGCTTGGACGGGCTCGACTGGCGATGCACTGATTGTTGTATGCCTACCTGCCGGCGAGGGCGGAGCAGACACATTCACTTCAGTGACAGGTGTGGTCTTGAAGGCATCCTTACGCTGCAGATGGGACCCTTTGGCCGTATGTCGTTCCTTGTGTCGAGCACAGAGGTCGGCACGAACGAAGCTCCGCTGACAGCCTGGATGATCACACTCATATATATGTTTAGGCGTGTCTGTATACATGTATTAGTCAAGGTTGGTCCCTGAGCTGTGGCTTCCTTGACATATCATCACTGAAGCAACGTGACTCGAGAAAGTTCAGGGACGTACGATTGAGCTGATGCCTATACAGATGTTCCGCTCGCGAATACCGCTTCCCACAGTCTTGCTGCGGGCAGATGTACTTTTTGTCGCTCGACTGGATAACACGTCTCTTCTTCCGCGGCTGCGCATCGTCGGCCTCGTCGAGGACCTGCCCTACGTCGGCGTCTTCGTCGTCGTGTCTCGGGCGCGGCTCGTCCACGGGTCCCTGATCTAGTAGCGGGGCTCGCGCGACCTCGACGCTGCTGGCCATGGTGTGTGCTGGCTGGCGGGGATGTGCACGGCTGGCGGAGGGGAATTGGGAGTGAGAGTGGGATGCGGCGCGGTGGGAGCGCTCGTGGTTGCTTGCACCCAGGACACCAGCATGCCCGTCTACGAGTCGGATGGCGGTGCGGCGGTAGTGGTGCTGGTGATGGCAGTAGACGGCGAGAGACTGCAGCAGCGGCGGCGGCGTCTATGCAGGTGCTGGTGGGCGTCTTGATGGGTTCTGTGGGCGAGGCACGTGGGCATATGGTATACGGACGGGTCGAGAGTCAGTCATGCTACGGGTAGCAGCAAAGGCTACTTGCGCATGGCGGCACACTCACGACACACGCACACCTTGGTCGGAGGATGGGTGTAGGGGTCTGCTGCAGCATACCAGGCCAGTATCACGCACTTCCCAGGTGCCCTCGACGATCCAGGGCTACTCCGCACTTCCTGATCCCGCCGTGGCTCCACTACATCAGCACGGAAGCGTGTAGCCGACGAACCTTGAGCCCTGGCCATCGATGCTAGGGACGTCGAGGGGACCGGCGGACCAACAAGGACGAGGACGCTTCTTTGGGACGACGAGGCACGGTTCGGCCCATGTACGACGACAATCACGTACAGTATATGAGACAGCTCACTACCTCCATCACTGCTGCGCTGCTGCGCTGCTGCTCCCGGATAGGCTATGGATGGGCATATGAGGCTTGAGCGCGAGAGTGCATATTCCCGCGAGCTGAGCGGCGGGAGCGGGTGCTGACCATGGCTCGCTATTGCAGATGAACTATTGCTTGCGTGAACCGTTGATGATCATCACACGGTACTATATACCTGCTACTGTACTCGTGCTATTGATTGCTCTCCCACTAGCACAACGTCTGACGAGAGCCTTGTTGCCGCTAGGAGGTACTGCTCGTGGATGACGCCTTTATGGCCATGCCCAGCACTGGCTTCTCTACATTCATATCCATCCATATCCATCCATTTATCCATCCATTTATCCATCCAACCGTCCATCCATCTGTGTGGTGGCAGTGTGTGGCCCGGATGGGAGCCCCGGCGCATAGTCTAGCTATCCTTCTCCACACACACACTCCATCCAGGCAGAGATCCAGCGAGGCGGAAACACGCAACCGACATGCATCTTCTGGATGTCCGATGACTGTACCAAGCCCCTACTAACTCCTGCTATTCGAGGCACGGCAAGGTAGCACACCACTCCGCATCGCGCACTGTCGCCATCGTGTCGCGCACATACGCGGGGAAGAGCGCACAGAGCTGCAAGCCGTGCATGTACAGTACATACACATCTCATGCACGCCACTTTTTGCCTCTGCCATGCGACTAATGTACCCCCCCCGTCTCTCCTGCGCCGCGCATTATTCGCCACGCATAACCAGACGGCCGACCCAGATCAGCCCCGACATTCGCAGCCTCATTCGACAATCCCCAAGAGTACGCGAGTGATTAGCCTCTGCTCTGCTCACACTCTATACACCCCAACAGCAGCAGCAGCAGCAGCAGCAGTAGTAGTAGTTGTAGTAGTCATGCCGGCCCAGCACAGCACTAGCAAAAGCTCTACGCACACCACCATCCCAGCCCGCTGCCCATGTCCTCGCAATTCATTCGTCAGATCCCAAGAGTCAGCCAATGCCCGATCGACCGCCTCTGGAGACAGCGCTCGAATCATCTGCCAGTGAGCGCAATCTACTACCAAGAGATAGGCGCCTCGTTCAACTTCTTGCTTGCTCGCCACGGCCGGCACATGCATGCACGGCGGCCGCGCCATCCCCAAAGGCCATCTGCAGTTCATGCCGGCGCGTACAGCAGTACCTCTCGTTTCGCCACTCCACTTTCCGCTCGGCTACCTAGTCATGCATTTCCTGTGGCCGCGTTGACCTGAGACACGGCTCGACGAAGAGTACGCGCACGTATCGTGCAGGCGTCGAAGAGCCTGAACTATGTTTGAACCACCAACACTATCAAAGCGGCAAGTGCAATCTCGCCTCATGTCACAATACCTACCAGTATCAGATATAAAGCTATTACTCCTCTTACTACACCCACTCAGCAGCAGCAAGCTCGCAATCAAATGCTTACTTCAATTCAATCTCGCCGGCTTCCCTAACCCGGCAAAGCGCCGCTGCAAGCATGCAAATGCATGCAAATGCAAGCAAAGCCGCGCGAGCGACAAGCGAGAAATCACACACCCAGCCAACCTGTTACCGGGCCTCGCATACAAATCGCATTGAGAAGGATTCCCAGCGCGCTTTCCCTTGAATCCCGGAGGCCAGGACGCTCTTCCGACCCCAGCCCCAACTCTCCTGTCTCTACCCACCCACCCTACCAAACGACCGCCGCCGCCGCCGCCACCCATCCTCGCCCAACACTATCGCCATCGCCGCCCATCTCATCAAGAGATCGCCCGACATACAGGTCTCTACCGCCCGGCTGGCATGGGCATGGGGTCACATGCGGGCCTCCTGGCGGGGTACATGCTGGCGACCCAGGGTGCTGGGAAATCCCATCCCAAGAGGACATGTTCCGGGTTCGTTTGTTGGCTGGGAGTCACTTGCGCCGTTCGATCGCGCGCTGCGCGCTCGACTAATCCAACACCAAGGCATCTATCTACATAGCCCTTTGCCCTAATCGGATCGCGCGGTAGTGACGCCCTCGATCTTGTCGTATGCATGCACCGGAAAGATATTGGTAAGTCATTTGTTCCTTTCCCCGACGCTTGAGACTATCGTTTTGAGTTTTCCACGATGGAATTGCGTCGTTGTTTCTATTTCTCCATTTCTCATCGCTTTCGTTATGTAATGCATGCCTCTATCGATTTAGTTTCCCATGACTCGCCACGCTAAGGTGGCTGTGTGGATTGGGTCCAGATGCCAATGTCGGTTGCCGCATCGGGGAAGATGCCTATGGACGATGTAGTCGCATCGCTCGTCGCGGCTCTGCCGATTGCAGGTTGGACTACCGAACCGTAGTGTCGGCAGACAATCCCAATCCGATCCAAGCAATTCTCCCCAGGCTCATCATTCAAAAAGAAGACATTGCACAAAGTACAGATTTCTCCTCTCGCTCACTCCGCCGTGCCGTTGGCACCGTAGTACTGATCCTGACTCTCCTTCTTTTCGCTCTGCACATCGCCCGCGAAGCTTGGCGTCACGCCCTTCGCCTCCCAGAACGCCATCCTCTCCCTGAGCACATCCGCTGCCCACTCCTTCACCTCCGGCAACTTGACCCGCTCCGCCACGCGCGAGAACTCGCCCAGATCCAACCTGCCCTCCGCGCTCCTCTCGTACTCGACCATCTGCAGCAGCAGCTCCATCTTATCCACATCGTGCACAAAGTGCGCCTCCAGCGTCTCGTCCCTCTCATACTCCCACCACACAGCCTTGATCTCCTCCGCCTGCAGTCCGCCTCCGACCTTGCCGAGCAGGCCGTCGCAAATGTAATCCATTGTCTCGGCTTCGCGCCTGCTCTTTTCCGATTTCACCACGTTGTCCATGGGCGTGATGTCGCCGACCAGCGCCTCGGCCATGTCGTGCACGAGCGCCATGCGCGTGCAGCGCGCCAGGTCGAGTTTGGAGGAGAGAGAGGAAGGGCAGAGGAGGGTGATGAGGGCCATGCGATACATGTGGTCGCTGATGGACTCGCCGTGGTCGAGGCCGAAGCGGCGCCAGCCTTCGCGCTTGGTGGTCTTGAGGCGCTCGAGCATGTGGAAGAAGGGGATGGGCGAGGCGGTCGAGGTTTCGGGGCGGTGGGGGAGGTCTTTGAGGACTGGAGGGGTTGTTAGTTGAGGGGGGGGGGTGTTTTTTTGGTGAGGATGGGGGAGGGTTTGATAGTAATTACCAGTCTCGGGAGTCCAGTGGTCATTCTGTGCTGTGGGAGGGGTGAGGACGCCGGAGTTGGGAGCGGCGGGCGCGTTTGTTTCGTGGGCTTCTTCGAGGGCCATGATGGTGATGGTGGTGGTGGGGTGAGTTGTCGTGTAAGGAAACGGTGTCCAGTCAGACTATAAGGTGGTCAAAGTGTTTGCTGGGTGAGGAGTAGACAAAGTCCAGAAGTGTGTATGAATGTATGTGTGTATAAATGGATGTATGTACGTGTGTATGTATGTATGTATGTATTTATATGTGGGCAAACACGCGCTTGTTGTTTGGTGTTGATCACTTTGACTTTTGCTGACTGGTGGGCGGGGATTCCTTGCTTTCTGACAGCGGGGCGGGGCGGGGCGGGACAGGCAAGGCAGGCAGGGTAGGGCAAGGCAGGGTAGGGTTGGCCACATCATCGGCTCTCCATCAATTAATCAATCATCACCGCGCGAGCTTTATTTACATGGCACGAGCACGAGCACGAGCACCGACTCCCTGTAATATTAGGGAAAATCACCCATGCCTCCGCCCATCACACCACTGCATCATACTTCTGCAATCCCACGGAGTCTTCTATAATTAATTCCACCAACAATTGAAACATGGAGACTTAAGACTGTTCCCGTCTGCTGGCAAACATACTCCAGCCTTCTCCACTCATCATAACAAGCACGCCCGTCTCGACCATGGAGCGTCCGGTGTCCGCTGCGTCGCTGAACAACAACAACAACAACAACAACAACAACAACAACAACAACACCGCCACCGCCACCACCACCACCACCACTCACAAGCGAACAAAATCCGCCCCTCGTATTCATGCCGGTCCTCTCGTCTCGTCTCTGTTTTTGACGAACCTTCGTCTTCTCGACCTCGACCTCCTGCCCGACTGGCCATCAATCGCACCTTCCACCTTCTCCAATGTCGATGCACGTGCTCGTATCAAAGCCGCAGAATGGAGTCTATACCAGCTGTTTCGCCTCTTCGACCCAGCTGTGACTGCCGAGAAGCTGCAGCCTTTCTTCCCACCCCTTGAGCCGCTGCAAAGCATTAACCTCCGGGCAGCGCTCTACCGCTGTCTGGACGGGCTCAAGAAGAATGGCGTTCTTGGAAGGGAGACGGTGCTGAGGAAAACAATGCTGGATGAATGCTCTGGCGACAAATTCTGGGAGATATGCGTTGCTTTCTCCGTTGTTGTGGTGCGGAAGAGAGTTGTGCGCAAGAAGGATAAGATGGGTCTCGGAAGGCCTCTGGCGCAGACATTGGGTGCGGCACAGGGACTTCGCAAGTCGGATAGAGAAGCTTTGCTTCCTCTCTTGGTTGCTCATAGAGTTTCTCTAAACAAGAATTTGGTAGACAAGCAGCGTCTTGGGGAGGAGTTTGCGCAGTTGGGAGATGTGCTGCAGGAGAAAGAGCAGGACTTGGGGCGGCGAAGGGCGGTGCTGCAAGACAATGGAAAGCAGGATCAAGTTCAGAAACAACTGGAACACTTCAAGCCATTGGAAGATGTCCTACGCAAAGGCTGGGTGGGCGATGAAGCGTTCGAGGAGGCCTTACTGTCTGGTGGTAGTGCTGCCAGCAGTGATCGCATGCTCGCAGAATCTACTGAACGCCTTTTTAGCAGAGATCGCCGTTCACGAGTGTCTATACTCGGACAAGGTGAGCCTGAGATCACGGAGGACATCGTCAGTAAGGCTCGAGGGCAGAATACACGACTCAAGCGATGGCAAGCACTGTACGACAGGCTGCAGGCTGCGAAGCCAAAGCTTTCGCAAGTGGAAGAGGCCAGGGCCGCCGGTCAAACAGTGGCTATTCGTTTCAATAGACACGCAGACCTAACCCTGGGAGACAATAGGTCACACGGAGGCTCATCGTCTCCAGTCAAGACCTCTCACTCGAGAGCTGCGTCTGCATGTGTCACAGGCTACGACAACATCCTTTCTGCCATGCGAGAGGATCTCAGACTTACACAAAACGCACGTCGCAACGATCAAGGCTCGAACATGAACAATGACGCACGACACGGCCGCTCTGCCTCTGCTGTCACTGGCGTTAGTCGAACTTCTTCATTCCGATCTTCCCACAACCGCCGTCATTCGCGTTCGCCATCGATACAACACTCACCTTCCCAATCGTCTGCACCCTTTAGACCAGGTATGGGCCGGCGCATCTCTTCGCGATCACGGTCTTATCAGCAGCCGAAGGTCATCTCTCAACGTGGCCCGATACCTTTGAAGACAGAATTGTTTTCGCCACTCAAATCCGCCAGGCCAGGGAATGAAAGTCCGACTTCTGGATTCATGTCTCGCCCCTCGTCCCAGCTGCCTTCGCCTCAAGAAGAAGTCGATGAGTCTGCAGCGAGCATTGACGGTACGCTGAACAACAACGATCGATTTGGTAGCAGTCGGAATGGGGAGTATCGTCAGGCTACGCCTGTTCTTCCGCCGCCGCAGGAAGAGACGGATGAGTCTGCCGGTAGCATCGATACTGAGATGTCAGGACTAGGCATCCGTGATGCCAGTGAAGACGAAATCAGAGGCACACCTGACGGCGGAAAAGCACCCAACTTCGACCTGCCTATATCTTCCACATCTCGAGCCAACCTCGACCCACCCAAACAGGATCCCATCACGGACAGCACAGAGTTCGTAAGACCGGCTCTTCCCAGCCGCCAACCATCCCTTGCCGACCGAACACGCCTGTCGATGGCCTTCACATCCAGCAACAACTCCAGCACCCCCGAAGACTCGCCATCACCCACAATCAACCCCGACAACTTCCCTCTCCCGCAATGCGCATCAGCTACGAGCTCTCCGCAAACGACCCGCTCCCTCGCCGACCGCACCCGCCAATCCATCTCCTCTTCCACCCCAATCGCCCGCCAGCGTCCCGCCCAGCACACCCGCTCCCGCACTTCCATCCACCAACACCCCAACACCACCCCGCGAGCCCGCCGCCTGAGCTTCGACCAGTTGACGCCCAGCCGTGAAGCCGACGAAGCCGATGAAAACAGCAGCGCGAACAAGCGGATCTTCACGCCCCGCGAGCAGTTGTTCGACGAGGACGTGGAGTACGATTCCGTTTTCAAGAGCAGGCCCAGAGTGGCGCATAGCCCGCTCATGAGCCCCAGTGCGCCTGAGTATGACGATGATGATGTAGAGGAGTTTAGCATGGTTGGGGCGCTGAGGGAGTTGGATGATGAGGGGGAGATGGGGAGTTCGCCGTTGAGACGGTGAGGGTCTGGTGTTATGCGAGGTAGGGCTTTTGGTAATGAGATGTATGACGGAGTAGTTAATCTTTTTTTTTGGGTTAATGACATCGCTTAGCTACATGAATATCGAATGCCTATCGGCGTCACACGTGGCGCTCGGAACTGAAAGCCGCTGACAGCTCATCATCAATCTGTTGCAATTTCAAGGCTAGCTTGCCTCGTTTCAGATCGATAGACGACTTCCACAACTACAATCGTTCGGTGTATCACCCATACTCCATTCTAGCGAAAGAGTGTACCTTGGGCTGTGCGTGTAGCGCACACACACAACAACTCATCTCTTTGATTTACTTTGCATCGCAAGCCAATCATGATATTGTAGAGGTCGACAAAGACCTCAAGTGAAAGACGGCAAAAAGGATTTGACGGTTAACGTCTGGTATCTATAGAGACCATGAACTACTCCTCCAGAACATCAGACGCTTCCATGAGGAGTCTTGCCGCCCACAGCAGTCGTGTTGCTCACTCCCCAATCATCTCCTCTCATGCGCCCAGATTTCGGGCTTGCAATTCTGTCTTCCATCACCTCAGAACTCACACTCACTTCCTGAGCAACAACGATGCCAGCGCCACTGTCCTTCGCCGTCGCTTTCTCCTGGTCGTTGGCAGGCAATATGTGCTCGTCGCTTCCCCACGCTGTCTCGTTGGGAATTGAAAGCGGATGCGCATGTGATCCTTTGCCCCTGCTCTTCCGGTTCTCGATGACCACGTTGCTTCGTAGTGGATAGCTTGCCGAACGAGATCGCGATTTGCTGCTTCTGCTGAGGATGCCGCCGAGACCGGTCACTATGGCTAGCTTTCGAAGCAAAGGATGGATGATCGGTAGGTTGGTTACGATGATGGCGACGAAGGTCTCGCGACAGGCCCACAAGCTGCCGCTGACTGCGCCTTCGGGGCCGGACTGGAAGTGGGGTGTCAGTTCTGTAAAATGGGTTGTTTGGGGTTGAGGATGGCTTACTGTGAGAATGGTTGTAGCACGGATGATACTTGCTAGCATGATGAAGACAGCGCCTCCAAACAGTAGCATCAATGTCAGTCTGCGTCGTAGCGTGGCGGTCACGCCCCATAGTAACTACATGCGATTAGTAAAGATAAGCTTTGCTGATGACAACTCGAGGCAATCTTACTGGCAGTGGGATTGACAGCAAGTACAGATCAGTGATGATATTGAGAACGAGAGTGACCAGTACATAAGCGGGCGAGATGGTCGCCTGGCATAGCTTGCCGGGGTCAGGCGAGATCTGCCAGAAGTGGTGGAACGGCTGACAGGAGCAGAGGATCGTGAGGGCGACGGCGATATATGTTGCTGGTAGAATGCCATATGCTAGGCGTACGCGGATTTCTAGGTGGTTGATTCCATTCCTTAATGCCGAGTGTCAGTGAGAGATGACGAGAGGGAAGAGGATTCGATGTCCTCACGTCAATCTGGCATAGACTGCAGCGATACAGAGCTTCAGAGACCAAAGGATAGCAGCGTAAAGCGACCAGCCTGTCACTTGGATCTTGGAGCCCCAGACGCGATTGTTATATTCTTCGGAACCACGGTCGATGCTTGCACGTTGCTCGGGTGTCATGTAACTGTTGGTAAGGCCATCGAAATTGGCACCAACGAGATATGCCGCGGTGACTTCTGTTGTAAACAGGAGCTGTTCGATGATGGAAACTTGTTAGCTTCTACTGATGTTTGGGTGAGAGACGAATCTGCTGTCTGGTAGAGTCGATTTCGATAAACTTACTCCAGTCAGCGGCATCAGGTAGTCATCAAGCTGCCAATTAGATGGTCCCACGGTCCGCCATCGGAAGAATATTCGGACAAGGATGGTAAACAGCCCAATCGCGAGAAGGATGAATTGCTCCGGGGTCGTCATCTTGATGATTGGGGAAACGGTACGATCGCGAGAGGTCCTGAAAGACCTTGTGAACGCAAAGTAGGGTGTCGTTGACCGTACCAAAGGGAAAAGAAGCAAGATCCGTACTTATGGATTGTTGGAAGAGACAGTTCAACCCGTCACAGACGAGCATGGTAGGAGTAGGTGCTTCTGATACATATATCGGAAAGCAGTCCGGTACGTACCCAGCCTTCCATGGCGTCGGTATCAGGCATAAGATCTGGGTCTCGCGTAGGATGAAACCATAGAGCAGCCCATTACGGACTCATGCCATGAGACCCTGTGGCTGCTTCGACTAGGCTGATATTCATTGATGGTCGGCTCGAGTGTATTCGAAAGCCAGTCGGCGTTGAAGCCTCCAGGGAGTAAGTTCCGATCATCATATTACATCTGCGATATTTCCATGGGTGGGGTCGACCACGGACGAATAAGAAATTCGTGTAACGTGGCTCGCATGGCAAGGGCGCCGACTTTTCAATGCTTGTCAATGCCCTCGTGCGAGTCCTGGGGTATTGTGCCTGTCAACGTTCCCTTGAATCCTTTCACAAAGATGGTCGAAGTTTCTAGCCGCACTCACGGCCCTTGTGTCTGTGCCCGATCGCGTCCAACACCAAAACTCCCTGGCAAGTGCAGCTCGAATACTGGCTCAACATGTGAGAGAAACCACGGACAGCCAATCAAATGTCACAATTGGACAGCGCTGCGCCACCGCCAATCGAGTGTTGCAATATCCAGAAGAGGACCATGCCAGTCTCAAGGCAGGCCTTGCGTCGACTTCTGTATCGTGGACTGGGCTGGGTCGCAGATGGACGTAAATTCGGTACTTCTATACATGAATGCTTTCGGCATTGGTCTAGGGGTCTTCGTTACTCTGATTCTCCCAGCGTACTCTGATTATTGATGTACGTAGGATCTTCACGCGAGGACAGATATTAGTCGTAGCTGACGATTGGAATAGCTAAAAAGCATCTCCTGGTCACTGCGTTATTCATAATTTACGGCGTCATCTCCATACCAGTCAATTGGCTACAGGGTTTCTCTGACTATAACTTCAAAACTTTGACAGCCCTGAATAATATTTTCACCATCTCCACCAACATCCTGGTCGTTCTGCTCAACATCTATATTCCTTTTTGTATGCAACGCGCTGCTGCGGAGAGCTCTGGATCGGAACGCGAAGGTATGTACAGAATGCAAGATATGCGGTCACTCTGTCAAGTGACATCCTACTTGTTGGACTTCTGTGCTGATAATACCCACTACATCTAGCGCCTCTTTCAAAACATGACGCGAAAGCTGCTGGGAAACGTACCTATGGTTTCAAGATGGTGATTAAGGGTGCGATCACCAACTCTATCGGCGCTCTGATGATATATGTAATCACAATCATCATCCAGGAAACCACGACCAACATCGTAGCGCCGTAAGCAACCGACAAAGTACAGTCCCACCAGTCTTCGATTGAACTAACATGCGACTACGCAGGGGTCTTATTGTTACGACGGCTGTTGGCTTTCTCACCATTGCTGCCTCATCCATTATCTACCTCGGCCTCCCCAAAATCCCGTCGAAGAACGCTTCACAGCTGAAGCAGGGTGTGCTTGGGCCTATGAAAGAATGTAAGTTGTTCACTCCATGCACAAGCCTCTACATTCTGCATACTGAAACACCACGCAGTCCTGGCATCTTTTAAAGATCTTCTGCAAAGGCGCAGTATGGCCATCTTACTCATCTACTACACGATCTACAACGACACGGCCTTTGCCATTGCATCGGTGATGAGCCAGCTGTATATCCTCGAACTACGACCTGGCACCCTCGAGATCTCCCTGTACGCCTTGGCGGCGACCGTCTCCGGGGCCATCGCCTCCATAGGCTTCTTCTGGATCCGTCCACTGGTACCTTTCCGGCTGGGGTAATTGGCTGCTTGTCTGATGATTTAACATGATTCTTATTCCTGCTTGGGGAATCATCGGGTTCGCTGGTGTGAACTTTGGTTTCAAAGTAAGTTGACGCCGTTGCGTGGGAGACTCAAAACGACGATTGTCTGTAGTGTGCGAACATTTACCCCCTTCCTTCCCTAGTCAATATGGGAATTCTACGTGTTCCAGTTCTTCCTCTACGCCTCAGGCACTATCATCACCAGCTATTTCCGCGTTCTCTTCTCCGAAATGGTCCCGCCCAAGAAAGAAGTCCGCTGGTTTGGTCTGCAATGGGTCCTTTCATGTGCGACGGTAAGTACCTGAAATGCTATCACTTCATTAGATCGAGTGCTGACGAGAATTTTGCAACCAGCTCTGGGTAAACTATGTCGCGAGCGCACAGTTTCAAAGCGCCACCCATCAAGTCCGCTTCCCTTGGTGGTTTGCTCAGATGCTTGTGAACTTCGACCGACTGCATTCTGTCGGATATCGCTCGAAGAGTCGAGAGTTGTTGTCATGGTCGAAGTTTCCTATAGGGCAATGCTTGTTTCCGATTCATAAGGGGATCAAGACATGAATGTTGTGTTTGCAACTTCTGGGTAGTCCCAAGAGAACATAAGTACATTTCCATGTCTCAGAACAGAGCCGTCGATGATTATGTCTCCCAAAACAACGTCGGGCGGTCAAGAAAGGTGATTTTCAATGAGTCACCCTGTGTGGCGGCCAGAGAACCGCAACGCAAGGCGCTGCGTAAAGAGTGTCTGGCCATTGTTCCGTGATCTCGCATCGAGCCACTGCCCTTGTCTATTGTCGTACCAGCAGTCGCAAACTTGGCCCGTCGCATATGCTCGGGTCTCGTATGCTGCATAATGTTTAGATGCCGAAGGGTTTGAGATACGAATTGCAAGTCAATCTTGCGGGTGCTAGACGCTCGAGTGTAGCCACTTCTCAAGGTTAAGCTGATCTAGTAAAATACGCACAGGCATACTAACGCAATCACAGGTGGAACCGTGATTTCTCTGGTCGTCACTTGAGTAGCTTCAGTTTATCAGCCTTGAATGAGATTGGTAAGTAGTCGCGATGCTGTGGGACTTTGTCTGAAACATCTCCCAGAGGAGTAAACGCGAGACATGGCATGACCTATATGCCGGTAGCATATTGCGCCGTCTTGACCCTTGGTCCGACATCCCACGACGCCACGTTTCCCACCCCGAGGGTGATGGACCGAAGCCACTTTGCGCATACGATAACAGCGACTTTACAGTGATCATGATCTGTTTGTACCTGAGATATGGTTAATCTAGTTTTACAAGCACACAAGTTTAAGATTAGGTAGGGCTCTTGCTATTTGAGCAAGCTAATAGCTCTGTAAATGAACTTCCAAGACCAAAACAAGCTGCACTGCACGGCTGATACAATCGCTCTGCGGCATGATCATGCCAGCGATGGTGTCGGTGCTCTGATATGCGTGTTCGAGCACAACGCTACTCTTCACCAATGGGCAGTATTCCTCAGCCTACTGCTCCATTGGCGTCTTAGCTGCGTATCTGCCATACCGCCGCTCAAGAGATCAACATGGACATATTCCTTAGTCCGCATATTCACATTGTCCTTTCTCGCCATGACATATCCTTCTCGAACTCTTCTGCTCCATACAAATTGGCATACCCTCGCCGCGCGGTCCGTCCTTTCACGATTAGCGCTTGCTTGATATCAGCGTACGACGTATGACAACACCCGCCGCATTAATGTCAAACTCGTCATAACATCCAAGCAGTAGTAGCCCTCGAAGCCGTCCATCCGCCACTGCGGTGCTGGCAATCACGATCGCTGGGAAAGTGAATACCGTTGTCGTGGATTTCCACACAAGCGAGTCAGTATCACGGGACCCGTGTCTCCTTAGTGAAGGACCTGTTCGTGATATACTATTGAAAGGAACCATGGTTGTTCACAAAATGCTTAGAGCTATGTTCTAACCGATAGAAACATTGATAGCTGTTCCTTTGCCTTCTGGTAATAGGAGTGAATGCCGCATGGTGACAAACCGAAATCGAGAAAGCTATTTGCAAGTTGTCCCTCACAACTTTCCCACACCAGCACCACCTGGCACACGAGCACGAGCCTCTGTGGCCGTCTTAGCACTCGCGATGTTGAGTCCCTTGAAATCAGAGAAGAAGGATGTGTCAACAGGTGGCAATGCACCTTGTGAGTTGACCAAAGAGTTCTCTTGGCACGCCCGGCCGAGAGCAGCGTTACAGTTGGTTTTCCCAGCTGCAGCTGCGTACAGGCGGCCCTGATAGTCGGAAGACAAGCTCTTGACGTTGATGAAAGCGTTGCCCTCAAAGATGCCTCGGGCTTTCTTGTCTCCACCTTCGAGTGCGTGCCCATTGTTATCTTGCCAGACATTGTTGACGGCGTGGAGTAGAGTTCCTCCGGACAAGGCAGGAGAACGACCGGCTGTGTTGGTGATGTAGTTGTTCTTCATGGTGATCTGATCGTCGGTTCCTACCATCTCGAAAGTCCAATAGTGATAGCCGTCGCCGCATCCAGTGGAGTAAGGAGACTTGCCGTCGATGTGGTTGCTGGAAAGTGTGATGCGCTTGCTGGGATTGAAGCCGAAGACATAATGTTGGCGGCCGGGGCGAGCGGTCTGACGATGATGGTCAGCGAAGGGTCATAGTGGCAGCATATCGATTGTATGCAAGATCGTATGTCAAATATAGGTACGCACTGTGACATGGTCCACCCAGATCAGATCCGAACCGTCGAAAGAAATCGCATCACCACCCCAAACAAACTCCGGGTTGAGGTCAGTGATTGCGATGTTCTGGACGATGACGTTTTTCGTTCCGCCACGGAAGCGAAGACCTTTGCCTTTGATCGCACCTGAGCTGCCGACACCGAGAATAGTCTTGTCCGAAGCTACATCGATAGGGGTTCTGGGAGCCTTGTACCAAGTACCCTTGATCGCTGGCGAGGTTCCGCAGCTGTCTTGGATGATCTTCTGACAAGAACTTCCAGTCCCCCAACTGGCGCAAGCCGTACCGGTCTCAGTGCCTTCAGAGGATGTGAAATCGAAGACCTTGTCCAGTACGATGACGCGAGGGTTCTTGTCGGTCAGGTAAGTCTTGAGCTCGGTGATATCCTTGGGATATACGGGACTGGCATTTCCACCACCAGTAACTCCGGTAGCGAAGCCTTCTGCTTTCCCGACCACTTTCTGCGCGGAAGTGGTGTTGAGAAGAGCCAAGCAAGCTTGTAAGATGAGAGCTGAGTACCTCATATTGCTGAAAGATCTGCGTCCAATGAGAATGACAAGAGAGTGGATGCACTGGTGGGCACTCCAGATCCTGAGGGCAAAGTCTCGAGCTTAAGTAGCAGAGTCAGTGACAATCAGACTTGACAGAGTACCAACAGTCGGAGCCGGTATCAAAGAAGGTGCCTATGCTCCTCGAATGCTAGTACGAACTTGTGCAAGCAGCGTATAGACGAGTCGCTGAGGAATTCCATACGCGAGCCCGTCAGATAATCAAGGTACACGACAAGATATTCTTTTAGGGCTCCGGGGCTCTTGCCAAATAGAAGGGGATCTGTGTCTAATATTCTGCTAACGTGACGGAGAAGGGATGTTCGTAGCACACCAATGCTACCCCTCATATGCCTGGCATCGCTCACACAGCGCCTCTGTGCGGTAGATGGGCGACTTGGGGCTGTCGTATCTTTGTGAAACATCAGGGCGCAGAAGAGCAATAGGCTCCGTATTTTACTCCTTACATATTGGTTCTGGCGTCTGAGTTGCATGATCCTTCACTTGAAAATCGAGCCAAAAGATACAGCAGAATCGCTCTTGCCTTCATGTCACTAACGCAAAGCTAAGAGCGATGTGAGCTATCAGAAAAGCTGTCTTTACGCAACAACTCACAAGCATTGCTCGTAACGCAATATTGGCTTGACTGCTGCTTGTTTTGGTTTGAGGAGCCTGACCACGTGCAAAAGTAGGGCTTGGGTTTGAAGTCGCCGATCATCGACTTCTTTTAGGCCGGAGTAAATTGCCCGCAATCTAATTTGATTGTGTCGTTTCTAGGGCACCGGATTTAACTCGGACAAAATGTGGTTCAGAGGCCTTTTAATAGTTATGTGCATCCATACGTAAAACGATTAGAAGGAAAAGGCTCTATGGAACAGACAGAGGCCATCGCTGTGAGAGTATTGCGCGTGAAGATGTTGCGATTTCACACATCAGGGCATTTTCACGGCGATCGATGATCGAAAAGCTGCAAATACCCGCCCTGGGTCTGCTTGAACACGACATTGACAGCGTTGAGCAAAGGACGAGTCTGGTTCGAGTAGATCCGGCGGAGAGGCCTGGAATGGCACCTCGTATGGCAATGCCGAGAACCTGGACTCCCAACTTGACGATATCCTTCATGTAACGTGAAGGTGTCTTTTTGCCTGACAAATACGACGACACCCAGACTGGAAACTTAGAAGTAAGGTGCCATACTGCTTCGGTCTGTCTAGCTAAGTGTGAGCAACTGGCTCAAACTATGCGCGTTCATGCGCCCGTAAAGTCCTAAGTTCAAATCCTGGATGCTCTGAAGCACGACCCAAGCCACCTCGAGGGCCCTTCTAGCGTCGTCTCTCTCAACCTGAGTTGGTGCATGCGAACGCCGCTCCTCGGCTCTCAACTGAACGCTCTGGGCTGTAACGCATGCGTGGTAAAATCGCATCTGGGCCTCCCTGCGAACGTTCTGTGAGTCGACGGCATGCTGTACAGCACGCTTCCCGTATTCTGCGGCACAATCGATATTAGTACCATGCAACGGTCACTGGCATAACGAGGGCAAGGCTATCCTCGTGGATAGATCGAGACGGAGTGGGATGACACGAAGACGGACGGCTTCCTTATCAATGACATATATAAATCGATGCGAAGAACTGAAGCGACTTTCTTTGGGTGGGTTTGATCTTGTACAATTGTTCATGAATTTCGCAACGCTGTTTCGCCAACAAAAAACAAAGCTGTTCAACCTCCTCGCGTAAGGGTATCTTCATTCTAGTGCTCCCAAGCCTGGAGTCTTGAAGCGAAATGTGTTCCAATCAAAGTACACACGACTTTGTTCCTCAATGATATCCTCTCGGGACACGTCTCAGTGACCCTCGACATCATTGTTTGCTGTTACCCAGCACACTCATCCCTACGATTGGTGTTTGCCCGAGTATGCATGTACGACAGCATCTGCCATGCAGCGATTAATCCTGCCGCGATGTCACAGCGATGAGCGTCGAATCGATGTTGTCGAAGGCGCAACGGATCGATATCACGCTCGTCAAGGACATTGTTCTCGTCCACTCGCACGCCGAGCCGGCGTTAGCATCAGTCTTGGTCGCCATTTGCAGCCAAATGATGGGCATTATCCCCAAAAAGCGGTCGCTAAATCATTCTTCCAATCATCATGATCGACACATCTTCAACCATCGATGAGCTTGACGCAACCAATCGCCGCAGCAGCCGCAACGCCCCCAAGAACAACCATCTCCACCGCGCTCTTGGTGCAGTTGCGCCAGCTCTTGACGCCAATGAAAGTTGTCTTGACCCAGCCGAAAACAAAAAGCGCCAAAGCCATGACCAGAATACTCCATCGGAGAGCAATGGCAGGGTCTGGCACGATCAAATAAGGCGTGAGCGGAACAAGCCCGCCGCACACGTAGCCCAAAGCAACCGTCAAACCGGAAAGGTAAGCTCGGGAAGGAGCGTAGTCGTCTTCGTCCATGTTGTGGTGGAAGCACATGAGGAATTTCTTCATCTGCTCGCCGTCATCATCCAGCTCTCGGAGTCGCACAAGCATAGCTTCCAGCACCGGTTGTGGGAAATCGTAAGCTGCGAAGCACTCCCGCACCAACTCTGATGTCTTCTCGGGGTCTGTTGAAACGATGGACTTTGTGTCGGATAGGCTGGCGATGTAAGCCTCGCGTTCGCTTTTGGCGCTCAGATACCCGCCGAGGCCCATCGAAATTGCTCCTGCAACAAGCTCTGCAAAGCCACCGTAGATGATGACGTTTGAGTCGCCGAGAGCTGATAGACCGGCTGTGAGGGCAAAGGGGACTGTGAGGCCGTCTGAGAGACCGATGGTAACATCGCCGAAGAAGCGAGCAAGGTCGAAGTTGATCCAGGGTTTCCGTGATGCGACGAGTAGTGATGATTCTGGGTCATGGTGTTCGTACTTGTGAGACTGGACATCTTTGTTTTGCAGAAGAGGCGTTAATGAGGGGTCATTTTGTTGATCTTGGTTTCTTGATGTGAAGAGAGGCATGTTGTCGTTGAATCTGGTGGTGATTTGGATGAGAAGGATGACAAAATTAGGAGGGATATAGTGTTGATTGGTTTTTTTGAATGATCACAAGAAGAGGAGGAATGTCTAATGCTTTCGCAAAGGGTCCCATGAGGGTGCGAAAATACTTAGTAGGAAGCAGCTATGAACATGGGAAGCAGGCGTGGGACAGCTCCCAGCCAATGGGGGGCAGGCTTATGGTAAGCTGAACTCGTTTTCTACGTGGCATGGCTTGTCCTACGCACCGGCGACGGAGTGAGGTTGGAAATTTACTTGATGTACGTGCAACCCTTCACAGACCATTGCAGCTAATCAAAGAGCGCAGAAAGGTCAGCAGTGCACGGTTGGCGCTCGCTAGATTGTGCATACCAGACTAGACCGAGAAACGCGTGCTCTTCGGGTGAATTCTTTCTGGGCATATCTCCACTGAGGCTTGCAGCATCGTAGTTGTTGGGCGAACATATGTTCAATGCGATATGATAATATGTCCCAAGTGAGTTTTTGAATGTATATGTCTTCGATCATGTGAGATGTTCGCATTGCGGGGACCGGAGAGAGATGTAATGGCTCAGTTGATAAAAGAGGCTATAAATCTGTGTGCAGTTTGAGAGTGTAAGGATCTGAGCATGATGCTTATTAAATGTGCAGAGAACTAGCTCGTTGATCTAGTCAGATGTCTTGTGCAAGACACAACTTCTTGAACAATTGACATTCTGCGGTCGACCGTCTCTAGTCGAATATCCTAGCATCGGTATTAACGAGTTATATACAGACTTCTGTGCAGGCCGGACACAGCAAGAGACATCTCCGGGGGCGGAAGTCTAAAGAGCTCAAGTTGTCCCGACAGGCCGTCTCCCTTGGTCAAATCTGATATCATAGTCCTCATCCTTAAAGGCGAATCGTACTGTTTGCAACGATTTGTACTTCTACAGTGACGGTTTTTGCCTTCGCAACCCGTCATCAGATTTTCGAGAGGAAACTTGAGTTCCTCCGCTGAAGCCGATCCGTGCCTGAGAAAACGATGGGTATATAACATCTCGAGTCGGCGTGTGCCACGACTGAGAATGGAAGCAAGCTTCCGCAGTCAATTCTAGTACAACACATCTTTGATAATATTGTCTTGCTGTGAATATCAACACATTCCACTATCCATCCATCAGCAGCCCTTCACACTCAGTCCCCGCCATGTCCGCCACCTTCGACACGACTACAATCCCCTCCCTCCACTCCAAAGTAATCTTTATAACAGGCGGCACCGCAGGCCTCGGCCGCGAGACCATTTTCAGCCTCGCCGCCCACAATCCGACACGCATCTACTTCTCCGGCCGCTCTGAGTCCTCCGCGAATGCCCTCATCGCAGACCTTGCCAAGCGCCACCCCAAAGTCCCCTGCACCTTCGTCCGCGCCGACCTTGCCTCTTTAGACTCAGTCAAAACCGCCGCCGCGGCCTTTCTCGCGCAGGAAGCACGCCTAGATTTCTTCTTCGCGAATGCAGGCGTCATGGCGTTGCCTCCTGGTTTGACAGCAGATGGGTACGAAGTGCAGTTTGGCACGAACCACCTCGGACACGCAGCGCTAGTCAAACTCCTTCTCCCCATTATGGAAGCAACCGCTAAGCAAGGACATGACGTTCGAATCATCTGGAACAGCTCCCTAGGCTATAGAGGCGCCTCCGGAATCGACTTCGCAACTCTGAAGACGCCACAAGCCTGTCTGTCGCCGGTCTACTTTCTCAGCGACTGGTTCCGCTACGGGCAGAGTAAGCTGGCGAATATCTTGTACGCGCGAGAGCTCGCCGCGAGACATCCCACCATCACGTCCGTGTCGATCCATCCAGGCGTGTCCGAGACGGGCTTGGTGACGGGATTGGGAACTTTCAATCGCTGGTTTGTGTGGGCTACCACGCTGAGGATCAAGGTCACGATTGAGCAGTGCGCTTGGAATCAGCAGTGGGCTGCTGTGGCGCCGAAAGGGACTGGCGAGAGAGAAGTGGTTAGTGGTACATTCTATGAGCCAGTTGGTGTCAAGGGCGATTTGACCAAGGCCGGCGAAGATGACAAACTGGCGAAGGAGTTGTGGGAGTGGACGCAGAAAGAGTTGGAGGTGTTCGGAATTTAGAGCGAGGTTGGCTATCGAGGTTAGAATGCTTCGTGGTGAGTGTTAATCGAGGCAGATATCTCGGTCAGTATTTGGTATATGTGCTTTAGGTCCTTTCGAAGCCAGTGTAGTTAAAAGAATGCACTCTGCATCTTTTAATCTGCTCAAGTCAATACAATGAGGACTCATTCTTGCATTCCATACAGCTTCCGTGCGGTATATACAGTGTACAGTGGTGACAGCCTTCCCTGGCCGTAGCAAAGTCGCGCTCTTACTGTTGCGCGTCGCCCACGCCGTACTGCCGTCCTAGTAATGCTCTCGCTTCAGAGCCATTTGCTTCTTTCACACATCTTTCGCTTAATCATCATAGCCTTGGGGTATCTGGCGGGGGCCCTTGGGGACTGTTCGGGTCGTGTTAGCCGTGTCCTTCTTCTTCCGAAAATTGCCACGCCGAGTCTGGGCCTTGTTTCCTCCTTTCTCCCCAGCCGTCCGGTGTCCAGGAGTGGTCGGGCTTACCAGGGTATGTGAGAGGGATTTGCAGTCTGTTGTGGTCGCCAAGGCGTTCGCGGATCGGAGGGACGACGGCCTGTGTAAATTATTTGCTCAGCAACTGATCCTATTGTGCCCTCCTCCAGCGTATCATCTCCCAGGTGTAGCATACCACAATCAGAGGGCCGAAGCTGCCAATGACCAAACTCCAGAGAATGGCGGGCTTGTGGCGCGCAGCCCAGTTGATGTACTGGCGGGGCGCGGCCCAGAAGGTGACGGGGGCCATTGTGGGATATGTGTATGTGTTGTGGATTGGGTGGTGGTGGTGGTGGTAGAGGCGCGCAGAAGGTGTAGTCGCGGTATATATGGCCGGTGGTGGAGGTGTACTTGGTGCACTGATGCTTGCTTGCTGATGCGCTCGCTTGAAGCCGACTTACTCTCTCTCTCTCTCTCCACCTCCGCGCTCCCAATGGCTCGGCTTGGCAGGGTGGCATGCGCAAGCGGACGGACGACGTAGCTCCTCCGACTTACACGTATGGTGTATAGCTGGCTGCTGCATGTAGCTGTCCTCTTACCATTCACACAACACAAACAACGACAATGCGATCGTTCACATTGGGCCTGCTCTTGGGCCTCCTGAGCTTCGTCTCAGCCCTTTCTGCTGCCGGCAACAACTTGCTGGTCGTCGTTGACGACGAGGCCGACAAGGCAAAGTACTCGACTTTCTGGTCTGACCTTACTTGTAAGCAGCATTGTCGCAGGATAGCTATATCACAATCCATACAACACCAGCTAATCACTCCCCACAGCAAGAGGCTTCCAAATCACCTACCGCGCCGCCAAAGATGCTAAGCTCTCCCTCTTCGAGCACGGCGAGCCCTCCTACTCCCACCTGCTCCTCCTCCCCACCAAGTCAAAAGGACTAGGCCCTGCCCTGACACCTAACACGATCGTCGAATTCATCAATGCTGGCTCCAACGTGCTCCTCGCCCTTTCGGGAGAGAGCGCTGTCCCGGCCGCCATCAGCAGCCTTCTGCTGGAGTTGGACATCACGCTTCCTCGGGACAGGACGAGCTTGGTGGTGGATCACTTCAACTACGATACCAAGAGCGCTAGCGAAAAGCATGATGTTCTCCTCCTTCCCTCATCCGGCTCCGCGCGCAAGAACGTCAAGGATTACTTCTCGGTTGATGGACTGGTGGCTCTGCCTCGCGCAGTGGGACAACTTCTTGGAAACGCCAGCCCGCACTTGTCGCCCGTCATCCGCGCCTCCGAGACCGCTTACACCTCCAACCCGAAGGAAGACGCGGACGGCGCTGAGGATCCTTTTGCTACTGGCAAGCAGATCAGTCTCGTGACTGCCTTCCAGGCCGTAAACAGCGCTCGTTTCTCCATCTTGGGCAGCAGCGAAGCTCTCGAGGACTCCTGGTTTGATGCCTCTGTGAAGCTTGCTGGTTCCGACAAGCCCGCATCAAAGACTGCCAACCGCGCGTTCGCCCAAAAACTCTCCGCCTGGACCTTCAAGGAGGCGGGCGTCATCAAAGCTGGTCAAATCACTCATTTCTTGAACGAAGGTGCTCAAAAGAACGCCGCCAACAGCTCTACTGGTGGCTCTCTCGCTGGCGTTGATGTTAACCCTGGCATCTACCGCATCAAGAACGATGTCTACTACTCGATCGAGATGTCCGAGTGGGTTGGTGATCACTGGGCACCCTTCACTCCTGCTTCAGGCGATGACCTTCAGCTGGAATTCAACATGCTTTCGCCCTTCCACCGCCTGAACCTCATTCTGTCCAGCACTACCGCCAACTCGACCGTCTTCACCCAGACCTTCAAGCTGCCCGACCAACACGGTATCTACAACTTCTTTGTCGAGTACCGCCGTCCCTTCCTCACCAACATTGAGGAGAAGCGCACCGTCACCGTTCGCCACTTTGCGCACGACGAGTACCCGAGGAGTTACGTTATCTCTGGAGCTTACCCCTGGATCAGCGGTATTTGGGTCACCATTGCTGGATGGCTCGGCTTCGTCGCGCTCTGGATGTACAGCAAGCCTAGTCAGCCCAAGGCTGATATCAAGGTCGAGAAGAAGGCTTGACGGAGGTGATTTTGTACCGATCTTGTAACTTATGCTCACAAGGAGAGATAGAGAAATTCCAAAAGCACAAATTCCATGCGAACCTTGACACTTGACCTGATCTTCGTGGGGTGTTTCCTTTTCGGACTAACTACTTCTCTTGAGCAGCATGAAATCCAAATCAATCGCTGACATTATGTTGATCTTTCAGGTCATGTCCTGCGAGATCTGCCATCGGACCAAGAAAATCGCGACCTCGAGCAAAAGCACAAGTAACAGCAGGTTCCCAATAGAAACTGACAAGACCGAAACTTGCAACAGGACCCGAAGTAAACTCAAAGGGCCATAAAAGCCATCCTCTATCAGCAGCTCATCCAATACTCCAAACCCTTCTCGTCCAAACACACACAAAAGTCTCACAATCCAAACCACTTCCTCCTACACTCCTCAATGAACGCAAACTCCGCAGAGTTCCACTGACACCAAGCCGCGTGCGCCAAACACAACAGCAACAGCGCAACAGTAGTGCCCATCCAGTTGTTGACGCGCGATGCCTCATGCTGGATTCTCGCAAGCGCCGTCTCTAGCGCTCCGCGCGCAGCTTTCAGCTGCACCTTAGAAGCATCGTGGTTCAAGGCGTTGATCCTGGTGCGGAGAACCAGGCGCGAGATCTGGTGCGCCACCTCGGAAGGTAGGGAGTGGACTGAAGGTGCCGGCGCAGAAGCAGCGGGGATGTCGGCGTGGCTGCTGGATGACGGTGCACCTGATCTCCTTGCGCTCTTGTGGGCGGGCTGACTGTTCAACTGGCGAAGGTTGGCTGCCGTCAAGAGTGGCAAGGGCGGCGAAGAGGGCGGGCCGGGCAATGGTGTTCCAGGGACAAGGTCGAGAGCGTGATGGCTGGGCGGGCTGGAGGGGATGAGGAAGTTCTGGCTGTCGTGGACGTTCCGACTCTCCTCTTGGTCGTGGTTGTCGCCATGGTCCTGCGGAGAGTTGGCAGAAGCCAGGCTTCCCTTCGAAGGGTCGTTGCGCAAGCCTGTAGGCGGTCCCGAGGGCGTGGGCTGCGTGGTGGCCTGGCTGTTCACGAGTGTTGCCGCGTTCCTCCTCGCCTGCATCTTCCTATACTTCGACGGCGTATCGATGATAGGAGAGTTTGGGGAGATCGGGACGCAGTCTTGGCTGTCAAGGTGTAGGCGTTGGTGAGGGCGGCGCCACTGGATGCTGCTGTTTTGCGGTGGTTGGGTGTCGCCTGACAGCGGTGTTCTGATGGTGTTGATGTGTGGATTCATCTTGGTTCTTGATGCGGTGTGGGTGTGGGTATGCGGTTGGTTGAGGAGAGGTCATCATGGTGTTCAGCAAGAGATGGCGGGTTTATAAGGGGGGGTGGCGGAAGTAGAGAGTCCTCTGGATGTCTGAGACTGGGTTCGGTGAAGGATTGAGTCGTGTAGGGAGACAAAGGATGATAAGACTGTATTTGACGATGGCGTCGAGCAGTTAATGGGAATGATACAGCATAGCCTCTTTGCGAGCGTAGTGGTGGAGTGGAAGCGAGTTGTCTTGAATTCCAGGACGAAGAACAAAGAGGATGGGGATTGTGAATTGGAGGCCTGTCTTGTTCTTATGACTGGAGGGCACGTTTCGTCAAGGCATATCTTGTCGCAGGACTTGTTGGGTTACAGCAGAGCAGAGGATATTCCGCAACAGATACATACCACGTCCGCTGCGCAGTACAGAAAAAGATATCGTGAATGCACTGCGGGCAGACAGATATGCGACGACAGCTCCAGACACACCTGCAACGTTCATGATGGGAAGAATTCATGTATCTTGTGACCACAATGGGTAAGCCACGGTTCGATTTGCAGAGCATTCATCTTTCTATAGATGAGGTTGCTCACATGCGAATATCGGGCAATCCTGGTTAGCACGAAGATCGCGAGACCCATCTCCACGCACCAGGTCAGGCATTGTTGTGATCGCGTGCAGAGTGTATGATACGAGACGGCAAAGGCATGACCGCTTATCTTACAATTTTCAATAACGCAGTATCCCACACGTGGCCGAATGCACTGGAGAAGTACATGCAGATGTCTGGACAAATTGAACGATAGCAATGTAAAAGAGCGACAGTTTCATTATTTTCCGGTACATATCCAATTATGTATAAAAGAGTGCATTATTATTTTCATCACAACATCATCCAATCATCAAACAAATTCCATCTAAACGTGGTAGACAGGGTTAGGACCAAGGTCGCCGAACTGGCCAGAGCCGAAGGGGTTGCTAGGAGTCACTGGCTTCGAGTTGACGTCGGCCACGCCGAAGTAGCCAATTTCCTTGTCGTTGATGATAACCAACGTGGCGAAAGCATGGTCGGCGCCGAACTGCGCGCTGTAGCCCCAAGAAACTTTGACGGGCGAGTTGGTGGTGCAGGGAATGTTGTTCCAGTTCTCGGTCTGAGCATCCTTCACATCTGTGCGGATGACGGTGCAGGCCGTCTCGAGCTTGTGGTCGCTGGAGGTGATCTTGAAGTTGTAGTCGCAGCCGGTCTTGTCTTCGGAGCAGTAGCGAGTGAAGTCCTTGACGGTCCAGGTCAGGCCGTCAATCTTGGTCTGGCCGCCGGAAGCGGACTTGGTAGGAACGGCTGAGGCGGCGCTCTGGGCGGAGCATGCTGCGGCGGTGGGTTTCACCAGCGATAGAGCTCCGTTGGTCGAGACACACCGAACACCCTCAGGGTAGCTGTGAGCCGGGTTGCAAGCGTAGGCAGAAGACGTTGCTGCGGCGGTAGGAGTGACCAGCGACAGAGCTCCGTTGGTCGAGACACATCGAACACCCTCAGGGTAGCTGTGAGCCGGGTTGCAAGCGTAGGCAGAAGGCGTTGCTGCGGCGGTAGGAGTGACCAGCGACAGAGCTCCGTTGGTCGAGACACATCGAACACCCTCAGGGTAGCTGTGAGCCGGGTTGCAAGCGTAGGCAGAAGACGTTGCTGCGGCGGTAGGAGTGACCAGCGACAGAGCTCCGTTGGTCGAGACACACCGAACACCCTCGGGGTAGCTATGAGCCGGGTTGCAAGCGTATGTGGTAGTCTCAGCAATGTCTCGCCTGAGAGGGCCAGCGAGAGCACCGGTGGCGGCCAGAGTGAGGAGGACGCTGTAGTGCATGGTGTTGTTGGGAGAAAGTCTTGGAGTTGTGTGTATTGGGCTGTGGAGAGGGAAAATATCGATTGGAAGTGGCTGTCAGATTGAGCCGGTTTGAGCGATTGTTTTCGAAAGGATGCCTCTTTCGCTGACGATCCTCATGCACATATATATACCATTTCCGCAGAGCACTCCAGAAGAAATTTTGCTTAGATGATTTGCATCATCGACTCATGGCAAGGACCTCGCAGTGGCAAACAGCCTCGTATGGTCGACCATGTGACTAGAGATCAGCAACTGGCTAGTGCGGTTTTTGAGCAAGCGACCTACCTAAGTTACAAACACGAAGTCCGCCCTAAGCAGAATGCCGTATAGCTTGGGCAACTTGGGTCGCGAGAGACAAAGATAGTAACGCCAACAGGCTGGTCTGGGGCCGTGCCACGCGCGCCGTTGTCCACTTGTGAAGTACGGTAGAAACGCTCGTGCCGCTACGTCACTGATGATCGAGGACGGATCGCAGGGTAGCCGAGTTAGACCATCCCTTGATCCGTCAGTGAATTTCGCGCACGAATAAGGCCGCATTAGCTTCATATAAAGATGCATCAGTACATTGATTTTTAGGCCTACCACGCTATCAATGTACAGAGGGGGGCACGAATAGATGGAACCCTTGTAAGTCAAGCAAGTTTCTAATTGGCTCAACTCCAAGTAATAGAATATACTACTGGCTCTGTCAGCTCGGGAACTAGCAGGGGTTCCATCCGTTCGTGCCCCCCTCTGTACATTGATAGCGTGGTAGGCCTGAAAGTCTCTTTTAAAGCACCTGATTGGCTCCTTACGCCAATCATCCGCGGAGCCTACTAGAGTGTCGCTACAGCTGTGTCGATGGTATTTGTGGTATTCGTGCCTAAGAGGTATTTTGAGGACTCCGCCGTTCCTAAGGCATATAAGGCATTACTACCTCAGATATGAGCTTCTTGGTGTAAGGAGCCAATCAGGTGCTTTAAAAGAGACTTTCAGGCCTACCACGCTATCAATGTACAGAGGGGGGCACGAACGGATGGAACCCCTGCTAGTTCCCGAGCTGACAGAGCCAGTAGTATATTCTATTACTTGGAGTTGAGCCAATTAGAAACTTGCTTGACTTACAGGGGTTCCATCCATTCGTGCCCTCTGTACATTGATAGCGTGGTAGGCCTGAAAATCAATGTACTGATGCATCTTTATATGAAGCTAATGCGGCCTTATTCGTGCGCGTAATTCACTGACGGATTAAGAGATGGGATGGCTCGATTGTCTTTTGTCAGGTACCCAAAGATTCAATGCCCGTATGTTTTTTTATAGAACGCATCGTGGCCGCCGAGCGACCCGCAAGGGCACTATACTCGTCATGAGTCAAGGGACATTGAGGTTGTCTGTGAGTGTCCGTCAATCGGGCTTCGCGTAGTCATTCTCAACACTCACTATCATATTAAGCGACACCAACATGTCAGTATTTGAGATACCGTCAGGTGGCCTTGTGGTATTCTGGAGTGTTTTGGCGCAATATTGGTAAATCTGTCAATGGAGTACTGTAATAGACATAGTACTCTGTCTCGCGTGACTTTTCCTGTCGGTTAAGCGGGAGGATTTGGAAGGCCGATGGAACATCCAATGCTTAGTGCGGGCATTGGCCAATAAACTGTCCCGATCGAAGGAACGAACGAAACTCCCGACTTCCGGGAAGAGGAACGAAACATGGTTTGGTATTGACAGCTATGTAGAACGTCATCCAGACTTGCAGACAAGTGACAATGGCTCGGCGGCTAATTCTTCACAATCGTCGTTTAAACCAGCAATGCTACTATGGACAGAAGCTATAGCTGTTCAACGAGTTTGGTAAGGCATGATCAGCTTAAACAGAGGGATAAGAGAAAAATCGCAGTGTTGTCGTCAATGTGAAAAAAGCAATGAAAGAAGAGGCCTGGTTTCCTCCAAATGCGATGATGTTGTGCCGTAGTTGCGGTGCCACCCAAAGCTTGTGGCTTTCAAGTATTAGGCGCCATGAGGTCCCAGCGTTAGATCGTGTTCGTATTTGATGTGTTCGCACCTCACCACTGACGGCGAAGCATCTTGTCGTCCTCGTGCAGAATCATGAGCAGCTTCGCCGCCTCAACAACATCCTGGTCAACGTCCATGTACTCTGGCTCCTTGCCCTTGGCGCCGCGTTCTTCGCTGGACACCGTGTGGTCATCCTCGGGAATGTGGCGTTGACGCTTGGTCAGCTTGACCTTCTTCGGGGGCGGAGGCGGCGGTGGAGACGACATGACCGAAGAGTTACTGCTGGACGGTGACGACTTGTAAGAGCTGTCGCTCATGACTACGATCTCTTCATGTCCATCACTTTTCTCAGCCGCAATCATTTCACGGTTCTGACGCTTCCTGGTGGGAGTCCTCTTTGGCGGTGATACTGACGCTAGCGATGCTGAGCGCTCTCCATGGAGGCCACGCCATGCCGACTCCTGGGCCTTGACGCTCTGGTAAGGCTGGGTGAGCATATGTAGAGAGCGGTCAAAGGCGCCAACAGGTGTGTTGGTCGGCGCCGAAGGAGTTGGAGCACGCTGATTGATGCTTGTCCACCCAGAATGAATAGTGGGCGCGGGGGACGATTTGGGAGAGACATCAGATTCGTCGGTGACCAAGTCGACAGTCCTGACGCGATTGCTCTGACCAGCGCATGGGCTGAAAGGCGAATCCGTCTTGAAGATCGGCTTCTGCCTCTGAGGGCGTCGCGCCTGGCCAGGATTGGATGTTGGGGCGGAGGTCGGTGGTTGGTACATGGGAATGTATGGTGCAGGGTACGGCAGGTCCGCCTGACTTGCAGGTGTTGCGCTACGGCTTGCCTGGGCTCTCCAGCCCTCTGCCTGTAGCTCGGCCCTGCGGACAATGTTGCTGTCAATCTTCCAGCGTCTGTAGTTTTGGTCGTCCGGTGGCAGACACTCTGTGATGAAGTTTGGTCCAAAGACCGGTGTAAGCACCCAACGGATGTCCCAGCAGAAGGTCGCGCAGAGGGCGCGCGCGCATGCGAAGGGGATCCAGTAGCCCTGAGCCGCGAGCGCACCGCCAGTGATGCTGTGTACAAGGTCTTCGAGGCCTGGGTTAGTTCTGACGGCTTTCGCTGGGGTCGTCTATAGAACGAATTAGCTCGACTCGATGAGCAGCTTCTGTTACTACATACACACCTTTGAGAAGCCCAAAGCCTTGAAGAAGGGTGTGACGCGTACGAGGCCAATCTGATAGTCCCACAAGACTCTCCAGACCTTTCTGTCAGGGTCGTCCGGGACGATGAAGCTGTATTCGAAGACTGTCGTGGGTTAGCGGGATTGACTTCGACTCATACAAAGCCGGGTGCTGGCAAGCAGGGTAACAAACATTCAAAGGCATCACGTCCAGTCTTGTTGTGGAAGTCCTTCTTGTCGCTGGTGTATGGGATGTGCTTCGGATAGTCGCTGATCAAGCCCTCTTCCTCGATAGAGACCTGAAAATGGCGATGATGGTCGACGATCTCTTTGCGGAGAGCGGCGTCGGCACAGATTATGTTTTCGTTGCATCCGTACGAGCGATAGTTGACCACACCTTTCGGCGTAGCCCGCTTGGTGACGGGTTTGCCTTTGCCATTCTTCTGGCGCTTGGTGGAAGCTGGTGTGAAGGGAGTGCCTGGGCTTGGGGTAGGCGTCGATGTGAAATCGTTCACGGAGTAAGCTGGTGTGGTGCGGAGACTGTCGAAACTGTCGGCCTGGCTGTTGCTGTTGTTCATGGGGTTGAGAAGGTTGTTGATGCGAAGCATGTGGGTATTGACTGGCTTCGCGATTTGCTCGCTCGTGACGCTATCACGACGGTGAGGGGGAGGGCTGACGGGCGAAAGCATGGCCTGCTTTGGTGTCGAGAATTGGGACATGGTTTGATGCAGAGGAGGAAACAGATGCCCAGGGAAAGATGCAAACAGACTACGATCGCTCGAGCGCAGCGGTGTGATTACCACTCTCGGGCCAAGGGCGAAGACACGTCTGCCCTTATACCAGAGAGGCTGAGTCCCGGGAATCAGTCACCAAGCACGATCTCAGACAGGGCGCATTAGCTCATCTGCAAGACCCAAAAGTAGGCACACACCGCGGCCCGCAATGTCTCGCACGTATGAAGGTGCTGTCCAGGGCGATGAAAGAGGCTTGCAGGCATCGCAGGCGAATCAAGGTCCGACGCAGCGTGGTCCGTCACCATTCGCATGGTCGGGCTGGTGGTAGTGTTTGCGTGGAAGTACCAGCCGATGTCATGAAGGCTTGGGAGTTTGCGGTGTGGGACAAAGCATGGGAGTGTTAATGCTTGCTCGCGTTAGACTCATGCCATGCGCTGCGATGCAAGCACCAGTTTGCCAGTTGCCACCTTGCAGATTCCATGTACTCAAGACAAGCAGGCCTACCTTTGAGTGATGGCCTGGATCTGGCGAACGGTTGCGGAAGCGAGCGAATGTTTGAGCCCACTTGGGCACAGTAGCTGGTGGAGCAGCACTATGACCATACCCGTCTGCAAACGTTACAGGTGTAGTGGCTTGGTGGGATTGCGACTGAGCGACCAATGGCACGCTGCAATCTTCATAACTGGACGCGACCACGAGTGCCACAATTGTTACTTGGTCGAGCTCTCAATCGGAACGCTCTCCACAGATGGTGAGACCGCGCCAATAACCTTGACATACGAACGCGCCGTGCCATCCGCACGGAAGTGCACGACGGCGTCGTCGCGAGCTCTCTGCGGCAGGGGTACGGCACGACGACCTCCCCGTGAGGAAATTGCCAGGACGCTCTCCAGGCAAGGTGATATCGATTCTTGGGCTTGGCGCCGATCCTGTGGTCCTGTCTCTGGTTATTTCTGTAAGGCGTCCGAAGATCATCTCAGACATGAGGTCTGCAGGTCTCTTTGGGCTAGTAGCATGCTCTGATGGCTGCTATCCGTGAAGCTGCAGGCTTGCTGTGCCGTTCCGTCGACCGAGCCAGACGTGCGTACAGGGAGGGTCCGCGTCCTGCCCAATGATTAAATCCCCGAAACCGGCAACGGCGGTTGCAACAGGTCAGTGGCATGACGACTCCCGTGAGTTGGGGAGGACTCGATTTGCAAACCGAGGCCGTGCCATCATGAAGAGGTGGTGTAACTGGCGTCGAAACAGACTTGCCCTGAAAGCTGAGGCGTTCCCCGGCCATGCAGAAGCGAAGAACGCAATCGGTTGACCATCACCTCTTGCAGATCCTCTTCCGGGTACCGGTCACCGCTTGTCCAGATCCAAGGCAGGCCTGCAGTAGATCAGAGACCCTGCTAGCACGATGGCAGTGGGGCACGGTCTCGTGGCGTACATTGGCCTCGCGGGAGGATTGCCTCGACCAATGGCCACGCCAGCAGTGTCGACCGCTCGTTGCACGAGCTTGACCGCTGTTGTGTGCTACCGTTCGTGCGGCACGTTGCCGCTGTCAATCCTTCAAGCCACTAGATTGACATGTTCGTCACACAGGGACTCCGTCTCACCTGCACCGAGGAGGCTGCAGACGCGGTCGTCATACACATGTTGACTTTCATGGCTGTGCTCGCTGTGTTCGTTCGGAGGCTCAACCGAACCAAGGTTGGTAGGATCCGGTATGCAATGTTGTGGTGTGACACGGCTGCTGCGGGTAACCGTCAGTGCCGACATGGGTTGCTGTCATAAGTCTTGGCGCGGTCGAGGTGTGATTCAGCATAAGGGCGCTCAATGAGTTCAGTGTGGCTGCCAGATCGAGGGCAAAACCTATTTCTGCCAGTGGGTTTTGGCGAAGTGCCCCCTGATATGGCGTAGATATGTGTATGTGCCCAGCTCAAGGAAGCTTCTAAACCTTGGGTTTGGGCGGATTCTGCAACACCTCAGTGCGCATGTTGCACAATCCCCTGCGTATGATAAGACAGATCAAGCAATGGTCGAGTCCAGCACTGCTCCCAGAGCAGCCAAGCCAATCGTTACCAAGCCCTTCCGATCCACCTCACACCTCCTCATCATCTCGACGAATTGTGAAGTAGGCCAAGCAAAAGTTGAGTCCAGCGCTTCTCGCAAAGCACCTCGACCCAACATGACCCAAAATTCCATGCCACCTCACGCCCTCCCTTTATCCTTCTTGCCACCCCCCTTATCACTATGCCCACTATCCCTCCTCCCAATCTTCTTCCTCCCATGCCCAATATCCGGCCTAAGCACACTTTCATCCCCATCCTTCGGCAGCCTCAAATTGACCAGTGCAAAAAAATAATCCAACGTCTCCGGGTACAGCAAGCACACCGAGCGCCAGTCCTGATCCACGCCGAGCTTCAGATTGGCATTGGCGTTGTGCAGCTGGCCCTGCAAGTACTGCAGCTCGCGGGCGTGCAATGGAGGGCGGCCGTTGTGGTATTGGTAGAGGGAGTAGTAAGGCAGGCTTTGCAGGTAGGCGAGGTGGGCGTTGTAGCGGACGGTTTTGAGGTGTTCGAACATGCGGATGATGTGGTTGCGGGTGTTGTCGAGGACCCAGTCGCTGTTGTGGGGAGAAGATACAGTGGTTAGCAAAGGCTGGTTGGGCGGTGCACATGCAACTAGTCTTGGGATTGGCATGCACACTTACCGGATCCGCTGCACACCCATCCATCGATCTTGTGCTTGCTGGAGAGCACGCTGGAGACTCTCGCCTTCATGAGGACATTCCGGGTACGGAGGCGCACCGCAGATGGCACAGCTGGGCTCCAGAGGGGGCCGCATCTGGTTCATGGCTGCAGCTCAGAGTATGTCCAAATCCACAAGGCCGTGAAATTTTATTCTCTGAAAGGCCGTGAAAGCTTTCAAAATCGCTGCAGACACCGTATCACAGATCCCGTATCGCAGCACAAAATCGCCACTACTGCTCTCAAGCCCTCAGCCAGAAGCAGCTCCAACGCAGTGCAAGCAAGAACGACAGCGTCGGACGCATAACGAAAGTAGGCCTTAAAAAGGGAAGAAGGAGAAAGCTAGGTAAACCACAGCAGAGCGAAAGAAAGCAAAGCAAGTCCACCTACCTGCATACAGCACAGCTGACGTGCCACCGAAGGGTAACTTACTCCACCGCCAGAAAGACGTGGCACAGCTAAGGTACCAGTAGCAGGCCCACCGTACCTTCTTACCGCAACAACGTACATGGCAAGCCACGCCGGCACGAGCAGCTCGCAGTACTAGTCACGGGCACCGCCGACGAGGCCAGCCCAAAGCGGAGGGGGTATTGCATGCGGGTGCGTGAGAGAGGCTGTCGCCGATTGGGCCACATGACTGCAGGATATGCATGTTGCGCTGGCTGGAAGTGGAGTGGAGAGAGAGAGGCAGAGAAATGCCGACCGAGTCCAGACGGAGACAGAGAGCGTCCAAGAGATAAGGGTATCTATCAATTCTGCTCCTGGGGGTGTCGTATATGGCTTTTGAGTATCCTGCAGTCGAGTACTCATCCCCTTCCGCCGTCTCCTTGACAAGTGAAGTCTACCGAAGAAGCAGGTGTCGTGAAACCTGCCAAACCGCTCGAGTCCAGATAGTCTGCCGATCTTCCTGCCTGGGCAATCTCGGTCGGGAAACGAAAGTGGAGACGCTAGCTATAGCGAAGCCACCTCTCGATAGCGATGATATTCCGAACCTCTAATGTATAGACCGCTCGATGCCCTCAACACCGTTATAGCTGGATTTAATTCGCTGAACGTAATGTATACGTATTGAGGTACGCGTGTGCGCATCTGCAAGAGTGACCGCTATTTGCAGATCGATATTGGTCTTTGGGAATGCATGTTGGACACCATTCCAAATTATCGGTTAGGGTTAGTACTTTGGGTTGGAATCAATGGAGTCATTCCGACAAGATCCTGATTAAACACACGCATGAACTGTGGTAATTGAAATCAGTAGACAGGAGCGTGATAAGCTCAGACCTTGTTCTTGCTGAGGCTGAATGGCATCAGTGTGATAGGAATCCCCGTGGTTGTCGAACATTTGTGTTCATGACTTCGACCTGTTTACTAGGATCAACTGAACTGCTCTTCTCATGTATTTGCTCTTGCCCAACAGTAACTGTACAGGTACAACGCTGACAAAGGAAACCCAGCAACGCCACAAAGATCTCGAAACCATAACAATCATCAAACGTCCAGGTAGAATTGAGGTGTCTGCCACACCGAGGTTCAATGGCACCAGCGTGCTGGAAACCCCGTGCTTGCCGGACTTTTGTCGTGTCAATGATTCCAGCCTTTCCGAAAGCATCACCTAAATCGTTCCTCACACAATTACTCTTAAATGATATCAATTCCACAAGTACAAAACCTGACACGAGCAGACCAGCAAAACCACAAAAGACCCCAGACAGGGTCGAAACCATGCACAGTCGTCAAACATCGTAGTACACCATACACTAAAACTACAAAATCTCATCTCCTTCATCCACGCACTCCGGGGAAGGCTCCTAACCATTCCCATCCTGATCACTGACCGTCCACCGCCGCTTCACCTTGCCCACCTTCGGCCAGCTCCTCTTGACCTCATCGCCACTAGGCTTCGTACCCCATAAACCCTTCTGACTGAGCTTCCTGCTAAGCGAGTCCGGGATGCTGGCCACGACAGGAGGCGCGAAACGGTTGGGTTTGCTGGGCAGTTCAGGGACAACGTCGCGCTCGCTTTCGGCGCTCGGGATTGGAGCCAGGGGAGCGCCAGCTGCGTCGGCTGAAGGTATCAAGGATAGAGGAGCGCCGGCTGCGTCGTTGAGTGAGGGGGTGGGGAGAAGTGGTTCCGTGCGGGGAGATTGGGGATTCGAAGTGTTCTCGTTGTCATTCGAGACGGAGATGGAAGGAACAGCGAGCGCGGCGTCTAGAGCGAGAGCGGGGACTTGGAACTTGGACTTTGAGCGTGTGCCACCGGCGCTGCCAGGACGAGAGTCTGGTGGTGAGTTGGAGAAGTCCAGAACCAGATCGTCGCCCGATGCTGATGTGTCGTTTTGTTTGCTGTTGAGACTTGGAAACCATGTCTTCTTTTCTTCACTGACACGCTGGGCGTCGAGCAAGGGTGTACGGCCAGATGGTGGGGTCCAAAGCCCTCCTGAGGCGGGCGTGGAAGCACCTGATAAGGTGGGCAGGGATTCATGATCCGTACCCGTGTTGGGTTGTGTTGCTCTGCGGTGCATCCCGCCGCTTTGTGTAAGATGAGGAGCCGCCGAGTTGGCAGTTCCCGGTCTGCGAATACTGCCGAGCGCAGCAGATTGGGTCCTGTGGCCCGCGCGATCGTCGTTGAAGTTCCATGATGCCATGACAGATGCACCATTCTGATTTCGAGAGGCCGACTCATTGCTAGAGAGTCCTGAACGGGTTGAGAAAGGCGAGGGTGAGGCTCTCGAGGGATCTGATCCGGGACGCAAATGCTCAGTCGATGCAATGATTTTCATCTCGTACATGGCCGAGAGACCAGTGTTGAAGCTCCCACGTCTTTGTGATGAGCCATTGGGAGGCGTCTCTGATCCTGGAGATTGTGCTGGAGTTGGACCTACTGGCGAGCCGATGTAGTCTGATGAGGGATCGAGCGGCGGGGCATCGTCTCTCTTTACAGCCATTGTCAAACTTGCCATGCCGACGTCCAAAAGCACAGGTTGTTCAGTGATAGCGCCAATGAGTGCATTGCTGCCAGCGCCATGGGTGATCATCACGACTACCAGATCTTCCTCTTCCTCCGAATCCTGCTCGTCGTCCTTGTGCTCTGCTTGCTCCAGTCCCAGCGCATCTTCATTCCGATCGTCGGGATCATTTCGATTGTACCAGTGGATCAGATGATTCAGTCCTCTTCTGAACCGCTTGTGCATGGAAGTCCATTCTTCGCCGTACTTTCCTCCGTCGCCCCAATTCTGCGGCGCGCGCGAGGAGTCCCACTGGTAATCCACGTTGACCGTCGCATTCCTAGCATGGGCCACATAACCCCTAGGAATGTGGTCGGAGCTGGATACAGCGTATGATGGTGTTGGAGGGATGTAAGCTGTGGTCTCGAACTTCGGCATCGTGGAGGGTTGAGAATGCAGAACATGGCCCGGCCTGAAGGGACTCCGTCTACCGGATCCAGTATCGCTGCTAGCGCCGCTGTTTACACTGGTGGCGCGGTCTCGTCTTGCCGTAGGCGCAGGCAGCGCATCTCTCACATGGCCCCAGTCATCTGCAGCGCCTTGTGTATTCGTGCTCTTGCCACCTCCGCCTCCCCACAGATTGCTTGTCGAGCTCTTGCTGCTGACCGCTGGTGTATACACGTCGATGTGCTCGTTCTGCATGAGCTCTCCCTTGGCTGTCGCAACCATCAAAGCGCTCGGTGGAGGAGGCGTTATGTGTTCGTAGTATTGTGGATTTAGCCATTCGCCGAGGAAAGCATCGACGCGGAGTTTCGACTTGGGATTGGGTAATTGTGGTTGTTCAGCGAGTACTTTGCGCGCAATCTCGTGGGCAAAGTCTTGTTTGGGTTCTGAGATTGGAGCCAGATTTGGGGAGCCACCGTCCAGACCGCGTAGGCGCGGTGATGCAGAGTGCATACTACTAGGCGTTCTGCTCTTGCCGGTCGTTGATCCAGTGGTGATGGTCGGGTTGTACTGTGCCATTCCAGCAGATATCGCGACACTGGTCTGTATGCATCGCAGGAACGGTGACGAGTGTATCACGACCTTGTGCTTTCTGCGCTTCCTCTTCCTGCTGCTATCGCCGTTGTGATCCGGATCTGGCGCATTCGGCGCATCGTCAAGGAATTGTTCACGAGCTCTGAGCAAGCTGGCAATGCGAACACCAAGCGCTCGGCATTGCGTCCAGCCGCCGTAAGTGAGTGGAGGGTCGTATGGAGTGGGGGTGGAGAGATGCCAGTTCGAGTCTGCGGCATCGAGTCGAGCACCGTGCCTGGATATAGGGTCAGCTATTGTGCCATTGCGCCAGGTGGTCTGAGGTGTCACGGCGCTCTGAAGGTACCTACCTCGCGATGATCACCACATCCGGCTGTCGACCCATTGCTGTGCGTGATGCGACCTTGCAACTTGTGCTGAGTTCCGAGGGCGCGAAAGGCTTGGGGTGTTGCTGTTAAACGAAAGCTATGTAGTTCTCATTCCTGAAGACGAAGATAAAGACGTGCTTGTCGGGATGTGTGCGCGTAACACAGTACGAATGCGCCGAAGTAGCAGGCAGGCAGGCAGGCAGTCAGGCAGGTAGGCAGGTAGGCAGCATGTCACACGTGTGACGTTGATTGGTGCGCGCAAGATGTTGGTGATGTAGTGCAGCAAGCGTGTACAGTGAGTGGCTGGTTGATAGTAGTGGTGTATGTTGATTTGGTGAATTATCTGGTGATACGGCGGGGCGTGCAGCAAGCAATGCAGCAATCAATCCATGCAGGTCGAGCGGATAAATATAAGTTAAATGCAGTAGCGAAGTCCGTGAGGAAGGAACGGTGCAAGCAAACGCTTTCTCACTTCATTTGCCGACAAACGCGGAAGAAAGTGGAGGAGTAATAAATCAATAAATCAATCAATAAATCAATCAATAAATCAATCAATAAATCAATCAATAAATCAATAAATAATAATATCAACTGATGCCGGTCAGATATTCCATGTTTCTTCGATTAGACAAGAATATATGATAAATAAAGTGCAAACATTAGCTGAGGTGACAATAGTGCTACGGCTGACTGATACGAAACAATCATAGCTGCTCTCGTCATCTCACCACCTCGCTCGCTCTCCATCGCTGTAAACCAACCCTGAGTCCGAGCAGCGTTCCACCAAACACGTGCACAAGACATCTCATCTCCACAATCTCCACTGCCACAAGTGTCTGTCTGCACTTTGACAACCGTGTTCCTTCGCTCAGCTCGCCCGTGTTTTGCAGCGGACGGATACCGGCGCACAGTGCCTCGGACTCCCGCTCTTCACTTGATTTCCGCTCGCGAGCCGCTCTGCTTGCTTGCGTGCTTGCGTGCTTGCTTGCGTGCTTGCCTGCCTGCCTGCCTGCCTGCCTGCCTGCCTGCCTGCCTGCCTGCCTGCCTGCCTGCTTGCCTGACGAGTTGGAGAGCCGTACCCGACAGCTTAAATGAGGCTGAAGGCACAAGACATCTGGACCTGGCCGGCTGTTTAGAAAGCTATCACGATCTGTAGCATACCCCGAAGCTGAAGGCTGAAGTCTATCATCGTGAACAGGCTGCATGAGGAACACCAACCACATTCGTGACACACACACACACACACACACATATACATACATACATACCATGAAACGGCCAATCGCTCATAAAGTCGCGCATGTCTCAATAAAACACCACGTCGAATCTGTCAGGAGGTACATAGATTGTGATCACAGCTCAGAGCAGACTTTCTAAACTCCGTGTAGCTTCAGTCGGGCTCACTCCAAAAAAAATAAAATGAAAATCCGCACGCTCGGATCAAGACCCGCAAAGACACTCTGGTTCGAATCCTCGGAAATCCACAAAAAAAGAGAAAACAAAAAAAAAAAAAAGAAAAGAATCTGCGCGTCTTTCCTGTCTGTCATGGGAAACTACAGGCAGAGAAAAGGTGAAAAAGAAAGATGTAGCTGAGAATGGTTTCGATCCATTGCCCTCCGGGTTATGAGCCCGGCCTGTGATATATATCAGTTATTATATTCTCATGATATTTGAAAGTGATTGTGAACTTACGCGCTTCCGCTGCGCCACTCAGCTGATGGGAGACATCCTGGGGTTGTAGAATATATAGATTGGGCTTTTGTTGCTCGATCCAAGCTACTGCACATCCTCTCCTGTGACCACATGCCTCCTCCACACAACGAACCTCCCTCACGCCTCGCCTCCCAAACATCTAATCCTTCCCTCCACCCTCGGTGCAACACCCTTCGTCCAGCTCACGCCGAAATCATCACCCACTTCCTCGCACATAGCCGGATGACCCTTCAGCCCCGTCAGGCGCCACCATTTCCTCATGACCTTTCGCGCAAGCACGAGTTTGCGCTCCGCTTCAGAGTGCTCCTTAGGTACAGCTGGGAGGTCGCTACGGGTTGTAGATTCATCCTCCGAGTCCGAAGCGCCCTCTTCGTCTGGCGGTTGGGTCGAGACTTGCGCTTTGCCGAGCAGCGACGGGAGGGCGTTGCCTTTGCTCTCATCTGCTGACACCGTAGTCGTGTTGCGTTCATCGATCGGAGAGCCAGGCTGCTTAGGCTCACGGACGGGATGCACGTTATGCAAGCCGTCCTGCACTGCGCCCCAGTGCTGTCCCAGCTGCGAGCTCCAGTTCTTCCATCGGCCCAGCACTTTCAAACTCATGAAGTACTGGCGCAGAATGATCGAGATGAGCAGACCATTCTCCTCATCGACGATGCTCTTCGCCACACCGCCGTGCTCTTCAATCAACAAAGAAGTGAAGCCGTCCTTGCCACGCACCATGTACTCCCGCGTGCAGAGCTTATAAAGCCTCTTCAAATCGACCGGCGCGCCTGCAATCTCGACTTCGCAGCAGCGAGAGCCCGCCGGCTTGCTGGGGTCGAAAGCGAAGCGGATGCCGCTGACTTGTGGGAAGCGACCTTCGAGCGCGGGATACGTGCCCACGCCGTTCTCGAGAGCGTCGACGATGGCCTGGCCGCTGACTTCGATGACGACGCAGGGATCTTCGAAGGGGAAGCAGTTCATGATGTCTTTGACTTTGAAGATGCCCGGAGGGTAGATTTGGTCGCCTCGCACCGTTCCCGCCGCCATGATGCAGCATTCGGCGTCGTAGTGCAGTTTCATCAGGTCGCAGACAAAGTTGCCCATGTTGCTCTCTTTCAGCCTGACGGTGGTGAAGCGCGCGTCGAGCGGAGCGGAGATCCAGCCGACGGGTTTCTCCATCTTGGCCTTCAGTGCAGATGTAATCTTAGTGACGGTCTCCAGAGTCGGCTGGTCTTCTGCGATGGAAGCGACGACGTCTCGGCGAGTGATGTCAAAGTCCCAGCCTTTGCCGTCAGTCTTCCTGCGGCCTTCGAGATAGCTGAGTTGCTTGAAGTCCGTGCCGCTGCGGAGGAGGTGGATGCCGTTGATGATGCAGTGATTGTATGTGTGATCGTGGCCGCCGAGGATGAGATCTAGAGTACCTTCGGGCACATTGTGCGCCAGCTTCTCATCGTTAGGCTGGCGCTGATGGGAGACAGCTATCACAATCTCAGCGCCCTGCTCCCGAAGTTGCGGCGCAAGCTTAGCAGCCGTCGCAGATGCGCTGAGGTATTCGAGGTTTGGCGGTAGCGAGTTGAGAGTAGCCAGCCACTCTCTCTCAACCAGTCCAATGAGTCCAATCTTGATCCCATTGGAAGCCGTGAGCATGACAGTGCGCTTGCAATTGCCCAGCGGTACACCTTCGCCCAGCGCTGGGTCCAGGACATTCGCCACCAGCCACGGGAAAGTGCATTTCTTCGCCAAGTACTCAAACTGCTCCATGCCAAAGTCCAGATCATGATTGCCCAGACAAGCCGCGTCGATCCGAGTAGCATTCAGTAGCGGAACCATGTGGCTTCCTGGGAAGTCATCATCAGTAAGTTCCACCCACAAACCCCGGAACACACCATACCTTTCGTAACACTGCTCTCCAAACTCGGATTGAACGCATCGCCACTGAACAGCGTCACCAGCTCCGGCTGGCCCGCATACCTCTCATCCGAACTCGCGTACGAATTGCACAGCGTCTGGAAGCGTGCGATACCACCAACAGGCTCGCGCGAGCCGGGCTCGACGTGGTAGACGTCGTTGTAGTGGATGATGCGCAGGTCGGGAGGAGAGCTGTCTGTGCGGCCGCTGGAGTGGGTGGTGCTCTCTGTACAGACATAGACGTCAGTGTTGCGCTATTGTTGGCGGTACCCTGCGCAACAGCTGGAGCAGCATGTGCATGGGGACGTGACTAGATAGTCATCGTGGAGGTATGTACCTCCGTCGCCTACGTCCTCCGAGCGAGCCATGGTTCTTGGTTGTTGTTGTTGTTGTTGCTGCTGCTGCTGACCAAAGACTTAAAGCAAGGGCGGCGATTGGCCGTTGTGGGATGTCGATGTGGTGATGCGGTCAAGTTACAATGAAATCGCTAACGGATGAAGCAAAGACTTTTGCTGCTTGCATGCAATGTTGGAGATGATGAGCTCAAGTTAGGCGGTACGTGATATTTTGTGGTCTGAGAAAGTAACCACGCATGAGGTTGTCCTTGGTCCCGCGTCTCCACCCTGGCCACGTTCCAACACAGCCTCACTCCGCAAGGCTGAGATCGGTTACAAACGATTGGATGCGGCACAACTGCGCATTGCAACACTATACAGAACCCACGTAAGACGAAAGACGAAAGGCATGTATTGATCTTCGACATTAGTTCTTATTGGCTATCATCAATAATAATGAGAAAAGGTAGCACTGGTCTATTCTAAACAAGGCATGTTCATGCGAGTCGTCATCTGATAATCCGTCAAAGTTACAGTCCAGCGACTCTCTCTTTCTCGCCTTTAAAGCACAAAGAGTCCCGGAAATATTCCATCCAATCTATCAATTGTGCAACGCTCGCTCATCAGCCAGCGAGTCGAAATCAAACATCATATCCTCGAAATTGACGTCCTCCATCGCCACGTCTCCCATCGGTGCCTGTCCAGAAACCTCCGGTGCCGGCATAGCCGCTGTAGTGGTGGCAGTCGGCGCGAAGGCTTCCGTCGTCCACGCCTGCTGATCCGCCATACTAGCATTGAGATCAAATGCTGGCGGCTCGGTGGTGTCCATGCCTCCCATGTCGAATGCCGCAGAGCCGTCGAACTGGTCAGCCCCGGGATAGGCTGCGATCAAATCGTCGAGGTCCTGGAGCAGTACGCTCTCGTCACACCAATGGTCGTTGCCTTGGTACCAGTTGTGCAGTTGTTCGTCCGTCGCGAAGTTGGAGTTGGGCATTGTGTGATCCGCCGATTGCTGGGCTCCACTCGAAGCCAGGCCTTGCAGAGGGATTTGTTGAGTGGTAGTGTCGTTGGCAAAGTCTAGGCCTGCGCCGATGTTGGGTCCTAGGAACTCCATCATGGCGCCTGTGGATGTCGAGTCTGCATTTGCGATGCTTGGCATGGAAAGGTTGGGTGCTGAGGCAGTGTATGTCACAGGTGGCATCAATCCGCTCTCCTTCCATGCCGGCGTTACTGTGGCAAATCGCATGGCACGGTCAGGCGGGAGCTCGTAGCGGTGTCTTCGGAGATAGGGGCTAGTGCTGATACTGTTGTTCGTGCTGGGCTCGTTGCTGGATTGGGTGCTGCGGAGAGGAATGCCGTTGGGTCCCCAGTTGTCATGCAGCTCTGCGGCTTCCATAGCCACGAGCGTGTCGAGCCCGCGGGCTACCGCATCCGATCGTGAAGTTGCGTGAGGGTTTTCGCATTCCCCCGTAGCACCGCATTCCATCGCTACAAGTCTGTCGAGGCCACGAGCTATGGCATTTGAGCGCTGGGTTGCTTCCTGCCTGTCTCTCAGCCCACCGAGACGTGCATTCTCCGCCGTGAATGGGCAGTTCGCCACCTCGCCCTTTTGCAACTTCTCGAGCATATTCCAGCGTGAGTTCACCGCTGCCACTTGTGCATCATGTTCGATCCATTCGCACTCAGCGTGACCATCCTTGTTGTGGTTCCGTTGCTCGATGCGGTTCAAGGCCTCCAGACCTCGTACTCGCGATGCCGCGTCACTGTCGGATACCGCGTTACTTTGTGTCGTCGCAGCTAGCGCTGAGATCGGTACTTCATAGGTACACCATCTCCTTGGTTTCGGGCTCGTCTTCCCGGGAGAATTCTCGAATGGGCGCATATCCACAACATTTCTGCTGCATTCCGCATGCTCGCATTTGTAATCGGTGCTGTGTAGAACCCCCTCTTTCGAAAGCTGGTGGTAGACACTGCGCACTTCTTGTCTCTTCTGTTCGATAGCGCCTCTGTCCGGACCTGGGTTCATTTGTAGGACTCCCTGGTTCTTAGCTTGTGATTGATTGAATGCCGCCAGTTGCACGGAAAATGGAATGCGCAAGCCCAAATCGCCGTAAGTCTCCAAGTCCTCGGGGATCTGGAAGCCTTCGCCGCCTACAGCCGATGGGATAAAATCGAGACCGTGAGCCTTTTTGAAGAGATCCAGCCATTCGGCGTTGTCGGCAGCAGTCTGGTTCCAGCTGTCGTCAGTACCGTATAGCACTTTACGTGCGTGAGTCTGGAGCATCTCGTCTGTGAGCACGATTCCTTGCTTGGCCATGTCATTTACATATCTCCCCAATCGTACTGTGAGAATCTCCCAGCAGGTGGCCTTGGTCCCAGAGTCCTGTTCATTGAGGCCGCTCATATCAACCGGGAGGTCCTGTTGAGCACCTTCCTGTGCTGCCAATCTCCCAGCCAATTCTTGCGCATGTGTGTTGGAGTGGTTCCTGCTCGTAGCACTGAAGGGATTTGGGCTTACAGCTTCGATGCCAATCAGATATGGGGGCATCGCGTTGGTGACTTGAGCTGCGACCGCAGGATCTAGACCTCGGCAGCCTTTCCATTGTGACATTTTCGCTCCGGCTTTGAAGTGTGCTGTGAGGTGATCCACCCGATCTTGCCACACTGTAAATCGTTGTGCGCAGAATCCACACCTGGAGTTGATGTTCGTCGCCACAGATTTCCAAGACTCCATAAAAGGCAACATCTCACAGCCGTGCATCATCCGCAAATGCTGGCGCAAGTGATCCTTGCGGTAGAATGTGCGTGCATCAAATCCCTTCTCTTCGCATGCACTGTGATTGTGAGTTTCGCCATGGTCTTCTGAAACGTTTTGCTCGTTGCAGTAGACGCAGGTCTTCGCGCCAGTCGCCGTTTCCACTATCACAGGCCCAATCGGCGCACAGATCCACTTTTCCAGGGAGAGATGGAGCGACTTTTCGTGGCGAGTCCAGTCATATTTCGATTTGAACGTGTCTGTGCAGAATGTGCATTGGAAGATGCGTTTCTTGTCATCGACCACAGCTCGGGCGGGAGCGGTAACATTCCTCCTCCGTCGACGGCGATCCTTCTTGCCCGCCAAGCTCGAACTGAAGGAGCCGTACGAGCCATGAGATGAGCCTCGAGAGTGTGCACCTGACGACAGTGCTGATTGAGATCGCGAGATCGAGCTTGGGTGGCTTGTTTCGAACGATGTTGTCGATTGTGGTTTCTTTTGTGACCATCCCGAGCCATTGCTGGAATTTCTGTGACGGCGCGTGTTGTAACTCGATGGTGATGTAGCTTCCTCTGGGAGATCGTCCACGGCCTTGAAAATATCTGTGAAGCGAGCAGGTTCGTTCTCAGGTGGGGAGTGCTTCCATCTTTCGAAGGGGTTGAGTTCCTCCCATGGCTTTTCTGGTTCGGGGATGTCAATGGCTGGGGTTGTGGGACGAAGACTTGGTGACTCGCAAAGTTTAGGTCTTGAACCTCTCGATGACTTCGCTCTCCGCCTAGCATTGGCAAGCCAGTTGGCAATCTGTATGGGTTTCAACTCGGTCTGCTTCTCGAGTTCGACTTTCTCTTCTTCCGTGGGGTAGGGGTGTTGCTGGTGCACATCCAGCCACTCGCGCAGAATCTTGACTGCGTGTCGTGGGAAGCGAATGCCGTTTCGCTTAGTGCTGCCAGGCGCATCGTCTCCTCCTCTAGGTGTGAGGGTACCGCTGTTTCGGCTGTGAAGTGTTTTGATGCCAGTGAGAGTTCCACGTTCTCTGCAGGACAGCTCGTCGACAGAGTGTAATGTGTCGAAGAATGTGCCATTAGTATCGTTTGTGTAGTTGCCAGCCTCCAGAGTCTTTGAGTCGGACAGACTGCATTCACGGAAAAGGCTTTTGCATGGTGTGCAGCCAATGTCGCCACTTCTCAAATAGCAGTTGAGGTGTTTCGACCTGCAGTAGTCGCAAGGCTTCTCTGGACGGACGAACCTAGGAACTCATCAGGAGCAATTCATACCAAGCAGTGTTATTGTTGCCGACCTTGGGATGAAGTTTTCGAATCTGCTGTAATCGGGCTCATCGGCAGTGGCATCCGGCTTTGTGCCAGGCGCATAATCCCAGTCCAGAACTCCATGGCAGATGCAGCTGATATACCAAGTCAATGAATGTCTCAGATCATAAGACAAGCAACTCTGTCCCTACCTGTCAGTCTCTGGGTGTGCAGGACAAATGTATTGCTGCTGATTAAGGGTGCCTAGATCTGCAGGCGCGCTGGCCAGGGTGTTGTCGGCTAGATCGAACGATGCGCTCGGCTCTTCGATTAGCTCGTTCATGTTGAAAGCCAACTCGGGGGCCTCGTCGATGACAGGCATTGCCTATTGCATGCAAAGACAACGACCGACGGGCGTGCGTGTGTTGCGGTGGCCTGCGCGGCTCAAGCACGGGGATGCAATGTAGACAGGCGCGAAACAGGAAGAGAAAGGGCGCGACTCTGACCTAAAGGCGTATGAGACGACCGCAGGCAGAAGCGCGCTCGCCTTGTGCTGACTACAATGCGGTGGAAAGGCAGAGTCATCCTACAGCCCCGGTGCGCGGTCGAGGCTGCACGCTTGTACTGCGAAGGGCGTACTCGTACTTGCAGAAGAGGAACGTGCCCGAACATCGGCGAAGACCACTTTCCCACTTTTTTGGCGGGGAAGCATGCGAAGGTGAGCCCTGCCCCGACAGCAGTCCTTTAGAGTGCCTTGGCAGTCAGCCATTGGGAATGGCCAGTCGGTTATTGCGGCAGCCTTTGTACGGTTTCGTGGTAGAGTCACAGAGTCCGTTGCGTCCTGATACCAGTGCGTTATGGAGAAGATGCCTCTTGGAGGTGGCCCTTTGGCTCGCGCAAAGCTGCAACGTTACCCTCTATCGTATGCACGCGTAGCACATACATTCGAAAATCCGGTTGAAGAAGACGTGGCCGGCCCACGTAGGATCGAGATACATCGGAGCATTCCATGCATCTTCGCCGAAAGCGCAGGTCGATTTGGCCGGCTCTTAGAAGAAATCCTAAAAGATCCTCCCCACGCAGACAACATGCATCTAACCATGTCACCCCATGCTGCAGCTGCAGGAGTTAAAATCATCAGCCCCAGAAGATCGTCAGTCAAGTGGCAGCGCTTCGTAACCATGATCCCACCATTGCACGTATTCCTCTCGATTGGTAGCAGTGTCGTGCGCGGGAGAGATGAGAGTATGGAGGATGGCCACATGCTCACGCGCATGCCGTGCCTCTCCCTTGTCTTCCGATTCTCTCTCGCTTGGTGGTACATGCCTCTCAAATTACACCGCTTCGGAGTCGATATAAGTCCGAACGTGGTGCACCATCAGGTTCCTCTGACTTCAGCTGCTCGAACGCGATAGCGTTATCGCGCACCGGCCAGTCGGCGCACACACCTTGCATTGTACTGTACATCTGTGAAGCTTCGGCATTGAATTTATTCCAGAGTCTCTAGCATAAAAGAGCGTGCGGTAGCTCGCAGAGATCCATGAAGTTAGTCCAAGTTCACATGTCCAGATATTCGCGATGTTAATACAGGCTGCTCGGTGATCAATAGCAGCGACTGGCCAACTTGCATGCATATTACCATGATAGCCAGTCCTGTTTCAGAGATCCTCACAGCCCCATGCGCGCGTAATAGGTCGGACGGCACGCCGACTGGACAAACGCTTGCCCGACGACCACTTGGCCGTTCTCCAGGCCGAGGCGATGAACGTGGAGTTGACGATGCGGGGCATGGTGGCGTTGGTAGATATAACATACAACCACACTCATCCCAATTGCGAAGACCACCATTCGTCAAATAACACTTTACTGCACCCCTTCAACAATACGCTTACTTTCTACTCGATCAAAGCATCCTAGGCCCTACACACAGTCAGCCTCACCAGCATACAACAATCTCACAATATTGTCCCACAATGGCGCCTCACGCAGAGAACGTCACAGGCATTGCCTCTGATGGCAAAGAGGTCCCGGTCAACCCTGGCGAGGTACCCCTCGAGCCGGGTATTAAGAAGAACATTGCTCAGGGACAGATGATTGCATTCCCGACGTAAGTTGATAGTTGTTTGCTACAACCGCCAGTCCATCATTCCCCTTATCAACATGTCCAATATTGCTACTGGCAAGCTCTGGCCGAGATCAGGGTATGTGGTTGGATGAGCTACCAGATGATTTCCTATTCCTCCGTGGAATACTTCACTTCCAACACCGTTCTACGATGGAGTTCCCAAGCTACAATTCATCCTAGCACTATTTCACCGATCGAGGACCACCACTCAGCCAGAGATATACCTTCAATACATCTCCCCTTCACAACATTGGACTAATAAAATCCTTGCCAGCCTCCCAACGTTCACCGACAAACACGCCGAACGCGACTACCTCAAAGGCCGCCTCGCCGCCGCCTTCCGCATCTTCGGCAAATACGGCTTCGACGAGGGCGTAGCGGGGCACATCACGCTCCGCGACCCCGTGCAGCCCGACTGCTTCTGGGTGAACCCCTTCGGACGCGCTTTCAGCCTGATGACAAAGTCCGACCTGATCCTCGTCGACCACTCGGGCAACGTGATCGACGGCGGCGAAAACCGGCTGCTGAACACCGCGGCGTACATGATCCATTCGGCTATCCATGAAGCGCGGCCGGATGTGCTCTGCGCGGCGCACAGTCATTCTATCTACGGACGGACGTTCTGCAGTCTGGGCAGAAAATTGGATTCGCTGACGCAGGATTCGTGCGCTTTCCACAATGACCACGTTCTCTACGAGAGTTTCAATGGGGTTGTGCTGGCGGAGAAAGAGGGCAAGGATATTGCTGCTTGTCTCGGGGGGAAGAAAGCTGCGCTGCTACAGAATCATGGGCTGTTGACTGTGGGGAAGAGCGTGGAAGAGGCGGTGTTCTGGTTCCTGTCGATGGAGAAGTGCTGCCAGAGTCAGTTGATGGCCGAGGCTGCGGCTGGATCGAGGGGAGAGAAGCCGATTGCGATTGGGGATGAGGAGGCGGCGTATACGTATCGCACTGTTGGGAGTGCGAAGGCGGGGTGGTTTAGTGCGAAGCCGTTGTTTGATGTCATCCACAAGGAGACGGGTGGGGATTATTTGGAGTGAGTGTAGTATCGATCATAAGTCTGTAGGCTTTTGCATATGACGCCCTAAGAATGACCACGGGCAAAGAGTTTGCGATATTTCATTTTCCTTGCTTGCTGAATGAGCTTCCACGGGCCATCAGGCTCTTGTCGCCTCGTGCACTTCATCCGAAGCGTGCTATTCTTCATGTAGGGTGGGGACCTAACTTCTCACATTGACTCCGTCTGCAGGACTGTTGCAGCATCGTGCCACAAATCCCGAAGGTGGCTCAAACCGCCCTGGCCACAGTAGCCTATGTGGACAACGCAAAGTCCTCGAATGATTTCAAGATCATTACCAACTTCTCGCGCAGCTTCAAGTTGGATTCCAGCTCACCTTTCAAGTCACCGATTCCACCTTTGCTTGGACACACACGTTCGTCTTCGTTGTCGTAGAGCAGACTCTCTAGTGACCCGAAACGGACGTATTGGCTCCCACACATGACGAACATGGTCTGAGCAGTCGTATGCGCTGTGACCCGAGTTCCGAGCATGCTTGTAATGTTAGACGACAGACGGAGTCGTCTGTGAAAATGTCTGCCGCTGGCCATATCCAGTCCAAGAAGGGGTCTGGCTGAGCACCTCGTACTTCAACATGGTGTGTGCGACGCCTTGATAAGCCACGAAAAGATAAGATGGACAAAGTTATACTTTTACGAAATCCTATACAAGAGGTATCAAGCTAGCATCTTATCTCACGTTTCGGCATCCTTGCGTGAATCTTGCTCGCTTGGGGCTGTGGTTCCCGGAGCCGTGCTGGAGCAGACGCTTGTGCTGCATAGCAATCTAGAATTAGGGGTCACGAGAAATACGTCCTCTGTCCAGTGACAGGAACCAAGGAGTTCAGTCCTCATGCAGGAAAGGGAGTTGGCCACTCGAACTGGTATATGCCGGTTTCTAATGGTTCACGGTACTGTAGGTGTACGAGACATGAATCAGTAGTGGTGTCAAGGGTGACGTGTCTTGGATTTGGGTTTCAACCATCACGGTGACGTGGAACAAGCAAGCCGCTGGAACGGCGATCGACCGGGGAATTGACTTTGTCGTTCTTCTTCTTCTTTCTGTGTCGGGTAGATGACTGTATCTTTGGGATAGTAGATCCAGATACACTTTGATCTTGATGAGGAGCTGTTTGACTTCCGAATATACATTATTAACATGGCCTCGGACTGCTTTCTAGACGATAAGCGCATAGGCTCGAAGCGGAAGAAAAATAAATTGCTGTTTTCGGCTGGCAAAGTGGAGCCGGACAGTGCTCTTTCACATGTCAATTTCGCAAGCAAGCAAGCCATGGGTCCAGATGGATGTTTTTTGATGCAAGTGCAAGCTCAGCACAGAGGAAAGATAAGCCGGGTGAAAGTTTGCATACACGTGTGGGAATGCATATGTGAGATATATACACAAGTCGTACATCAGTTCTATATGCACACACAGTATTATTATTATTATTATTATTATCATTATTATTATTGTATTACACGGCAGCTGGCGGAGATGAAGAGGAGCAAGTGTGTATGCGTGCTAAGTGTATATGCTACTGAGTGGCAGCAGAATGTTGAGCTGTGGCGCGCACGCATCAAGCTTGGTCGCTTTTTGCGTCATGATCCCATCCCGTCCTGTACAAGAAGACCCACAACCACCCAAACAACCTGATTTTCGCCCAATCCGAAACCACTGCGCTGCGCTGCGCTGCATATTACTGTCGTCGTCCTTGTCGTCGTCTCCCAGCACGCGCGACATCTGCATCTTCCTCCTATACTCTCTACCTATACCCTTGCTCACTTCTACACCTCTCCACCTGCTCTTTCCTCAGAGCCTAACAATACCTTCACCAAGCACAGCTACCCGAGCTCTCCCACCACCACCCATCACTACCCATCAAATCCCCTAACGTGAGCACGCGACCACAATCACAGCCATGACCGACACCTCAGCACAATACCCCGACCTTGACACCAACGGCACTACTCTCCGCGACAACGTGACCACCAGTAAGGTTCGTGCAAGCAGCCCGCAAGCCGGCAAACAATCATGGTAGCTGCCAGCTGCGATACGTCCATCAGACGGAAAGAGGGTGGTTGGTGCCTGGGAGGTGAAGCAGTCACTGCCGTGAAGACACGTCAAGCGTTGGCGATAGCTCATGCTGTCTTCACGGATAGTGGCCTGCTTTTGTCTTCCATACACACACACATACACACACACTCCATCCTCATATCCACCTCTCCGTACTCTGCTGGCAGACCATCCGCGCTCACTCGCCCACACGACACCCCTAGCTGACATTTGACAAAACAGTATTTTTCCCGTCTTGAACTGAAATCGACATCTCCAACACCTACCTCATCACCACCATCAACGCCATCCTAACAATGCAAGCAGCTGCCACCAACACCATGAACTCCATTCAGAACTCCCAGACCGTGCAAAACCTTGCCAACGGCCCTGTCGTCGACAAGGCTCGCACCGAGGCCGCCAACACCAAGAACGAGTTCTCCAACTTGGCTGCCTCCCGTCAGACACCCAGCGTTCAGACTGCCACCGGCCAGAACCTGACTCACTACCACTCTCTGTTCTACTCGCTGCTCAGCTGGGAAAACCCTCGCGCCACCGCCATCTCCTTCGCCAGCATTGTCTCCACCATTCTCATCGTCCGCTTCATCCCGGTTGAGCGCTTTGTCTTGAAGGCCATCTTCACCGTCCTCGGTGTGACTTCTGCGGCTGAGCTCCTTGGTCGCTTCATTCTCGGCGAGGGCATTGCCACCAAGATGCGCCCCAGGAAGTACTACAAAATTCCCCGCGAGACCCTCGAGAGCTTTACTGGCGATGTTGAGGAGCTCATCAACTTCTTCGTCATCGAGTTCCAGCGCATCCTCTTCGCCGAGAACGTCTGGGCTACCATTGCCGTAAGTGGAGAATTCGCCATAAAATCATTCGCAGCATACTAATAATTGCTAGGCCACCTTCACTGCCCTCATCGGCTACTTCCTCGTCAAGGTCACTCCCAAGTGGGGCCTGCTTCTCATCTCCACCTGCGTGATCTACCTCGCTCCTCTGATCTATATCACCAACAAGGAGCTCATTGACACCCACCTCAACAACGCCGCCGACATCGCGAACAAGCAGACTGAGCAGCTCCGCGAAGTCGCTGCCAAGAACACCAACATGGCGATGGAGGCTACCAGCCAGGCGACTTCTCAATACGTGAGCCTCGCTCAGGGATACATTGGTGGCGTCAAGAAGTCTGCTGTCGACAAGGGCTACGTCAGCAAGGACACCGCCGAGAAGCTTCCTGGTGCTCCCGTCGAGAAGAGCTACACCTCGCCCGCCAAGGACACCATCTCAGCCGCGCCCGTCGAGAAGTCCAGCTCTTCCATCGTTGATGAGAAGCCCACCACTTCCCACAGCGGCCCTGACTTCCCCGTTGCTCCCGTTGAGAAGAGCTACACCTCGCCCGCCAAGGACACCATTTCAGCCGCTTCCGTCGAGAAGTCTAGCTCTTCCATCGTTGACGAGAAGCCCACCACTTCCCACAGCGGCCCTGACTTCCCCGTTGCTCCCATCGACAACATCAGCTCCTCGGTTCAGCCTACTCCCGTCGTCGACAACACTGACTTCCCTGCTGCTCCCAGCAACGAGCCCCAGGGTCTCTCGCACGAAATCCCCGCCGCCCACGATGGCGCTGACGAGGTTCCTGCCGCCAAGGCCACCGTTGACGAGATCCCTTCCGCCAAATCCATCGCTGACGAGATCCCTGCCGCCAAATCCATCGCTGATGAGGTCCCCGCCGTCCCCGCCGCCGCTGATGAGGCTCCGACCGCCCTTGATGGCGCTGGCGAGCTTCCGAGTGCCCCCACCGCTGCTCCCGCCGCCGCTGATGAGGCTCCGGCCGCCCTTGATGGCGCTGGCGAGCTTCCGAGTGCCCCCACCGCTGCTCCCGCCGCCGCTAATAAGACTCACGCCGCCTCTGACGAGGCCCCTGCTGTCTCTACCGAGGTTCACGGTATTGAGGAGAAGAAGGAGCCCCTGCACGCTATTTAAAGGAGCAGCGTATTCCCTAGCAAAAGCAAGCGTTGAACAACCAAGATCAAAAAGGTGGAGGCCGGTGGTAAGAGGTAGATGAAGGAGACTCTCTTCCCGAACTTACTGGATCTCTGCGCGACAAACCTGTACAACCCGAAAGCGATTGAAGGAGCCTTCAATTGGAGGCACCTCCTGGGATTGAGCGACCTTCATGCGGATTTTAGTCCATCATTGTGGACACACAAAGACTTTCTTGCCGGGCTGTCTTGATGATGACGAGTTGCCTACGTTCACGTTCTTCCTTTTTCATTTTCATAGCGAGCGATTCACGGCATCCCTGAGCTTCTTTTGTTTTTGTTTTGCAAACAAAGAATCTGTACTACTCTAGTTCGTTCGAGGCATGAGCATGAGATCATGGGTTTGATGATGATGATGGAAATATCAAGTTAATGGGTATGAACGAGTTCAGAACTTACTTTGACATCTCTCCGTTTTGATCCATCGCTGTGGCCTTTCGCAGGTGTCTGCGATCGATACATCGTGCATTCCGAAATTCCATTCTAGTTACGGCTGAACAGCTTCAAAGCGGCGCCGCCCCCTTTCTCTCGATCATCGAGTATTGGCGCCGCGAATGATCAGCCAAAACAACCATACTCGAAACACTGTGCGACGCGCTCTCTGGCTAATGTGAAGCCTGGTTCTTTAGGCTTTTTCTTCTGTCTGTTCGAGCTTGGAAGGATGAATCACCCATTCTTTGGGGGAGGCTTCACATTGTTTGGGACAATCCGATGATCATATCCGGTCGTTGGCTGTGGTGGTTTGATAAGATGGATCATCATCCACGGAGGGTCTATTTGCGAGATGCATTAGTTCTTACGAGATCTTGCAATCTCCGGAAGAGTGGTGGTTGTTTCCCCACATTTTGTCTCGTCTCGCCTTTCATCATCGCTTTCTCACATGAGAACAATGCAATGACCTCGGCTTCCCTCCACCTGAGCCGTACGCCCTTGGTAGGCTGCTCACGCCCGCCAGTAACCGATGATCGGCTCTAGCTGTTCGGATGTATGGACGTGGAACCAATATTCGCCATGTTAATTATTCTTCCTCCTTAGCAGAACCTCCTCTGTCTTGAGCCATCATCACAACACCTCCCCATAGCAGCAATGGCTTCCCACGCTATGCGCATCAGCGCCCTCAAGACCGCCCGTCCTTCGATTCCCACCCATCGCCTGTCTGCCCTCCGTCGCCAGCTCTCCTCTAGCCCGGCTCTCAAGAAGGAAATACAGGATGCATACATTCTTGCCGCTGTCCGCACGCCCTGTGGTGTCTTCAACGGCTCCCTTGCCTCCGTCTCTGCCCCCCAGCTAGGCGCTACGGCTATCAAGGAAGCCATTGCTCGCTCCTCGGTGCCGGTGGAGAAGTTCAGCCATGTCTACATGGGCAACGTGCTCCAGGGCGGCGTGGGACAGGCCCCAGCGCGTCAAGCAAGCATGTTCGCTGGACTGCCCACCAGTGTCGAAGCAACGACCGTCAACAAGGTCTGCGCCAGTGGCATGAAAGCTGTCAGCATCGCCGCGCAGCAGATCGAGCTTGGCCAGGAAGAGGCTTTGATCGCAGGCGGCATGGAGAACATGAGCCGCGTGCCCTACTACCTTGCTCGCGCGGCGCAACAGCCTCCGTTCGGCGAGATGAAGCTGGACGACGGCCTGGTCAAGGACGGCTTGTGGGACGTGTACAACCAGATCCACATGGGCAACTGCGCGGAGGCGACGGCGAAGAAGTACGAGGTGACTCGCGAGCAGCAGGACGCGTTCGCGATCGAGTCGTACAAGAGGACGCAGGCGGCGTGGAAGGAGAAGCTGTTTGACGACGAGATCGTGGCTGTCACTGTCAAGGGCAGGAAGGGCGATACTGTTGTGTCGGAAGACGAGGGCTACAACCGTCTCAAGCTGGAGAAGGTTCCTACGCTCAAGCCGGCGTTCGATCGTTCTGGCTCTGGCACTGTGACCGCGGCGAACAGTAGCTCGTTCAACGATGGTGCCAGCGCGCTGGTGCTTGGTAACAAGGAGATTGCCAAGCAGTACGGTAAGGGCAAGAAGGTTCTCGCACGTATCTGTGGCTATGCAGATGCTGCTCTTGACCCGATCGACTTCCCCGTTGCACCGGCCAAGGTCGTGCCGCTTGCTCTCGCCAGAGCAGGCATCAAGCAGGAGGACGTCAAGGTGTGGGAGTTCAACGAAGCCTTTGCAGCAGTTATCAAGGCCAATGAGAAGGCAAGTCCCATCCTAATCATACAAGATCCATTTCCGCGAGCTCCACTAACAACAATCCTTAGATCCTCAACCTCGACGCCTCAAAAGTCAACCCTCGCGGCGGCGCCATCGCTCTCGGCCACGCGCTCGGCAGCTCCGGCTCAAGAATCATCGTCACTCTCTTGCACCAGCTCAAGAAGGGCGAGTATGGTGTTGCGGCCATCTGCAACGGCGGCGGTGCCGCTACCGGTATTGTTGTGCAGATGGTGGACGCGGATGACCTATAGACATGTTCGATGTAAGAATACCCATAGCTTGACACGAATGTAATGAGACTTGACAGCCATGCCAAAGAATCCATTATCAAGCAAGCTGTAGGCGAAGCCGAGTCACTTGTTCACTTCCGTGGAGTCTAACAAAAATCTGACCCTACATGGTTTAAACCACACACCGACCTTTGATTGCACTACGCTACCGGGTGGAGCGCTTGATAATAGCAGAAGAGTGCACCATCAATCTAATCCGGTCACACACAGTGACTGAATGCCAAAGCCTCGCTTACTCACAGGTTTCCACAGCAGGACAAGAAGAGTAACTTTGCACACAACCGAGTGGATGCGCTCGCCGCACTGCCGCCACCTCTTCACCACACGATCCGGCCGCTTTCTAGACCTCACTGCACAAGACAAACTATTGGAAATGAACATTGCCGAACGCGGGGGAGCCGCCCATGTCTCTGGAGCTGCATGCGGGATCTTTAGGTCCAGCGCGCAGAGCCCAGCACTAATTCATTCACTTAGTCACGCGGTTTTTTTTCATTCATGCGTTGTTCCGTCACGCGTTGTCTCATCGCGGCTATGAAGGTAAAGGGAGGCTCTTGCAGGGCTTGTACCGCAAGGTCGCCCTGAGTGTGGAGGAGGCGAGTCAAAGGGAAGGGAGGCTCAGATGGCTGCTGGACCGCGGAAGTTCGCGCCGAGGGAGGAGAGAGGGGGGGGTTAGGGAAAGTGAAGAGGACAAGAAAAGCCAAAAGAAAAGAAAAAAAAGTGAAAGGGGATTGGTTGCTCAATGGATGCTTGACCGCAAGGTCGCTCCGAGCCGATTTAAAGGAGGAGAAAGATATGACGTTGCTTGGTTGGGCGGCGACGGGGTTTTGGAGGTGAGTTACTGTTCCCTATTCCCCTTTCTCCTGTGGTGTGGCCTTGACAAGAGGTGGTGCCTCGTCTGATACTTTTCTTTCTTTTTGCTGATCACATCAGTAGATGCTAGGTAGGTGATTGTGGAAAGTTTGATGTTTCAAAGAAATTCTGGATCGTCTTGTCGTTACTACCCTGGTATCATGCATCTCATATTCACAAGCAAAAGACGTTAACGCGCCCTCTGATCCAAATGCCAAACCCGACATACGCAATTCAAAGCAAAGAAAACAAAAGCCCGCACACGACCAGACCTACCCAGCAACCCGTCGTCAACTTCAAAGCTCCACTAGTCGACGACGTAGTGCTAGCAGAAGGCGAAGCTGTCGGGATGACCACACCAGAGGAAGCAGCTGTGACCTCGTCGCCGAACACTTCCTTCGCCGAACCGCCAACACTCACTGTCGCCGTGTAGACATTCCAGACACCAGAAGAGATCTCGCTCGCAGTAACCGTCGGCCCGGACACAAACGTCACAGTCTGAGAACGAGTGCTGAATGTGGAACTGGGGTCATCGCCGTACGTAACGGTGTGGCCGACAGTTGATATGGGAGTGGTGTGTGTGTCGGTCGTGGTGTAAGTGTATGTCTGGTTGTTGTAGACGATGCCGTCGGTGAGGATGGAGTTGATCGTGTTCGCGCCATTGGTCTCTGCGGGCCCGCCGGCGGTGTATGTCTTGTCGCCGATGATGGCGATGCCGGTTGTGCTTCCTGGGAAGACTGTAGGACCTGCTCCGCCCGAGATGTCGGTCAGGATGACTCTGGAAGATGTTTCTGTGGCGATGGTTGCGTTGGGGTTGCCTATTTCGATGATGACGGCTGTCAACTGTTAGATGAGATCGAAGGTGTTGCTGCGAGATAGTATGAAACTTACGCTCAACTGAAGAAGTGCTGCTTTCAGCCGCGAAGACGCTGCCAGCGACGATCAAGGCTGTGGTGATGTAGCGGACAAACATGATGAAGGCTGTATGTGATAGGAAGTGGAAAGGACAATGTTAGTGATTTCTGTATAACAGCATACTTACAAGGCACACATATATATATATATAGTCAAACAAGCTTAACAAGTCTTGTACATGAGGCTGAAGGTGCCAACAATAGATCTCTCCATCTCAGCCGCCATGGAAATTCTCACCGACAAGTAAAGCGACTGGAATAAGCATTGTCGGAATATGTGCTTGGTAGGTTGGCAGTGCAGGCTGGTGCGATCCTTCGCGCCCAGCTGAAGCTGACACGCAGGCCCGTATCGCAGCGTCAGGGCTGTGCACCGGATTAACAGATACAGGAAGTCGTGTCCTTTGGGTACTCTCTGCAAAGAAAGATCGTAGTTGACAATCAAGATGCAAGGTATATTCATCGAAGTACATGTAACTACATTTAAATATACGAAGAGTGGAGTTCCAGGGTTAGGGTCCATACGATTTGCAATCTACACCGAGACAATCCGATACGCCCTACGACACGAAGGGGCTAGAGCATAGACACTGTTGTGCCTCTATCTATGGCTTACTAATGTGGAAATATTCTTTTGCTGTACATGAATGTACATGTCCATGGGTGATGCTATCCACGCCGTCCTTTGACGCGTGATCTTGCACGCGTGAAGATGCAGAGCTTCAGGTGAGTGCTCCAGCTATAAAAATCACTCTCGGGATGCACTACATCGCCATTCGATCAGTATCAGGATCCTGAGATACATTCTGACAAGGGCATAGATTCGGATTCTCTGTGGTTCGGAGATATACAAGGGTCTCTAATGGTCACAGTAATTGGCTCCTGTCCAGACCATCGCCTCTGCAGCGCGCATACAGCACTATAAATGGAGATGCAAATGACAAGCCGCCTTGGTGTCGGGACGAGTCTAGTTCAAGCACAGGGAATCCGGAATCTACGTGGCGCTATGGATCTGGTGCAAGCGACGGAGGCGAATCTCTCTCGAAAAGCCACGTCGAAATCGACCCTTTCGCAGAAGGAAGACCCATGTTCTACAACTACTCCCTTCTTGTCTCTGGAATCGTCCCCCGACCTATAGGCTTTGTCAGCACCATCTCCAAAGATGGCAAAGAGAACCTCGCGCCCTTTAGTTACTTCCAATGCGTTGACCACGACCCTCCAGTCTTCGTCATTGGATTTTCTGGTAGGCCCGACAGACCGAAAGATACTCTGCAAAATCTGGAAGAGACTGGCGAGTGCAGCATCAACATCGTGTCTGAGCACATGATTGAAGCTGTCAACGCGACATCTATAGACGCTCCCCGCGGGACTTCCGAATGGGCCATCTCCGGGTTACACCAGGCGCCTAGCAGCACCGTCAAGCCGCCACGTGTCCAGGAAGCTGTCTTCTCGATTGAAGGAAGACTCATTGACGCGGTTGAGTACAAGACTTCTCGCCCAGCAGTGAGAAACAAGGGCAAGCTCGCGATCATTGAGGCGACGCGGTTTTGGGCACGTGAAGACGCTATCGATGAGGAGAGATCATCGTTGGATCTGAATGTGTTGAAACCTGTGGGTCAGCTTGGTGGAAGCAGCTATGCTAGAATCTCGGATACGTTTGAAGTTGTGAGGAAGAGCTGGAAAACGGCGATGGCAAGCGAAGGACCAGAATTGAGTAAGCTCATTAAAGGCAAGGACTGAACTCTGAAGGGCTACGATGCAGCTCACGAATTACCTCCTCGTGATCGAGGCTGTGTGTATGATATTGCTGATTTGTTATTGCGCGCCCTCGGGCGTGACGCTTTCATAATAGTGGCGGCGATGCTCCCTCGTATTAATTGATTGATAAAGTACAGGTTGAGTCCTCTGAATACGAGAGAGAGATACTCCAAGAGCGGCGATCCATGAAGGAGCTGCGCTAATGACATGTGGTTGCCTAGTCGAGATATCAGGATTCTGAAACACTACTGCAGGACGATCTGCAGGTTGCCGAAGCTCTCAGCCTTAAAACCTACTCAGATACCTCACTTCGGCAATACACTTGCATACAAAGGGCCAGCATTGTCGTCCGACGAGAGTGAGGTGTAGAGTGCACAGCCGCTGGTAGCGAATGCACTATTGCGCAATGCGTCCCCTCTTCATTGTGCAATCGCTGTGCAAGAGCCGCGAAGTCATGGCGTGTGAGCTTCACATGGTAGAATAAAACCACGCGAGACCCACCGCAACACGTGCTTCTGCTTCTCTACCTCACCAGCAATCATCGCGCTTTGTCGCCACTCACACCTTCCACATCCCACACAACAACATCAAAGGGCAGCATGGCGTCCGAAACCGCAGCAAACAACACCTTTCAGATGAGCGACGAAATCTATGACAAGACCAAGGCACTCTACGAAGTCGCCGTTCACGAGGGAGGCGGATCCATCTTGAAAGACTACTACACCATCTTTGAATACCGCGACCGCCGCGCTCAATTCTTCGACAAACTCCCTGGTTGGTCACGCCGGCCTGGAGACATCTACGAAATGGTCAAGCGCGACTCCAACCTCTTCTTCGACGAAGACGACCCCGCTAGACAGTTGGATGCGCTGGAAGTTCGTGAGCGTGAGCTCGAGCACCAGTTCGAAGTCCTTCTGCCGCTTCCAACTACAGCCAACACCCAGACCATTGATAACTTCAAGACTTGCCCGCCCATTGACGGAAGTCGCGAGGCAGACGGAGAATCCGAGGACGAGGAGCAGGTCATGGCGGACGGCGACCACGAGGTAAATGAAGCAGAGGACGACTACGACGAGGATGTGGAGGATGGGAGAGACGTTCCCACACCAGACGGCAGTCTTACTCATTCAACTCCCGTTACCTCGCCTGTCATGGGCGCCAATTCGGCGTTCGACAAGAAGCTGGCCATCTTGAACGACCCGGCCAGAATCGCGGACCTTTCAGATCTTGCTACACCGATGCTCCCAGGACTCATGCGCTCGAAGCCGCGTGTGGCGCCACTGCAGCCGCCTGTCCCAACACCGACTGTCGACAGTCTATACACTCAGAAGACAACTACATCGCCAAAGAACTTCACCGTGGCTCCTGGAGTCTCATCGATGTCCCACTATGGCATGCCGGGACCCATCAAATCTCAGCACCGTCAGCACACGCCTGAGCAGGCTAAGATGACTGCTCCAAAGCCCACTTCTGCCCCCCAAAACTCCAGGATCGCCCCAAATACCACCACCGCTACCAATCAGACAGACGCTGCCGCGCCGATGTTCAAGAAGCGGAAGCTTGACCACGTTGCTGCTAAGCCGGTGAAGGCCCCGGCCGTTCCTGCAACCTCCCACCACACTGTGAAGCACAAACAACGTCCTGCCATGTCGAGCAGTACTACCAGACCCACGGCCTCTCAGCCTACCAAGAACAACAACCAGTCGACTACCGCATCGAGTGGTAACATCAAACCTACGACCTCTCAACCTACCAAGACTAACGGCCAGCCAACGGGCGGATCGAGCGGTGTTACCATGCCCACGATTCCTCATCCTATCACGAACAACGGCCAGCTGACAACCGTATCAAGCGGTGCTCCTAGTACCACAGTTGTTCTTGCTGCCGCACAGCGCCGCCTGAACGACATCATTAGCGGCCGCATCCTTCCAAGATCGAAGCAAGAAGCCAAGGACGCTGCCGACGAGCAGCACAGCCGCTTGCTGACAGCGTACCGCAACCATAACCAAATTCAGAGCCAGAGCAAAACCCGCAAGTCCGCCCGCCAGTCAACCATGAACAACTACCCCGATCCTGACTTCATGCCGCACTACTTCTCTGCCGCCAACTTTCCTGCAGAGGAAGTTGCGGATGGTGGCAGTACCCGCTGTGTCTGCGGCGCAACGGAGAACGACGAAGAACAGGGTGCAATCGTCTGTGAACTTTGCGGAGTGTGGCAGCACACCGAGTGTCTCTATCCTGGGATGGGTGAGAACGAGTTGCAAGAGGTGACCCATTTGTGCACAGTCTGCGACCCGTACGCTCACCGTCACGTGCTGAGGAGGTTGAGGGCTGGCGAGACTATTGGCGGCGAACAGAAAGGCAAGGGCGTGTCCAAAGCAAAGGGCAAGGCCAAGGGCAAGTCGAAGAAGTAGAGGGCTCAAGGTCCGCGCCTGCGAAATGAAGAACGAGTGGAAAGGTAAGAGATGCCAAACACGAGGAATTAGCGTTGGCTGGACGCAGTCAAAGTACCCAGAGATAGCAGCATACAAGCTTGCGAATGAAAACAAATCCTAAAATTCAATATGTTGTTGGTCTTGCTATAGGTGCGGTCTAAATGTCTGTCAAAACCAGAGCACTTGAACGCGAAAAACTCGTCTGCGTGAAACGCATCTCTTCAGCTCATCAGAGGTTTTATGATGCGGCGGTGCAGAACAAGTTTCAATTCCTCGCTAGTGTCTCTCTGCGACTTGCCCACTATGGTCGTGCAGGATGCTCAAAAAGCCAGTCAGCGGTCCCCACGATATCGAAACAGCACAAAGAGTTCCACACCGCCGTCGTCGAACACTCACCCACTCAAATTGCTCCATCAGTCTCTGATCCTCCATCTTACTCGGGCAGAATCTGCCCCAACTCTACCTCCGCAAACCCAAGATAGATCCTCTGACAAGAAGGCGCACCTAAGATAGAATCAGGACCCAGCGACAAAAGCCCATCGCAAAGCCCAAACTCATTGTCCTGCGTCCCAGGATAATTGGCGCTCAGCAAACCACTGCAAACCGAGAAAGTCGGCGTGTTCGCCGCGGTAGTACCGTTGTCGAGGAAGAGGAACGGGAAAGGATCGCGGGTGTTCTTCTCCAGAGTGAGTCTGTCGGCGTAGGTGACGAGCTGTTTCTCAGCATTCAGAGAGAAGAAGTCGGCAGATAGCTGCTCTTGTCTGAAACCAATTAGGGTTCCTGAGCTTCCGGGGCGGTCGGTGGGTCGGGAGACGTGGCCGTATTGGAAAGTGCTGGAAGAGTCTGGGAGGAGGAGGTAGAACGCTCCGGGGGCTTCGGAGGTGCGTGTGATGATGGAGATTACGGTTGCGCTTTGGGTGGCGGTGACGCTGGATGTTATGGTGAGCTGGGATGGGGTCAGTTGGTTGTGAAGTTTGAGTTCGTTGGGTTGGGCTTACAATGTCGTTTGCGGTGACGGAGCGGATGACTTCTGCAGTCTGTGTTGTCACTACGGTAGCAGCTCATGAGCAAGTCAGTCAGTCGGAATGCACAAATATTATTCCAGCGTCAACCTACTCATTTGAGGCGTCCTCGTCGAAGTCACAGTCTATCAACAGTCAGCTTGATACATGCCAATGTATACCAAACCAATAAGCGCAACTCACCTCTACAGTCAAGATCTTGCTGACGATCTTCGTCGAGGTAGTAGTGACTGTCGTCGTAGGCGTCCGAATAGGTGGATCCGCACATCGACAACCCGAGGAGATTCCATTGGACCCATTACGATCTGCGCAAGTGAACGGCTTCTGTGGCTCAGGATCCTGCCTCTTCGCTTTCATCGCCGGTGGAGGTGTCACTTCGGGCGATGGCGAGGGAAGGTCGCAGACGAAAGATGTGGATACACTATTCTTGTTAGCCAGTTGTCCCACATCCGAGTGCTGGGTCGGCTTACGCAGTCGCCACGTCAGTAAGTGTCGCGACAGTGCTGGTGATGGTAGTCGATCCGGTATATACCGTGGCTACGGTGGTCGTGGAGATTGGAACTTCGCTGGTATCCGTCCTGTCTCGCATTAGTAAAGCATATCATATACTTCGTCCGTCTCCGCTGGGCGATATGCACTGAACAGCAGTGACCGTGATGACGGCTGAGCCATCCACAGTAGTAGTGGGAGCATCGCGCTTCGTAACGGTTTTTGTGTACGATGTTCTGTCTTTGTCAGTATAGTGCCGTCGAGCATCTGTGTATTGATCCAATCATACGATGTCTCGGTCGAAGTCAAAACCTTTGTCGACGTCGTTATCGAGAGGAAAGACGTGCAGTAAGACTGTATGGACGTCGGCTGGAAATTGTAGCAAGACAGGAGGCAATTATAGACGTTGTTGTTGCACTTTTCCGCGCGAGGGCCTTTCGCCTGCTGTTCTGCGACGGGATTTGCTAGAGCTACGGTCGCTAGAACGGCGATGAGTGCAGTATAGTAGAGATACATCTTGGCACCGTTAGAGCAAAGTGTAGAAATCTGCTGCGTCAACGTGAGAGCGAAGGATCTCAGCCAGAGGTCTTATATTAAATCATTACTGCAAGGGAGTTCTACTCAAATGGCCACAGCTTGTCAACATCTGATGGCCTGACTGTGATATGGCGAGTGCATAGCCGGGAATGCAAAAGGATGTGTGGCTGGTTCCAATGGTAGTACGAAAAGAGGCCCCATAGGCAGGGAATCTGGAAGCTCTAGACCCGAGTTCAGCTCGACAGTATGGAATGCTGAACGCCACCAGAAACTGATAGATGTGAGACATATTCATCAAGAACGTGCTTCGTATATAGCATATCTATTGGCGCTGTAAACAAGCAAATACCCCTTGGCGCGCACTCGATACTCCAAGATCGGAATACTCACGAGACACTACTTCATCGCCCATGACTGCTTGCCCTGCTCCTGTGCTTCCTTCGCCTCCCACGAAGCCGTAATGTTCAGTCCACGGCCTTCCTCGTCCTTCAAGAACTTCACAACACCACCAATAGCAGTTCCGGAGGCGAGCTTGTTGCCGCCCTTGCCCTTGCGATCGATGATGCAAGTGCCACACTGCCAGTGTGTGCGCTTGGTCATTGGGCTAGTGCTGAAAGTCACTGCGCCCTTCTGTGCGGACAGCTTGTCCTGCTCCTCGGGCTCGATACGGCCGGGAGCGCCGGCGGCGACGGGCGGCGCGGGCGAGAAGACAGTGTCGAACCATGTGCACCATGCGTCCAGAGAGTCAACGTCCTGGTCGAGCTTGACTTCGAACGGCACCTCGAACTGCAGGTCCTCGGCGGAGGCCTGGTGGAGATCCCACATTGCCACGGGCTGCTTCTGGGTGGTGGAGCCGACGACGGTTTTCGCGGGTGGGTGCTGGACCACGACATCATCCAGAGCACCCTCGAGCATGCAGTGCATGTCGAAGCCGTAGACGTCGTTCCAGAATGTGATGTTGTCGGAAACCCAGTCGGGGTCTGCGAGCGGCGCAAGGTGAACGCTGACGTGGCTGGGAACCATAAGGCCGTCGAACGAACCATCGGCGCGACGCTTCATGAAACGGTCCCTCATGCAGAAGACGGAAGGCAGCATGTTCTCGAAGAAGAGACAGTAGCCCATCCACTCGCTGACGATGATGTCAACGTGCTTGTAGCCGTTGGGAAGCTCGTGGAGATCCTCCACTTTGCCGCGGACGAAAGTAATCTGCTTGTCGAGACCGTTCTCAATCGCGATTTGGCGAGCCTTGTCGATGATGGCGCTGTTGTCCATGGCGAAAACTTGCTTTGCGCCAGCCTTGGCGCAGAACATGGACAGAATACCAGTGCCGCAGCCAACATCCATGACGACCTTTCCGGCGAAAAGGTTCTTGTTCTCGTAGATGAAATCGCGGTAAGCCTCAGTGCGGACAGTATCTTGAAGCATAACCTGGTGGATGTCGTTGAAGCTGTAGCTATCGAAGTAAGATTGGTCGTAGCGCTTGGCCTTTGCCTCAGCAGCGCCGTCGTCCTTGCTTGGTGCTTCAGACCAGCGCTTCTCCAGAGTCTCGCTGACCTGTGTGCGGTAGACGTCGAATTGCGATTGAAGCTTGCTGAGCTGCTCCTTCAGCTTGGCGACCTCATCGTTGGCATTGCTCTCACTGGATGCCTCGGGCTGCTTGCCGGATGAGTTTTCGTCAACCGCCATGGACTCCAGCTCATCGACGCTGAAAAGCAGCGCATCGTCCTCAAGGACAGGCTGCATGAACTTATCGTCCTCCCAAGCAGCAGGGCTTTCGACGTCAGGCTTGACGTTACCATCTTTCACCTGCGAACGCACATAGTTCACAAACTTGATCATGCCGAAGAAGTCAAGCGCTGTACAGGATCGTCAGTTAGACGTTCAAAAGTCGAAAGGGCTGAGAAACGGCTCTACGACCTACCCACCGTGACGGGTGCGGATCGCGACAAGATCAAACTCATGCTGGGCCTTCATGTGCTCCAGTGATTGCGCAAGCGAAGTTGACGACTCGCTACAGAACAGACATTGCACGTTAAATTCTTCGTTGTCTTCTTCAACATCGTTCCAGCCTTCGCTGTCTTCACGAATGTTCAGAGCGTCGAACTTCTCAACGGGCTCGTCGTCAATTTGCTGAGCCGAGGGCCCGGCGTTGACAATCGCATCGATTGAAGACATTTTGTTGGTGTTGAGAGGTTGCCGGTGGCGTGTGCTTTGGCTGGCGATGTGTGTCGAACTTCTTTCTTGAAGGGTTTGGAACGACTTTGCGGAGAGTGGGTCAAAGCTTGGCGCTTGTATAACGGTTGAAGCCCGATGCAAACGAACAGTTATTTTTGCAAGCATGCAGACGTCGGATTGGAGTCCCAGTAGTGGACAATTGAAGTAATAGTTCTCAAGATAAATCATAGATTGCCAGTCGTTTATTCATACATTTACCCTTTCTATTCTAATATCATATATCCTAAAATCACGCTTTTATCGCTCCAACGCAAAGCAAGTGGTCAATTACCATTCCATAGATGAATAACACAAAACTTTTACTCGTCCTTGGTGTATTCGGACTTTTGTCTCCACTGCTCACCGTACCTCCAAATCAGGAATGGGATGGGAGACAGCATCGCGCACATCACCGACAACACCGTAAATCCCAGTCCGTAGCCGACCTTGTCGTTCAATGGCGCAGTGACCAGCGGCAAAAAAGTTCCCATCAAACATCTGGTGATGAGGATAGCTGTGATCGCCGAAGCGGAGAACAGGCTGAAGGCATCAACCACATACGCCATGAGGGGCACCATTGACATGATGACAAACACGCCGAACAGGACAACAGTGAGCAGCATGAGAGGAACCGGGAGATTGAGTTGCGGAACCCAGCCGTAGAGTGCGACGACGAAGGGCAGAGTGACACTGCTAATCATCATAAGTGGCAGGCGATTTTCCGGAGTCGCTTTGCCGGACTGTGCCGCCAATTCGGTGTAGACGCGATCAAGCAGAAGGTTGCAGATAATCAGTCCGATCACAGATCCAAGGCTGAAGCTGAGGAATGCCGAACCGACCATGGCTGGTGTGAAGTTGTATTTGTAACGCAGGATGTCTGGGAATGTCGTAGCCATGACATAAAACCAGGTGAAGGCCAGGGCGCCGTAGAGTGACATGATCTGGAGCACGAAGGAGCTATGGAAAACTTTGACTGGCCGTGCAATACAGGTCATGAGGCTCATGTCTGCTTTTGCAGCATCGTTCTCAGCCTCGTCTTCGATTGGGAAACCCTGCTTGGCCAGAACCTTGACCTTGTATGTCTCGCGGAAGCAGGTCAAGAACACTGTCTCACAAACGACAGACAATGCAATGGCTAGCCACATCGTTCTCCTCCAGCCCAAAGTCTCCGTAATGGCGCCTGAGATGGCTGGTCCAATGGCACCTCCGAGTAGTGGGGCGAACATAACCACAGACATGGCAGAGCCACGCTGCTCTGATGGGAAGATGTCGCCGATGATTGCCGGGGCCAAGACGTTCGATGCTACTGTCATTCCGATGAAAAAGCGGGAAAAAATCATCAGGCCGACGCTGTGGCTGAGCACGCCCATGACGCTGCCGCAGATGAAGAACACATTGGCAATGTTGAAAACCGGATAGCGGCCGTATCTCTCAGATAGAGGAGCAATCAGAAGGGGGCCAGCTGCCTCGCCAAGTTCCCAGATGGTGACCAGGAGAATGCTGCCAGTTTTGCTTTCTTGACCGCCATTCAAGTCGGATATGATTTGGCCGGCTATGGGCACAACGGAGATGCATGTAAATGTGCTGTTCAGTTGTTAGATTCATCTTTCGCTCACGACAGCCTGATGTCATGAGATACTTACACAGTAAAGGCCGTGAACGCAAGCAATGCAACCAATCCCCATTTGTAAGCGAAAGACCACTCCTCTGGCAGTACAGCATCGTCATAGACTTCCTCTCGGCTCTTCACCTGGCGCAGAAGCGGCTGCCTCTCGTCCACAGTCATGCTCTCTTCAGAAATTTTGGCCAGAGTTTGCCTGCGAGTCCGCGGGGAGGGCATGTAGCACAGGGTTGATATATGTTGGCACCAACCAAAACAAAAAGCTCGCAGCAAAGTTCCTTTTAGCACGCCATGCACGCATGAATAATCGTAACGATAGGGCGCCGGCCCGGAGAAATTTGCCGGGGCTCGACTTCGAGCTCCGCTCTGTGGTGAGATTTGGACAAGGCGAGCAAGGGTCTCTTCTCTCGCCCTCTCGCTTTTCGCCTTTGTTGTCCTCACCCAGCCTGCCGATCTGCAATAGGCCTTAGCTTTGTTCTTCGGCTATGCTTGGGCCGCACGCTTGCAATCGGCCATTGTGGTCTTGTCCCGGGAACAGTCGGCCTCGCCGTGGAACCAATGTCGCCCTCACGGTACATACACCACCGACATAGCCACTGCGACGCTTTCGAGCGGTCGGGCCATATCGCACGACTGATGCTATGGAGTATTCGGCACCTCCACGGACCCTGCAGGGTAGAGATGCATACGCCACTCACCACTCCTAGCGTGATGGGGACCCTAGCGAGAACGGATGGTTGACGTTACATAAGGATGGAAGGGCAACAACAGACCCACAAGGTTGTTTAGCTCATACAGCAACACTGTACACTCTAGTCTGCTGCGCCGAAGCAGATACGCATGTATTCGCAGAGGGCACGATCTGCCGCTGCCATGTTCACGCTGGACGTGCTTCGCGGCGCACCCAAGCGGGCGTGGACGGCAGGCTTGCGAATCGCAAGTCAACGCCTACCACACCAAAAGAGGCTTTAACTGTCATTACAGCAGGCCTGAACAGACGACCAACTCGCCATCAGTCAGTGGCCACCGCTCACCTGCGAAGTATCAAGTCAACATCGCATACCTCGAGACATACCCTCGCAAGCCTCGGACAAGTGCGCACTCGACGCGCCACGACTCCAGACGAGTTCGACACTCTTGCTTGCAGTTAGCCTTGGAGGAGAATTGGTGCGCCCATGATACGAGAGCATGCATAACCGCAAAGTTTCTCCGGCTGCTGTATGTCTGCGCACAATGCTTTCGCCAGGCTCCATCACCTGCTCCACTCTCTCGGTGGCCTTCGGTGCGGAGGAGCCTTTGTGAAACATGAAGTCGGCCTGGACAATGCTCGGAGATGGACTCGCAAACGCTCCAGCACTTTGAAACAACAAGATGTTGGCTTTTGCTGCACTGCTTACCAATTGGCGTTACTGGACGACAAGCTTGCAGGAGAATTGTTGGACTCGCGATGGCTGTCGCGATATAGCCCATCTGGAGGTACAGCTGTTGCGGAGTCCTTTTGAACAAAATATGTTCACCAACCCACTGGGACTGTATTGATGAATTGGCTCGCAATACTATTCACGCTGCGGCACCGGCATACATGAAGACACTAGTGCCACATGTTGTCCCGGAGAGTATATGTTTTCCATGTCCAAGGATCCCGCATCGGCGCCAAGATCATCTATACCGCCTTCGTGATCACGCTGTTCCCGACGAAATGCTCTTATCGCTCGCACGGTTCCTATTTTGAGTCAGCAGATATGGGCATACATCGCACCAACAGGATCTTCCAAGCCAATTCTCCGGGTGGCAACCCTATCTGTGGTGACACACGCACGCAGGGTCAGCTGGTTTCGTTAGGCATGTTCCTTGCAACGTATCCTGCTGCCAGAAAGTTTATATTGAAGGCCAAGCATGCTTGTTGCACACTTGCCGTCCATGCCACGGCGCATGTTCAGGACCCAGCGGAGGTTCTGCCAATGAGACTGGAACCAACAATGTGTCATACGCTGTTGATGGTGTACTCATATCATCGGGCATAGCTATTGCTCGCGCTCCTGATCCATTGGAGAGCTGACTCCAGCCGTCTTCCCTGTTTCGCGTATCCCTCGCCTGGCTCATCTTACGGCCGACGCACTCGGTTATAAGGTGTACTCCAGTCATAGGTTCAGCTGTTGTACACACGCCCGTGCCACAATAAGCGTCTCTCTTAGAGATTTCATCCCACGCTATCTTTCCGCCAGGTTATAATTTCCCATAAAGGCTCAGTGGGGGGGACAGTAGCACTCCCATTGGCTATTTAACGCCCTGAGGACGCGGATGTGATGATCGCCCGGGACATTGCCGCAGAAAAGACCCTTCGATTTGCTCGCGGCTTCTACTTCCTCTTGGTGGTTGCAGCAAGTCGCTTTGAAGATCATTTGGCGTCCCATAGGTTCCCGGAGGACCTCCTGTACCTCGTGGCGGATCCTGCGACTGACTCCCAGAACGCTTTTGAGGCCCACAAACTCTGGCTTCATGATCTCCACTATCTTTTCAGAGTGGACGAGTGTGTTCTCGAAGACGGTGTCGTAGATGGGAACTCGCAGGTCCTTTGGTAGCTTCTCGAGTAAGGCTTCGTCACCTACGTCGGTCGTGGCGGCTCGTGTCGGTTGGACATCATCGGGTACACTGAGAGATGTCAGTTTGCTGCGCAAGCTACTTCACACTCGAAATGCTCACCGAGACGACGAGACAGGGGAGCCCTCTTGCTGCGACCTCTTTTGCTGCGACCTCTTAGGCGGCGAGTCGGGCAAGTCCTCATCGTGCTGCGACCTCTTCCTCTTTCGCTGCGCTTGCTGCATGTCGGTCATACCTGCTTAATGACATCAGCATCTGAGCCTCTTCGAAACAGCCGTGATTCGAGTGTGCGTACCTCGGAGACGTCTGCAGTGGCACTTGGCCGTGGTGTTTGTGTAATGGTGTGGCAAAACAAAAGCTGTGGAGCAGGATTTCCCGCTTGAATGAACACACAAGCCCCAAGCAAATCTGTCGCCGCGGCGATTGCATAGCCTAACTTGGCCAAACAAACACAATACATTGCATCAATGCAGGGACTTATGAGTCTTTATGCATCAGGTGGGGCAATGTTCACACTTTTTCCTCCAGAGTGCCTTGGAGAATAGGACCAAGTATGCCTGTATCAGCTGTCTTTGCGAGGCAATTGACCATTGTTGCCTCTGAGAGTCTAGCGAGGGAACGCATACCTCGATTCTATCGTAGCAACGGTGGTATTCTGAATACTCCTCGAGTGCCATCGAGAGTCTCACAATAGTACGCATACTGTCATTCCACCGTGCGCTCTCATCAGCTACGTCAACGTCTCCAAAGCCTGCTCATTGCCACTGAGGGCCTCACGACGACCCGCATGCTTCCCTGCGAACGTATGCTGTCATAAGCTATGTAAATGCTTAAAGCACTTTTCGAACACTACTGAAAGACATGCCATAATGTCCACGCTACGCTACAACCGCATGCTAGTACTAGCTGCGGTAGCGCCGTAATCACTTCTTGAGTACCTCCGAGAGTCTTGCGGTGATAAGCATGCTACGCTTCGATCGTATGCTAGTATCAATGCCGCCAATGCCATAAACATTTATCCAATGCCCTCGAGAGCCTCACGACGGTACGCATGTTGCACTTTGGACGTAAGCTAGTATCAGCTGCAGTGGTGCCTTCAACACTTCTTTGATGTCTTAGAGAGCCCTCACGACGCTATGCATTCTGCCTTCCCATCCTAAGCTAGTACCAACTGCAGCAATGCCCTCAACACTCCTTCAACGCCACCGATATTAGGTTGTTCAACAGAAGCGCATTTAGCCCAAATTGGCGTGGCGACGGAGGAACTCCACTCGGAACTTAGTGGCTGCGAGGTAATCCTTTTGGTCGTCCAGCAATCTGAAGGCATTGCTGAAGGCCTGGGTGAGCGCTAGGGTGCGTCCGTCGACGCCCATGATTGCCATCGAATAGCTAGCATCTTCGATCAAGTCCCACAGAACGTATCCGTGGATCTTGTTCTTGAGCTCCTGTGGGAGTTTTTGGAGGTCACCGCCGGCGCCGTCACTGCTGGCCTATCGAGATGTTAGCATCTTCTTCGCGATCTGTGTGGGGATTTTTTCCTTACCATGCTTGCCGTGTGGTGCTCGATTTTGCGCTTTCTTGAGGGCTTTGGGTTGGTGGTGTCTCTGGCGGGCGCTGCTGCCGACGGCGTTATTTGTGACTGGGCGTGGTGACGTGCGGCGATCGAGGAAGTTGTGTGCGCGGCGAAAAGACCTAAAGCGAGCACGCGACCGGACCGTCAACGCTTCACATGGTAGCAGCACATGAATCAACCCCTTGATGTCGGAAATTCGATTCCCAAACCTCTACAAGGACGGAAAAACCTGCGAGGACGGAAAGATGATGCCAGCCCAAGACAGACTCCAGAGAGTCTTCAGCAACGGTGTCACCAAGCCGCGGTTTTCGATCGAGGCCATCAGCAATTTGCATGCTATAATTGCCAGCAGAATTGTCAATGAAGGTGAAATTGGCCACACAATGAACGCGAAGGCATTTCAATCACAAAGCACACCGTGATTGCATACAGACCAGGCCATCATCTCACGCTGGGGCACGCGATCGACGCTGGTTCGATCCCTCCTTGGCCTCAACTACAAACACTACAAGCAGACCGAGAGATAAGCACATGTGGCCTTGAACTTGGTGTGGCGACGGAGGAACCTCCCCACAGTCGTGTAGGCTGCCTCGGATTCGACTTGGTTTTGCAACGGTTCAAAGGCCTGGGTTAAAGCCAACAGAGAGACCTCGGTGCGCCAGATCCCATGGCCTGAGGGCTCGTCCTCGGTGCCCATGATTTCCACCGCGCCACCTTCTCTGACCCTTTCCATCAAACCCCACTCGTGTATCTCGTCCTTGAGCTTCTGCGGTAGCTTGCTCCAGCCGAAGAAAGTGGTGGGTGGGACTACCGAAGTGCTCGTTTGATCGTGGCTTGCACCCTCGCTAGTCACGCTGCGACCTCCCACGATGCTGCCGGCCTTTGTCGACATTAGCAGGCCGTCAATGAGCTTCGGAGAAAGAGTACTTGCCGCGTCCGTCGTCTTGTTAAGTTTGCGCTTCTTCGCAAGTCTGCGGCTGCCGGAACCGTCGCGACCCATCTTTGTCTCGCCTGAGGATGTTGCTTTTTCCGATTTAGTACTTGCCACCTTGCCTTGCGGTATGATCTGTCAGGGTGATACCTACAATCCACCAGTGAGAATGAGCGAGTCGTAGTTGCTGGTATTTAAGTGTGCGGTAGTGCAAGATCATGTGGTCTATGAAGCGGCGGCGAAGGACTTGTGGGCTTTGCTAAATTACGTCTCCACGGCGACCACAATGTAAGTGAAAGACAGTAGCGACGGCAACAATACTGACAGCAGCAACAACAACCACGGCGAATAAGCTGCAACAGTCACCTACTTCATAAGAACGTAAGCTTAACTGTGCATGACAGTTGCATTATCGTTACAATGTGTTCGGTGTTCCGAGTAGTTCTTCGGTTTGCCTATGTGCACACGAAAGAGTTTGTCAAACTTGCCAAGCAGGCACGCATTTCATACTAATATGGCAAAGCAAAACTCCATGTGTCGACTCATGCTAAGGCATTGCCCCTGTTTTCACCGCACCTCCCAGCTTGTCCAGAAAGCTTGTTCGTTCTTAGCCGCACCCAAAGGTTTCATTGTGGTATGCGCCCGCCAAGGGGCCCGCGAACTGACTGCCGGTGCCTTTGATGACGGCGGGCCCGTCGGAGTAACCGCCATACCCCGACGCAGCGTAGCCGGAGTATGGGTAGTTGCCATGGTTGTTCATAGGAATGGGGCGACTCTTGTACTCCGGGTGCCTGGAACGATGATCGCCTATCAAACCAAGGTTGTGCTGTATGTCGGCACAGCCTTCATCTCGCAAGTGATCGTAAGGATCCGGACCAGGCAGACTATAGCCATAGTACATGGGTATCTGGCCAGCACCCATGCCTGTAAGTACGCCATAATGATTGCTCATGGTGGCCGTCTTTTCGGTCCGAGTGTTGTTACAAAGATGTGAGCGTGGTCTCGAATGAACTGATGGATTTGTTGATGCAATGGGAAGAAAATGTGGTCCGTAGCTGGAGTATTTATATAGAATGTTGTCGTGCAGACAACGAAAAACAGCACTCAGTCACCGTGGCATCAATCATGAACCATCGTGAACGCTGAGTATTGCTGCAAAGTCGACATTGGTGAGGGAACCTTGGCACACAGGGTATGGGGGGTTATGTCAAATATGTAATATGCGCCATTAGACTAAGTAGAGTCTAGTAAACTTTCACGAGATTTGGCTCAGTCAATCTACGTAACTTCCCTCATCATCACAGTGTCTCCACAAACAAGCTATGGCTCTGCCGTTTCCACAGGGTGAATCGGACTGCTCATGAGTATCTCGAGCTTTCCCGGCGCATGTCAGCACCGTTCATCATGTTCAAGCGCCAGGCATAAGCTCCATGATCACTGCCGTATAGCAACTATTCCCGCATGTCGGCCATCTGCCGATTGCTGTAGGGCTGCGATCGTTGCCAGTTGGGATTCTCCATCACTATTTGATGATAGTCATAGCTCCGGGTTCCCATGAGCTAGCAGATACGGCCATAGCGAGGGCAATATTCACCCGTGGCTGTATGCAGATGCGCCCGGCCAGGACCTATGTTCGAAATTAAACCATATGGATTGCGGTAGCGATTCATTTTGACGCTGCTCGTGCTTTGACTTCTTTTTCTTGAGTTTCCCAAGTGTGGTCCAGATCTTTGGAGAGGATTGTCTCGATTTTCCTTGAGATTTCCGAAGTGTGGTCCAGACTTTTGGAGAGAGATATTTTGATATTGATGTCTAGAACTGAGAAACCGCAACGTTGGTGGTTTTTGTATATAAGTTGAGTTCTTACTACTCATTGTATATTGGCCAGTTGCAGTCACTCTGGCCATGTCCTTTCACCGTTGCACGAGCAAGCTGAATCAGTGTTCGCTGCATCTGACAATTCACATGGACAGCACTTTAACATGGCATACAGCAATCGCAGGTGGATTGATTAACTAGTCCTTCCAGCTCCTCCAAAAGTCTGCAAATCTGGGTCGTTGGTATGGAATGGGAGTCGAGGGCAACTCAGGTTCTGAATACAGGCCTTCGAAGCCCTAATTTATTTGTTACTCTATCGATCGAAGATGATGAATACACAAGAGTCGGCATTTGGCATCAAACATATGTTTTATCACATAGGGAATGGGCATTACGTGGATTAGAAAGAATGCACCTTCGGATTAGAAGACATATTAAACTCCAAGGTCTTACGAATGTCTTAACCATTCCCTCCCCCACTCAGCGTCATTCACGACACTCACTGCCAAGAAAAAGCGCCATATCGAACCTGGCTTCGCATGTCTCTTATCTGACCGTTGCTGTAGCCTTGCGCGATGCCGAAAGGAGAGTATAATCCTTGTGGTAAGACAGGCCTTCCTTGCGGGCCTACAAGAGCCGATCCTGGGTGATATTGACGGAGGGGCGTGTATTGGGGTGTTTGACCAGGCCCCATGCCCGAAAGTACTCCATAATGGTTGAAGACACGAGGATTGTAAGGATACATCTTGATGGCTGTGGTGGTGTCTGGTGTGAATCTTTTCTTCGATATTTGCAGTATGTCTCCGGGGTTTCGATGATGTTTTGTTGGTGCAAGAATGGATCAAACCGACAACACCATTGCACTTATATATGAACCCCCTGTACCCATTCTATGCTGCTCGACTATGGTCACTAATTGGATTTTACTTCGCTTGTGAACTGTAGCAACGTTGACTTCACTACAACATTGGCACATTTCGACGTCAACATCACAACAGGTTAATATGGTAGGGCCTTTTACCAAGCGGGTCCGCCGAGAAGTGGTATTCATTCTTGTCGTTGATTGGAATCTCCGTGACATCAATGTGGCAAGAGAGCGAAGAACACCGATCCGGAGAAGAGACTCTCGCACCCCTAACATGTTTGCAAGATGCCATCATAAGATACGAGTAGCTTATGAGTCGCTACTCATTAATGAACCGCTTGTTTTGTCAGGCTGGCACTCGACGACTGCGATATTGCGCTCGCTCGCATCAAAGTCTTGTATTTTCGTCTCGATTTGGAGCACTAGTCTAAGCTATTGCACAGCTGACCTATAGTTCAGGTAGACACACCGCACGCCGTCACCAAGCCGCGTTTCTTTGTCGGGACAGTGGGACACAACCATGGCCGATGTCTGATAACAATGAATCGTCATCATTTCTTTGGGACCTCTTTCAGCCTATTGTCCACAGCCGATGAAAGAAGCATCAGCTATACTTGATGCCAAGATCCCTCTGTGCCGAACAAAAATCAGACAACTTGTACCTCCTCCCAATAGTTACCAAACACCAGAATCAAAACTCAGCAAAAATACAACTCCAAAACTCTATCCTGGCCTTCCTCGCCACTAGCGCCTCTGCTGCCGTCTGGAACGGCCAGCTCAAAGTCTGGGACATCGGCCAAGTCCCTACCGAGGAAGGCCAAAATATCGCAGCCACCTACATGGGTTCCTGTGGTGGCATCCCCGAAGGTGGTCACGTATGCGGATGGTACGAATCCGCTGGTGTCAATGCCCTGCGAGCCATTTATGTCTGCGTGAACTCCCGCCTCGTCAGGGCGGAAGTCTGCAAAGAAACCAAGAAGAACAACCGGTGCGTGAAGAATAGCCGTAGGAAGGGTAAGAAGTTCTTCCCGTTCAACAATCCCGATCAGATTGTTTGCATGAAGAAGGATAGAGTCGAGGCTCCTTAAAGTAGAAAGAGGTCATCCTCAAACTCCTTGTACATGAGTACCATCTCTTTTCCCGAAACGTCGTGCATCCATTGTACCAATTTCTAGAAGCTGTGTAAGTACAATTTTACCGAGCTCTCAACAGATTCCACGCTGTGCATACACTAAAGGAACTGGTTCCAGTACTCAATTTGGCCACGGTTGTAGGTGACTTTTACGATGATGACATGCTTTGTATCAGTTCCTGATTTCTCTTTTAAGCATTGTTCCCATTCATTGTCCTTGTTATCAAAGACCAATGATAACTTACCTACCACCATATCCTCTCTCCCACTCCTCCGCTTGATTGATCAAAACTCAACACATTCGCAATATTCAGAAATATACCAAACCGACTTACACAAACCCGCACAGAAATGCGGCTCCACTCTGCCTTTATCGCTTTCCCAGCCCTCGCTGCTGCCGTCTCGGGCGCATCGATAGCACAAACCGCAACCTGGAACGACCACCTCAAGACCTGGGACATCGGTGCTGTCTCAAGCACTCGCGGCGACTGGGCCTTTTACAGGAACGGAGCTCCATATGCCGGCCGCTGCAACAACGTCCCCGAAGGCGAGTACGCTTGCGGCTCTTTCGTAGAGCGGGATGTCAATGCCCTGCGCTCAATCTATCGCTGCAAGGACGGCTGGCTGGAACTTGTCGAGACTTGCCATGAGGGCGACGAGCATGCGAAGGATCGATGCGTGAAGAACGGTAGGAGGAAGGGAAAGAAATTCTATCCTTTTGTCAGCGGAGATAAGGTTGTTTGTATGAAGGCTAGCAAGGTTAAAAAGGCTTGAGCGCTGTACGATCTGCCTTCAGCTTACCTTTTCTTCAAACAATCAATATTTTCCTGCTTGTACTAATGCTCGTTGAGCACACATCTTTTCTTCAGTCCCAGCTGCTGATTTCTTCTTGACGCTTACTGTACGGCTGATACTTTTTCACGATCAAATTCCATGTCAGCCATCCTGTATATCACTTCAATTAGTCAAATATGCTTCTGAAGTCATGGCTGATTGCAACTGTAATGACCCCTACGAGTTTAAGCCAAAATGAATCCGATATGCTCATGCTACGTGTCGCCGTCTCATCAAGCATTGTTCTCCGACCATTGTCCCCGTCCAACAAAGAAGTGCAACAAAGGAGATCCATACATATCATACGACCAAGCATTCCTCGCCATCCCTTCTTCGATCAGAAAACGCAACACCAACACACCACAAGCACCCAACCCCAAAAACCATCAACCATGCACTTCCCCACCACTCTTCCGATCCTTCTCGCCCTCATTACAAACATCAACGCTTCCGCCCTCGACTCAAACCCCGGCGGCGATATTGTGTTCGACGAGTACCTCTTCCTCGAAACAATCGGCGCCGTCCCCACCGTTCGCGGCGAATACCCTTTCGAGACTCTCCCACCAGATTACTACGGCCGAGGCTGCTACGGCGACATTGGAGGTATGCAAGTCTGCGGTTCTTTCGAAGAGGACGGTGTCGATGCCTTGCGTGCGATCTACCGCTGCAAGGACGACAAGTTCGAGCTGCAGGAAGTTTGCCATGAGAAGTCCAAGAACAACCGCTGTGTTAGGAACCGTCGCGGGGTGAGCCAGTGGAAGAAGTTCTATCCGTTTGTGAATGAGAAAAAGATTGTTTGTGTTGATGAGAAGGACTTGAAGATGACCTAGCTAGAATGAGAGCGCACGACGTACGGATTGATCAATTGCATCTTGATTTTTCTCATCTGTGAAGATCGACCACGAACTCAGCGCAATATGAGTCTACGCATCGAAGAAATGATGATTCAACAACGTATCTGATTAGACCGTTCAAGATCATTCGAAAATGTCAAATGATTGGACATTCGATTTGCTTGTACTGAATACATGTACATAAGTGTATCGCATATCATCACTCAAGATTGGGGTGAAACCCTAATCCTAGTAATCTATTCACAATCTGTGTTCGTTCAAATAATCTGGCTCTTTTTAAGACGACGACGTTTTGGAGGCAAATTGCTACTAACAGCTGTATTATACCACAGTAATAAGGCTACACAAGCATTGACCAGATACACAAGTATGCAAGAAACTTTGGACTTCATTATTCAACTAAAACAAGACATAAGCCAACACCGAGGATTCGTCGTCTGATGCCCCCAGCTTAGGGCCAGCCAAGAGCACCTTAGTAACCCTGCGGCGCAGTCTCGTTCTTCTTGGGCTGGTTCAGCGAGAAGCTGTAAGTGGCCTCGAGCACATACGGTGCATCGCCAGGACCGAAGATGTTGCGCTTCTCGCGCTGCCACTCGGGCTGGTTGATGGCGTCGATCCAGTCCTCGACCTCCATGACGATGCAGCCGTTCTTCTCAACCACACGGGGGCGGTCGGTCTCATTGAATAGACCCTGGGTCTCCTTGAGAGTGAGGGTACCGTTCTGGCCGGCGCACGAGTAGACCTGGAAGGCCTCCTGCTCAGAGAAGATGTCGACCTGGATGCCAGACCAGTCGGAGGAGAGGGTGGCGACGGGGGCGGCGCGCCAGTCGTAGGGGCCGTTCTGGGCGCGGTTGACGAGGTAGCAGGTGTCGTAGCCGGTGCAGTTGGTGCCGCAGTTGCCGAGGAGGTCGGGGGAGGTGAAGTTGGCGCCGATCTGCTTGGGGGAGGACCAGAAGTCGTTGACGTCGTACTTTTGGTTGGGCAGGATGGTGCCGTTGGGGATGAGGATGCCGTCAGTGGCAATGCGCTGGCCGGAGTAGGGCATGTGGAGGGTGTGATTGAGGGCGAGCGGAGTCTCGGGGTTCTGGAATCCGTCGAGGTTCCAGTAGGTGTGCGAGGAAAGCATGATCGGGGTCTTGTGGGTGGTTGAGAAGGCAGACATGTAGATGTGCCAGTTGTAGGGGGTGAGGGTGTAGGTCACGTAGGAAATGACCTGACCAGGGAAGCCCATCTCACCATCATCGTCGACGAGGGAGAAGGTGATGCTGTTCGGGGTGTGGGCAACGACGGTCCAGTTGCGCCAGTCCCAGCCGTTTGCTGTGAAAAGTGTTAGCTTGGATCAATGTTGATTTTGCCTCGACTCCGGAGTGCACTTACAACCACCGTGCAGGGTGTTCAAGCCGCCGTGCTCATTGGCATCAATGTGGTACTCCTGGCCATCGATCTCGAAAGTCGAGTTTTTGATCCTGTTGGCGTAGCGGCCGGGCACACCACCCAAGTGCGGGTGCTGCTTGTCGATTTCGTAGTAGCTGGCGTTGTCGAAGCCGAGGACAATGTCGCGGACTTCACCGTGGATGTCCTCGATGAAGAGGTTGCTGATGGAAGCTCCGTAGGCGATGAAGTTGGCGCGGATACCCTCGCTGGAGATCTCGTACTTGCCGTTCTTGTCGATGCCAGTGCCGTTGCCGGCGATCTCAGTCTGGGCGAATGCGAGGAGAGGCAGGGCCGCGAAAGCAGCGAAGCGTGCAAGCATTGTTGCGGTCTTGTGCTGTTAGGGTCGGTGTAGATGTGTATGTGTTGGAACGGATGTTTGTGGGTGGGAGGTGTCGACAGAGTCCCAAGATTTTATGATGATCAGCGGTGCAGGCCGCGAAGTGCGACAATCGAAGGCAAGTGACGGATGTCTTTCTAGCTTTAAGGCGGGCTACCTCAAGGCCAATGCGCGCGGTCATTGAAGGATTTCCCTCCACTTGACTAGCACATGATCCGGCGGAAGAAGTGTTTTCACTGGTGACTATAGAGAGCAGGGACTGCGCAACAATTCCCCTCTTCTTGGCGCAAGCGATCGTCAGGTACGGCCTCCGGGGAGTGCGATTGCTGGTGACGTAACGCTATACCGTATTGCGCATATTGCGCCCATTTCGCTTGCAGCAGAAACTGCGCAAGGGCGGTCACGGTGTGCAAGGGGAAGACTTGGTGTAGCCGAGAAGGGAACATTTCACTGTCTCGAGTGTACGTGATCCAGGGAGTGCTGTACAATGGCTCAAGATGACCGTTGTCTCACGCGTCAGCATGCATCAAGATCAGCATCATCAGCAGCTTCATTGTCGGACACTGGCAAGCTAACACCCGCCACTTCATTGCCGATTAACTTACCCTGTTCGGCTCCACATCTCCGCGTGGAGAAAATGAGGAGTGCGTTATAACGCCCGGCCGTGCGCGGAACCAGCTTGGAGCTTAGGAGTTCGATTTTGACGAGAGGACTGGCGCATCAGAATCTCGCCCTGAGGGTGTATATTGGCCACTTCGCTACAGAAAACTTGTACTGATAGATCTAGTATCAAAGAAGGATTACAAATGTCTTACTTACTTTATTTAAGATAGTGTGTTGTGCTGCATCTGATATTGGAGTGAGGTCGGGATTTTGCGCTAGTCCTATAATCGGTATCTGGATTCGCTGGCTGGGGCATAATAACGCACTTCGAAAATGAGGCTGGGGTGAGACGAAAGTCAGGAACCGGCTGATCTTGACCCGGGTAATTGAACGGTAGCGTCTTCTCTTCGAATACCGGTCGTGGACAAGCAAGAATATCGCAGGCTCTCCAATTTCCGTCAATCAATGCTCGAGCAGGCATCTCGTCTAATGGAAAGTATGCCACCCCTATAATCAACCAACCAATGGTTGGTTGAAGGCATCTTTATAGTTGGTTGACTCTAATTGGCTGATAGTTGACGATTGGTTAGTTGAAGTGATTTTGATCAACTAATAGTTATAGTTGAAATAATACTCACTGGCAGGGTTGAGAGTGGAAGAGTTTGCCGACGGAGGCAAAACTTCAGAGGAAGCAAGGAAGCAGAGCAGTCTGCTTCCATCCCATTGTTGTAGGTTGCATTTGTAGCCCATCGATAGGCTCGACTGCATACATGTATTGTCGGCAGGAAAACTGATGGCCAAGCCTTTCCTCCACGTTGTGTACCAGTCGAAACCCTATGTGCGAACTGCAATGTGGATCTCGCACGTGTCCCGAATGACCCAAGCTCCTGGTCAGGCCGACGATCACGAGGGTATGACCCTACGCACGAGATTGGGAGTCGGGGCAAATGTACACTTGATCGAGTTTCCATGATTCAGTCACTCCCGTCTTAAAAACAACTACGATCTCTACCGCACTCTCCAAGCCTACATCTCCTCCCTCCCCCTCCTCCCTCAAAACTTATGAACACTGCTATTCCGACTCCACCTCCTCAACGTCTTCCCCTTATAATAGAACACCACCGCACACAAACACCACAGCGTGATCAGTCCCATATTCGTCATAATCGGTGGCACAAAGCCGCTCTTCATCACCCACGGCGTAATGAACTCCGCAAATCCGTATCCCCAGACGTTTTTGTTGATGGTGATGGCGACCATGAGCGGGCCGGCTACGGGTTTGTACGAGTCGATGGCGTAGGTGGTCAGCATGCCGGGCAGGGCGGCGACCTGGATGCCGGCGCAGGTGTAGCCGACGATGACGATGGGCTCCCAGCGCCATTTGTTCTCGTAGCCGAAGGCGACGACGAAGTTGCCGAGCATCATGATGAGGACATAGGGAACTAGGCAGAAGAGTAATGGTCAGCTGGTGTGATGGGTTGATGGGAAAGATTATCAAGAACTTACTCATAGCAGGCAATCTCATCTCCGCCTCGCGGATACCGCCATTCTTCCTGGTCGCTCTCGCGCTTACCCAATCACTCAAAGGGCCTGCAGTCGCGAGCCCGATCAGCGCGCCGATCAAAATGGCAAAATTCATGAATCCAATACTCTGGCTGTTGAAGTTGTAAGGCGCCGCGGCGAAGTTCTGGCTCTGGGTCAGATTGATCGTCAAGAAAGAGCTGCAAGACCAAGAGACGATGAAAGCTGCGAGTTCGACAATTGGGAACGCGAACAACTTCCACGGAACCCATAGGTCGAGGAAGATCGCCTTGAAAGGGTGCGGGTTGGGTTTGAAGAGCTTCCACTGCTGCTTGTTTGGAGAGCCTTTGCCGAGACAGGGGTCGCGTTCAGCGGTGGCTTGCTCGCTGAGGTCGGGCATGGTGCCTTTCGTAGTAACGTGGGTGATGTCGTGGCCAAGCTTCTCTGGGTCATTGTTGCTTGGATCTGATGTGCTGATCTTCTCGCCAGAGGTGGCCGCCGAAGTCTTCGCGTCGCCGGCAATGCTCTGGATGACTTCGCTGGGGTGAGGTCGGTGCCCTGGAGTGTAAGTGTTAGTGAAAATGTCGTATGCTACTTCAAGTGCTCAGGAACGTACATTTCGTTTCCGGGAACATAAAAATGACCATAAGAAGCGACAGCGCGATCAAACCGCTATTAAGCCACCAGAAGCTCCTCCAACCAACATGGAGTGCCATCGATCCGGAGATGATAGGTCCCACCATCAAGCTGCCCATGTAGGCAACCCAGTATAGGGTATTCCAGAAGCCACGGTCATGCAAAAAGTAGATATCAGCAATCACAGCAGGCTGAATCGTCTCCGACGGCCCAGCACCGATGCCATTGAGAACGCAAGCGCCCATGAAAGAGCCATAAGTCATCGCCTTCGCTCTCCAGATCGAAGACGCAAGGCAGACGATCTGCGAAAGGATATACACCGGTCTCCTACCGAATGAAGAGCTGATCGGCACCCAGATGAAGTTGCTAAATCCCAGCACCAAAATAGCCACGCCCGTGAACTTCACAACGGCCGCAAGGCTAGAGTCGAAATCGTGCATGTAGTACGGAAACATGGGCGCGAGAGCCAGCGGCCCGAAGCCTTGCGTGAAAGTGACAAACGTTGATGCGGAGATACAGCAAGTCTTCCAGAACGGAGACCAGTTCAGTGGATCGTTCTCGTCCGCAGAAGGCTGTGGGATCAAGACTCCAGAGCCGCCTTTGACGAAGTGGTGAGAGCCGACGTCTGTCATGATCTCCGTGCCAGGGAGGATTTCAGTGTGGAGCTCCTCCTCGAGCCGGTGGCGCTCCTGCTTCCATGTTAATGTGAGAGCACATGAATGTAGTTCTCAATGTGAACGTACCATCTCATCATAGTTCATCTCCATGATGATTTCATTCGCCTTAGCAGCAGTGACCTATTCAAAAGGACCAGGTCCCTCAACAGGGCTCTCGTAGAAGGGGTTTGAAACCGCGCGCGGACTCAAGCTATCCCTTCAAAGTCCGCCCAGACAAGCAATAAAAAGAAGTTACGAGCCTAGATCCTTCGAGTGCTCGCAGCACAGAACTGTCAGAAAGTCCCGCGTCGAATCTAGGCAAGACGCCAGCAGGAGCAATATGCCTTATATACACGCCGCGCCCCTATCTCGTTAGACTCGTTGGCTACGTCCCTGCTCGTCTGCCGGACCCCAGACAAACCTTCAACCCAGCATGTCACCTTCCAAAGCAATCTAGAGCAGTAGAACCGCGTGACATGGCATGGCAACACATTGTTTGGATCAACGGCAGATGCTGCGCACGCGAGCTGCACGAGTGTGAAGATTGTTTGGCTAGGCCCAGAGCGGCAATTCGGGCGCGAATAATCCTGCGTGCGGAGTAAAGATGTCTGGAAGAACCCGGTTCTTGCACGACAGCCTATGGCAGCCTCCCTCAGCAGCCATGTGACTTTGCCTGACTCGTCTGTTGTGTACGGCTGCTGCTCGGTTCTTGGATGGCAGTTGTCCGGCTCGCGGTGACAGCGCTGTTCGCCTCGGCATCTTCATGTTCTCATCTGAGCCTCACGGCGCACCTCATCGACTCAGACCAACTCGATACACAGAACATGGCTTGCGCCAAGCGCCTTGGAATCTATGGTGCAAGGGGAATGAAAGTACAGGACGCGTGGCAACCAACGAAATGGATAGATTAGAGGCCTGGAATCAAGCCTTGGCCAGTGCATTTCCCCGCGTGGGGGAAATGTCTTGGCCCGGCAGTTAGTGATCAGTGCACTCTATGGTATGCCCGAGGTGGTATGCCCGAGGTCGTATGCCCGAGGTTGTCGACAGTCGGTACATGCATTGGTGACGGAGACCGACGTGCGTGTTGGCTGGCTGGCTTGAGAGCGACAGTGCCGTGTGTGATACCGGGAGTGTTATTAACCACATGGCGCAAACTCGGGAAGATGACTTTGATAGGGGTTTGGTGGCCCTGATGCTCGTAACGCCGTAGACTTTGTTGTTGGAGCAACTCTCGCGACGCTATCTCCAGTTTGACGATACTATCGTCCAGTCGATCATGTGCGCTCATTCGGGTCGCTCAGGATTGGTTTTTCCATCGTTCAGCGAGCTTTGATGTGAGCTCAAGATTGCCGTCCGAGTCAAATGTTATCCTATCACAAAGACGAAGGCAGTGATGAGGTACGGTGTGATTCGACTGAGTAAGCATGCGTGAATGCCGAACTCTTCCCACTTTGTCATTCAAATCGTAAACCCATCGCCTCTATGGCCGTGACAATACAAATCCCAGCTTCAAAGACTCGTACGATCGTGCCCTCGCGCGTAAACCCTGACCGCCATTGAACGCATAGACTTTTGGGCGAGTACACAGCCTCAAGCATTGCGCCTTTGTTCGCCTGCCCTCATCAAGCTCAGATTCGTATCCTTCATCGTCGGCCAGATCCTTGTGCCAGCACTGGTTGATCGGAATCACGAGATAGCGCCGTCGATTTACAATGAGGGTTTGCGGCATCGTCCGTGTCTCGCACGGTAGTAATTGTGTGTGCCGTTCCGCGGCATCCCGATGGAAGCAGTGTTGATCGTATCGTTCGTACATAGGCACGGATCGATGCGGTCCGGGTTGCGCACCTGTTTGCGAGCAGTCTTGCCCAGAGCGTTCATCCAGCCCAAGATAGGCTGTGCACACATCGTAGTCTGGGCATTGTAAGCAATTATGGCGGATGCCGATAATTTCCTGTCCCCGTTAGCACTTTGTGAGATGCGAAATATTGGGGTCCGTGGAATTGAGGTCAACGCACTTGGTCGCAACCGTCACAGATCGCGTGATGTCGAAAGAGCTTTGTCGCTTGCATGGCAGGATTGACGCTGGAATCATGAATCCTCGTAGCCTGTAATGGTTCGAGCGTGGACCACATCACGTATGGAGCTGATTCATTATTCCGTCGAGCTCCCTGCTCCTTGAGATTGCGTAAGAGTGTTGAAAGTATTTCTTTCACATGTTGGACGAATGCGATTGTGTTACACAAACAGCTTGATGCTATCGGCAATGATTGGAGGAAAATCCACGCTCAATAGGGTGCGATTCGACAATGTTTCCAGCAAAGCCGTTGCTCTTTCAAAGCCGAAGTCACCTGCCGCTCCCAGAGGCCTCATGATCGTCAAGAATCCGTAGATTTGTTTCGTTTTTTGCAATATCGCCAGGTCGGGTACTCCCTCAAGATTTCCCATCCGCAGAAGCGCATCTCTGAGTTTGCGTTCCGTGTCATTGACAGCGATGGAAAAGGCCTCACTTTCATGCCATGTGAAATGGTTCTAGTTCGCAAGAAACTTCCGGCAGCTTAACACCTTCAGGAGACCAATGTGATTGATAGCTATCAATGCACCCCTGTCGTCGACAGAAGTCAGATGAAGCTGGTCTCACGTGTCGTCATGCCACGTTTGTAGTGTTTGTTCAAGTTCGTGGAGCTCCACATTATCGACTGCGTACGGACCTTTTAACTCGGCCAGGTGTACCCTGTATGCAATCACGTCTAGATCCATGGGACCGGATATACTTGCAAGCCCATTGCAAGCACGCTCTTGCAGAAATATAGCCTTCGCAGAACAGCCGGCTTCGAGGAAAGTGGCGGCGAGTGAGCAATGGTCGTAATATGTGTGGGAAGAGTCACTCTGCTCGGAAGACATGCCATCTGCTTCTTCTTCAGCCTCGCGGAGTGAGACGGCGATGGGTCGCGTTGTGATTGGGATTCGACCCAGACTCATCGCAAGTATGTCGCCACGTCCTCAATCATAACGTAGGAGGAAGGCGCGGACTACACAAGTCGAATCACGAGCTTGCAGGGCTGAGATGGGCAGTCGTCCTTCATTGGGCCACTATGCGCTCATGAACATTCTATGAGAACCAGGCACTCTTGCATCAAGCATATGCGGCTTGATCCAAGCGGCTTGGCTTCTCGCTTGAGTGTGATCATGATAGTCGTCAAATTTAGCGTAGGTTGTAAACTCGCACCTGTCATGTTGCTCTTTGAATTAGCATACACGAGGCACATGGGGACAGCAGGCCTGCTACGTCTCCAAAACGCGATGTTTAGTAGCAGTCTTCAGTACATCGAAAATGGAGACGTTATGGCGCCAGGCCGTGTCGCAAAGCAGTGCAATTGCATTGCGTCTCGACAATTATCTTAGTCAAGGTACATCCCGTCCTTCAAGTTCCTCAAGTTCTGCAAGAACCCATACCCACTCTCACCAGCTCCCGCGCCTCTCCCATCAAGATCGCCGTACCTCATGTCCACAGCCCTCTCCGGCTGCCTTCTGCCGTCCGCTTTTTTCCCTATAGCCTTCTGCTTGTCCTCCATAGTCTTCACCAAACTCTCTACAATCTTTGTCCGTGCCTTCTCTTCAGCCGTGCCCTTCCAGACCTCAGCTAAAGCTCTCAGCTCTTCCACCCGTTCTGACGCCGCTTCCAGACCCGCGGTGTCGTCGCTGGACAATAGAGTGTTGATCTCCGCGCGCAGATTGTCCGTGTATCCCTTCGCTTTCGCTTGCCGATTGCGATTCTCTTCCGTCGCTTCTGGCCCAGAGACTGAGATGAAACTGCTAGCGCCACTGGCGACTTCCGAGGGTGCGACTGGCCATGCCGTGGCGGCGCCAAAGACTTGAATGACACTATCGAGGCGGGCGCGGAGGGTGGAGAGTGTGCGTAGACTTTGGAGGTATTCGGGCTCTTGTGTTGTTGTGGCTGCATCTGCCGGCGCGTCTTCTTCGCTTACCTGCTTGGCCGGGGCCAGCAGCTCGATGTCCTTCTTCAAGCCATTGTCGAGCGAGTCGGTCAGACCTGTCGTCTCACTCCGCAATACTTCCACCTCGTATGCCAATCGGCCGCCGCTGCGGATGATCTCGTCTGTAAGCTGAGTGAGGGAGTTGGAGAGGCGGGTTGTTTGCGCGGTCAATTGAGAGAGCAAGGCTTGAGTCTGGACGGATAGCTCTGGTAAAGCTACTGCGTTGCCATTGGTTGTTCGGGCGTTCGAGAGCGAGAGGGACGGCAGAGTGGAGTTTAGGTAAGTTGCCGCATCGAAGTCTGGTTGGAGGAAGGGCTGGACTAGTTTGTCGGAGACGTGGGAAGATTTGGGTGTTGCGCGAGCGGAAGTAGTCACAGCCATAATTTGTTGAAGATGAGTGTAACGGGATTGCCTGCAAGAATGATGTGACTGGACTGGACGGAGGCGTGTATAAGGATGGAATACTGTACCGTACCTCTAGCTCTCACTCATCCTACTGGAAAGTTAGGTACTGTAACGTTACATACTGTAGATTGCGGCAGCCCCTAGATTGGCCTGTCCATCTGGACCCACCCCCACCAAAGCTTAATGGCTTTATAGGTGCAGGCTGCAGTTCTGAGTGGAGAGGCTGTTGCCTTACACCTCTTCTGCTGTGTGCTCAAAAGTGCTGCTACTGCCGCTGCTGCTCCTTGCCGCGCCGTAGTGAGCGATTGGGTGACTGACTGACTGACTGACTGACTGCATCACACAAGAATGTGCCGTCTGTCTGCCTGCGAGCCTCAAGACTAAGTATCGGGGCTATACCACCACCACGCAGCGCGCTGTCACTACATCTGCCTGCCTGCCTGCCTGCCTGACTGCCTGCCTGCCTGCTTGCCTGCTCGTACGGTCACTGCCACCTTCGCAAACCACCTTCTCTCCAGTTACATTCCACTCACTTTTGCACTTCCTCGCCACTCAGACATCCTCCCCCTTCACATCATCGCCTCTTCCCGCGACACCGTTGGCCAAGGAAGTCACATGCAACGCTTGTTTGCTGCCCGCTCATTGGCTCTGGCTCTGGCTCTTCCTTCCTCGTCTTTCACATGACAATAAAATCCACCAACAACCCACCTTCAACACGCCCTTCCTCACCACCATTCCAACTCCTTACCACAGCCAAAGGTGCCTGATACTCCTCCATCGCTACCAAATAACATCAACACCACCATAGTACTCGCGTTCACTACTCACCGCAACACTGCTCACAGCACCGGCAAACTCCACGGCTGCTCGCCCCCATGCCTCGCAGGCAGTTTGTCGCAGACCTGCAGAAGGCCCAGAGCAGCGTTTGCCCTCCTGGAGTCCACAGCATCAAACCTGGCGACGATGACGGCCAGTTTGAGTTCGAGTTCACTACCGTTGTCTCGGAAGGCGCGAATCCCATCGCCGTCAACATCACTGTCATGGTCACAGACGTATCCGATTACCCCTCGTCGCACGAGTACATGCTGTTCTGCGGCGAAGATACACCACACCACATCGCAGAAGCTCTCCAGGGGATTCGTACTACTGGCCGTAAGACTGTATACGACATGATCCAGGGAATCTCGGCAAGCCTTTCCGCTCTCACTCCCGACTCAGACGGCGACCATCCCATGAGCTACTCGCTATCCGATGACGAGGAGCAGTATGACGAAGACGAAGACGCGGACGATATCTACGACGACCAAGACGAATCCTTCTCTTTCAGCGGCCCGATGCCCACACCTGCCACCGCCCACTTGCCCTCTGTGCGGCAATCAACTTGCACTTTGAAATCCGACAAGGCTTTCAGAGACCGTGTGCGCTCTGATCTTCGCGCGGCGAAAGAGGCTGGTTTCAGAGTCGGTCATCTCGGCAATCTTCTGGATGGGTACAATTCTTACGTGACAGTGTCGATCCGCCTGTCAAAGCTCGAGATCTCCGATGAGGCGATGCAGGCATGGAAGCTTGACCCCAAGGAATATCTCATCCTGATTATCCAGTACCCTAATGGTTACAAGACCAACGAGCAGTTCCAGGCATACGACAGCATACGCTTACAGCCGAACATTGGCATGAGAGTCTTTGCAGGAAAGAGGTATAAGCCCACTATACAAGAAGCCATCAGCGCCTTCACCAAGGCTCACAAGGACCGCATCAGTGTGGGAGGCAATGCGCATGCACTCTGCAACGAGACTGTCGAAGAGAGCTCCATCCACGAGACTTTCGTCTCCAGGCCACTCCACAAGCTGCTTGAAGAGAACCTTGTGCCAATCCTTCGCTTCCGTAGTACTGGAATGGATTGGAGTGGTGCCGAGGCGTGGTATGCAGAGTTACAGCAAAGTGCAAGTGTCGCGAGAGAGCCGGAGGCCGTCCCAGACAAGTACTTTGAGGCCGAACAAGTCAGCAAGGCACTCCCGGACGTCATGCACGGCGACCATCATTGTCAGCGCGGCATCATCCAGTACTCTTTCCCAACACTTGCCATGCAATTCACTCTACGCCACTTCGTCCGCTGCACCGAGTTCTGTCTTGTTTGTCATCGCAAGCTCGACAGCGAGCCTGAAGCAATAAAGCCTTATGTCTGTGACAGGCCCCTCTGCCTGTTCCAGTACATGTCCCTGGGCTTTGGCCCAAGTATCGAGCACGAGATCATCTCGCAGCCTTACGTTGTTGACCTCCTTATTTCGTTCTGCTACAACAGTGCCAAGATGGGAAAGCTGAAAGACTTTCCCGACGGTCTGGATTTGAAGTCTCCTCCTCTCGCATGGCAAGAGACCACAAACCGCCACAACGGGTACGACACACCTGTCCAAGACCAACAGCGCAATAAGGAAACCGCGCAATACCCCTCGTATGAGATAGGCTTCGACCGTGCACGCCGTGAGATTATCTTCTTCAACCGCCCGAGTGGTGGTTGTCCTGTTTCCCGAGGCCAGTGGATCGTCATCCAATCTGGATCGAATTCTGAGGAGTTGCATTGCCGTGTCTTCGAAACGAGCTTCTACCCAACCATCACAGTTGACGAGCTGATCACTGTTCCGCTTAGTCAGGCCGCTGTCACTCCCAAAACCGACAGCCCTATGCCTATAGCTGCGACTGAAAATTGGGCAGCAACAGCACCAAAATGGGAGAACGCTTCAATCTCGACTTACTGTCAAGATTTCGACGAGCTTACCAAGGGCGAGAAGTGCCAGGCTATCTGCAAGTTGCTTGACACTCTCCCAACTGTCAACGAAATGCGGAAGTATTTGGCACAGTACCGCCCGAACGATCTCAGGAATTGGGTCGAGCGTCTCTCCCGAGACGCCACAAACCTTCTCCGATGGATCATCGCAAGCAATCGTGCATGCATCATGCAAGTCGAAACTGAGACTGGCAACAAGACTAACAGCGTTTCCAGCCACAAGGAAGAGCGTCTGGTTGGTGCGGAGGGCTATATGCAGTTCCGCTTTGCTATGGGTGCTCCTGACAAAGAGTCTCGCTTTGTCTCCGAAGTCCGAAAGACTACCGATCGTCTTGGCCTTCAGTATCCTACCATCTTCGCTTGGCACGGTTCGCCTTTGCACAACTGGCACATGATCATCCGCGAGGGGTTGCACTTCAATGACACTGTCCACGGCCGTGCTTACGGGCACGGTGTGTACCATGCCAGAGATGGAGCAACATCTGTTGGCTATGCGGGACTGCGCGGTGGCTACGGCTATGGTGACTCTGCTGCAAGCTGGTCCAAGAGCATGCTGCGGATCTCAACAGCTCTCGCGTTGAACGAGATTGTGAATGCGCCCGCAGAATTCGTCAGCAGCAGTCCGTACTATGTCGTCTCTCAGCTTGACTGGATCCAGACGCGCTACTTGCTCGTCGCGTGCGCTCCCGTGGATGAGACCACCAAACCCGGTGTTGATGTCATGCCGGAATACGTGCACCCTCAGGACCCCAAACAAACTCCAATGGGCCCCAGTGGCATAAAGATTGTTATCCCCGCTTCAGCCATCAAATCAGGCAGGTCAGTCAAGGAAGCAGATGCCGCCGGCAAGGATGATAAGAGACGTCCAGCTTCTTGGTTCAGAAATCCTAGCAAGAAGCTGAAAGACAGCAAGGGATGTTCTATCGAGACTGCCATTGAACTTGATGACGATGACACGGCAAGCATTGACACGGATGTCGAAGACGTTGAGATCTTATTCCCGGAGCGAGAGTCAGCGCTTGATGTCGTATTGCACCCAGCGAAGAACGCCAATGGCAAGGGTAAGGCAGATGAGGAGCCCGCGACCGACTACGTTCCTGGCTCACTGGACTTCAAAACTCTTCCAGTCATGCCTATGCCGAGCTACGCGACATCCGCGACAACCAAGCGCCTCATGTCTGAGCTGAAATCACTGTCAAAGCTCCAAGAGAAGAACTCCCTCGTCTCGCTGGGCTGGTCTATTGACACCGAGAAGATCGAGAACGTCTACCAGTGGATTGTCGAGCTCCACTCTTTCCACACCTTCTTCATCAAGAACAAGCCTCTGCCGCTCGTTGAGGACATGAAGAAGGCTGGTCTCAGCTCCATCGTCCTTGAGATCCGCTTCGGGCCCGACTTCCCTTTCTCTCCGCCCTACATTCGCGTCATCCGTCCGCGCTTCCTGCCTTTCACCCAGGGCGGTGGGGGACACATCGTCATTGGCGGCGCGATGTGCATGGAGTTGCTGACGAACTCGGGTTGGAGCAGTGTGATGAGCATGGAGAATGTGCTCCTGCAGGTCCGCATGGCTATTGCCAGCGAGCCATTCGCCAGGCTGGAGGGTAAGGAAAAAGTCACCAATGACAGGCGCAATGACTACAGCGCCAGAGATGCTGCGGAAGGCTACCTCAGGGCTTGCCAGAGTCATGGCTGGCAGGTGCCGCCGGGCTTCAGAGAGATTGCCCACGGAATGAGTAGTGCGCAGGCGAGCTCGGGTGCAAATGCATAGAATGTCGCTTTGCGCCGTGCAGAATGGAAGAATCAATGTCTGTTGCATAAACACCACGCGCGAATATTCGAAGCAACAAGCGAGAGCGAACAACAGCAGCTCTCAATATCGGTGCGCCCATACACAAGACATCTGGACATCGAGGCTCAGCAAATACGTGGACCGAGCAATGACCAGCTCTTTCACCGAATGGTTCGCGCGATACGGAAGGTCTCACCGCTGTGGGAACTGTGATCGATGGAACATTGCGCGGCCAGCTTGCTCACCAAGGACTTCTTCTCTTGTCTCTCTTTTTTTTTCTTTCCAGCTTGGAGTTTGAGGACACACAACAGAACCTTGTGGAGTTTTTGAAGCGTCAGACATGGGACCGAGATGGGTTCGTATGGGAAGCCAGGAGTCAATCACTTGCATTGGTGTGGACGGAGGATCAAAAAAAGGGTTACGCGCTTATGACTGAGATTATGTAGATAAAAAATACATTCATGAAGTTGTCACGAAACATGCAATTCGCGATCCTTTGCTGTGTCGTGCGCAGAAGAGATAATCCGAGCAAAATCATTCCAAGTCTATACCTTGCGTGCAAAAAAGGATAACGTCATCGTAGGGGAAGCGGGTCGGTAGGGGAAACGGGTCACTCCTGCGCGCTAGTTTCGCGTTAATATCAGATTTTTACGCGATACTCCTCTCTAATCCTTTATTATGCCTACCTATTCTGAGGAAGACCTCCTTAGCGCTATATCGGCGTACTGTAATAGTAAATATACCTCGATTCGGATATATGCATACGCGTATAATATCCTGCATACTACGCTTACTTCCCAGCTTACGACTCGAACTTCTCACTCTAAATCGCACGAATCACAACAAATACTCTTAACTACTAAAGAGGAGACTCTCCTAAAGGCTATTATACGGCTTGAAAAGTCGGATTGCTTGATTACTCTTATATTAATGCAAGAGCTCGCTAAAGAAATCTGCCTTTCCTGCTTCCGCTTAAGCTTAACTCTAACTTCCTACCCTCCTATAAGCATATAGTGGATCAATAGGTTCCAGAAACGATATCCCGAACTAAAGATGGTCTACTCTCGATCCTTAGATGTAAGTCGCTTTAAGGGAGTTACTTATCCGAATGTAAATGCCTACTTCGATGCCCTTACTAATCTTTTCCTTAAGAACTCCTACCCTTCTAATGCAATCTTTAACATCAATGAGACCAGCTTCGCCTTTAGTACTACCTTATCTTCGAAAGTACTTATAAGAAGAGGAGATAATAAGGCATTTAAGAAAATAAGCAGAAGGTAAGAGTGGATAACAGCGATCAAGTGCATCAGAGCTTTGGGGATCGCTTTATCTCCGCTTCTTATCTTTAAGGCGAGATATATAAATATAGTATAGATACCAGCTTCTATGCCTAAGAAGTAGAGGTTCTCGATGTCTACTAGCAGGTGGACATCCAATAATCATGCCTACGAGTAGTTAACTACTTTATTCGAGCCCGAAATGCGCTACTAGTAAAACAATAGAAAATAGAGGCTATTACTTCTTAATAGACACGAATCTCACCTTACAGCGAGGTTTATCGCCTTTTGCCTTAATAAGGATATCGATCTCGTAGTACTATTGCTATATACTTCGCATATCTTATAGCCTCTTAATATCAGCATATTTAGCCCTCTAAAGCAGGCTTTATTAGTCGAAATCGAGAAATTCTTCTGCTTAAATACCCGATGAATACTCCGAATCGAGTAGATAGAGGCCTATATAACAGCTCGTACTAAGGCCTTTATAACTAGGAACATCAAATCGTTATTTCAGGCGTCTGGTATCTACCTGCTTAGTCCGATTACTATCCTCTCGACTCTCCGAATGCCTATACCTACCTCCTAAGTAACTCTGCTGCTAATTACGACTCTGAACGACCTAGACTGCTCCCTACTAGATAGTTCGCTGCCAGCAGGTATAGAGTTATAGGAGGCGACTTCACTAGTTAACTCGATCATTCGTTCTTCTACTCTTAAGACTCCTATAAAGCAGTATATCGAGCGAGCAGGAGTAGCTTTCGAAAGGATGACCTTAAAGAATACTCTTTTACGGAAAGAGCTTACTAAGGCTAAGGAGCTACTATAGGTATATAAGGAATGTAAGAAGAGGAAGCGTATTATAGTTAAGGGTAAATTTGTCTTTAATACGAAGGAAATCCTCGAACTCGTTAAAGAAGTGGAAGCAGAGGTATCGAAGAGAAAGTCGAAAAAGAAACAAAAGACAAGGGCTATAACTCCCGAAATCGAGGACAAGGAAGAGGAAGGTATCAATAAGAATATATATAAGAGCGAGAGTGATTGTATTATCGTAGCGAGTAGTTGATCGAAATCTAAGTAAAGAAGCTAAAATTGTGACCCGCTTCCCCTACCGACCCGCTTCCCCTACGATGACGTTAGCTGGATTTTTGTAATCACTCCTAGTAATGTGGAGACTGTGGAACCGAGGAGAAATCTCCATTCATGTCACACGCTGTTCATTCGTGTCCCGTACGAAAGGGTGCACTCCGAGAGCAACGCCGCAGCAACAGCTGCCCCCATCAATCCTGATCAAGCAAACCGCCCTCTCTTGCCGCCAGTAGCAATCAACTCCCTCTCGCTCCCCGCCTCGCTCTTCGCGTCTTCGCCGCCGCGACCACCACCACCACCTCCGACGACGTACCCTTTCTCGACTTCTTGCTCTACGACCGTCACAACTTGAATCCCATGTTGGTCTTGCTCCTGCGTTCCTACACTCCCGCTGGTATCTCTAAGAGCATCCAACTCGATCTCCTCAACGCTGTCGTCAGCCCTGCCGTTGCGCGCCCAGGGTCTACGCTCATTCTGCTCCCGCGGTGAGCTGTGGATGGTAGTTTTATGCGTGGCCAGTTCGCGGCCTGGGCCACGGGTGAAAGCTTCGGAATAGAAAGACGGGGGAGTTTTGTGCTTGCCGCTTGCGACCGGGTTGCAAGAGGCTCTGGACGAAGCGCCAGCGATGGTCTTCTTGCTGCTCACATGATCTTCCGGATTCCCGCATATGCGCCGCTCCTGGCTCTGGTCCGAGCCTCGAAGGTGGTAACTGCTGCCAAACGCTCCCGGGAACCACCTCGTAGCCATCGCCTTCAGCGTCGGCAGGCACGAGCACGTAATACCGATATTGACTTCGAGGTTGGACCATATGGCTGCGAGCTGGTTGTGGTAGGAGTAGTCTGTGGTTTGCAGGAGGACTAGCAGGGATTGCAGGCGCAGGATGGAGATGATGCAGGTGAAGCCGCCGAGGGCGAAGACGATCATTAGCGCGATGCGCTGGCGTTTGGGGAGTTGCAATTGGTTGAGGAAGGGGAGGGGGAGCGTAGCGACGAGGATGTCTGTGATGATGTTGACGGCGGCGTTGGAGAACCTGTGTGGTTGGGTTAGACTGGTGGTGGTTTGGGAGGTGCGTTGGAGGGTTTGGAGGGAGGTCGTTGTGTCTTACCAGACTGCCCATCGGCTGAAACATTGGCCGTTTGGGATGGTTTTGTCCCAGAAGAACTCGACCGGTCTGCAGAAGAAGATCGCGCCGGTGATCGTCCAGCAGGACCACGCGAAGATGAAAGCCATGAGGCTGAGGCACAGGATGCGGAACAGGCGATATGGGAAGATGCGCAGGTACTGCAGGAGGATGGAGAACTTTGTCATGAAGAGGGCGAGGTTGTAGATAATGACGGAAGCCCAGAACGGTTTCAAGGAACTGGCGATCTGGGCATCTGACAGAGTGCTGATGTGGCGACCCATGCCGTACTTCACTGTGAGATCGGAGTCAGTATGTCTCGGATATACACCAGCATTGGTTTGGAGGCAGCGCGCCTTGGAAGCCTTGAGCGATTGTGAGGCAGACGGTCATAGTGGACGCTGCTACGATGAAGGCGTCATCTTTTCCAGGGCTGTGGACGATGAAGATCCGGCTGTACATGCGCAAGAGCACCGCAGCGGCTGCAATGATGGTGAAGGAGATGGTAACGCCGAGAACGGCCGCTGGATCAGCATGGCCTGAAAGGCCCATCCTAGAGGTTGGTTGTATGCTGTCGAGTGGTGTTTCGGCAGTCAAAGAAAATGGAGATTTCGTCGCAGTTTGCTCATGCGACAACGAGGTAGCTGTCGAACCTCAGGTCCCAACAGCGTCCGGGTGGGACTCGGGTTTGGTTTGTTGGCTGGGAACACAGTCGCACAGGGTGTGAGAGCGACTGCTTGGAAGCGCTGCAGGTATCCGGCGAATTATTTGGCATATGCAGTGTTGTGTCACCGGGAGTTAAGGAGGTTCCCCGAGGGAAACTGTTGTCATGAGCACGAGGCGTACGATGGGATGGTGTGTGGTGATAAGACGTGGAGCGGGCAGACTACATCGAGGGATATTGTATTCTCGGGGTGCCGCCCAATTTTGTACGAAGGTTTCCCCAGCGTTCAACGCATATGTGGTCAGTAATTGCAATGGCTTCATCATGCTGTCTCGTGGCGTTAGCTGGGATGGCAAGCATTGCATCTCAGCGTCGCCATTTCATTGCGATGTTTAGGAAGAGGAGAGACGATGATTGGTAGCATCATATTGAGCATGGAGTGGTTGAAGAGGTCAAAGATTGGTGTTCGTAGAGATACTTCTGGTAAAGATACGTTACTTCTGGTGCAGATCAAGGGGACAGACAGCTCAAGCCTGGAGATCGCTGGTGCCAAGGGACTTCGACTGAACTTCGGCTTTGGCGTAACAATGCCATGAACGCTTGTTCAGCACAACATCGCCCTTACATCGATTGCAAAATCCATTGATCACGATGAGATGAGTACCGTCCTACGCTCTCAGTGATGCGCAGGTATATCGCGTTCGCAGCGAGACCGGCCCTGCAAGATTATCCCCAGAACCATCACCGTCCACGCGCCTCCCCGGTATACCTTGCCATCATCAGGGCCTCCTCCAAACATGAAGTCTTTGCCAGATCATCTCAATGGTTGATGCTCTCCGATGATCTGGAGCCGCCCTAGACAGCTCAATGTACACGTCGGAAGCCGATCGGTGGAAAGAAGCTTGGAACGGATCAAGATGAAGGATAGGGCAGTATGCGGCTGTCATGAGAGCCGTAGACAAGCAAGTAGTCGGCAAAGCATATTTGCTCATTCCTGAGCGTTTGGTGAGTCTTCCAAGTACAAACTCGCGGTGGGGAGCCGACCGAGTGCGAAGAAAATGATATGGATCCTGGGACTATTGGTGAAGGCCCAAGGTTTCAACAAGTCCTTGGGTAGCGGCTCAGATGGGTTTGACTCGATCTGTCCTGTTTTGTGTCATCCGTTTGAGTACCGGCGCCGTCCAGCCGCTATCGACTCATCGCAGATCCGCAAGCTCCCAGCGATAGGCAGTGGTCGACTTTCGAGCTCACGTCTTCCAGCATCCAGTGTAAGTGACATCCATGACTCGACGATCTGATGGCTTATGTTTAGGTAAGCCCCACTAAGAGCTCTCCGTCGTGGATTATCGCAGGCACAACAACCGGGACGGCGAGGTGCAGGCGGCGGCATCAACTTTTCCAAACGCTTGCAGCGAGCCGAGGATCGCTTTTTGTAGAGTGAACTCCACAACTCACCCTTACTGGCCAATCTTGCACGTGAAAGTGGTAGGATACGTTGCGCTTTGCATTTCACTGCCTCACTTTTTGAACTCACTGACCTCATCGGCACCCTCGCGCCACTCTGCAGACGCGGTCTTGGCTTTGTGTAACAACAAACGCACATCGTCTCCAACAGCAACCGTCCACCCACCCTCCCTTCTTCGCAAAGACACCTGAATCTCACACGCTACACCCAGATCTTGTCGGAATTACCAACATAAAACAGCAACAGACTGGATTTCCAGCGCCCTGCGTCCCAATCGCCAGGCGCGAAATTTTCACACACCATACACGGTGCGATACAGCACCAGAGTGCAGACGCCGCAACATGGCGCGGGAGCTCAATGAGGCTGAGCTTCGACGCCTCTACCAGCATGTTTTCTTGCCGCCCAATTTGCCTCATTCATCTGACGACAAGACCGATGTCGACCACAACCTGCGCAACGTGACCAAGAAAGCTCTCGAAAAGCTACCAGGGCCTTCTACCACCGCCGTCACCAATGCACTCACTGCAATCAAGAACTTACACACAGTCAGCAGCGGCAGCGTAGGCGATATGTGTCAGGTGCTCAACACTCTTGCAGACGGACAAGTCGCCCCTATCCACGTTCGTTCGCAGAACGCCGCTGTTCTAGTCACCCGTAAACTCAATGATCTGATCTTCGAATCATTCGAGCTTTCGCCTACCAACTCGGCAGCTTTGATTGCCAAGGGCCGACTCACTCGCTGCTTTCCTGCTGTTGCTGTGGCAGTCGACACCCAGATACACCCCTGCTGCGAATTCGTACCCGTCGTCGTGCAGACGCTTCACACCATGACCACCGAAGTCACTAAGGAGATGCAGCCCCAGTCGAAGAAAGCCGGAGCTCAGCACAAAGAAATTCGCGACACGACAAGTCCGGCCATGGTGACCGAGTTGTTCTCTGGTTTTCTGAGAGGCCACGGCAAGACTGCCTCGGTCTCTTCAGTCTTAAAGCACACGCGAGAGGAGGTCCTCTGGAAACAAACACTTGCGCCATGGCGTCGATCGCCCATGTGGCTGCTCATCAGGGTCACTCTTCATCTCGTGGTCACGCGCGCCCCGGACGGGTCTGATGCTATGTACAAGCGAGTCTTAGCTTTCATCATGAGCCAGATATTGGACGCAGCAAGACTGCTTCAACTCCCCAGCGAAACTCTTTACTCAATGAGCGCCAAGATTGTTCGCAGAGTACACAAGATTCGGTCGGCCGGCAGCACAAGGGATGACAGTCTGTTGGCAGACATTGATTGCACTTTGCAGAAGGCACATCTCGTCATGGCAGGTCGCTGGCAGACTGTGCAGACCAATGAAACCCCGCCTTCCAGTTTGCCATCACTGGCCAGACTGGACACTGAGCATGACACTCATGTTACCATTCCCGCGCTTGACGCATACATCAAGTCTCTGAATGACCGTGCCAGTAGCTCTGCTGCTGCTCAATTCCAGCCTTCATCCTTCTTGCTGAAGCAGTCCTCCGACAAACTTCCGTCCTTACCCATCCGCAACTCATCGGAACACCACTACGCTACGGCCAACTTGCAAGTCGTTGAGGCCTGGGTCGCACAAAATATTGACAGCTGGATAGCTTCGCACATGAGAAATCCGAATCGTTCGTGCCATGAACTACAAAGGTACATTCGTGACTACCATGCACTAGCCAGCACGCTTTACCGCAACAGTCCCGAAGGCACGTCCGTCATGATCCTGACTCTCTTCGAACTCTGGGCAGCATGCGACAAGCTTGCTGTTTCGCGCTACAGAACGCTCGCCGAATATGCCCTGGACGTTCCCCTAGAGCCACTCCAGAACCTCTTGCTCCCTTTCCGTTGCCAGATGGCCAGATTGCAACAGCTCGAAGCATACCTGGCAGGACGTGATAGTCAGGCACGAACAGACCTGGCAACCTGCTTGTTCAGCATGGACAGCCCACGTGCGTTCGCAACTCGCTACTTCAACAGCAACCAGGAGCATCAGAACTTGAAGACTCATATCTTGAAAGAGGCGGCCGAGGCCAAACGAGCAAAACAGGCAGAGTATTTGTCAACAAAGAGCGAGTACGATCGCCTCAATACGCTTTACTCTGGAGCTACTTGTGGATACAACACTGTCGTTGTAGACGCATGGTGCAATGAGACCAGGCAGGTCCACAAGTCCAATTGTCGGAAATGCTCTTACCTGAATCAGCGTGATGAGCTCGAGATTAAGGTGCATGAATGGCCTCTACCGGACGACATCTCGAGGAGTGCGGCCGTGGTCTTCGAGCTGAAGGTACCAGCGTGGTTCGCTGCCTGGAGAGATTCCAGAGCATTTCTACTCCACGACGTGCTCAAAGGTGATCGAGCCGCGAGGCCAATCCAACAAGCTTACCATCTGGCTTCGGATGATCCGCATCTTTCGCACAAGCGTGTTGGGGCAGGCACCACTCGCATCGGACTTCTCTCACAGGTGAAACCCGTTGTCCGGTCCCACTATGCCGTGAAGAAGATTTCTGAGGTTGATCTCAACTCAGTCTGTGTTGCAAACGGCCTCAGATATGAGTACTACGACAAGGACGCTAGCCTATACATGTTGCCGTTTACCTTCAACGACAAGATCCCACGAGCTTGTACTTACACGTTACCCACGCCAGATTTGCAGCTCTACATTTTCCGTCCAGCTCGTTCACCTGATGGGGCGCCGCCAAATTCAGTTCTTGCAAGCCAGGACAAATGCCCTGATGCCATGTCTCTGGAAGAGTTCAAGGAGCTCACAACCATTCCTCTTGGTCACCACTTGCAATGGGTCAATATTCTGCAGCAGCTTGCTATGCCCGGCGTGGACTTCAAGAAAATTGAGACAACCCTGACATTTTTGCAATGCATGAATCAGGTAGGGCCGCGTGGCAATGACACGCTACGTGAGTCGCACGCATTTTTCGGTAGCGACTCCAGAGCACTTGACATGTTAGCTAACATAGACATTGCTGTCGAGCGGATCAAGCAGAACTGGGAGTCGGCCCAAGCTCTCTCTCTGTTCGCTTCCATTGCGACCCGTGTTTTGGCCTTGAACGACTCCGTGAAAGGTCCCTGCCTTGCCCTTCTCGCAAAGATTCGGGAGATCGCATTTGGCTGGGTTCACATACTCCGTGAGGCTGCTCACACCGCCTCTGAACATGATGATCGCATGATGTTTGTCTCCAAAAGCGTCGAGATTGCCTATATATGCGGCGCGACATACGACGTGGAAGATACGCACTTGCCTGCGGTATTCTGGTCAACTCAGGATTGCTCGACATTGATACAGGTTTCGATTGTTGCGCAACAAGGTGAAGCCATTCAAAAGTCTACACCCGCCCATGTCGATATGTTGCGTATGCGTTTCGCGCGGCTTCTTCACCGTTGCTACAAACTACTCACTTCACAGTACCAGGCTCTCGACGATGCCGTCAAACAGGCCTGGTCTGCTTACACGCCCAGTGCTGGCGGCTGGGCCATTGTGTCACCGATCGTGGACGATTGGGTCACGACGAAGACCTATGCTGGTGGAGCCACGTTCATGCATGTGCACTACAGTTTGCTGAGCGGAGAGCTACTTGTGAACGGAATGCCACTTGATCAACCTCCACAGGACTATCGCAGCCTTGCTCTGTACAAGAGTTTGTTTGGTGATTCGATCGTTGAGGTCATGCCTTCCTTAACTCCCGGCTTCCAATTTTCTACGAAGAGGACGTATGGCGGAAATTCCGTCTTGATCGGTCGTCAAAACCATGTCCTCGATGACGATCTCAATGCGCGAGGCTCATGTGGGAGTGTTGTCTTCGAGACCCTACCTCAACGATTGCTCGAAGGGATCTTTCCGTCAGATTTCACTGTGAGCTTCGTGCACTGGTACAATTTCACCACCGGTCACGTAGAATTTCGCCCAATCGACGATCCATGGAACTCGGCATCTCCAGCAACGTGGACATTGCAGAAGACACAAGGCTCGAATTGGCGCCTTCTGAAAGACGCTAACGCCGTAATCCCCCTCCGGTCTCCAACGGCGAAAGCTGTCTCTGCCGTGTTGCAGCCACTTGCAGACAGGGCTCGAATTCACTGCATTGTGCAGCATCAAGACGAATCCCTCAAGGTTGAACTCCCAGAACTGGACTTGAGCTTTTCGCTTGCAAGAGGAAGTTCCCTGTTAAACTCCAAGGAATACCCCAGAATGTCCGTCGACAGCGATCAGACTGTCGGCACATTGATCGGGTTCTCAAACAAGCTGGTGATGGTTTCCAGCGCAGGCAATCGCCTCATACTTCTTCTCGAGACCGATGTTTCGTATTCGCCACAGCAGGAACACATCTCTGTTCGTGTCTCTTCATTGGATCACATCCGGAAAGTGCATGCTCTACGCATTGATACTCAGCTCCATAGACTGGTCGATCAGGGAGACATTGGTTGCAAGCTCTATGTAGCATACCTCCACGCTTTGACATCTGGCTGTCTGCCAGACCCCTTCACTCATGCCACCGGCACAGAACAGGCCCTTACAATACTGGAGTCGTGCGCTGTCAGGTCCTTCAGCCAATTGTCGCAATCAAACATCGACATGCTTACGCTCATTGCAGAGCTCAGCCCAGGCCGGTGTTACTATCCCATTGATAAGCGACTCATGCAAACTGTCACATGGGACAACCGGCTTAGCTTTTTCTCGCAACATGCCCGTCTGAGGATGTCAGTCGAAAAGATCTTCGACCAGGCCGAAGAAGCTCAGATATTCTTCCCTGACGATGAGCTTGAGTTCCCGCGCTTGCGACCTTGCGATGTATACTTGCAGCAGCGAGACAGCATGCGCTCTTCTACCTTCAGAATCGCTGGCTTCGGTGCTGAGGATCATAGCCTGCACCACGACCATGTCTACACTTCCAGAGACCGAGATATCGGTCGTCCACGGTCTGCCAATGCTGCCAATATCTCGGCGCTGATGTCAAGGGATGGAACTGACAAGCACTGGAAAGCCCCCCAGCTGGATTCGATTTGGCAAAGCCTCGTCAAGTGCTCAACTGTCCACGGACCTCTTACAGGAACAGGGACCGCATATCACCGATACGACCCGGCTTGTCTGGATGAAGATTACTTTTCTGAAGTCCTCGCCAGACTTCCAGCCCATCTCCGCAAGCTTGGGCAGCTGCAGCAACGGCACGACCGCTACTCTGCGACAATGTGGCTGGCATCGATGGCGTTCACTGATAAGGCAGATATGCAAATCCTACAACTGCTCGCCATAAGCTCCAAATCGTCTCAGATTGACGCGACTGGTGTTCCACAAGTTGACATTTTCCAAATGGCCCATGGAGTGCATCGCCGTGCGTCGGATGTTCGAACAATTGTCAACAGACACGCCTACCCATTTGAATCTTCTCCGGAGTACAATCTTCAACGCCAGCCAAAGGAGAAATATGACACCTGGCTCTCCCGTCGCCGCGGGCTCTGGAAATCTGCCCTAGATGATGCTTCTCAGAAAGTCACAAATGCGTTCGTCGTTCAATTCCCTGTGATATTCCCAACCCAACCCAATATCGCAGGTGTTTCCGAATATATCAATGTCGGCACATCAGTGGTATCTGTCCGAGCTCGATTCCTGTCATGGCACAACAACAATTTGTTCCACGACTATCTGTCTGTTCTGCGGGACTCGCTGGCCAGCATACACACCGCCAGCGTCTGGCTCCCAACTTTGGCTAATGTAACAGCTGCAGCAAAACCAAGCAGCCGTGGCTACTTCACAGTAGATGATCTTTTCTCCGGCGCGGCACCTCATGTCTCAAAGTATCATCATCTTCCCAAGTCGCCCTTGGATGGGCAATCGATTCGCCAGCTTCCGGAGCAGAGCACTTCCCCACTTCTGCCTGCTCTTATAGAGCGTTTATCGCGCTCCGCGGGAACGAGCGGCTACGAGTTGAGCTATGCCGATGATCTGCAGAAGAGCTTCAATGCTTACCTTTCACATACCAGTGGCCAGACGGCTGGTGCATCACCGACACTCGAGGTCCTACTCGAATATCAAACCCACTGCAAGTCCCTCGTCCATCACATCTACAACCAATTGCTCGAAGCTATTCAGAGTCTCGAGAACTCTGATTTAGAGCAGGCAGCGCAGCATTGGCCGAGGATCTCTCCCCCCCTGTTACTTCGACAGCTTGCGCATGACTGTTTTTCCAAGCTTCCGCAGTCTTGGAAGGTTAGCATTGTCAATTTCGGCCTCGCCATCACCTCGCTGCAGCAGGCAGGTCGGCTCGTGGGCCTTGCTAGAGGCGGCTTGTCTCAAGAGCTTCACAACGAACTGCACAATCCCGGTCACCAAAACTGGAGCCCTTATGATTATCCTGAGACACTTTTGATGGAAGTGGAAAGCGGCATCATGATTCGCGAGGTACAAGAGCAGATCGCATCTGAGATGCGCTCGCCATCATCTGGTGGAAATGCTGTCATGCAGTTGAACATGGGTGAGGGAAAGTCGACCGTCATCATTCCCGTGGTCGCTGCCGCTCTTGCAAATGGCAAGCAGCTGGTTCGGGTTGTGGTTGCAAAGCCTCAGTCCAAACAGATGGCAGAGATGATGATTTCCAAGTTTGGTGGGCTTGTCAACCGCCGCATATACTACATGCCTTTCTCCAGGTCACTCACGCTTGATGTAACTTCTGCCAAAGCCATCGACACCACGCTGCGTCAGTGTATGGCTGCGGGAGGCATCTTGCTAGTCCAACCAGAGCATCTTCTGTCTTTCAAATTGATGGCGCCCGAGTGCTTCATCTCTGGCAAGGAGGCTCTTGGCCAAACTCTCATGAGGACTCATGACTTTTTTGACGATCAATCGCGCGACATCGTCGACGAAAGCGATGAGAACTTCAGTGTCCGTTTTGAACTGATCTACACGATGGGAATGCAGCAGTCGATTGAGTTGAGCCCGGATCGCTGGTTCTTCATGCAGCAGATCCTTGAGATTGTCAAGAGCCTTGCTACTGATGTCTTCCAGTTGTATCCTTCGTCAGTCGAGATCAGCCACAACGGTACCGGGAGCTTCCCAAGAGTCAGACTTCTCAAATCGGATGCCACCGATACTCTCATCGACCGAGTCGCCGCTCACATTCGCGACAATGGTCTGGAAGGCTTCCAATTGTCCAGGCAGTCTCAAAGTACGCGAGATACAATCTTCACGTACATCACCGCGTTCAAATTGAGCGACGAATTGGTCCAATTTGTCGAACAAGGAGAGTTCTGGGAGGCATCTAAGTCATCCATCCTCTTGCTACGCGGAATTCTTGCTGGTGGTGTTTTGGCTTTCGCGTTCAATCAGAAGCGTTGGCGCGTCAACTATGGCTTGGCTACTCGCTCTCCTCCCACCAAGCTTGCTGTGCCGTACCGTGCCAAGGACAACCCATCTCCCAGATCTGAGTTCAGCCATCCCGATGTGGTCATCATTCTTACTTCGCTTTCCTACTACTACGGTGGTCTCAGCGATGACGACATGTTCACGGCTCTCGGTCATCTCATGGACTGTGATCAGGCGGATGCTGAATACCAAGAGTGGATCAAATCAATTCCGGACCTTCCCGTGGCTTTCAGCCAACTACAGGGCATCAACTTGAAGGATCGGCTGCAATGCACTTCCCAGCTCTTCCCACACCTGCAGCGCGGAAAGGCGGTCGTCGACTACTTCCTGTCCCGCATCATCTTCCACAAGGAGATGAAAGAGTTTCCGCACAAGCTCTCAGCCTCCGGCTGGGACATCGGCAAGAAGAAGCAGCTTGCGACAACCGGTTTCTCGGGCACCAACGACTCAAGACGTCTTCTTCCATTTTCCGTCGATCAGCTGGATTTAAAGAAACAGAAGCACACAAATGCTCTTGTTCTTGAGTACCTGCTCCAGCCAGTCAATCGCATCGAGCTCATCTCAGCAGTCGCGGGTGAAGGCGAACATTTGACCGACGCAGAGCACCTTCTGTCCGCTGCTATCAAGCTCGATCCGCCTGTCCAAGTCATCCTCGACGTTGGAGCTCAGATCTTGGAGCTTGACAATCTCGGGGTGGCGAAGGTATGGTTAAACAAGTCTGAGTCGAAAATTGAAGCCGTTGTTTTCGTCAACGATGATGATGAGTTGTGCGTTGTTGACCGCAGAGACCGCGTTGATCGTCTGCAGATCTCACCTTTCGCTGCCCGACTGGATGCATGCTTGGTCTTCCTAGATGAGAGCCACACACGCGGCATTGACCTCAAGCTCCCCACACACTATCGCGCTGCTGTTACTCTTGGTGCGCATCTGAGCAAGGATCGCCTCGTGCAAGCTTGCATGCGCCTGAGAAAGCTCGGTAAGGGCCAGAGCGTGACTTTCTGCGTTTCCCCAGAGATACAAACCAGGATCCAGGAGAGCAAGTCCAGTGGAGCCGATGCAACCATCACCGTGGAAGATGTACTGCTTTGGTCAATCTCTGAAACCCACACAGAGACCCGTCGTAGCATGCCATTGTGGACAGTTCAAGGAGAGCGATTCGTTCGCAACGAGAAGATCTGGCACTCCATGAGAAAGAATGGCCTGACATACTTGTCCAAGACTGGTGCTGAGAGCTTGCTTGAGGAAGAGGCTCAGTCTATCGAGTATCGTTACCGTCCGCGCAAGGCTGAGAGCCAACCAAACCGCCTTGCCAACTCTGATGATCTCGACCTCCGCCGTATCGCCGACCGTTGCAATGACTTTGACGGCCTTCAATTCAATGCAAGTACTTTACAGGAGGAGCAAGAGCGCGAGCTTTCCCCTGAGATCGAGCGAGAGCGCGAAGCCCAAAAGGCACAGCCTGCAGACCCTGCGCCTCACTCATTGCACCCACATGTCACAGATTTTGCTCTCTCTGGCAGGCTGTGCATCCCATCTGACGCGTACATGTCTGCATTCAAGTCTCTCGCTCAGTCAACTGCAGCTTACGTACTAAGCATCAACCAATTCGCGGGAAAGAGAAACCTGCTGGTCAGCGCCGACTTCGTGACAACTGTCAAGCAGACCAGCGCCTTCTTCCAATCCGACGCTTTCCAGAGGAACGTGCACTGGGTACTCACGGGACGTTCCACCAATAGCACCGTCGTCAACCAAATCATGATCATCAGCGAGTATGAGGCCAATCTCCTTCTGCCGCGCATGGAGAGCGAGGGTTCAACCACTACGTTGCACAAGTACAAGGCTCGTTGCAACTCTGGATACGATCCATTGGACCACCTGAATCTTTTCACGATCTCAGGGACTCCCACGCGTCTATCGATGCCCCGTGCTCTCTCAGTCCAGCTGGCCCTTTTCGCCGGACAGCTCTACATCAGCAGCCACGATGATTATCTCGAGGTTTGCAAGTTCCTCGGCCTCTCTGCGACACTTTTGACGAAGGAGATGGAGGATTCCGGTTGGAAGGTCGGCAACGACGGCTTCATACTCGACGATGGGCGTGGCAGTGCTGGCGGTAGTTCGGGCTTCAGCGCGAGCCCTGTTCCATTCTTCAAGGTCTTGATGTCGAAGATCCGTCGCACCGGAGATGGCATCTCAAAGACAGACATGGGCAGGCTGCTCGATGGCAAGCCATTCCAGGAGTCGTACTGGGAGACGTGATCAGAGAACGTACAAGTTGGCCTTCGGTACAGCATGTGGAGAGAGCGAAGAAAATTGGTGTAGCAAAAATTGGAGCAGAGAATATGGGAGCAGACAAAATTGAAGCAGACAAAATTGAAGCAGACAAAATTGAAGCAGACAAAATTGGTGAAGATCGAGCATTGTTACGTAGTCAATACAATCAATTGTTCATCTTGAGAATGCCCTAACGTGACCCATGATTCTTGATCTGACAGTATAATGTTGACTTTCTTCAAGGCTTCCTCGCCATCAGCACGCTCATGTACGGTGCTTTGACAAAGTCAGCCCAAAACGCTTCGTCTTCCTTCACAACCTCAGTATGTTCCGGCTTCAAGTACTCCAGATCACCAAGCCCGTTGCGATGGCTGATATCAATGGATAAATCGGCGTGCTTGTCCAACAAATGGGCTCCAAAGTGGAATGGCGGATCAATGTGGCATTTTACTTGGTATTGCATCCCGCCGGGGAAGGGCTTCAGATCCGATATGCTGATGCCGTATTTGCCTGACGCTGCATAGCTTTCGTCAAGATGCCCGGTTGCTCGTATATTCACAAGCTTGCCGCCAGGCTTCATCTGTGTAGATGTGTTTCGCCACATCGTTTCCAGGTCCTGAGCTCACATTAGCGACTATGGCTTCCGGACTAATGATTATGCTCAGTTGTACTCACCTCGTCAGTCTCAGCATGGTCAAACAGCCAATTGCACATGACAATATCATACCCATCCGGCATCAGCGGCAAATGATGCATCGCCTTCGCAGCGTCAGCTTCGAACCACCGGATCTTCCCTTCCCTCCCAAACTTCTGCTCAATCTCAATTCCAACCTCAAGCATGGCGGGAGAGATGTCGACAACGTCAACGAGCTCCGCACCCAGCTCAATGGCTTTGCGAGCATACTGGCCGTTCCCGCCGCCGAGATCGAGAACAGTCAATCCTGTGCAGTCGCCGATTGCCTTCGTAACGAGTTCGTATTCAAGTTTGGCGAGAGGGAGACTGTCGTATGAGGCATAGCCCTGGGCGATGGAGTCGTATTGCGATTTTTCGGGAGTTGTCATTACGAGTTGCAGGATTGGAAGGCTGAAATGCGTTGGCGGGCTGAAATGTGATTAGAAAGCGATACCGATCGGGCATCATGGACTTTGGCATTTATACTATTGCCGCTGTTGAGCAGCTGGGAGCTCATGCACGCCCCGCCTTGCCATGTGCTTTGTCGAGTGCTACAAGTGAACTATGCATCATGTAGGCCATAACTCTCTGAGAAATGATCATCGTCTTCGGCTCCTGATCTACCGGCGTTTCAATAGCATTGATCAGCATCTCAGGGTGTGCAGTCATTAAACCAGTTGATCTGTTCTGCGGAACTTACTTCTGCTTTTGCGTAGTGACTTGTCACGATCTAATATAGCCTTCGCAACCTGGGGATAATTGATATCATTGTATCTCGGATTTCCCAAGCCTCGCTCACGCGGCTTACCATTGGAGCGTAAGCGAGCGGCATTCTAATGAACTCATTAGTGTAGCCGCTCGGCTACGCAGCTATATTGGATATCACAGTAGCCGAGCGGCTACATTGCTGTTAAGCTTAGTGTAACAAGCTAAAGCTATTTTTAAATGGCAAGCTCAACATCAAGATTGAACATCTCACTTTTCTGCCTCCATGCAAGAAATCCCGTGGTATCTCTCTTCTTTGCCATACGTTCCACTGATGTAAGCTAAACACAATGTTTCGCCTTGTCGTTATCTTAAATGTAGCATCGGCTTTCGCAGCGTATCGAAATTCTTCTTCTCTGCTAACGGGACCTGCCCAGGGCTGGCCTGGACTTGTATTCAAAACTCCGTTCTTGCCGCATGCGCGTATGACAGCTTAACGGATAAGCACTACTATTGCGGAGGTGCTGCTCATGGCTCATATCGTATCTCTAGCCTTAAATGCTTGGGTGCTGATGGTGGACCTCTTCTACGCAACACCTCTGGAGACGCCTCCTGGTGCTGTCTTAAGGAGACTGAGAGCTGTACTGCGCGGACCGGTTAGCAACCTTGGTTATAGCTGCACCAAAAGTCGAAAAAAAGGATCTAACGTGCTTCGATAGGGCGATCTAACGTGTGCATTGGAACACAGGACAACACAACAAGTGGTGTCAGTCGAGAAGTACTCAACGACACGTTCTCCTCGCTCTCTTCCGCAACACGGGTGGGCACAACGTATGCTTTCGACGTAACATCGCTTTCTACCGCGGCACTAGCTACGAGCTGATCCGGAATCTCATCCGTCCAGTCGTCACCAGCTTCTCAGTCGTTATCAAGCTCGCTCTCCAGTCCACAGGCACCAACGAATTCTAGCAAAGATTCAGATACTCTGTCGGGCGGAACGATCGCCGGAGATGTTGTGGGCTGTGTCGTTAGCGTCGCTGCGATTATTGTTGTCGGCTATGTTATTATCAGACACCATCGCCGCGGCAATAATGCAACAAAGCATACGAGCGATGTCTCTGAGCAATCGTTGGAAAGGGAAGAGCCAAACAATACAGCCTGCGTCGTATCCGAGCTACCAGGGCATCCTGCACCCGTAGAGGGAGGAGTTGGCTACGGGGCATATGAGCTACCGGACGGGCAAAAGCCAAATGAGCTGTCTGCGCATGGACAAATGAGGTGAGTATGGAAACGATTTAATGACTACGGAGGCGGACTGCACACACCGGAAAAAAGCACGTCTTTGGCGCCACCTTCAAGCGGAAATTTTGGAAAAGCGTGAGGGAAGTGTTTTAGGGTTTACGTTTATAGACCGCATGGATCTTTTCCATTCCACGCATCCCAAATCGTCCCATAATGGAGGTAGACGTTTCAAAGCAAGCTCTGCATTGTCTTTGATCTTCTCCCTTCAGTCGTAGTGGCATACTGATGTGGCCGACCCCGGGAGACCAAGGTGGGTAGATTGCTAGAATGCTCAAGAACAGTGACCAATATAGAAAAAAGGTCGTTCGCAACTTCTCATGCCATTCACCTAACCAACCAAGATTGGCAAAGAATTCGAAACAGCATAGTTGTTATCAGAAGATGCCAAACCTCTTCTTCCGTGGAGCTGCCCTTGCCTCCTTCTGCACAGCCGTAGCCTTCTTCTTCTCCCTCCTGGCACTGAAACAAGTGAACGTAATAATGACCATCGCAAAGAACAGCAGAACAAAAGCAACACACAAGCACCAGATAGCCGACCCAAAGTATGCACGACTTCCAGACCCATCATGATTGACATGGTGGCGCAAGATCCCGAACAAGCTGAAGTCAGTGGCCATAATGATCAGGCACAAGACCCAGGCAACAAAAGCGGTCAAGACGCCGAACAGGGAACCGATGGTGCCAGCGCCGATGGACACGATCCAGGCGATGAAGGCCACGCCGCAGGCGATGGGGTGCAGGATCATGGCTCGGGTGAGGCTGTCGGAGGTGCCGGCTTCGATATCGGAGAGCTGTGTGTGGTCAAAAGTGGCGATGACGTGGGTAGGTTCGTAGCCGACGTGACGGCCTGAGCACCAGTCGGGTGATTCTCTGCGTGCTGTTAGTATGATACTGGGAGATGATTGCGGCCACCCTACAGTGGACAAGCGAGCCCTCCGTCACATGAATAAATGAATGCTTTCAACTTGGAACGAATTGTAGGCATGGGCAGGTCGAGATGACTATTCTCAGCGCCCGCGGTAGCCATGATGAAGTTTCAAAACTCACTCTTGTTGACCAGCATTGAGAACACAATATCCAAATGTTCCAAAACTGATCGTGGGATTATGCGCTCGAGTCCGGTCGCCCAAATGCACTCTCAGCAAGCCGACACGATTCCATACCGGCGCAGAGATAGTGGTGACGAGGAGGAGAATCGATGCGGCGAAGAGGAAGAATACTCCGAACCTGGTCTAGTATCAACAAACGATACATAGGCTGCACTGATACCTTTCAGCTTACCAATGGGTTTTCGCGGCCAGAGCCATGCTTGTGGGTGGATGATGGATTAGTAGGGGCTGACAAGAGATAGAAATATACTACCGGTATGTCTGAGAGCCTTCTGTTTGGAGATAAGTGGCAGCAACTATAGCATACTAGCATTGATGTAGTCAATGCCGCCTCTACGTTGCACATGACGTGGCACGGCGACACGGAGATGCTCAGGTGTACCTCAGAAACAAGGTAGGCCATGGCACACGGCGTGTCTATGTGGTGCGCGAAAGATTGACGGTGTATTTGTTGATGCTGGCATCTCGTGTCGCCACAATGCTGTGTGCTACAGCTCACGATGTGGGATACTGATGTTAACATGCGAGGTATTTCTACACAGATGGGCCGTGCAATCGTTATAGTGGGATGACTGATGTTGGATCGTTGATGTGAGGCGGACCCAGAACGTCACTGATGGCTCAAGTGTCCTCTTAGACCACCCTTACGATGGCATGGATGATAGGAGGTGGTAATATGATCATGAAGGCAAGCCAGACCAAGCAGCGTGAAGCTGCCCATTACTCAAAGAGATCAATCTGTATCCATTTGACCATGTTCATGAATCATGCCCGCACCGTCTCGATCCCAAATCGGAGAAACATCGACCAAAGAAGACCGGGCATTTCTCCTTTGGCTCCTGCTGTGGTTTGTGGTATGTGGAGGACCGATGCGCATAAGTTTGTACACAACTTCGGCACCGCCTGTTTCGCCTGATTCGGATGTCGATTCGAGATATGGAGGTCGTCGCACTTGCTGTAAAAACACAATTGCCAGTATCTAGTATTGTCAAGAGATGAGAAGCCTTATGGATCAGAGGTAGAGTGATGATCTCGCTTCGCCGTCTAGAAACTGTATGCAAACTTCATTGCATCTTGGGAGAGCAATCTAACTTGTTTGAGCGAGCTCCGCCCTGTTACTCAGATGGCTCCATCTCATGTCAGCTTAATCAAGCTCACCAAGCTTTCTAATTTTTCACCAGAATACTTGGTACTTCGCAAAAGGACCCTTTAGGCCCAAGCAAGTATGCGCACATCGAGTGGCGCTGGCAAGTCGACTTGAACGCGCTCTCTCGTGCGCGCAGGTGGGAGCCTTGCATGTTAATTAACGATCGTAGCAACTTGAGCATCTCACCTCGACTTACTCGGCGTGGAAGCTACGGATGATGGTCCGCCTGCCAGCGATTGCTGGTGCCATACATACTGGTAAATGCTCGTTGAGGAGCTGTGCCCAGCTTACGGATGAATCTATACACATCGACACAACATGTGGTATCCCGATGGATGAAACTCTACGGATATGCCATACCAATATTGTGACAATGTGCCAGCCACATCCCTCGCGCCACTTAGAACCTTGTGATACCTGCCTCAAAGGCGCGCACACTCGCCCAGACCTTGTCGTCCACGCTCTTATGCCAGGCGCTTACTTCCAGCGAGTAGCCATCGGATTCGCATGCGCTCCCGTTCTTCTTCCTCACAGTTCAACCATTACGTCTGTCTCATGTTTGCCTGACGCTGTGCCTGATCATGTTTTCCTTGCTCTTGGTTGTACACAAGGAAAGTAGTATCGATTGCCGGGGCGGCGTATTGCTTGCGGTCTTGGGCTGTCGTCATCTGCGCACTTCGCTAACAAGAAGAGTGTTGATGGCGCGCATCAAGTTCACAGTTGGGAGTTGAATCGAAATTCAATGTTGTGAGGAGAAGCGGCAAAGGTTTGTTGGAGTTAGGGTTAGTGGAATTGACATTGACACCTGATTGTCGGAACTTGTTCCGACTATACTACTACGAAAATTTACAGGGTCCAGCCCAATACTGGGTTCTGATTGGTTCCTCAAAGTCGCACGCTGATTGGAAGTTGAAAATGTAACAACACGTGATCCTAATACGTGCTCCCTACCCCACAACCTGAAATCTCTTCATTCTTCTCTGAAGTACACATAGTATTTCGTAAAAGAACTCCTGCTATTATATCTTTACTTTTCACCTAGCTCTTCGTAAAATAACTACTAGCAGCCTTCGTAAATCAATACCTATCCCCCTTTGTAAACTAAGTAGCAGGACTAACTATAAAACAACCCTCTCTCTCCTGTATAATAACTAACGTCATTGTAGGGGAAGCTGGACAGTAGGGGAAGCTGGACAGTCCGTGTAAATATGATACTGCCCTAAGGATATTTAATCATACACTAGGTATATTTGGTCCTGCCTGCGTACTATCCAGCTTCCCCTACTGTCCAGCTTCCCCTACAGTAACGTTAATAACTACGAGCTACCCTTCGTAAGTAAACAACTATAGCATTAGTAGTTTGTTCTCTATGCTTTTAAACCCTCTTAGTCAATAACTTTACGAAGAATAGTAGACAGACTAAGAACTGCCTTGCATGCTGCGAAAGGACTACTCAGCGAGTCTATAAATCCTATAAGAGGAAGGCGGACGAGCTTTGTTATAACTAGGTAAGTTCCCTACCTTCACAACTACAATTCTTCTCTAAAGGGGCATTCTAACAATGCTAGCATACTAGAGCGCGCGACTGTTCCTACTCTTACGCGCGAGCAATATTTAAGAATCTATAAAGGTCTCCCTAGGAGGCAGACGCCTATTGCGCTTCGCAGACGGACTACTACTTATTCTGCGCCTCTAGGCTATAAAAACGTTAGCTACGCTCGCTCAAATAAGCTCAAAAAACTTACTGCTGGTAGACAAACGTGCTAGTCCCTTTCGGACGGCTAGGGCAGCGAGGGCCTTGCAGTGCTACAGGCGCAGCAGCAGCAGCAGCAGGGGCAGCAGCAGCAGCAGCAGCAGGCGCACCCATCTCATTATTGTCGTCGTCGTTGTTGTTGTCGTAGAACTACAGTATAAAGCCGCTAGCATTATCGTCGTCGTCTTCTTCTTCTTCTTCTTCTTCAGCAGCAGCAAGCGGTAGTGCAGCAGCAGCAGTAGCAGCAGTAGCAAATAATGCTCTGCTGAGGGCGATAGCGTATAAGAGGTCGCGATTAAAGCAGCAAATGAGCAGGATATCACTATATAGAATGTCAGCTTTCTGTCACGAAAGAAGAGCACAAGCTTCGTAAAAGAACTCGAATTGTTAGCTTTAAGTATGTACATCTGCGAGTTACAGAGAGTGCTATAGTTCAAACTACTCTTACTCTTACTGCGCGTAACACGCCTGGCCAGGTGCTTAGCTCTGCGCGCACTGACCTTGACAAACGACAGCAACCCCACTACGCGTCCGCTAGGGATCGACATGGTAGTGGTGGTGGTGGTGGTGGTAGTGGTAGTGATGTTTGAAAGAGCGAGAGAGAGTCGAAGTAGGAAGGAAGAGAGTGATATATTACCTTAGGCTCATTGTCATGCTCTTAACAATAGCTGACTATTCAGTTACGAAGAGCCAGCTCACCTTCGTAACTAAAATATCATGTGCTATTGAGAGGCCTATTGTCGTTATACTTACTGCGCTCCCTTTCTTACTTTCGTATTGTTTCTCTATTATGTAATGACTCTACTATTGTCGCCCTTCAAGTTGATAATCATTCACCCACTCACTCGCATATTCTTTTCCTAAAGCAGTATTACTCTTCGTAGATTAATAGTATAGTAATCTAGCAATGTTCATCAGTGCTGTTTAGAGTCTCGTCCGACTACTATCACTTATGTAAATTTTTACCAGCTTCTCTTTTAATGCCTTGCTACCTAATATTAGTCACTTTCAACTACCGTTCAGAGCTCTTAGAGGCATGCATTACTTACTACGTCCTATTGTGAGTGCTATTAATGTTTCAAGTTCTTTTCCGAAGGCCTCTATTGTACTTCGTAGCATAATTACTACTATTGATCCTAACTTAAAGAAAGAGTGACATCTAGAAGCACGTGTGGGGGATCACGTGGGCGGGTCACGTGGTGAAAAGTTCCGACACTATGCTTGAGTATACTCTCCACGGCATCCCTTGTACTCTATACTTTGGATGGTCTGATATCATTGACGGGCCTCATGAAGATATGAGTTCCAATAAACACGTTAGCGACCCATGATCATCTATTGAGCATTAATTGTAACGACTGAGGTGGCCAAAGACTGGCAGAAAGCAAAAATTCCATCACCCTCTGTGCAATAATCACCCCCAATACAGTTGTTCTCCAGGGGCACGTTCGAACTCCTCTTCTCACTTGACAACGGCTTGTGAATACCTAGCCGGTGGTGTTGCAGACATAGTCGGTGTTGCCCGAGATGCCTAGGTTCTGGTCGATGCATATCCTAACTTGGCTGCCGTTGCATCCTAAGCCTACGCCGATCGATTCCTTCGTGAGCGAAGCCTGGGGCGTCTAGACCGCAGTTGACTAAAGATCGCATGTCAGCTCCAGCCCCTCATCAATCGTCATCATTCTATTGCGAACACTTACATCCACCAGAGTTCGGAGCGCACCCTTCGAGCCACAGGCAGTCATTGATGCCGATGAAAAGGTCGTTTTGGCAGACCTTGTCGGTGTCGATATCGCGCATACGCCAGTCGAACTTCCTCAATGTACCCATGTTCATTATCTCGCCTGTTCTCGATGTTAGTTACAAAGTCTCAGACTGTATGCCATATGACTGCAAGATCACGAACCCACACACCAACGGTACTCGTCCCGAGCAACCAGGCCACCTCCTGCAGATGCTTTGGTGGAGAGTGCTGCGGCCACGGTGGCGATGGGCGGGATGATGAAGATGTTGGAAAGCATGATGGCTGATTGAAGGGCTTTGATACAGTTGGAGAATTCGTTGCGTGAAGCAAGTCTGTGGCTTTGGAAGAGTAGAAGGTGGTGGTGTTGAAGATGATTGAGGACGAAATGAGGTCTGATCTGCTCGTTTTATACCCTCATTCTTCATTGAAGTGATGAGCCCAGTCTCTGACTTCCAGTTCAAGATGCTCGTGTCAACTTCTGTGCGCTTTGGCCTTTACGAGCTTTTCCCACCATGCGGTGGCTCAGTACAAGCAGCTGAAGCACTGTGAGGCGTGCAGAACCGCTGAGACACATCTTTTGTGGTTGATAACAGCTCTCCTGTGCCACAGCCCACGGTGCGTATTCAAATTCTACTCGTGATTGGAGTCTCCGCAGTAAACTTGAGTAGCACCAACGCTTCATCACCACATGCCATCTCCCATTAGGTCCTCCAAATCTCTCGTCGTGAGCTTCCGAATGAACAGTACGCTCGTACCGAAGATCGCCCCTTGAGTTGTCTCGCAGTCGATTGGAACATGCGAGCTGAGCTGAATAGGAAATTTGAGCGAAATGCCAAGGCAATCCCGCCATACTAGTCGGTGAGAGGCTTCGCTGTAGCTGAATGAGGAATGTAAAAAGCCCTGTATGCCGATGGCAAATGTGTCCAATGGCTGGATATAGCAAAAATTATTTAGACTCTTCCAATCGTCATGCAGGATTTGGCGCATTCTTCCACTTCAAGTCTAGCTCCGAATGTCGGTATTGCCGATCTCAGACATGGTCTGGACATATTTCCAGCTTTGCTGTATATCCGTTCTGGTCGCATGTGCGCGGGACGTATTAATTATGAACACGGCTACAACCACATCGTGTGCATACGATCGTTTGCTATACATGGTATACATGGGATATCAGGGAAATTGGATAATTGCAACAATGGTGGACAATATGCCATCTCGTAAATATGATCTCGAGAACGGTCATAGAGAGCTGGCCACACGAGTTGGTCCAGTAATTGATCATGTCGCCGGTGAGAGTCTCGCCAGCATTCCAGACCATTATGCAGATGTGTAAAGCTGCTCCATGCGATGATCGTACATCTTACTCCTGCTGATTACCATACTAGGATGCTGGAAGTTGAAGATGACCATCACAAGGAACATGAGCGCGGCATCGAATATGTAAAGATAGATCTCGGAGCTGAGAAGAACTCCGCTCTGACCGCCGGCATACTCAGCTATGCGGAAGATGCATCGGACCATGATGAGAAAACTGGTGAGGTAGAGAATCCAAAGATAGCGCGCCCAAGGGATAGTCAATGCCATGGAATAGCTAGTCGGAGCGGCGTGCATTGGCTTGTGCCAGGTTGCCGTAACGATGACGAAGAAGGCGAAGAAGGCGATTTGTAGGAACAGACCGGTGAGGACAATGTTGTCGGCAAGTTTGATTTCGTCCTGCGTCTTCGATCCCGCGAGCATACCGCCGCCTGTGAAGATTTCAAGTTAGCACGTGAAGTCAAACCCGTCGAATATTGAGATCCAACTAACCACCTGACTGTACGAGGAAAGATAAGACATCGCCAACAACGAAAATTTTAGTCAACCAGGATGGCCTGATTAGAGAGTGACGTTCGCCGCCTGTCAACCGTATGATGCGACCAAGGATCATGTAAATAGAAGCGGCGAAGAAGGAAGGCGGGAGGAGCAGCAGTAAGCTTTGTATGATGTACGGCATCAACGTGAAGTCGGGTGCCTGGCGGGCTGACGCAGCACGGGCACCGTACCCTACGAACTCGACTATGTCACAGTCAGTAATATGTTATACGCGGAACACCCAAAGCCACTTACAGATTCCTCCAATGATGAAAGCTGTGAAGAACCACGTTCTGTGCTTGACCATTTGCCAGACATGGTAAATGGATGTTATGAGAAAAAGGAAAACGAAAACCACCGCTGCAGCAACAGAGGGATCGTAATGGTATAGCTTGAAGCTGGACTCCGCTTGCTCATCCGCCATCTGATCAGACTATTGTCAAAGGCTACAGCTGGCCAAAGATAAAACAAGTAATGATGTAACAACAAAAATAATAAAAAGAGAGTGTGTGTGGTTAACAGAAATGAATGACAGGAATGAATCAACATATAGAAGCCTAGATGTTCTCGAGACGGGATATCGATCCTCATATATCAGGAACGCGTGTTCCTTTGGACAGCCCATTTCTGCATGCTTCATGTTGCGAGGACTCCCGAGCGTATCCCACCAGACAGCGAAAGGGACAGCAAAAGGATTCCGAGAGTATAGCTCGCGAGTATCGTACCGACAAACAAGGATCCCGAGACCGAGTGCGAGCAACTACATCTGTAGCTTGGAACTCACGGACATCATTGTGCCCTTCTTCGAACGATGAGTAGTGCAGTCGTCCTGGATGGATGTTGGACCTCACGGGGAAACTGGTTAAACGCAAGCTCATTGGGTGCCACACAAGAGGGCTCTCATAATAGGAGGTAGGCAAGTAACTGAACAAGGATAGATATGCACGCAGACACCAATCGTTGCTGTAGACGACCGTAGTGTTGCTGCTGGGAAGACTGTATTGAAGGCTGCGCTAGATAGGACCGACGCTAAAGTCTTCGAAGCCCTAATCATTTGCTCGAAAGAAGTGGATCCATGTTCAAGCGCCTTCCTGCTGGTCAGATTTGACCTCGCGAATTCGCGAGACTTTCGTCTTTCTCGCATTCGGGTTCGGGGCACTTTCATGATGTCGCTGAGAGAGATGTACTCCAGTAATATTTGGCATGCACTCATTCTTCGAAATTTCGGCTTCTGATGGAGAGACTGTTGTGGAGAATTCGGGCAATTGTGTAACAAGTAAAAGCTGTCGAGTAGTCAGGCATCTAGACACCAGAGTGAGCTCGAATTATTTGAGGCGCTGATAGCCGCCCCTACGAGCTTGATAAGGAGTATCAGCTCAAACATTAAAATTTGCTAAGCCTACACACGGTCACCGTTCTGGTATTCGTTTTGAATATAGTATCACTATGAGAAGGAAGCTACCGCTTTTTGGTTTAATTTTGTGGTATCTATGAGAGGCTAGCCTCTTATTCTAAACACATTACTAAGCTAAAGCCGTATTATCTCGCATATCGTACTATACAAAGCATAAAGAGACTCTCGTTCTAAACGTAATACTAAGCTAAAGTCGAAGGAAATTAAGCTCGTTTCAAACGAGCTAAGGAAAGAGAGAGGAATATGGTAGTTATGCCGCTATAGAATTGCTATTCCTTCACAACCCGAAGCCCGCCTTAGCAAATTTTGATGTTTGAGCTGAAAAGCCCGATGCTCCTTATTAAGCTCGCGCCCTTGGTGACCATGGCTCTCGTCCGCAGCATCGCTAGACAGCTGACTGCAACTTCCGCAGCCTACGGAGCCAGACATAGGCGCGAGTGAGATCTCATTAGTCGAATTAGCGCATCCCATGCAATAGCCAGCATGTGAATCCGTTCTTGCTAGCCACCAGGTCGCGATCCAGCCAGAGACTCTCCAGCACGCGCCCAAGAAGACGATGTCAGCCAGAATGACGACGAATATTATCTTGAAGGTGCTTTTGCGTTTTAGTATAGAGCAGGAATAACTTGAGTAGAGTGTCGTATGTTCCGCGAACTCCAGAGGCTGCATAAGGTTCGTCTTGCTGTTAATCACGCGTGCAATCGTTCCACCACATTCATCAGAGAAGATAGTTTTGACCTCGGCAAGGTCGGTGTTGTTCACGGACTGTGGAAATTCCAGCCATTGACCAGTACAGAGCGCATTCGTAAGCTTGACTTCATCGGTCGAATTGAAATCGGACAGCAGTAGAGAGTAGTATGTCTTTGCAAAGACATCGAAAACCAGGCTGATGTTAGGCAATCTGGCGCTATATCCATCTGCCGCAGCTTCTGACGTCCACTGATCATGCCAGTGCTGAAGAGTGTGGTTAAAATGTAGCCACGATAGCCCGCCTTTGTCATCGCTAAAGGAGGTATCAACATAGAAGAAATCCAGACTCCTGGAGTCCATCGCATCACTCCTTGTCAACGTGACCAATCCGGATCCCCATGAGGCGATGCCTTCCTGCAAATCACCAGGAGCGGCATATCCCATCGCGGCGCCAAATTGAACATACCACGACTGGATAATGCGAGCACCAATATATCTTGCAGGATGCGCGGTACTGTTCAGCGCAAGAAACCCGTCAGTAAACCCAGTGCTTCGGTTGATTGTTGGCAGCTGAGACGTGAAATTTACTTTCACAGGGCCGTCATCAGTGTCCATCCTGCATTCTATTGTGGAACGTGCGGAAGAGGATCCCCAAGACCAGAAGTTTCTTGCCTGCGAATATGATCCATGTAAACTTGGCCGGATACTGCTTTGTTACAGGATACGTGAAACACGAGGTATTAGCCATCTTGAGTATGACAACGCATATCAAAGCGTATCCAGTGCGCGAGGATATATTGTTCAGAGCGACTGGAGATATGCGCAAAATGTCAGAAGGCAGCACGCTTAATCGCCAATAGTAGTAAATAAAGGATGAGAAGGGACACATGGGACGGCAGTAGGCTGCCATTGGTAAGATTACATGCCAAAAGCAAACATCATGGTGCCGCCGTACATGCAGCACTATGATACTCAGCCACACGGTCGCATTGTGGTGAGCCAATGCCGATGCGAGGGTAACATGTAAGAGTACTTGCCACACTGGTACCGGCTCCATAACCACCGTGGCGCTATGGCTTCTGCCCGTGAGACTTCCGCAAGCCTCACGTGAAATAACACGAGCGGTAGACAGGTCAATTGTCAAGAGCGTACTAGTCTTCTACGAGCTTCCACCGGAACTTAAGTGCCTCGGAGTTTTCTGCTTTCTGGTCATGTCACCCATCTATTAGAGTCAATAGTCAACAGATCAACACGGATCGCTCTCGTCACTATTTCAACTCATGTTGTATGGGATAGTTTCAAAATGGTTATTGTCCTCTGAACTCATTGCTAAGGTCGTTACAAGTGTGGCACCTTCCCACTGGCAAGCCCTAGATTGACAATACTCACAAGTCCCTCTCCCAAGATCAGTCCACTAGCTAGCACAATGATTGGTGTCTCGGGCTTCTGGCGCCAGCCAGTCCAGTAGTAAGCAATCAGACCGCCAGCCGTGCGCGCTAGCGTGAAGGAGGGCGTGTTATACATTCCTACCGCCACCGCAATGCCGCCTGGGATGTAAGGCACCCATGTCGCTTTCTTTGCGTTGCCGTAAATTCGCAGCGCTGTCAGACAAGCCCAGAATGCTGCTGCTACAGCGGCGAAGACGGGGACTTTGGGTGGCAAGCCTTGACCCGTAACAAGTCGAGCGGTGAAGATCCAGACATAGGCGGTCGGAGTTTGGAAAAGGTCCGAGGGAATATCGTAGACGCTCGTGTACAGCTTGTAGACGAGAGCGCTCACGACAGCGCCAACGGCAGACCCAATCAGCTGGCCGTAGAATTGCGCTTTTGGAGATGCGCCAAGTAGATGGCCAGTTTTGAGATCCTGGAGCAGGTCGCCAGCTTGCAAGGCGCCAGATTCTGAAATTGCACCAGCGAGGAGATTAATGACGACGGAGTTTGGGTGGTCCCTAGGAGTGACAAGAGCGAACAAAAGCTGCGTGAGCTTGGAGATGCCGGAGACCGGGTTCAGGTCTGTTTCGCCGAGAGCGCGAACGCCCATGATACTGAGAAGCAGGGCAAGCACAAGTGCGAAGATCGTGAGGGAGATTGGAATCATACCGCGGAAAGAGTACTGCACGGCAAAGACGCAAAAGCCCAAAGACACTACAAGTCCCACGAGGGTGGTTTTGACGCCAATCAAATGCTCTGGCGGGGCATCATACTCTTCCTCAGTGTCGGCAGGTGGCGAAGGCTTCGATTGATCACTAGCTGTGTTGGCGGATGAATCGTGTTCAGAGAGATTTACCCTTTCGTATCCATGAGTTCTTGATTTCGCGAGATCCGTGAGGTGTCGTTGCAGTCCTTTCCGTCTAACATTTCTTGCGAAGGGAGGACCATAGAGTCGTCCATAGAAGATCAAAGGTCGCAGGATTAGCCATCCTAGGCTCACAATTGCATCAGCGAGCATGATTGCCAGGCTGATCCAAACGATCCAGCCCTTTGAACCAGTGCTCCAGTCGCTAACATCTCCACTTGCCCAGCCTTGGTATTTGGCCAAGGGGGAAAGCACCGCCCAACCGAGTAGAGCACCAAGAAGCATGTGAATGGTGGTAGCTGGGCCCATAATGATGCCCTGTCCAACGTATGCAGGCGAAGGATTGAGCGACCAGAGCCAATTCTGAGCGAGGTAATTCCCAGCGAAGGGAATGTTGTGGAGCTGAGGAACAAAGTACGAAACGAGGGTCTAGAGCATGTCAGCATATTCTCTGTTGGAGATCTAGGGTGGGTGACAGCAAAGACATACATATACGCCACTGATGCTGAACGAGTAGGTGAGCAGCCGGATTTGTCTCTTCCAGTCACGCTTCGCAACTTCATCCTGAGATTCATCTTGACCTTGTTCGTGACTGTCCTGTCGTGTTTCGCCCATCAGCGCCCTGCCTTCTTCCTCGTCCTCCTGATCGTCGGTCTTTGTGCTCTTCTGCTTCTCGCCGCCATGAAGGACCCCAATCATGAGTGCTGTAGCAGTACCAGAAGGGAATTTCAACTTTTCCCTCACGATCACCTCTTTCCTAAGTGGTACCGCGAACACGACACCAAAGAAGCATATACCCAGTGCCCACAGCACAAGCTTGCCTAGTGGCAGCTTCAGTCCACCTGTCTTCGCCGACAAAGCCAGCGCCGCAACAATGTCCGGATCGTCGGAGCCCGACTGCGGCGTCTCACTGGGTTTGAGCAAGAACTCCAGGGCAGGCACGACTCCCACAAAGCCGCAACCCAGCGGCATCGTCCCAACACTGCCAGCAACAGTCTGTACTAGTACGTTTTCCACCTCGCTGAAGCCCTCACCGAATCCGTATCTTGTAAATCCATCCCCCAACCTACTCATCAATAGACGAAGACCCTTGAAGTATGCGAAGCCGACCAGCGCCGAAGGCATGGCCATGCCTGAGATCCATCCCGTCTGCAGGCCGAAGTAGGTGTTGCTGAAAGCTATGAGGACGCCGATTGCAAGTCCCAGTAGCAATGCGCGAAGGGTGAACTGAGGTTGTTGAGACCGCTGGGCGAGAAATCGGGCATCAGGCTCCTGGCCGACGGGTTCTTGGGTTACTGCGCGAGACATCTCGTCTTCGGAGTCGTAGTCGTGGTCGCGATCATGGTCCCGGAACGGCGTGTCGCTGCCGCGGACATGCACCCCTTGGTCATCCCTGCCCGGTGACATGGTTGAGGTTCCGTTCAAAGAACAGATTGAGAGGCTGAGGTGACATACTGGAGATCCTCAAATATAAGAGTAGTGTACCGCTGACGGGTAACGTGCTCGGGCGATAGTTTGACGATGACGCGATTTACTACCTCTCGCTGGCTAATGTCTATCTCAAAACCCATGATACTCATCGGAACGTTCAGTTAGCGCTATCATCAAAGCTGCCGACAAGCATGAAACGGGTCTCGCACGAACGCTAGTAGGCTGCCACTTCTTGAGATGCCGACATCGTTAATGTTAGGGCAAATTCTGTCTGTTCTATCTGCAACATTTTGTCGTATGAGGTGTACTCAAACTCATGACTACTCTCCTGCAATGGCGATTCTGTCGCATTTTCCGAAGTCTGAAAAGTCTGAAGAGGAGGTCAATGTATGGGATGATGATGGCGACGGCAATCTGATGGCATTGTTTGTACTCGATGAGATACCGGTTGTGGCAAGTCCAATGTCCACAGTCAATCTTACACCTTGTTGACATCGGCCGATATCAGACAATCAACGAGATCGTGTACTGGAACTACGAGGATTCTGATAGCAAGCTCTGGCCAGCAGATGTATACAAAAGTATACCGGATCACGATGGCACAAGGCCCAAGCCGCAGACTCGACTGCCTCTACCTCCCGATTGGCGCTCTGCGTTCGCGGGAAAAACAATACCAGAAGCAGTCGCCTTCATGAGGAACGTCCCCAACTCCCCTAAACCTTTGAACACACAATTTCGTGCAATACTGCGACAGGAGCATCTGGCAGAGGGCTGCGTCTACATTTGCAAATCGCTCGAAGGCGAAGCCCGGCAAGACGATCATGTTGCCAGCGACGAGGAGGCCGACGGCGAGGTTGCAGACGATGACGTTAATTCTGACTCTGACGGTGACATTCGAGAGGGATGGAATCCGATGTTGGCGATGGTCCTGAAAGCAGAGAAAGAAACGGTCAAAGATAAAATACAGAAGAATCGGGCTGAGCGCCTACTAGACAAGGTTGGAAAGAAAACCGAGGGAAACGTTCAGCCCAAACACGAGAATGATTTCGAGAATTTGCAGCTCATTCTTACGTCCAATGACATGATCTCATTGTTTCTCGATGGATTCGAACATGAGCGATGGGATGAGTACTTCTGCCTTTGGCGAGAGCACCAGCATTGGATTTCTTGGAGGCATTGAATCGTTGAGCCTAATATGCGAACGCTCGAATCCATGCCGCAATGCTTGACCTGTACGTTACAATCTATGGCTTTTGCCGTTGTGAATGCTTGAAAGCCGTCGTTGCGAATGTCGAACGGTCAGAAAAGCTTCGAATTCTCATGTATTTCGAGACCTTGAAGCCTGTCACCTTCCCAAATTATCTGTATAAGGTAAGCAAGTCCACTTGTAAAGTCGCTTATCGGGTGAGGTGATCAGAGCATACGAGGCCTTCTCCGCTCGACGACTGATAGGGAGTCACGATCCCGTTACTCATCGCCAGTGTTGGAAGTCATTACCCGCAGCTCGTGGCCTTCCCCACCAACATGCTCGGTTGGTGCTCGATCCCATACTATACCTTGATCGGATGATCAGCATGCTGGCGTTCTTGGGCGACACACTTAGCAACGTTACTCCTCGGAAATGGTCCGAAGGATGCGTGCTGCCCTCCTTGACTCTGGTCACGTGGGCGGGCCATGCTGAAATGAATCCTCATGGCTGGTTCTGCAAACCGACAGCCTTGCCAAGCCGGCATCACGGTTGCAGCGTAGGGCTTCATGGATACACTCAACTTCCGATATAACGATGTCGTCAGGACAGAGGTTTTCTATCGCTATACTGCGATTATCGCTATGCCTGAAAGCCCCTAGGGCTAGAGGCCTTCCCAATTGGGTGAAGTTTAGGTGCTTCGAGGTAGGATCCTTGGACTTGAGTCAGGAATCTAGGGCTTTAGGCTCGAATCTACTCTTTTTCAAACGATCGTCATAAAAAATTTGGGCGGGGGGTCTAACGATGTCGGTGAGTGTCGCAATTTATCGTTATTTTGGTGTAAATTGTAGTGCGAACTTCTAAGCCTATCGCTAAATCGCGATTATCGCTATATCGGAAGTGGACTGCAGCGCCAGACTATCCCTTGACGCACGAAGGAACAGGTGAACCACACCTCCTGGAAGACGAAGATGTGTCTTGTCAGCAAGTTAGGATATCGTTGATCCGATCTCAAGCTCTGTCGAATTGATGTTGGCTCATCTCATCATCGCACAAATGACTGAGCAATCATCTTTCTCGCGCCCCCTGCAGGGCTTGTGCAGTCGGATGCACAAACAACAGCGCATCCGTGCAGCCAAACCAAGTCCCCAGCCTTGCCTTTACGCGGCGCATTTCACGGTAAGTGGACCTGTCAGGTCTCGGCGAAGGAGCACTTGATGAACAGCCAAGACACAATCATTGGATGTATGGTGGTGCAGTCCATTGGGATTGGGTGTTTGTTACCGCCGAACGGGTGTTACTCACACAACTGCGCCTCCCGAACTGCACGCCAGCTACCGAAGGATTGCTCATCATTCCTGGTCAGCGGCAAGTCGTTATCAGCCGAAGGAACTTATGAGATGTATCTCATGTTGGAGCTACCTCCTACTGCGCCCTTGAGATAAGGTAGGCGCCAAGCATGGCAGTACACCGGGTCCTCCAACTCGCGGACATTTTGTACTAGGCTACGCGGCCCTGTGTAAGATGTCCCTGAGATCAAATCAATCTCACATTCACAACTTCTTGTTTCCTATACAGGGCTCAGTCGATCGCTCTGTGTATGCTAGCAAACGTCTCCAAGATCTGGGCTCGGAACTTGCGAGAGTAGGCGCATGTGCGTAGCTGCGGCTACCTCATCTCAACACGAGATCAATTTCCCCTGCAAAACACTGTCAAAGCAAACGGATTCCCAAGCGACAACGACGTGATACTTTGACTACACCGCTACTTGGAAAGCAAACCATGGACGCTCTGAAGACTGCCGATGCCTTGTCTTTCAGCGCCACCGCTCCTGCCGCAAGTCGGTCTAGCGAGGCAACTCGAAAGTATGACTCGGATTCGGAGAGATCCTTCAGCAGCATGGACGAGAAAGATAGCCTCGAACACTTAGATTCGGAGTCCGCGAGTAGTTCGTTACTGGATGCGCGAGAACTCGAAGCGCAACCGGAGCTCCACTCCACCTCACCGGAGGATCTGGTTCCTCGACGAACGAAGATAACCTTTGTGGCACTTTATTTCTTCCTCAACTTGTCGTTGACACTTTTAAACAAGTCCGTCTTGAGCAGGGTGAGTGCAGTTTTGTCCACAACCCACATTTGAATGCCAGCCGCTCCTCATGAGTATTCACCGACGCAGGTTCAACTAACACGATTTATCGTCCAGCTGAGTCTCCCATGGCTTCTCACGACATCGCATACGACTGCCACATCCGTAGGCACTTTCATCTTGATGGGTACAGGCCACTTAACATTGACACCACTAAACTTCCGCTCGCATCTTATACTACTGGGCTTCTCCCTCCTGTTCACCCTCAACATCGCAATTTCCAATGTCTCTCTCGCCATGGTATCCGTACCATTCCACCAAGTGATGCGATCCACCTGCCCAGTCGTCACAATCCTTATCTACCGCACGGTTTTCGCTCGCGACTACAGCAAAACAACCTACTTCTCAATGATCCCTCTAGTGCTGGGCACTGGGCTGGCAACGGCAGGGGACTACCAAGCCTCTCTACTCGGGATATTTCTCACTATCCTGGGCGTGCTCTTGGCTTGCATCAAAACCGTCGCCACGAACCGCCTCATGACGGGCCCTCTCTCGCTCTCACCCGTCGAACTCCTCCTTCGCCTCTCGCCTCTTGCTGCCATCCAATGCATGGCCTACGCATACGTCACCGGCGAGTTACACACTCTGCGCAGGTTCAGCCAGCTCGAGGGCGGGTTCTCATCTGGTTTCACGTTGGCAATCTTGATCAACGCGTGCATGGCTTTCGCACTCAACATCGTCTCGTTCCAGACGAACAAGATGGTCGGTGCTTTGGCTGTGACGGTGTGTGGGAATTTAAAGCAAGCGCTGACGATTCTGATGGGGATTGTGCTATTCAGTGTGCCTGTGGGGTTGGCGAATGCAATAGGAATGGGTGTTACTGTGCTTGGAGCGGCTTGGTTTAGCAAGGTTGAACTTGACGGGAAGAAGGCCAGAATGCTGGCTGGAACATGATGATGCAACTTGATGACTGGACTGTCAGATATCGAATTGCGTATCGAAATTAGATCATCATTGTTGAACATCCAGATACTGTGGTTATCAGTCACTTGCTGTTGATCCCTAAAGATGTGATCTCTCTACGTCCGCAATATATCGTTTTAGCATGATGATTTATCGATGTTTGTATCCAACATTGGTCAGGGACTTCATTTTTTGTATGTTTCCCGACTTTTTCCGAATGAGGAAGGAGCGATCCAGTTGACAAGGAAGGAGCGCCCGCTGGAAGTGAATAGCACGGGTACATCCACTAGCGTGAATTTTGATGATTGGCTATGTTGCTGAAGAAACCTCTGGGACGCCTCTCACAAGCGCGGAACAGTCCCCGCTCGAGCCTCAGACTTCCAACATTTTTTCGAGATCTTGAGGCTCGACATATTCCAATATCAACACATCTGCTCTGTTTCGTCCGGAAGAAGGGCTCATACTTGCAGACATGGCCCAGGAACCTGCGACGGAGAAAAAGCCCAAATCTTTCGAGGCGCTGACGCCGGAACTTTCATCATGGATTCTTGACTTTGCGCAGAGCAGCGGCTTTGCGCGAACGACGCCGGTGCAGGCTATGGCTATTCCGCTGTTAATGGGAAACAAGGATCTTGTCGTTGAAGTGAGTGCGATCCAGACTTTCAATATGGAGCTCTGCTAATGTTCCCTTAGGCCGTCACTGGCAGTGGCAAAACACTCAGCTTCTTGATCCCTATTGTGGAGCGCTTACTGAAGGCCGACGACCCCAACAAGAAAGGCTATGTCCGATCAATAGTCGTCGCCCCCACGAAGGAACTTGCCATCCAGATCTACCAGGTTATGAAAGATTTGCTAAAATTCCACGAGCCTTCTGCCGCGTATCTCGCATACAAGAAGGTGCACTCAAAAGACACCATGATGTTCGACTTCGATGAAGAAGAGGAGAGAGCCGCCAGACCACCACCGGGACCTTACGTTATTCCACAGTTACTGTGCGGTGGACGAACGAAGCTTCCTGAGGACTTGGCTACTTTCTCTGACATCAACCCGAACGTACTAATCGCAACACCGAGACGCCTGGTCGAAGTTCTGAATTCTTCACGAGTCATTATCAAACGACACTGGTTTGACCTCTTGGTCATGGATGAAGCGGACAGGCTCCTTGATTCCAACTTCAAGGCCGATCTTTCGCAGGTTCTAGACATGCTGCCCAAGGAGCGCCGCACAGGATTGTTCAGTGCATCAGTGTCAGCAGCTGTCGACGAGCTTGTCCGTGTCGGTATGAGATATCCATTCAAGATCAGCGCGAAAGTGCGCAGCAAGAATGGTGCATTGGACAAGAAGACACCTGAAAGCTTGCGACTGTGTTACGCTATTGTCAAACCTACCCACAAACTACCAATGCTCAAGAAAGTGCTCCAGCAGCAAAAGGCACAGAAGACTATCGTATACGTCTCAACCCGCGCTGGCGTGGATTACTGGGATCGCATACTACCTTCTCTGCTCGGTGTCAAGGTTTACCCAATGCATGGTGATCACAAGAGCGAGGTCCGCACCAAGAACCTGAATCGATTCACAGACGCCACCGAGCCAGCAATCCTCCTGACAACAGATGTGCTGGCGCGTGGTATTGACATTTCAGACGTTGACATGGTCGCTCAACTCGACCTTCCCAGTCAGCCCAAAGACTTCATCCACAGATGCGGCCGATCAGGCCGTGCAGGCAAGCGTGGTCTTGCTATCACATTCATCACGCAAGGGCACGAGGAAGACTACATCCGCTATCTCGAAGTCCAAGGGACAAAACTTGAACCATACCCCAACATGCCCATTATCACAGACTCCGAAGCGGCGCAGATGACGGCTGACATTCGTGCTCTCGCCATGCAAAAACGTGAACTACACGACCGCGCGGCGAAAGCATTCGTCTCTTCAGTGCAAGCTTACAGCAAAACTATCCCCAACGACATATTCAACATCAGCAAGATTGACTGGCCCGAAACCGGAAAGGCTTGGGGCTTGTTACGCTGGCCCAAGATGCCCGAACTCAGGCGCCATTATCCTGACGCTGTACCAAATCGTACGCTCAATCTCGACATGCCTGCGGACTACGATATCAGCACTCTTGCGTATGCCGACGCGGCTCGTGAAGAGAAGCGCCAAGCAGACATCGAAGCACGTGCTCGTGGCGAAGACTCGCTTGCTTCGATCCGGAACAAGAATAAGAAGGGCGGTAAGCTCATGGACCAGAAGCGCCGTCTTGAGAATGCTTGGAGCGGGCAGAAGGCAGCGAAGATTTTGAGAGAAGACAGGCGCGAGCGCAAGGATGTGCGGCGTACGGCGGAGAAGAGGAGTAAGATGTCCGAGGAGGAGCTGGCCAAAGAGATGGAGTTACAAGCCATGATCGCTCAAGTCCGAGAGAGGAATCGTCTCAAGGAAGAAGCTGGTGAAGAGCAGGAGTTCGAGGGCTTTGACGATTAGAAGTCGTTGCGACCTGCATGTAATTTATACTCTCATTCTAGAGCGGCGATATCCTTTGATTGGTTTCATGTACTACAGGGAAAGCATCAAGTAAGTGATTTTGCATGGACCAAGAAATAAACGTTTGAATGTTCTCAATCACCATCACCAGCTTAACCACTTACCCTTGTGACACTGTCCGTAGAAGTAATAGTAAAAGTGCCATCGCGAAGGTGAGGGCAATGTGTATGCCAAAAGCGGAAAGCCGATCCTCCACAAAAGCCCGCGAAGCTGTCCAGCAGACAGAGGAAATGCAACATTCCCACCTCCAATGCCTTCACCACACGTCTGTCTCGGCTGCCGCATCGCAGTACGAGCACGCCTTGCCAATCGTCTCAATGTCTCCAACAGAGTCGCGACAAGCAAGCGCTTCTTTGCGCGCCCCTCCTTCGCGCCGAAGCCAGTGCTAGACCTCAAGCACATCCGCCAGAACCCTGGCCTCTACGAACAAAACTGCATAGACCGCAACTATGCCGCTTCCGCGCAGAATGGCTGGCGGATACTGGATTTACATCAGAAGCTATTGGAAGAGCAGGGCAAAGCGGTTGAGTTCCGCCAGCGAGGAAATGCGCTGAGCAAGCTGCTTGGAGCAAAGGATGCAGATGCGCAGGCGAAAGATGAGGCGCGCAAAGAGGCCAAAGGCTTGAAAGAGAGTCTTGTGGCGATTGCGAAGCTGGAGAAAGATACGCAGGCGGAAATGGAGAGGTTGGCTATGGAGCTTCCGAACTTGAGCTCGCTGCAGACGCCGGTTGGGATTGAGGCTTTGAAGGTTGGGTACATCAATGGAGAAGAGGAGCCTGTTGCCGCTGAGGGTGGTGGAAAGAGCCATGTGGACATAGGCAAGGAGTTGGATCTGCTGGACTTCCAAGCCAGCGCAACGACAAGCGGCTGGGGCTGGTACTTTCTCAAGAACGAGGGCGCACTGCTTGAGCAGGCTTTGATTCAGTATGCGCTCAGCGTTGCTATGTCTCGCGGCTGGAAAGTCATGACACCGCCCAGTCTGGTCTACAGCCACATTGCGAGTGCATGCGGGTTCATGCCGCGCGATCATAATGGCGAGACTCAGATCTACAACATTGCACAGCACGAGAGTGACGGCGACGATAAGCCCAGTCTTGTGTTGGCTGGTACGGCTGAGATACCTTTTGCCGGCTCGCAAGCCAACAAGACTTTGTCCGAAGTCGACCTCCCTCTCAAAGTGATCGGTCCCTCACGGTGCTACCGTGCGGAAGCCGGCGCCCGTGGTGTCGATACGAAAGGTCTCTACCGGGTCCACGAATTCACGAAAGTGGAAATGTTCGCCTGGACGAAGCCGCCTCCCACAGCTGAGAGCAGCGATCGCTTCGGCACAGCCGAGGAAGACGATGAAGTGTACTCGACATCACAAAGCGAGGCCGCGTTCGAAGAAATTCTCTCCATCCAAACCGAGATTCTGACATCTCTCGGTCTACATGCCCGCATTCTGGAAATGCCCTCGACAGATCTTGGAGCTTCTGCCACCAGGAAGATCGACATTGAAGCGTTCTTCCCAAGCAGGACGAGCATCGATGAGGGTTACGGAGAAGTCACCAGCGCATCTATTTGCACCGACTACCAGAGCCGACGACTTGGTACAAAGTTCAAGGGTATTGGAGAGCAGAATCTGCGATGGCCACACACGGTCAACGGCACCGCATTGGCAGTTCCCCGAGTCCTCGCTGCTGTGCTGGAGAACGGATGGAACGAGGAGGAGAAGGCCGTTGTGATCCCCAAGGTCTTGAGAAGGTGGATGCCGAATGGCATGGAGAAGATCACGCGCTCATAAGCTGCCATTGGGCGTGATGGCCAACTTTGTACAACATGTGTATAATACAACAGGCTTCGGTCAGACTGCAATTTGCAGAGCTTCTTACAATTCAGCAGCCTTCTGCCACAGCACAGCATCGTACGTTGCTCACGAACTGAAAATCGATGAGTTGAACCATCCGTTATCTTGCCATATGGCTGTCTGAATTATCATTTATCTCATAGTGCCTTCCGAGCAAAGTCCTCCCTCTACAACCTCGACTGACCCGGGACCTTCTCTGCGCGACCCTCCAAGTGAGGGTGAGGGTCACGGATAGGCCTGGTAACAGTGTAGAAAGCAAAGCCAGAAGATTTAGTCGAGAACTGGACCTTGGTGCCAATATGGAAGAAAGCAAAGTCTCCGGGGACTAGGTGGTGCGTCACGCCAGTTGCCTCGTCCTGAATTCCAAAAGCATCAGCGCTGACCAGGCAAGAAGTAATCACGGTAGACGACAACATACATAAACATCGATCTGGCCACTCAGAACATACTTCGCTTCCTCGAAGGCGTAGTGTGCGGAGAGCGTGGGACCGGCTTCGACTTTGTAGAAGCCTGAGGTCACGTATGCTGGGGCATCGGTCTTTGTGCGGATGGAGTGGAAGTCGGCGGTGATGTGAGTGGGAGTCGGCGAGCTGGTGTTGAAGGGAATGTGCTCGTAGCCGGCGCCCTTGTAGACGGTGAGGGGGACGAGGGAGGAGGACATCTGATGTGTGTTGGTCGGCCAGGGTGTCTTGCTATGAATAGGTGTAGAGGGATGTACCTTATTAGTTGGGGATTTACAGCAGTGGTCTGTTTGATTGATTTGTGGATTTCCCGGTGATATCAATCGATCAATGATGCTGGATGCTGGTTGAGTTGGTAGGAATAAAGGTCAATAGAGAAATCGTCTTGAGGGCCTACATATATTTCTACTCGTTGTGGAGCATTGCATGTACATTCACTCGATATAGGCAACAATGGCTAACATGGTCCTCATCACGGCATTGCGACGTACGTGAATGTCAGGACAGACGAACGCGTTCGCGGCGATGTTCCCGACTTTGCAATTCGTAGGAGGTACGGGAATTCAACCCCGAACAGGAAGGAATTCACCAGTTTGGTCTCCACAGTTGTCGAGGAGGGGACCATTCTTTCTTGCCACCATCATGCTTTGTTCGAAATCATGTCGCATCGAACGAAATAATTGTGCTATCTCCTCAGAACTCTATCACATCGATCAAGTCAGCGGTGGTGGCAGCCGCAATGCTGAGCGCAATCTTGGGCCCCACTACCTCCTCGTGTGATTCTTTGCTAGATATCCGCTGCGCTCAGCTCATACAGCGAAGACACAATTTTGTCGTAAAAACGTGTCATACTGCTCGAAGAATGCAAGTCCGATCTGCGTTTGGTCTTGGTATGTAGCGAAATCGCGCGAAGATATGTCGTATCCATCTACTGACACATGCACGCAGGATCAATGCAACACAGAGGGCATGGGCGGCAGGAAACGTGGAATCGCCGGCGACGAATGCGCTACATACATGCTGACAACGTTCGGTCATTGATCACCTGCCTGACGATGCGTCTAGTTGGGGCTTGCGACAAGATTCCCGGAGATCTGGAGATAGTTGTCTGGATGAAATGGGCGTTGGCTTTATTAGGGTTCTGTTTCATTTTATGGGAGCGACGCAAACTACATACACTCATTACTATCGAGATGGCCATTTCTGCTATCGGCCAAATATCGAAGCTGTTACTTTCCAATCATGAAAAGCAGATAGCCGAATCAGTCAAGCTCAGGACTTGATGTTGTTTCTCGTCTCCCACTCAACGGCAGCCATGAGGAAGGGAGCGACGCCACGAGTATCCTCCTTGACAGTAGGGATATCAGTGTAGTACTGCGAAAGAAACAGGTCAGCAAGAGTTCCCATCCGGGATAGAAAAGAATCTGTAGGACGTGTACTCACCTTGAAGCTAGCGTCACTGCCCAGCGAGCCGACCTCCACAGTACCCTCCCAGGTGAGGGTTCCGTTGGCGTTCACAACAACGAAGTCATCAATGAGGGCCTTGTAAGCGTTCGCCGCAGGGACAGCATACTCGGCCTCGTCCAACCAGCCTTCTCTGAGACCGGCAAGCAGGCCGTAGGTGAACATCGCAGCGGCGGAGCTCTCGAAGTAGTTGCCCTCCTTTCCGGGGTACGGCTCATTCATAACCAACCACCAGCCGTGAGACTCGGGATCCTGAGCATCTTTGAGACCCTTAGCCACGGTCTTGAAGTAGCCGAGCAGGCGCTCGTAGCCAGGGTGCGACTTGGGGAACACGTCCAGGACTTCGACAAGAGACCAGATGTACCAGCCGACTGCACGGCTCCAGATGATGGGAGCGACACCGGTCTTGGGGTCAGCCCAAACAGCGGTCTTGCCCTCATCGTAACCGTGGAAGACAAGGTTGGTCTTGGGATCATGGGTGATGGCGGTGATCTTGTCCCATTGAAGAACGACATCGTCTGTGAGAGCAGTTAGCAGGGGGCCCTTTGAGCATAAGTCTTATCTGGTGAAGATCCTTACCCCAGGCAGTAATGTTGCCTTTGTCAAAGAGGCTGGTGTAGTATGCGTAGAAGGAGTCGGCCATGAAAATACCGTCAAGCCACATCTGGTCCGGGTAGGTAGGCGAGCGGTGCCAGAAGCCACCAGTCGGGGTGCGTGGGTGGCGGTCAATCATGCTACGGATGACAGCGGCGCCAGTCTTGTACTTCTCCTCGCCGGTCTTCTCGTACCAGTAGAGGAGGTTGTTGCCAATACGGTAGTCATCCAAGCTGTAGCGCGTCGTGTCCAACCCGACAATAGTCCCGTTCTCGGTCACAACGAGGCCATCAATGCGGGAGCGCAGCCAGTCAAGCAGCTCATCACTCTCGGTACGGGCGATGAGGGATTGGTAGCCAGTGTAGATGGCGGCACGGCCGTACCAACGGTCCTTTTGCTTCTCGCGGTTGTTGACGATCCAGGACTCTGCCATGCGGGTGGCGTAGGCTTCAGTGATGCCGGTACTGTTTGCGCCGTTAAGACCACGGCGAGAAATGGTGGCGGCAGCAGCTGTGGCAGCGAACGCCAGGCTGGAGACTATGGTGGCCTTCATGGTAGATGTCTCGCGCTTTCTCTAGGGTAGACTTCTATGAAAGGACTGGCAAAAGGGAAGGAAGGCGAGTGGGCTTGCCAGGTCCGGAAGCTGGGAGATTGATAGCTTATACGTAGCAAGGAACCAGTCTGGGCCCATTTCTTATTCTGAAGCGAGTAAGTCGTTGTCCATCGACGGAATAACATGTCCCGCAAGCCAAGAAACTCTATGGAGTGGTTCAATGTCGATATGCACGTTGACAAGCAATCCACGAATGGAACAGCCTCTCTATATAGCCAAGAGATTCAGAAGACTTTACCCCTTGTCGATCAAGCACTAAGCCTCACCCTGGGCCACAAGCCGGTTCGAGCGCTGAGGTTTCCTGACGAAGTCGATGATTGTCCCAACATTTTGTGAAACGAACTTGGAAAGCTTCATTTGTGTAGGGCTGAAGATAACCTCATACCATGCTAGCAATAACACCTGCTACATTTGGCGAAAAGGGAACGGACCGGCTTCTCCGCTCTGTATGGGGAGGGATTCTCATACAAAAGGGTAATTCCTAATATAGTATCGACGACGAGGTTAAGCGTTGATAGGAACCTACTTCCACGGCATCTTTCTTAATTTGTATGGGGCTCCATACCAAAACGCGGAAACCGGCTGTTAGCCAGCTAATTCCAAAGTGTAGCAGGTGTTATTGCTAGGGTTATAGTGTATCGACTAAGCTTAGTATCACCGTATATACCACGTGCCCGTATTGAAGGAAACAAAACTGTTGAAAGATACAACAGGCGGGATTACCAGATGTTCACTCACTTTAGTACTAGTTGCCCGGTTCAGTGCTTATGTATGGCAGATTGGGCTGAATACACAGTTGTCACCGACCTTTAGATGGCTTGACGCTCATCAGCTACACTCTCATCGCCCGTGATCTTAAATCACGTGTCAAGATTGTCCCGAATCGAGGAAGGTAAGAACAAAGGGTTGTCAGCCATCCGCGCCTGGAAATTGTGCGCTCCTGCCTGTGTCGCGAATCTCGTAGTATATGATTTGGAAACGTGATGTACTCTGTCTAACGTTATCCTTGTTCCAGGGGGGGATACAGTCTGAGAACGCGAATCGCGCAGGCTGTGTTCTGACGGCAAAATCCTTCGCACGTGACCTTGCAATTACCCATCACCGGACTTGACTCTTCCAACAATCCTTTCATCGCTAGATCCTGGTTCTCGTGTTTCGAATCCCAAATTTGACTTTCTTTATTCATCACTGGCTCGCTTTCTCGCTTGGATACGAACGGCGGTAGGCCATACGTATCAATTCCCTAGTCCGGGCATGGCTGGCAAGTGAAGCCGCAGTAGCTAGCACTCACTCTCCCAGCCAGCCAGCCAGCCAGCAAAGCAAGCAAGCCAGCCAGCCAGACATGTGACAGACAGGCGCTAGGTCAACACAATTATTCCCTACTACTACTACTACTACTACTACTACTACTGCTACTGCTGAACCGACATTTGGTCTCTATACACGCAGGCTTGTAACGTTGACTACAGCCTACTTACGTATTAAGCCTCCCTCTCCTTTGAGCTGCACAGTATGACGACCCCCGTCTCGCCCTCGTCGTCGCCTCGACTGCCCTCTCCGCCGCCCATTGCCGAAGACCAGAGCGGTCCCACGTCGCCTGGCCTGTCGCTATACTCGAACAAATTCCCGGGCGGCGCAGTAGAGGCGTCGCGTCGCATTCGCCCCGGCACGAAAGCAGACGATATGGCTGAAGGCCCGCCTGTCACCGAGCTCATGGACATCGACTCCGCCTTCCAACTCACCGAGCACCTCAAAGCACTCCACCACTCCTTCACCCACCCCTACGACTCCCAGAACACGACGCCTATAACCGCCGGCCTCGCCAGGCAGCTTGCACACCCGCCACACCACACCGCAAAGGAGATCTGGCTCTACGAGCTCGGCCGCTTCCTGATCCAAAAGACAAACGCCATCATAGTCGCCCTCTTCTCCGACACTCCTGCTTGCTCTGCGGCAACTTGCCACGAAATGCGCGCCTCCGAGTGGCAATACCTCTGCGCCGTCCACGACCCGCCAAAGTCTTGCTCGGCCATCGACTACTGCTGCCACACCCTGGACTGGGCAGCTTCGACCCTCTGCAACAGCAAGCTGTTCCCCTCACGACTCGGACTCGGCTCTGCCGGTGCTGGCTTGAGTACTACAGGAGGCAGTGACAAAGTCCTCCTCCAGCAGATGAAAGAAATCACCAACATCTTCCGCCGCGTGTACCGCATCTACGCGCACGCCTGGTTCCAGCATCGCGAGGTCTTTTGGCGTGTCGAGGGTAAGACTGGGCTATACGTGTTTTTCAAGACTGTGTGCGACGAGTATGGTTTGATCCAGGCGGAAAACTACACCATCCCGCCCGAAGCCGAGGGTCTGGAGCCGAAGGAAGTAAACAGAGACACACCGGTGGCACCCCAGCCTCCTGCTGGCATGAGCTTGCTCAAGAGGCCCGAACAGAACAAATCTGAGCAACACCTACCTGAGCCAGCTGGCAACGAGGTCGTATCTACGGGAGACACAGCGAAGCGACACAGAAATCCAGCGCATAATCGATCAACCTCAGTTGCGACCACCATCACAGAAGAAGTGGAAGAAGACGAGGAAGCCCATCCAAAGCCTTCACTCGATCGCGCGCCTACCGTGAAGAAAGACGGCGGTCTTGCACGGAGCGATACAATCAAACCACAACCCGCACCCGAGACAGACGCAGAAGCAGAAGCAGAAGCGGCTAATGATTCTGTGGTTGTCGAAAAACCCTCGACTGAGGATAGTAAGCAACCCGAGACAGCAGCGGCAGACTCCAAGCCAGAGGATAAGGATGCCGAAGAAGAAGAAGAAGAAGAAGAAGAAGAGGCAGAAATCACAGTGATAGAATCAGAAGTTCCTGCGGATGCTGAGGGACCAGGCGAAAGTGAAGCCGTGATCCCTGAAGAGACGAGCAAAGTAGAGACGGAGATTGAGAAATGATTTGTGAAAACACGGGATTACGCGAACGTGTATTATGATACCCATCGAGTGTGTAGAGAAGGAGGTTATCCTTCGTCTGTTGTGTATAATATAAAGGACCACTTCTCACAGTTGCTATTTCAATCACATTTTGTTCTTCATCATCAATGGTACTGCGACATATTTGCACTGCGAAGGTTAGCAAGAGGGGTATATCACTACATGTATTGAACGTGTACTCGAGTCGAGTGTACATGTAACGTTAATGTTTCAGCAGGGGACAGCTTTCTCTCCACCCTCCCCACGTCATCCTCCGACTTTCACGATATCCAGCTCTCAAGCTCATATCACATCCCACAAACAATGCAAACACAATTGAGCGCGCCTATACCGAGTCGCATAACCTTGCAGTAGCCTGGATTCGAGAGATCAAACCCCCAAGAAAACAACACACACACACACACACACATATACACACACACACCACAAAACCATGGCCAACATAACCTCCGCCTTCAACGCCCACCTCCAAGCCCACAACTCCGTCCCCGTCACCCCCCACGCCTACAACATCAAGCGCATAGACTCCTTCCTGCAAGAAGCATACAGCATCAATGCCCGCATCGCAGACCTCACACGCACCCTCCGCTCCACCCGCCCCGCGTACCTCTCCACCGCGCCTCCAGCCCGGCACCGCAGACAGAATGCCCAGAATGCAGCAGCAGCAGCCCACGATGCCGCCCGTCCGCTCACGCACGAGGAGCGCGAAGCGTTCGATGCGCAGTCGAAAAAACTGCTCAAGCAGCTTAACGCGGCTATAAAGTCGCTTTCGCAAGCGGAGGAGGTGAGGAATCAGACTTTGGATTCGGTTGCGCTGTCGAAGAGGGCAAAGGGTGGGATGGGCGCTCTGGGACGGTGGGCGGCTGGTGGGGCGGTGACGGCTAAGAGTCCGCAGGAGGAAGCTGAGGAGGCGAAGAATAATACGCTCGCGGCGTTCAGAGCGGCGGTCATAATGTTTTTGGAGCAGCGGTTGGGTGAGGCGGGGAAGGTGCAGGCTGAGATGATGGAGGTGAGGATTGGGAGGGAAGTGGAGAAGAGCAAGAGCGCGCTGTACAAGAGCCGTGGCGGCGCGAGCATACCCTACGCGCACGATGAACGAGGTCCTTCTGCGGGCAGTAGTTCCAACTCAACCAAACCCACTTTCCAGCAGGAGGATACTTCAGAAAATCCCGACACGGCTGCCCTCACCCGCGACCAACTGCAAATGTTCGAGTCCGAGAACGCCGACCTACTACAATACTACGAAGGGCAAATGGAGCAGATCTCGCAGGCCGAGCGCAGCATCCTCGAGATCAGCGAACTGCACAGCACTCTGCACGCCAACCTTGCGCAGCAGAGCGAGCACATCGAACAGCTGGTGCAGGAGTCGTATGATACGACGGCGAATCTGGGCAAGGGCAATCAGGAGCTGAAGAAGGCGAGTGAGAGGCGGAGTACGGCGCAGGCGGTGTTTTGGGGAACGGTCGGCTTTTGCTCGTTTTTGGTTGTGTGGGATCTTGTGTTCTAGATGGTGGGATATGATTGGATGTGAGCGGTTTGATGCGCTGTGGTGGCCAGTCTATATCGTGGGAGTTGGGAACAAGTCTTGAGGAACTTGCCTGCTTGCTTACCATGTTTGTGCAAAACTGCATGGCCGGGAGCGATGCATATCTGTACAGGTTTTTTCTTTTTGATTGAAGTGAAGTTTACGCTTAAACAGCAAAAGCTCTGCAGCAAAACGCAGAAAGACGATATGCTCAGACGGGCGCTTTTACATCTCGGCTGAGCACCCAACCAGGAAAAAAGCATCTGTGATATCCCAATACATTCTGATTATCAAAACGAGATGGTTTCATCACAAAGGCAAGCTAGAGCCTTGATGGGTGACACTCGGAATGAGAGCTCCGTATCAAATATCTGGTAGATCCGCATTGATGTCAATCAAGCCATCGATGCCAGTCCGTCGTCGACCTGTGCACGAAATGCGTCTGTGATCGATAGAGTCGACACATATATCCTGATCCGACAAAAAACGCTGGGAAATTACGGTACTCTTCCCGTCAACAGAGTGAATGGAAGAGTAGTGGTACTTTTTTTTATAGTTCAACAATGCCCGCTGCACCAGAGTGGAACCTCACCTCCAACGTTCGGCTCCTCTTTGACCGAAAACGCCATCGTTATCAAATGTACATAGACCGAACCACCTTAGAAAAACCAACGCAGTACCCAGACAGAATCGTTTCTTTCAAATCCGACCGTTCCTTCTTATGTCCACCTGGAAGAAATTTAAAGCAGACTTCCCATCCCATCGACGCTTCACCTCACAACCAACCTCAAATTCATCGCCATCAATAAATCAACCATGGCCAACCCAATCGACTACATCGCCATCCAAAACGTCCTCGCCCTCTACTGCTTCGCCCTCGACACCAAAGACCTAAATCTCCTCTCCGAAGTCCTAACACCCGACATCAACGCCCAGTACCCATTTCCCGGCGGCGACATGCAAGGTCTCGACGCCGTCATCTCCATCATCTCAAAACGGCAAGTCGACCAAAGACCAAAACCCCCCCCCCCTCCAAAAGCCCTACTCCCCATTTCCCTCCTCACGCCAAAGTAAAAGGAATCCCCTCCATGTCGTCAAAGCACCACAATCGGTCTCGAACCCCTCGAAAAAGCCAATCCTAACAATCAACAGCCTCCACGCAATCACGTCCCAACACGCCCTCACAACCCAATCCATCGCCATCTCCGCCTCCGGCACCACCGCGCACGCCACCACTTACTTCTCCGGCGTACACTTCGGTCAAGACGAATGGGCGGGCCACACTTGCACGGCGTATGGGAAGTATATTGACGAGCTAGTTCTGTTGCCACCGTCTAGTGATAGCACAGGTAGAGAGAAGGAGAGAGTGCCGGCAGGAGCGAGCGGGGCGTGGCGAGTTAAGAAACGCAAGGTGGAGTTTATGGCTAGGATTGGAGAGGAGGGGATCTTCAAGAGGGATTGATTGATTGATTGAATCTTGGTTGGTTGGGTGGGTGGGTTTGTGGTCGAAAGCTTAGCTCATTCATGGGCATGGAACCTGATTCTGGGAAATATGTCCGAGCAAGCCAGAACAGAGTCGTTTGACAGTCACACATCTCAGCAAAGTGAAACTGGAAGCCCATTTCTGTCACATTGGGTCACATCGAACCTGAACAGCAAGATAAAAGCACCGATCTATAGCAACAACAATTTCGAGGGGGGGGGGGGGGGTTTGGAAGGCTTTCATGAAACTTATGATTACCCAGTTTGCCCCAAATATTGGTATTCCCCCGTCCGTTGCCTAGCTGCAAGACACCGCCACAAAAAGAGTCGAGATGTTTTCTTTCCTCCCAAACGCACAATTCTTTGCGCCTTTGGATAAACGCCCGCTTGCTTTTTCCAAAGGATTAAATCAGAAAGAAGATTGAGAAAGAGAAGAGAAAGAACACTCTTGTTAAGGAGTCGTTTCTTGGGTCGTTTTGTCATTAGTTAAACTTTTCGTTCTACTAGATGGCGGATATCGCTCTGGCGAATACGGGTGTCGTCGCTGCCTTGGCCCATCGTGACAGGCAGGCCGCCGTGAATCGCTTCGGCGGGGTATAGTCGTGGGTCAGCCAGCTTTCAGAGGAGATTGCTGGGTACGCGTGATCATCGCCACTATGCAGGTCGTGTATATAGTAACGGTCGATTGTCCCGACATTGCCGCTCCGTGTCACTGATTTTAACATCACCACATGAACGACGAACCATTACCGCTCCCATTGTTGCCATTCCGACCCAATCCAGGATCGCCGAACCTTTGCGAGGCCGCTCGTCGTTCATCGCCAGGCGAAGGTCCGTTGTCATGTCGGATCTCAGTACTGCCATTATGTTGCGAAGCATCATTGGCCCAAACGGAAAATCCATCAGGAGGTACTGAATAAGAAGCTGGCTTGCCCTTTGCGTGATCGGCAAGCGAGCCGTTGATGCCAGTAAGCGCCCAAGCGAAGACTGCTTGCTCGCGGATGACAGACATGAAGTCCTGGCTGTCGGGACCCTGGGCACGTGGTGGAGATGCAGAGTCGTGTCGCGCTGCCATGGGGCCCAGCGAAGGTGCAAATCCAGATGCGAAGCCAGCGCGTGGCCGTGTCTCGAGTGATGGTAGTATAGGTTGCGTGGCCCATGGTGCGGCAAATACACCGTTGGGGTGAGTTGGTTGGGATGGGCGGTGAGTGGGGTGTGGAATCATCGGTCGGGCCTTTCGGAGGCAGACGACCAGACCATCGGATGCGCAAGAGATAACAGCTTCGAGCTCAATGGGATCGTTCGTAGCTCTCGCTGGCGTAGAGCGTGGGGTGCCAGGCGATGATGGCAGTGATGAAGCCGAAGAGCGTGACTCTCTCGAGTCGCCGAAGATGGCATCGTGCGTCTCATTCTCGTTGCCACTGTCTCTCGAAGATGTCCGCGAACTAGGATCCCCGGCACCGCCGTCCATTTGGTCGACGTCCATGCTATCAGAAGCGTCGACGGCCGACTCCACACCGGTAGATACATTACTTCGTGCCGACGATGATGCACCATGACTGCTGTTGAGTTGAACACCACCCTCGCTCGTGTCCTCACTCATCTCGGTGGTCATCTCGTCGTCACTATCGTTGTCAGGCGCGGGCGTAGGGTCGTCCGCTCTAGGATCCCGGAACCAGAAGCGGAGGTAAGCTATCGAGTCGTTGCCTTTGGCATTTTCCAGACAGTTGATCGAATCTTGCAAGCAATTTTCAGCAATGCAGTAATAGAAACTCCGGCCACGCATTACGCTAGCAGGAATTCCGATGACTTCCTCCAAGGCACTTGTGGCGTACATGATTGTTAGTGTGCGGGTGAAGCGGTTCAAGAAGAGTGCTGCTCGTGGTTCGTGCTCCACAGGTTTGACCGGCTGAGAGAATTTGGACGAGATATGCGAAAGCATGTGATATCTTGGGTCCTTCGGCGAGGAAGAAAAGATGCGCCTCACGATGGGTGCGGCAAGTGCGCGATCTGGAAGTGGCGTCAGCGTTGCGTCGGTCGTGCCTGCCTATTTGGGCCACTCACTCTCTGACTTTCCGCCCCTCTGATAGATACTGGTACAGACAATCATGACGTCGTAAACAATGGTGAAACAACACTCGCATGTTATCCACGAGCCATCTTTGGCCAACACATTGCAGTATGCCAGCACAGCGGCTGTGTCCATGACCACCCGCTTGCGATGGAACTCTTGCGCAGAGGGTAGTTCATCTTGGGAGAAGAAGTTCCATGCTGAGCGATTGACAACCTCGTCTGGAGTGTATCCAAGGATGTCGATCACAGAGTCCGATGAGTATAGAATATGAGCCTCAGGTGTGAGGTCTGACCAAGCCGTCAGTACTGTATCCACCTGCAGGCGAACGAGACCTCTTACCGTGAATAGAAATGAACGTAGTCTCCATGATGCGTATATTGAGTGGTGAATCGAAGTTCAAAAGGTGTTGTACTCAGCCGTGAGCATTGGGCCAAAGGTCCAGCAATGGAGTACAGGCGTGAGCGAGGCTCTCACTCGTGGCAGTCGTCCCTTCCTCTCCTCAAATTAAATGCGATTGTGTGTCAAGACAAGCTGTGGTCTGACAGTACCGGCAGGATGGGTCGTCGGCAGTGATACCCAAGGCGCAGCCTCTCTTCAATGTTCCGTCTCTTGTGTCGGTACGAGTGACCACACGCAATAGCTTCTTCAGTTCAGCCTTGGGATGTCGGTTCTAAATGCGTGCTCTTTGTCTCGGAGGGGTTCAAGCGGCTGGGGAGGTTCGTCGAGCGGGCCGTGTCGCGGGTGGCAAAGAGGAAAAGCGGCGCGAGGGAGAAGATGTATTCGGCTGGGAGGCTCGGGCTTTATCGGTGTCGATGGTGGGGGGAGGGTTCGTTTGGCAGGGGCGCGTGGGTGGAATGGAAAATGCAGAGGGATAAGAAGCGTGGTATCCTGGTGGCCCTGTGTGCGTGCAGTGGAGAGGGTAGTTCCACACCAATAAGGTTGGACAGCAGATGGCGTCGCGGTATCGGGAATATGTCCGTTCAAGTGATGCCAGGGTTTCGTCCTACGTCACGATGCTGCAGACGCTGCAGAAATTTGAAACACTCACGCGCCAGACGAGAGTGGCAGCCGTTGTGCTAGCTACAGAAACGGTAATTTAGAGCCTTTGCTGTCCTGCCTATTTTCTGATGTTTGTGGAAAGGGACACACTACTATGGGTACTTTCGGTTGAGGTCATGTCTGGCGAGCGACCTTCTTGATCGACTGTCGCTTGACAGTACAGCCTTGAGTATCAAATCAATAATAACGCGTCCCTCCACAGATGTGCTTCTACGCATGGATGTTCTTCAACGCAGCCCTTGTCCAAACGTCCAGTCCCCGCAAACGAACGGTTTTACTGTACGCCCAAGCCATCGTCGCCATCGGCGTAAGAGCTGTCGACCTGCTCTAATACTTCGATCCTCAACTGCTTGCACACGCCATCCCGTGGGACTCTGGAAGAAGATATCGTCGATGCCAGGGTGTCAGGTTGCCCATGTGCTCTCGTGGGATGTTCGCCCCACGCTAGGCAGGTATCAATAATCCTTTAAGGCCTGTCCGGCTGCAACTACTTTCAGCTAGCACTCATTGAACACATGCCTATTCGTTCAAGCGGCACGTCACGCCGCACCAAGCTTTACTCCGCCTGGTGAGGCCAGTGGAGAGGCATGAAGAAAGCAATGTTGGCTTTCTCGCCGGCTTAGGGCTGTCTGTACCGTGGCCAAGTTAGGGCAGCCTCACAAGTGTGCATGCACATCAACGGTATAGCAATAATTCGACCTGTGAAGACATGTACTGTACCGTGCAATATGTAGTGGCAGATGCCGGCGTCTGCCGTACGCCGTCTCCCTGCAGAGAGCCCCAGAGTCCCGACATGGAGGCATGCAATGATGACACAGTAGTGTCACCCTGGGAGCTGCCACGCGGATGACAAGCGTTTGAGCGCATTCGCCCGTTCAAGGATGATCTGCTCGCCCGGCACAATAGCCCACCGAGCCCAGCACGCAACGTTCCTGTCGGGTCCCGGAAGTGCTCGCCGTTGATAGTATGTGCGTCGCCGCTGGGCTCGCTTCGTTCACCTCGCGTGTTGATGCTCTGCGACTATGGCCGACGGAGGCACCTCCTAGCTCCATACTAAAGCTTCGGAGTTGTAGTCGTATTTCACGCTGCGTAATTGCGTCCTCTCTTCCGCACTACTCATGCGTGCTTGGTCCTTCGCGCGCCGGCAATACTCGAGCCACAAGCATTCTGCCGACTGGACGTGACACCAATTCGCGGAAACCATACGTCAGCTGCTAGCCCAGCCTCTCTCTCCTCCCAGCAGCACATCGTCAATATTTTGCAGGGCCGAGAGCAGCCACGAATGCGTGAAGTGACTGGACCAGTATCCCACCGGCCACTAGGATCACTTCCGACGCTCGCTCACTCCCGTAGCCGAGACGCCTTGCCGACGCTCTGCAGGGCAACCGACTCCTCTCGGCGTGTTTGCGGGATTTGGCCTGCCGAAGCCCGCCTACATACAGTACGTCGGCACTACGGCCTGCCTCGCTCGTACCACCAACCCGACCCTGGCCACAGGACATCCGTCCGCCCCGAGCAAGTCCCTGTCTGCAGCGCTGAGCAAACCGCCTCACACGACAACCACCTGAGCCAGACCCTCGGTGTGGCCTAGACCCTCTGCTGCTGCTCGCTTAATGCAGGACATATCATCAGACTAAGTGTTAGCCTTCACAATATCACGTGCCCGCTGTGGGTACCTCACTCTCATACTTCCCTGCAAGCATGCCGGGACCTGCCGACGTGTTTCCAACCCTGGAGTGGTGCGCGCGACTCAGTGTAAGTGATGGTTAGCATGCTCACTGTATGTTCAAGCCTTACGTGTTTTCCAGTCTCCGTTAGATGTTGCTCGTGAGTTCTGCCTTTCGAAAAGCGGTCTGGAGAATGTGGGTTGACTGAAGAATAGAGTCAACGTTGTACGATGTCAAGTTCTGGCCGTGGCCGGAAACCCATGACGAAGAAGTCGTCTTCGCTTTCACTGGAGGCAAAACTGTATGTTTCATATCAAATCCCACCACGTCGTCCCACCTATGCTGACTCATCGATCATAGCTAGCTGTGTGCACCACCAAGAAAGACTCCACTCAGCCTTTCGAATTTCTACGATCATGGCAGCTGGACGACGCCACCAGCTTGAACAGCATATGTTGGACCAAAGACGCGGAAGGGCGACCTCTGTTATGTGCCGCAGGTAGCAGCCCAAGAGCTATTCTCATCTTCGACCTCGAACACGACGAGCCGATTCGTGTACTTCCTGGACATGGCAGGGCCATCAATGATCTCCAAATCTCACCTCTATCGACTGACATTCTCGTCTCTGCCTCTGAAGACTACTCAATACGGATCTGGAATCTCAACGCTAATCATGAGAAGCAACCATGCAGGGCCATCTTCGCCGGCCAAGGTCATCAGCAACCATTACTGACAATAAACTTGCACCCAAATGGCAGATGGTTGCTGTCAGGTGCTATGGACACCGCGATCGCTCTCTGGGCAGTGCCACCGCTTTCCGAACTCTACGAAAAGACCGGAGACAACCTCGAGCCGCGAGTAATCGCATACCCATGCTTCATCTCGCAGGAAATCCACTCCAACTACGTAGACTGCGTCAAGTGGTACGGCGACAGTATCATCTCCCGTGCAGCCCGAGCTCCATCAGACGGCATCGACAAAAAAATGGAAAAGAACGAGATCCTGCTGTGGAAAATCGACGGCTTCGACTGTGAGATGCCTCATCCCGATCCTCCAATGCCATACCCTGGAATATTCACCCGTTCCGCCTTCCCGCATCCAGAACACTCGCGTGGTTTCGAGAGGCTGCTCACTTTTGATGCCAAGTCTACGGCGAGGTTCTATCTTCGTTTCGGTCTACTGCATCAGCCGAACATGCGACCCATCCTTATCATGGGCAACGAGACGTCAAAGTTCTACTTTTGGGATCTGCAAAAATGCGAAGAAGGCGAAGACATTGTGAAGAAAGGCAAAGGCGGAAGGAAGAAAGCTGTCAAAGGTGGCTTGAACGTTGAGAGTCTCGACCGCCTCGGAGGACTCAGGCGAGACGGCAGTGTAGCCAGTGATGGCGCAAGTGGTAAGTCAATTTCCAGTCCCTGCTTCTGCGCCTAACAACAAAACCCCAGTATACGTTCGCTGACGACAATCGCACAGCGTTCAACACCAACAACTCCAGCACCTCCGCGTCCGCCGCCCAAGACGCCTCCGCATCGGTCTCGGCCAGCGCGCCTAACATGCGCTCTGCTACCGATGACCCGATGAGAGCGCTGCTACCGCAGTACACGGCAAGTCCGCCTACGTCCTTACCAAACAAGGACACGCATTTTGCGACATCGCAGATGAGCTGGAGTCCGGATGGGAAGTGGTTGGTCGGGGTTGGTGATCAGGGGATGATGGTTGTGTTTCGGAGGGAGGCTGTGAGGTGAGGGAGTGCTGATGAAGGGGTGCAAGCTTGGGTTTCCTGACGGTGTTGCTGTCGAGCCCACCGGACACCCAGGCGGAGACTTGTCGAAGGTTGACAATATTGCTCCATACAATATCTCGTAACGCCGAGCAGTGCATGTAAACTTCATCACAACCCGCACGCATCATGCGGTCACGCTGCAATCCTCGAAACCCTTAGTGTCTGCCCAATGTAGGTTCATCATACATAACATCTATCCCACACTCAACGCAGCATCCAAACTCCTTTGGAAAGCCGCAGGAGCCTCCCCGCCCAAATTCCTCCCAATGAACACAATCCTACTGCCCAACTCCTCCTCACCCTGCTCCCCGTCCCCATTCGTATCCACCCCATCAATCAACTCGAAAATCTCCCTAACCCCCTGCAGCATCTTCACTTTCCCACCCGCCAATCTCACCCGTCCCTTCGACCGATGGATCTCCCACCCACCCACGCCCTCAAACCCAGGAAGCTTCGACTCCCAAAGCACACTTCTCAACCACCTATCCAACCTCTCCATCCCACCCTCTCCCAGAGCCTCCTTGAACCGCACAGTCGCCGTCCCAATCGCAGCATCAAGATGACTGTGCCCCTTCTCCGCGAAATCGAGATTCTCCGCGCTGACGCGGTCGTACGCGTGGAGGTCTAGGATCAGGCCTTCGAGCTGTGGCACGCGGCTCTGCTCGGTGATTTGCACGCGTGCCAGGCTATTGATGCTGCGCACGCGGGCTTCGATGGCGGCGAGCTCAGAGGCGGAGACGAGGTCGGCTTTGTTGATGAGGATGACGTCGGCGTGGGAGATTTGCAGGTGGGCTACTGAGAGGAGGGGGGACTTGTGGTCGTGAGCATGGGCTTCGCTGTCAGAGGATGGCTGCACGGCTTCTTCGCCTTCGGGTTCCTCGAGCGATTTGACGAGGTTCTTTGCATCGACCAGCGTGACGATTCCATCCAGGTAGATGGTACTGCACAGTCCTTCGTCAACCCAGAAGACTGGAGCGATGTTGCCAGGGTCGGCGAGGCCAGTGGTCTCCAGCAGGATGTAGTCGAAAGCGCCGTTGCGCTCCATCAGGGACTCGAGGGCGTTGACGCCTTGGTCTTTGACGGAGCAGCAGATGCAGCCGTTGGCGAGGTTGAGCCATTCGGTGGCCGTGCTGGAGCCAGAGGAGACGGTGAGGGGGAGCTCGAGGTCGGTTGTGTTGCCGAACTCTGAGGGGTGTTGTTAGCTAGTGATACATGTTGTCATTTCCGTATGGGTTGTGGGAGATGTTGGTCGTGTGTGAGCTTCTGTAAGGCTCTCTGGTAGGTGGACTGACCGTTCAGAATCACGGCGATTTTCTTGCCATGGCGCGCTGTGAGAATGTAGTTGAGAAGTGTGGATTTGCCGGCTCCGAGATATCCTGCGAAACTCTTGTCAGTGAGGACTCGTTGTATGACTTTATCATCTGGCCACTCGTTGGGTCCTATCACAGGCCTCCACGCCACAAGAGCTATGCCGTGGCATCAGAAAGCCGCACGCTTGGGAGCGAGACGGACAATTGTGAACCTGCCACGCAAAGAGCAAGTATAGTAAAGGACAACAAGAGCAGCGACTACAACGTGTCGGAAAGTAAAGTGAAGTGTGAACTGACCAGTAATGATAGATATAGGCACTTTTTTGATCTGAGCATCCGCCATTTCGGCGTTTAGATCCGCTGCTTCTTCTGCGTCGCCGACATTCTCGCTGGACACCAGCATAGGCGGGCCATCTTCGTCGTCGCTCATGGTGAACTTGTTGTAACTTTGATGTTTGTGTTGGATCCGATTGATCGATGCTGCTGTGAATTGTTGCAACTCGTCACGCCCTTCGCGCCTTCGCTTTGGCTTTCTGCAAGGCGGCACTGTTCGAAGTTCAAATTCGGTGCCTGAACATGATGATCTTCAACTTCATGGGCTGCCACTGACCTTCACCATGGCCATAGATACCGATTGTGGTTTCGATGATGGCAATACAGACCAGGACAAAAGCCAAAACCTTCTAGCGATATGGCCGTATTCGGTAAGACATGGTTGATGAATCAAGTGCACGTGTTTGACGTCGCAGTGACGATAGAATTAATGTGGGAAGCGGAGGCGATGTATCGAGGTCCACCACGATAATTCAGCTAGTGACTCCCATGCAAGAAAAAAAAGGCACTACATAGTAGGTAGCACTCACAACCTGCTACATCACTCCGGTTCAGTCTTTTCGCCTCGTTTGGCGGCCTCTCATCGTGCATGTGATACTGTAATTAGGGTTAGGGTCTTGCGGTAATGCACTTTCTACAGTGTGAAGATGAACGCATACATGTAATAAATTGCCATCAGAGGCACTGTATTTGCAAATATACATGTAGTTAAGAAGGGTTATTTCGACTGGCCATTTTGGATTATGAAAGCTCTTGTCTATATGTACGTGAAGCTGCTGGATACATGTGTCGTTTTGTGATCTTGCAACAAGGGCTTCGCTCACACGAGGGACCACGATGAAGCGCCTCATGGTGGTTCAAATAATTGAGTGGGAGATATTGTACATCTCTATAATCGAATCTACGATTTACCAATCTTCGTGTACTCAGCAATCACACGCAACAGCCTCGCCCGAGCCTTCTTGTCATCGAACACCTGCGCGTGGTCCAGATCCTCACACCACAGCACATCAAGCCCATTACCACTCCAAGGCTTCGTTTTCCATGCCCCATCCTGTACATCTGACTCGTGCGTCTCAAGCTTCATATGCATCTGCCCGTTGGCAGTGACCACAGGATCTGGCACGTCGTCATGAAGCAAGTATTGCGCCACGGCGCTGGTGTCGACGATGAGATCTCTACTCGCCAGCGACACCGTGAAGTGCATACCGCTATCCAGCAGCTCCTTGATGCGCGACTTCCAAAGGCAGTTTTCGTTCCAGAAGAAGTGCCGTCCTAGCGTGTGCGAAGTGCCCGGGTCTTTGGAGGCAAAGTACCACAACTGCCACTCATTCGCCATCTTTGGCTCGCGGACGGTGAAATTGAATGCCACGTCGGGCATGTGCAGGAGGATCGTGACGGGGTCGATGAGAACTGTCGCGCTGATGCGAGAGGCTAGAGCGTCGTGCGTGAGCATGTAGGTGCTGAAGACGGAGCCGTACGAATGTGAGGCGAGGACAAATTTGTCGTAGCCGTGGGCGTCTAGGATCGCGGTGATTTGCTTGATAAACTCTTCGCGGTGGATGATGGGTTGTGTGAGGCGCGAGCAGATTGGGAGGAGCTCGATTGCTAGAACGCCGACGCTACCGTCGGCTTTGTCGTCTGAGACAATGTCAGATTGCTTCGAGATGGCTTCCAGTGTGTCGATGTAGGGGTAGAGTCCAATGCCGATGCCGTGAATGAAGAGAACAGGTAGTCGAGTTCTTGATGTGTGCGGTCGATACCAGTAACTCAAAGTCTTAGCCGGAGACCGACCGCCAGCAAGGAAAGTAGCAGGACGAGGCGGAAACACAGCAACGCTCGTCCTCTTGTACGAGAAACCAGCGATCCAGAAGCGAGCAAACGCAATCTGCTCAACCAGCATCACAGTCGCGTACCACGTCGAGCACCTAACATCCATCTCAATCGGATCAAGTGTCAAGCGCAACGCCTTCGCTCGGCCTCGACCTGCAGGGAACCTGTGTCCAGCCATTTTCTCGACAACCCGCACGTATTCCTCAAGCTCCTCGGCATCCTCTTCCGTCGCTCTGCCTTCCCAAAACGTCCAGTCCAGAAAGCTCTTCAACCCATCACGTCCAATGTCCTTGGGATTCGCGCCCCGAAACCAGCCAGAGAGGAACTTGTCGATGTCGTGGATCTCAGCCCGGACTTGCTCGACGAGGTGTTTCCTCTCTGCGCGCGAACGGAGCGGCGGGTGAACAGCTTTGCGTTGCAAGTGGCGGCGGTACCAGAGGAAGAAGAGGTAGAAGAGCGCTTCTGCTGCGATCCACGCTTGAAGGCCTGGAAGAGGTAGTTGGGTGATCGTTTGGCGGCTGGCCAGAAGGTCGCAGGCTAGCCATGTCGTCCAGGCAAGAGAGCAGGGCCCAACGGCTTGAAGGCCAAAGATGCAAACGCGAATGAACACCAAGCTGGCCCAGGAGTCGTTCAGCATGGTGGTTTGGTTGCGTGTTGTGTTGGATGGTTCAGTCAGTCGGTGGGAGTGAAGTCACGACGCCAGCGACTGGCATGACCTTGTAAGTTTGTGTTACGCATTGTCATCTTCGCAGAATGAGTTGTGGTGCGATGACGGAGTCGGTTGCTACTGCTTGACCTTTACGCACGCTGGAAAGCTCGAGTGACGTCGAACGTCTGCTGTGATTGGCTCTCGAACGTGGCGCCTGACGCAGGTCCCTTGATTTTAGGTTGAGATTGAGGGCTTCAAGGGATTGTGCTACTCCTTATCATGTCGACTATTCAACGGCATTTCGGAACGGAAGAGAGTCCGTTGCGGGATACAAACGTTGCGCATGTGTAGAGAGGGAGGATTAACATGTGAAGTGAGATCAGACCACATTTTGGCCTTGGCAGCTGCAGGTCGAAGCTCGAACTCAGCTCTCGGCAAGGGTGGGACATCGTTAGTTGGGCATTGCAATATTCATTCTGTGTGGCTATCTACATGTTCCGTTGTCCCTTCATCAAAGAGTCAATCCTCCTTCAACACCTTGCTCGGTCAAAGCGAGCGGAAATGATCTCTCATGGTTGGTAGTCGTTATCAATCTTTCCCAAAGCGCCTTGTATGCTACTTTCAATATCCATTGCGTTAATTATTATTCCTCATCGCTTTCCAGAGAACCTGTCTCATCTAGTCGAGATCGCTGTCGGCGCCACGTCTGTAGCCACCGTGGCTGCGACCGCCCTTCTTCGGCGAACTCTGCCTAGGCCTCCTGCTGCCGGCCTCAGACCCATAGCCATCGTTCCTGGGACGGTAAGAATCGTAGTAGCTTGCAGTACGTTCGGAGCGCTCAGTACGCTCGCTACGCTCGGTGCGATCTGCACTGGAAGCGGAGTAAGTGCTCAACAGCTCAGTCGTAGGACCGCTCTGGTATGAGAAGTCGCGCTTCTTCGGGCTGCTAGACCTTGAGTTGCGACGTTGCTTGTGTGCTGCGGGCTTGGAAGAGGGTGCTGAGCTTCTCTTGGGTGGTGGTGGTGCTTCGCCGTTCTCGCGAGCCATGGCAGCAGCGGCTTCTTCAGCCTCCTTCTTCCAGCGGCGTTCCATCTTGTGTGCTTCGATCTTGGCCCTACGCTCTGCATCTTCGTGGGCGGAGCGAACGTGATCCTTGGTAGAGCGTTCCTTGCGGTGCGAGTTCGAGGAGGTGTCGGTGTAGGTGTCGCTGCGTTCGCTGCTGGTGTGGTCGTAGTGGCTACCGTCTGCAACGCGGTTCAATCCGCCAACACGGGCAGGCTTCTCGCGCTTGTACTGGTGGATGTCGCGGTCGCGGTAGCGCTTGCTGTGATCGTTGCCACCGGCGCCAGTGTACTCGGTTTGGGCTTCAGTCATGCCATCAGAGACGGTCGCGGTACCCCAAGACTCGGTCATGTAGTCATCATCGCCCCAGACACTGTGAGTCTTTGCGAAGCCACGCTTTGCCCTGATACCCTTTCTGCCCTTCTCATCGCGACCGACGACAGTGGTAGCAATAGACTTTTCGCGCATGTAGTCTTGGCCGTGTACAACACTGCCCCCGCCCAGTCTGGTAGACTTGGTAGCGTTACTCAGTGTCTTGCCGTCAGGACCCTTGCGGCGTAGAACTGTCGATTTGTAGTCTTCCCAGTCCTCGTTCTCGATTGGAACAAAGCCACCGTTCTTTGCCCAGAAGAAGAACCAGATACTGGCGACGACCATTCCAGTACCGAGCAACGCGAATAAGACGAGGAAGCCAGGTCCGCTGAACTTGTCTGGCGATTGGCTTCCGGCGCCGGGGCGGTAGTTGTTGTTCAAGTCATCGCGTGCGTGGATGCCTACAGTGCGCTTGGCGAAGTCGTGAGCCGCCATGGGCGAAAGAGTCCGAGCAGAGGCATCGTCTGGACGGAGAGTGGAGACAAAAATGTCGTTGCTGTTTGGTGTCCACGCTGCGTCTTTGGTGGACTGGGAGTCGAGCTCTGGGGATAATGCAGTGCTCTGCTCTTCTTGCTGGGAGCGGCGGAAGAGGAAGGCGAGGACATGCGGTACGGGCGCCATCGTGTCGGCTGGTGGAGGTCTTTACTCGAACGATGTAGGCCTCAGCCTGGACACAATCGTCCTCAAGTGCAATTTGTGGAGCACAGCCGTTGAATTTGGCTTTCCGTAAGTGTAGTGTCGTGTATGCGGCGGAAGACGATTGGACAGCGAACTTGGAGTATGCAATAACGATCTGATGTACTTCAGTATAAACTGAGAGAGTGTGAGGTGGAGTGGATACTCTCCGGATCTGCTCTGTAGGAATGGGCGGCCTTTCGGCTCGAGGTGGTTGGAGCGGTGGCTGGGCTTCGCGCTGGGATCTTGAAATGCGGAGGCTGGAAAGCACTTTCGCGCTGTAAACAGACGTCATCCTCCATAGCAACCGCTCGTGTCTCAGGCTGGACCCTGAAGCCGGGTTGAGCGCCAAAGCTGACTTCACTTCTATTGAATACCTGGACACCGAGAATAACGATGCGGCTCTGATCTACGCTCTTCGCAAACAAGTCCGCGTTGATCAGAAGCTTCTTGATATGAATGCTATCTGGCGTATGTGATGGTCGGAGTTTGTATGCATGGCCCCGAGACAGCCATTGCGAAAACGCAGATGTGGTTTGAGAGCGTTAACCAATGTTTGTACAACAAGTGCTATAGTTTCATGATGCTACATCGCCGCCCTCCAAAACCTGGCTGCATACAAATTCAAGGTCGAAGTCGCGGAGCACTGGGACCACGAAGATCTTGCCCACGCAATCCATGTCATCTACACTTCAATTGCCGAAGATGTTACTCAGCTGCGCGAGGTAGCCGTTGAGGCTCTGGGTGCACACCGTGACCAGCTGCTGGGAACGCCGCCCTTTTGCGCAGCATCACTGGTCTTGCTTGCGATCTGCTCATGCGCGACCGTGGCAGCTCAACCGGACACGACTTTGCTCACAGCCATTTCTGTCGTCTATACATCGATCACGGATGATTTTCTTGAGCTCTGCAACACTGTGAAGGAGGCCCTCCATGATCACCTCGACGCCTTGAAAGCCAAGGAAGAGTTTGCGGCAGCCATGCGAGGTATTCTAGGACTCATCTACGCACTGTTGGGCCGTCGTCCCAGGATTGCTTGTCACGAGCAACAATGTGTCTTCACCAAAGAGGCCGCTTGCTATAGATGTAAGAGGAATGTTTGATACTGCTTGCACTGCCGTGAAATCCACGGCCGATCGACATGTGCACATCGTGGCTTGGGGATGAACTTTTCCTAATCGTTCAGCGAATACTGGTGGGGTGTTTATCTTTTCAACAATGATACTGCGACAGTATGTCTCAACATTGCTAGCTTCGGTGTCAGAGGATGTGTACTCCAGATTTTCTGGGATCGTTCTCTCAGTCTAAATAACTTTGCACGTGCAATCAATCGGGTACAACGAGTTGATCATGAAGTGAATTCGACTTCCCCTCTCATACTGAGGAGTGCAGGCGCTAGGTCTGTCATGCCTCACTCTCAGCTTTCACTTGCACTGCAAGATATCTTAGCTCGCTACGGCTTAGCTGTACTGCAAACCCAACCGCGGCCTCCGGTGAAGCTTTGCATTGGAGTGCAACCCTCGCGCCGATCAGCTTACTTAGTCTCAGTAGCAACCTGCGCGTTTCACAGCATTGTTGTCACCTACAGGTACACTGTTCATCAAGACTGGCTATCCTCGGAGGGCAGGCATCTTCGTTCCTTGCTGTATTGCTACCCTCGTTCGTCTGCCCTATGTTCTCAACCCGCAAAGCGAAGCAAAGAGGTGAAGGGAAGCCAGCCAAGTGAAGAGCCGAAGTGAACCCAATTGGCATTAAACAAGACGCAAGTGAGCCATCAGTGAGGCGGGAGACCGGCAGGTCATGCGCTCGCGGCGTTTGCAGTCCTGCGTTTGTCACCGGTCAAGGACTCTGCACTGGCCACGCCCTCGCACATATAAACTGCTTCCCCTTCCACCTCTAAGATTCGTCCGCTCACACATCGGCAAGCTGCCACTTTTCCACAGCTTGTCTTCTGCACCCGACGCCCGGTATCTTCTACGGAAGCAGTACCATACGTACCGGTCTCAACCAAGCTGCTGCACTCGATGCGAGGCGGTGGACTCTGAGATTTGCTACGAGTCGGCGCAGAACAATTGAGCTCCTCCCTTCTCTCGAGCCAAGCATCCCATCGTCACCGCTTACCACCAAAGAAGACAGCATAGCCGCAACTGTAGAAACCTTAACTGCACTGAAAGCAGGTTTTGCGACATAAGTCCTACATGCGGTCGCTTTTGCACTACCCACACTGACCTTGCCCTCAGGCTCTACAAATCCAAAGCATTCTCTGGTTGCAAGATTATCTGCGGACCAAGAAGTTTCGATCTTCACACGGCCATTCTCAGCGTTCAGTCTGAGTACTTCATGAAAGCCCTCAAAAGTGGCAAATTCAAGGTATGGGCTCATCTCCGATGCTTCCCAGCTCTATACAGTACCGATAAGTGACAGGAAGGGAACAACGGTGTGATCGAGCTCAAATCCACCTCAGATGATGCTGAGTATGCAGACGATTCTTGCGACGTGCCCGAGATTGTAAAGTTGATGATCGAGTACTTCTACCATTTCGACTACCTTCGCACTGCTGCTGCTGGGTCCTCGTCCACTAGTAGCCAAAATTCTCTCATCAAGCATGCCAACGTCTTTGCCATGGCGATGAAGTACCAGGTCGACGGGCTTCGGGCACTCGCAGTTGAGAAATTCCAGCAGGCAGCCTTGAACGAATGGAATAGCGACGACTTCGCCCACGTGGTCCACGTAGTCTATACTTCGACCCCAAATCATGTTCAAGAGCTACGTGGGATGTTGCAGCTGCAGCTTGCGAGCTCAGCCGCTGTGTCGTGCCATAACACCAGCCTACTTTGCACTTGTGAGCACGGGTATGCTGTCTACTCCGATTTGAGTCGATACAGTGTCACCTGCTTGCACGCAACAAAGAGGCCTCGTACGGGTTGCGTTGATCTTGCAAGTGCCGTGCCAACGTGTGCTTTCCGCTGTGTGCACATATATCGCCTGCCAATCTGCTTAGCACAATCTGAATAGTTACAATTAGCAGACCCTCAAAATCGAAGATTGCCAATGATAATATAATGAAAGCGTTGATGACACAGTGTACAGTAGAGAGGAAGCTCATGCATGGCCTGCAAGGTGTGAATTTTACTCAGTCCGCAAGCGCAACTGCCTGAGCCTTCGCCACTTCCGATTCCAACTATTGAAGCTACCTACCACCAACGCAAAGCTTTGTACAGTCATTGATATCTACCCGTATTTGTTATGCCATTTCTCGAGAAACAGGCGCGATGCTTTTTCAAGTCCGTCACCGACCTTTGACCCCACAGCGTGAGTGTAGGTGGGCAGATATCCCACGGGCTCCTCTGCTCCTATCAAAGACATCTCTATGTTGTCGATGTCAGCGCTTTATTACACAGCCAGTGGAAGAAACAACACGATGTCACAACCATGGACATCTAGTCCAGCTGCCCGCAGAGCGCGTTCTTCCCTGATGCGCGTGGCGTAAGGCTTGTTGCCAAACCCCCATTCACAGCATCCACTCCGACCCAGTCTTCTCCCAATGTGCATCATAAATGGGGCATGCTCATACGCTCATTGCACAGAGTGCGATTGGCCAATCACCTCAGACTGGTCAGGCGAGGTGTGCATACACCTCACATGTAAGGTTGAGCTACATATAGGAGCTCCACGCCCCGTGGCTAGATTGAGTTGGTTGACGTATTGACCACTTCAGTCCTGATTACATCCATAATTAGCGTGATCATCAGCTATGTATCAACGATATCACCCCAAGCGCTTGATCCTCAGGAGCAAAGAGTCTGGCTCTCCGCATCACCAGCAGCCCACAAGTCGCTCGAGGCAAATATCAGGTATAACGACACCGAGATCTAGCTCGCTCAAAGTATCGGCCGTCAATGAATCGAAAGACGACTATAATGTGCGAGTGTCTCGGAAGCGCCCATGATAACGCCAACGTACAGGCTCAAGACTATTCTCACATCCATCTTGGAGATACGTACACAGGGCGGGCATAGCATGGCCAAGAGCACACAGGGAATGTATCGCTCTTTGCTACATCAGATCTTCTCGCAAATAGGTCAACTGCCGTCAGGAATTCCGTCGAGCGTCGCCGCCTCTCTGAGCAAGCACGGTTGGTCGATCCCGATCCTTCAAAACATACTGCGAACGGCGATTCTTCATCTTGACCAAGACAAGAGCCTCGTCTGCTACACCGAGGCATTGGACGGGTGTGCCGAAGATGACATACGGGAGGCAATGCATCATTATGAGGAACTCGCGAGTCTCGCTCCGACACGTGGCACAAGATTCCTCATATGTTTTGCCAGCCGTCATTACCCAACGATCACTATACGGCACCATCGAGCAATCGATCTTGATAAGCAGAGTGGGCATCAGAGAGATATTTCAATTTACGTGAGGGGTGTGCTTCGGGTCTCCGGCTCTTTGGGTGCCGAATTGCAACATTCAATCTCGGATCGGTCTACTGATGTCTTCCTATGGGTGATGCTGACTATGCGTATACTGAACAAGCTCAACGAACATGGCGGCACGCGTGCACAGCTCATCAACTGAGCGGAGGGCCCTTGGGAGTCTAGAGTGTGTTGCAAACGCCACCGGATCCCACAGACACGATCCAAAGATATCTGAATGCGCAGTCGTGAATTTGGGAGAAAGTACGGCGAGATTGCTACTCCGTCGGGGAGTAAAACCGGACGTCAGTCTAATGATCGTGATGGCAGATGCTGACCCTTGGAATGATCCAACAGGTAGTACGGAAGAGGCGTTTCTACGCATGGTTGCTTTGTTGCTAGATGCCGGAGAGAGAAAAAGGAAACGGGAGTTCCTTCGAAGTGCTCTGCCCCGTCCTAGCACCTACAATCTTCTCGTGGACCCATGGGAAGCCTTCGGTGGAGACCCCAGTTCTTGCGCTCGCACTTGCGTACGACATGGCGTCTGTAAGTAGAAGGTATTGATGTATGGGATTGACGATACTGGCGCTCCCGATGATTGAGAATGATGGGCACTTTCCGGGGGCCGGGTCTCTTTGTGACCTCTCATTGAGTCTATGGCCACACTACGCAGAAACCATGAGAATGTGTACCACCGTTTAGGGATTCATCTTAGCAAAGAAATTGACCTTTTATGTTGAATGTCGCACGACACTCTTCCCGATCCGGACATCAAACAGGCACAGTTGAGTTTGCCCTTGATGCGCAGTTCTGCTTTTGCTTTCCACCTCTTCCCATGCACCGAAGCCCAGCCCAAAGGAACACCGTACAACCTCCCACCACAACACCTCACCCGACGACATAATTACTCAACCTCCCCATACTAGCCCTCTTCTCCTGCGCTGCACTTGGCGTCGGTGTAACCGGCCTACTCATCTCCGCATGCAACGCCACATTCTCTCTCACAGCCACATACTCGCTATCCGCATACCCCAACACCTCGCTAATCATACTGCTCCGCCTTCCCTTAATCCTCCGCACCTCGCTCGTAGAGTAATTCGTCAGAGCTCTCCCAACCTCCTCGGCCTCACTCAATGGAGCGTCGCGGGGGTTTAAGACGCAGAGACGGACGCATTCTTGTTGTCCAAAGTTTCCTTCGACGGCGACGATGCCGATGGGGAGCAGGTTGGCTTTGTTGCTGAGGGCCAAGTGAGCGCCGGCGTCGATGTAGATTGTGCCGTGCGGGGCGAGACCGTGGAGGAGCCAGAAGTAGCGATCGCGGATGGGGGAGGGGGCGGGGAGGAAGCGGGTGTGGAGGGGTGGGAGGTTGGGCTCTGCGAGGGCGGTGCCGTTGGTGGTGCTTACTATAGAGACGGTGTGGATGGGAGGTTCCGAGGTCGATGATGACGAAGTGGGTTGTTCTTCGGCGCTGCGTTTGAGGCCTTCGACGTGGTTGACGATGCTGGCGATGTTGCCTGGTTTGCTGCTGCGGGTTACTACTGTGGTGACGCCTGCGGCGGTGGCGAGGCGGGCGGCGACGATTTTGGTGCCCATGCCGCCGGTTCCGAGGGAAGAGCCCGCGCTGGAGACGTCTGCGGCGAGCTCTGAGATGTCGTCGACGACTTCGATTGCTTTTGCGTCAGGGTTTGTGCGCGGGTTCTTGTCGTAGAGGCAGTCGACGTCGGTCATGAGGAAGAGATAGTCGGCCTGGACCATGGCAGCCGTGATGGCGCTGAGGGTGTCGTTGTCGCCGAATTTGATTTCCTGGACGCTGAGGGTGTCGTTTTCGTTGACGATGGGTATGACGCCCATGTTGAGGAGTTCGATGAAGGTGTGCTCTGCGTTGAGGTACTGGGTGCGGTCGGCAATGTCGTTTCTCGTGAGCAGGATTTGGGCGACGGGCTGGCGCATTTGCGAGAAGAGATTGTCCCACATGCTCATGAGTTTGCATTGGCCTACAGCGGCGAGTGCCTGCACTTGAGGGAGATGTTTTGGCCGCCTCTCCATGTCTAGCTGGCGTAAAGCCATGCCAATGGCGCCCGAGGAGCAGAGGACGACGCGGTGGCCATCGCGACGAAGGCCGACTGCGGTCTCCACAATTGTTGAGAGAGTGCTCAGCAAAGGCTCATGGGTCTTCTCGTCGACAATGGACGATGTGCCTGTGGTTGAAGGGTTAGTGGAGGCTGTTCTCAGGTTTGTTCTGGGCCCGTACTTTTGTATACCGAGTTTGATTACAATGGTGAGATGGCGCTTCATGTTGCAAGACGTGTGTGAGGAGTGTGCATTGACGGGTGGAGTCTGTGTATTTAAAATTTGTCCGACCGAGTTTCATTCACATAGTAGTACTGTACATGGTATGTATGTATGTATGTATGGGTCACAATTAAATTCATAGCACACCCCGCCGCCAGTACGTCAACTTTCTCGCTTGCATTTGCCGACGAGACGAAAAGCGAAGTCGGAGTGACAAGCAACCGATGGTGGAGTTGTTTCACGTGACTGCACGTGATCTCAATTTCAGCTGGGGTGGTGGTGGTTGCTATGCGGCAACGGGTTGGTTGTTGTGTTTGAGCGGCGTCAAATGTCGAATTGTTGGAAACGTCTGGTCTGGAGTTACTACTGTAGTTGGCTGCGGGCTAGCGCTCACACTAAGCAACAAGGATCATCGACGACAACTTTAGATCCATCGCAAAGCCATAGCTTGCTAGCCACCGCATACCTACCATCTCTCTCTCTCTCTCTCTCTCTCACTCTCTCTCACTCTCACTCTCACTCACTCACTCACTCACTCACTCTCTCTTTCATATCTACACCTCCCACGCACACCTCCATTCATTTGATCCAGTACCACCCGCCATGACAGACGTGAATTACCTCTCCAACCAGTTGGAAAGCGTCCACGTACAAGACGAGAACTACGACACCAATGCGCCGCCAGTCCCGCTCAAAGCAAAGGTATGCGCGAAAAATCCTGCCTGCAATACGCCCACGCGCGCCATCTCTAACACACCATCGCAGCCCACCTCAATAGCCAATGGCCCTCAGAGCCGGCTTAAGCTTCCTCTCCAAAAGATCCCCACCAACGCAGCACCGCCCAAACCAGCACAGTTGACCAAGATCCAACTCCCATCACAAGCAGCGCAACGCTCCTCCGCCGACTCGCGACCCTCAGACACCTCTTCCGCGGACCCTCTCTCACAACCGCAAGACCCCAAACCAAAACCAAAAGAATACCACTTGGGCATGTTCGAAATCGGCAAACCCTTGGGAAAAGGCAAATTCGGCCGCGTCTACCTCGCCCGCGAGCGCGCCTCTGGCTTCGTCTGCGCGCTCAAAGTCCTGCACAAATCCGAACTGCAACAAGGCAAAGTTGAGAAGCAAGTGCGCCGCGAAATCGAGATTCAATCGAACCTGGCGCACCCGCACTGCCTGCGCCTGTACGGCCACTTCCACGACAGCAAGCGCATCTTCCTCATCCTCGAGTTCGCCGGCAAAGGCGAGCTGTACAAGCACCTGCGCAAAGCCGGCAAGTTCCCCGAATGGCAGGCCGCGCAGTACATCGCCCAGATGGCCAGTGCGCTCAAGTACCTGCATAAAAAGCACGTCATGCACCGCGACATCAAGCCCGAGAACATTTTGGTCGGCATCCACGGCGAGATCAAAATCAGCGATTTCGGATGGAGCGTGCACGCGCCCAACAACCGCCGCAACACCATGTGCGGAACCTTGGATTACCTGCCGCCAGAGATGATCAAGCCCGGCCGCGAGGAGAACTGGTACACCGAAAAAGTAGACTTGTGGTCGCTGGGCGTATTGACGTATGAGTTCCTGGTTGGAGAAGCGCCATTCGAAGACACGCCTGTCATGACACAGCGACGAATTGCCAAAGGCGACATGACTATTCCTCCGAATTTGAGCCCCGAGGCGAGAGATTTGATCAAGAGGCTGCTGGTGCTGGATCCTGAGAAGCGAATTCCTCTGGAAGAAGTCGAGACACATCCCTGGATTATCAAGCACTGCGTCAAGGGCGAAAGGGCTTACAACCGCGCCAGTGGCGGCAAGTCGTGAAGAGATAGGGAACTGGCTCGGGCGACCATGACGAATCTAATGAGGGAGTTGAGTGCTTTTCTGGCGGGTTGCATAGCATGGAGGTCAGGTGTTTGTTTACCGCAAAGGGAGAAATAATTGTTCTTTCGCAGCCTTTTTTGCGTGGCGTTCAGGATTGAGGGATGGGGAGAGGATTAATGTATTCTGGGATTGCTTTAGGACGAAAGATAGGTCGAGCAGAAGTTCAGACGCAATTTGTTGCGATTCTGATGAGACTAATCGTTCACCAATCTACTACTGCTGTTGATACAAACCATCTTACATGGGTGCCTTGACCCTACTCGTACATCCCGACTGGCCTTTCTCCAATGCTGACGCCGCTTTTCTGCAAGAAGGTATGCCTCCCTGCCAATAATGCATACATTCGCCCAGGAACAGTCTTCTGGAGATGCCAGAGAGCATCTTCCTTCCGCGATCGCGCTCTCTTGAGAGCATGCCTCTTTGCATTTTCACGTCTTCGCGCCACCAGAGCGCTTTCAGAGCGCTTTTCTCATGTCCTCTCCCCTTGCGATACTCCCCAAGTCAAGGCAGCTCATCCAAAGCAGACCTGCCCACGGAAACAGAGACCCTTCAGCACCTCACTTGTAAATCTCATCAAACGGCCTCGTATCGTGGAAACAGCTCTCCCAAACCTCATTCACCACCATCTCCGCATGCTTCGCATCCCTGCACCCGGGCCTCGCCGCAACACTCAGCGCCGCTCTCCGCCTCACACACTCCTGCAACTGCTGCGTCACCCCCCACTGCCCTCTCGTGAAAAACTCCCTGCCCCACCGACACTCGCCCGAGAGCGTCGCGGCGCGGATCTCAGTACAAGCGGCGTGCCGCAGGTTGTGCACCGCGTCCATTTTAAACCGCAAGTGATCGTAAGCATGCACCATCTCGTGCGCCAGCGTGTCTTCCATGTGTCCCCTATTCCGCATCTGATTGGCACAAATCAAGATTCCATAATCCGGGTCAAACCCGCCGCTCTGCTTGTCGTCGCATTTCTTGCAGATGACGTTCGAGGGGCTGATCGAGGCGCTGCCGTCACTGGGCGCTAGGAGGTCGATGTTGTGCGATAGGAAGCGGATGATGGGGCTGTTGGCGAAGAGCCAGTTGCGGTCGGACTCGGCGCGCGCGATGTCGCGGTCTTCGTGCAGGATGTCTTTGACGCGGAAGTAGGCGGAGCGCTCGGAGGGGGTTGCGGAGCCGGTGAGGATGGAGAAGAAGGAGGACCAGGTGTAGTAGGTTAGGTCGTCTGGGGAGGGTGTTGATTGTGAGGATGAGGGTGAGGGTGCTGGTGCTGAGGGTGCGGTCGTGGGTGTTGAGGAGGCCATGATTGTGAGTGGTGTGTGTTGGTGGTGGCCGTTCAAGCCGGAAGGTGGTTATATTTTTTTTGTTCTTCTTCTTATTCTGCGCTTCCTATCTCGTCGTCTTCGTCTTTGGCCTTTCCTCTCAATTGCTTGAAGTTGTCGATATCCTCACCTGATTGGCTCGGAGGCGATAATGCGGGCGAGATTGAGAGTCGCGAAACCCTGAGAGAGTCCTTGCGTTGGACGCGACGTCACTCTGTTTTGCCAACAGAAACGCCCCTCCCCCCCCCCCCTCGAAACTCGAAACACCCTGGTAAAACCATGCGCGAAGATTTTGGCTAGACCTTTCTTCTTGGAACTCATCGCGTCTGGATCGCGAAACCTCCACCATGGACATACCGCCAAAATCACCCGCGTCGACGCGTTCGCCGTCCGCCGCCTCCCACGCGACAAACAGGACCGACCCGCACGATAATATGAGCAGCAACACCTTGAAGCGCATGTCTCTGACGGTCTACGATCGCCGAGCGAGTAATTCTGCCCTGCCATCGCCGACATCTTCAGATGCGCCACCCACGCCTACTTCAGCGCGCAGACCTTCGTCTTCTTTCGCCCTGCGCCAATCCGCTTCCTCCCCGCGCCTGAGCAAAAGAGCCTCGCGCTCGTCTCTCTCCGGCGCATCGCCACAGCAGCCCAGAGACGCCGACGACAAGCGACCCACGCCGAAGAAATCTATCAGCAACCTCATTTCTGGTCTTCGGGAAGCGCAGGCGCAAGCCAGCATGGCGCCAATCGTCGAGCCTGTTTATTTGACCGCGCCCGATGTCGCCAAAGTGCATTTTGCGCGCGAGCTCGCTCGCCTGGAGACCGCCGACGCCGAGACCATGGTCGTGCTGCATGATGCTTGCTACGGGCATCGCTTTTCTCGACCCAGGACTAGCAAAAGCGCCCTGTCGATGATTGTCGAGCGTCCAGAGCGGTTGCATGCTGGTGTCTTGGGTGCTGCGACGGCGTTTGTGCGTATGGGCGGGCATCATGAGGGGCAGGCGAATGCACCCAAGGTTGAGAGGGAGGTGCAGGATGCGCCGCCGTTTAAGATTCGGAGGAGTGCGAGGACGTTTGATGTGACGAGTGAGTGTGTTACTAACGTTCATGGGACTGCGTGGATGAGCGAGCTCAGAGGGATGTGTAATTCTGCTGGGGAGCGGTTGAAGAATGGGGAGAAGGAATTGGCACGAGAGCCGACCACGGAGGGTGGCGAGAAGCGCACGCTGCATGAGGGCGATTTGTATCTTTGCTCGGAATCATTGAACGCTTTCCAAGGTGCGTTGGGAGGCGTTGCTGATGCTGTAGATGCCATATTCGACAACAGCACACGCACAAACCGAGCTTTTGTCGCCGTTCGACCACCGGGACATCATTGCAGCGCCGATTACCCTTCTGGATTCTGCTGGCTCAACAACGTCCATGTCGGTCTGGAATATGCCGCACAGACTCATGGGTTGACACATGCTGCTATCGTCGATTTCGATTTGCACCATGGAGACGGCAGTCAATCGATCACCTGGGACCGCAACAGCAAGAACAACATCAAACGCTTGACAGCAAGGCCCAACAGCAAACTGAAGTTGGGACCCGACATTGGCTACTATAGTTTACACGATATCAACAGCTACCCTTGCGAGAATGGCGACGATGAAAAGGTCCAGGCTGCTAGTCTTTGCATTGAAAATGCGCATGGGCAATCAATCTGGAACGTGCACTTGCAGCCTTGGAAGACTGTGGAGGAGTTCTGGGAATTGTATGAATCACGATACAAGGTCTTGCTGGAGAAGGCACGTGTGTTCCTCCGCCAGCATACGGCGAGGTTGCAGGCCGAAGGCAAGGTTCAGCCCAAAGCTGCAATTTTCATCTCTGCTGGCTTCGACGCTTCCGAATGGGAAGGCGCGGGAATGCAGAGGCATAAGGTCAACGTGCCTACCGAGTTTTACGCTCGCTTCACGAGGGATATGGTGCACCTGGCCCAAGAAGAAGGCACTGGATGTGATGGTCGCGTCATCAGTGTTCTGGAAGGTGGTTATAGCGATCGTGCTCTCTGCAGCGGCGTGTTGAGCCATCTGTCCGGCTTGAGCAGGCCTTCCACATCATCAGCCCCTGTGTCGGCTGCAGACAGCTCTCTCGATCTTGCACATCATATGTTGAGTTTGTCGCTTCAGAATGGCACTCGGGGGCCAACATACGATACCCAATGGTGGTCTGAAGAGAATCTCGCCGCATTGGAGAACAAGGTCAACCCGCCGCCACCGCCGCCGCCTGGCAAGAAGTTCAGAATGGGCCAGCAGCCAACCTACGCTACTCCAACCGAGTCTTTCGCTTACAAAGTGCACGATCCCGAGAGATTTGCAAGGTCCATCTCGGGTACTTTGAGGGAGAGACCAGCAAGCTCCCTGCGTGCGGAGCCCATTCTGCGCGAGCCAGAGATTGACTGGGTGGTTGCGACGCAGGAGTTGGCTAAATTGTTGATTCCGCAGGACCGACAGAACAAGAGTTGTACCCCGGAAGAGCTTGCTGCTCCGAAGAAGGTTGCGGCTGCTCCTACAGTGGCTGAGAGAGATCAGGCGGAACGTCCTCGTCAATTGCGTACCAGGGCAGCGAAACCAAGCTATCGCGAGAACCTAGATGAAGTATCACGTACTAATCGCCGTCGTACCACTTCTGACCTGCCAATGCCACTTGACGCTGTGCACGTGGCAGTCCCAGCACCTGCGCCGGCGCCAGCACCAGCGGCAGCAAGACGTTCAAGCAGACGCTCAAGTATGGCTAGTACTATGAGTTCAGCTCCTACAGAGTCTGTCGAAGACGTCCCACCAGTGCCTGCGATTCCAACCACGACCAATGGCGTGCAGCCTCCAGCCATGCCCGCCGTTGCACTCGGCAATCTGCCGGCAAAGAAGACACGCGCGCCGCCTAAGCTGAAGGCCACAGCGATTCCCGCCAGTGCTCCTGCATCGCCAGTCGCTGCTTTTAAGAAGCAACCACCTCTACAACACAGACAGCCCGCCCCTCAGCCTGCTGGAGCTCAATCACCCACGCCAAGCTCGGTTGCGTCTTTGAATGTTGCCATGTCTCCCAACTCAGAGATGGATGCGTTGACTAAGGGCCTGAAGAAGGTGACACTCAAGCTTGGCACAAGAGAGGAGCATGACCGGAAAATGAAGGAGAAGCTCGACAGCGAGAGGAGAGCGAGAGCTCTGAAGGGTGCCGAGACTAGGCGGATCAACAAGGCGGCGAGGGATGCGGAGTTGAGCAAATCTAAGCTCACACCAGCGCAGAAGGCTAAGCTCGGTCCTGATGCTGCAAATGTGCCAGAGTCCAGCAAGTCGAAGTCGGCGCCGACGCAGAAGGTCAAGCATGTGCCTGATACTGCGAGGGCCACAGATTTGAATGTAATTCCTGCTGTCGAGAGGACCACCTCGAGCATTTTAACGACTGCGCCGTCACTGCCGCCTGTATCTGCGGCTTCGCACGAGATGCCTGGAGTTTCTTCGGCAGCCGGCTCTGGTCAGCTCGCGTTCCCACAGCAGCTCCAGCAGCATTTCGATAGCTGCGATAATGCGGTGGTACCCGACTACGCGAGTAGGATGATGAAGCTCCTCAACGAGCCGGAGCGTGAGGAACAGAACACTGTGCCCATCAAACGTCCGGCTCCGCAGACTCAGTACGGTGTGCCCCAAAGCGGCGCAATCTCCGACATGGCCAAAGAACCAGTCATCCAACAAGTGCCTCACTTCAACATCCCTACATGCGAAGCGCCAGCTGTGTTCGCCGTGACCGCGCCTACAACTGCTCCGGCTCCGGCTTCAACACCACTCCCAGCCCAATCACCAACAACGAACACCTTCTTCAACCCCTCCTACGCGCCCAGGCAACCACAACAACCACCCACACACTCCCGCCAATCAAGCTCCTCCTCCCTCTACCGCTCTGTCCCCGTCGTGGAAGACACCACTCCTCCTGCCAGCAAGCCTTCGAGCTCTGCCCGCGCAGGCTCTTACCAGCCGTCTCCGGCGGATAGCCTGCAGAAGCAGAGTCCTCCGGAGAGGGATGCGAGTGACAGGCGATTGCCGGTCTTCTCCGCTACGGGTAGGATTCCGTTTGCGAGCAGTAGTCCGGCGGCGGATGCAGGTGCGGCGCAACTCGTGGGCGGGGGGAGTCGGTTCAAGGACGAGATGGATATGGATGATGATGGGGATGTGGGGATGGGTGGGGGTGGATGGGAGGTGCCGGAGAAGTGAGCTTGAGGTCTCAAACGAGGATGGATGAGGAAGCGGTCTCAAGGTGCTTTGACGCTTGTACGGAGGCGAGTTTAGATTGATTGCGGACTTCAGATCACCTTTGCAGTGAATTGTGGGAGTTTTTGATTAGGTAGATACCCTGGTTTTTTTATAGTGTCTTGTAATTGTACTTCTTTCACGTCTTGATACCAAACAACAGCGCAACCATCACAGGCCTTCCTCCGTCGGAAACGAGCCCTGTCGCCTTGGTTCCACCCCCTGCCTGGTTTTGCTGATAGCGGCGATCGCAACGATCCATCCTCAAAAGCGTGCCCTCCTCTCCTGTACTCCGTACCTATCACGGTAACATCGATCACAAATATCCGCTCGCAGGGTTCTATACTCAACTTGGCGTTGGTTACAGTATCGGCAACGTTGATTGGTGATTAACCCTTGCAACGGGCAAGTTGGGCAACAGGCGCTGGTCGGACACTAAGTCCTCGCTGGGCAAAGGTGTCTTGTTCTTGCGCTTCAGCAGGACGTACTTGAGGCTCGGATGCTTGTACGTGACCTCCTCGATGCCTTTTTTCGTGCTTGAGCTCTTCGAAGTGTGTGTGTGTGTGTGGAGAATCTCTTCTGCTAAGACTCGAAGCTCTGTGACCCCGTCGGGGGTGGAGCTGTAGATTGTGGAGATGGCTTGGGCGGACTCGTCGTCTTTCCACGCTTCGCTCTCTGTCATTCCGTGCTGTGGTATTGGACCAAGAGTCTTACGTTGACAGGACATTTGACGACATAGCTACATACTTAAGCTCTTGTTCGTTGGGTCTGATAGCACCAGGTGACTCAAGCCTATCGCAGCCATCTGAATCTCATGCACTCGATAGAAGACCATCAAGATGCTTCTTACAGCATGGGCACCACTTCCACTGCTTGCAAGCTGCGCAGATGTCAAAGTTCGTGTAGCAACCCATGCAGGACTTTGTGGCCCTCTCGCCTTTATGGCCGTTCGTGCAACCAGAGATAGTGCCGACACGCTTGAGCAATGCGTATGCCAAAGCAGGAATGCTGATCACCGCGGACTCGAACTCCGCTTTGTGCTTCAGCGTATCGAAGTGGTCATGGATGACATCAATGGTGATTTCGCGGAGTTGTGAAACATTGTCGGCCGTCGAGTTGTAAACGATGGGGATAGCGTGAGCGAAGTCGTCATGGTCCCAAGAGGCTCTCACGGACCGCTTGAACTTTACAGCAGCGAGGTCGCGGAGCCCATCGACCTGATACCTGACTGCGATAGCAAATACTTTGGCATGCTCGATGATGTGCACCGGCGGTGAATTTTCGACAGAGGCTGGGGCTGTTTCAAGAGTGGGGGCCTTGGAAGCGATTGTTTCTCCCTCCGGAGAGCCATCCTGGATCTGTTTCTTGGGAACCCTCCTCCGTGCAGTTGGGCCGAAGTCAACGAACTCTATTTCAATCTCAGAGTCGGACGGCGAGGTACTGGCTTCGACCTCCGGCAACGGAAGGTAGTCGAGGTGGTAGAGGAAATCCACCATGAGTTTCACAATCTCCGGATCATCGCAGGAGTCTTCAGATTCCTCGGAGGCTTCGGAGCCGCTTTGAATCGCCTTCAGCTCGATGGTGCCGTTTTAGCCTTCCTACTGCATGTTAACACAGCATTCATTCTCGAGCCTGCTGTAGAGCATCCATACCTTGAAAGCATACTTCTTGAACGCGGACCTGAAGTAGCCGGACTGAGTCATGAGGATGATCTTGTGAAGTTTGAACTCGTGCGTTCCGCATATCAGTTTGCAATCGGAGTACTCTTTAGAGACGCGGGCTCTAGAAACAATGTTAGCTTCGAGACAATCTGTGTTCGATCAATGGAGCTTACTTAGCCAGGCCTTCCATGAAGATTTTGAACGGTGAAGTCATCTTGACCGGTGTCGTTGTCGACTTGAGGTATAAAGTTGGCTGATGGAAGAGGGAAAGGAATGAAGGAAATCAAATTGTCCATTCTTGAGGTTGAGAGATGGGCAAATCATATGTGCCACAGCTACAAGCTGTAGGCTGTCTGCAGGGTTCCGTGGAGCACTCCAGTGCAAACGCGACTTTCCCGTCTAATGCCCACCACTGGTGAGTCTGGACATGTGGGTACGCTGATATAGGCAATCATCCACTGCCGGCGTTTGAGCAAACAGTCATGCAATTGACACGAATGGCATCATGTGACGGGTCTTGCCAGCCGTCTGCTTTCACGAGCCATGATCGTTCTGCGTCGGACCAGTCAACGCTTCCACTCCAACTCAAACAGCGTCACTGATTGAAACTGCAATTCTGATCCCCAACCTCTTGTTCTGAGACCACGCGAGCAGTACACACCGCTCTGAGCTTGCAGTGTTGTGTGTCTCAGGACACGTAGTAGATCACAGGTCTGAGGAAGCCAGTCTACATTGCTTCAGGCCGGCAAGCCAGTCATCAGACGGAGACAGTGGCACAGATGATTCTCCTCGCTCATCTCTTAGCAACATCTCCGTGAAGCTGACCCCGACGAAATTTGTGTAATTTCCAAGATTGGCATCGACAAGAACACTGGTGTTTGCTGAGCTTGACCACATCTGCCAGGCTACTGATGGGATGTTTGGCAGCTCAATCGGGAGACTCCCGCGGAGACGTGCGTCCGTTATTGATCGTCATCGAACGGCGATACCGAACGCGCTTTGCACAGCACGCTTGTGTTCTCCAACAAACTCCGCCTTGCATTTTCCGGAATCTTGCAGCTCCGACTCGCGTAGGCATCTATCGCGAAAGAGTTCCACCACATTTCTCAAAATTCGGCAAGAAACATCATTGGAAGCCCTGACACAACCAACCACGTACGAAACAGCTTCGAGCTTGCGAGCCACGACTAGATGCGGATCGGGAGGACACCGAAATCGTGAGTTTGGATCGGAATGAAGTTCAGCAGGGCGGCGGGCATGTTGATCCAGATGGCACAGCGAGCAACCCTGGTTTGAGGCTGTCGGATGTGCAAACAGTTTTCGACAAAATCGGAGGCCATGGTGTTGCACGAAACCCGAGAAGAGCAGGGACTATCACTCAAACACCAAGTCGCTCTAGCTGAATTGAGAAATGGTGTTTCAGTATACAGATTCAGGATAGGTCTTGGATGATGATTTCAGATCCTGACATCAGATCCCGCAGAAATCACCCGAGGATGCTTAGCTTTTTCCAAGGCCTTCGCGCATCCTTCGGTCGCCGCCGTTCGCATTTCATATCCTCAACTTGCACTGTGGTTTCCGGTCAGACCTCGGGCGGCATTGGATTTCTGTAAGGGAAAATGTGTCTATCCCGTAAGCAGCTGCCTTGAGTTGACGCTCTTCGGTTATGCTGCGATTTGCCGAAACTCAGTTCACGTACGCGAATTAATGAATCCATTTACTGCTCTGCAAGCATGATAGCATCGTTGAAACTGTTTGTCTCATGTATAAATCTGTACAGCTCATGAAGTTTAAACCATACCTAATTGACAAGAACTTGCTTCAGGATAGCTCGACTCGCCATAGACTCGCTAAACTTTGACGTCAATCGTAGAAGTATCCCCCAACGTCGCCACACTAATATGCGGCCAACTGAGACTATTGAAGTTGAGAGTGACATTCTGCGAGTATTGGAGCTGTGTCCAGGTGACCTTCTTGTCGGTGCGAGCTGAGAGTTTTGCAGACTCGGCTGGAGAAACGACAAAAGTAGGACCAAGCACACCAGCTGCACTGGCTTTCGTGGGAAACACCTGATCCTGAGCGGCCTTGGGCTCGATGGAGATTGTTCTGCTGAGCGTTTCGATCCAGTACGTTACCTTCATCGTTGCTGCGTGGGCATTACCCGCACTTCTGCCCGCCTTGCTCAAAACATCGGTCCCTTGCAGGAAGCCAATATTCGCAGTTCCTCCGCCTACAATCACGCTTCCTGGTGCCGACTTGGTGTTGAGCTCGAACTTCGCGAAAGACTCGATGTTTTGGTCGGCGATCGCATTGCGCAGGACCTGGTTGGGATCTTTGAGGACTTCCCTGGTGATGATCTCTGGAACATTATCAGTGTTGAGCGCCTGGCACGAATGGAAAGTGTGGTGTCGCGTACTTCTGAAATCCTTGAGAGGATTTGGCAATCGATTCGTCTGGTCTTCGCCGTCAAAGCTCATATGAGCGTTGAAGTTGGTCGTGTCTAGATCTTTGGGGTTATCAATAGTGAATGGATTGATTGATTCGACGTCCATGACCGGTCTTCCAGCCTTTTGAGAAGGGACTGGGCCTTGAGCGTTGACGGTGGTGCCATGAGGAACGGATGCCATGCGGTTGATTGTTGCAGGTTGTCCTCTTGGATTGACGTCAGACTTTGGCACAAGCATGAACAGACCAGGCTCAAAGTGGATCCCAACAGGGTTTGGGGAGTCGTTGGAGCCAGTGTCGGGATTCTCGAAAGCGCCGACTCTTTGGACATAGGAGATGCCTTTCAGCATCAGATCTGCTTGATCCGTTACCCCACGGTTGGGAACATCACCGAGAGATTTGGAAAAGGCCATAGTTTCAGCAGTGAGATTGAGCTCTAGTACGTCAAGCTTGTTTCCAGCGACAATTGGTTGGATTGGCTTCCTACTCCTTGGCCGCCAGATGGTGTTGTAGCCCGTCCCGGCAAAGGTCTTGTTTTCGAGCAAGTTCAGCGGGAATTCGGCATCGGTGAGAACTGGTGCTGCATTGGTATCGGCCGCGTTGAGAAATTGTTGCGCGATTGACTTTGGTTCAGCTTTGGCTCCGTTAGCTCCATTGGCGGCAGGTGGCCCGGCTTGTCGCTGGAACACTCTGTCCACAGGTCGTATGGCGAAGTTGCCCAGATTGATCTTTGGGAGGTCGTTGGTCTTGACTTCGTGAATAAGTCTTTCAGTAGCCATATCGTTGATAAGAGAAGTGTAAGACGTCAAGGTCGGGTTAGAAGGATGTCACGAGTTTGAGGGATTCAGTCTGCTGGAAGGGGAGGGAACGCGATAATTTATAACCAGCCCAAGCCCACATCACGGGAAAATATACCAGCTACATCGCAATGGTGGTGACTGGAATGGCCAATGGCAAGAGCTGGTCTTTGCAATCATTGGACTCTGCGGCGGTTGCCTAGGGTACTGGCAGCGCCATACTCGATCCAGATGGATTGAGGCACTTCGTGGCTAGCTGAGCGTGGTCATTAAGGCATAACTGTGGTAGCTGAAAACCCTCGATTCCATGCTAACATGGCAAGTCTCTTCCAAATTCTCAGGCGCAGAGTTCTCCCGGATGAGGGCTTCACCAAATGGCATGCTGCTAGTGAGGGGAAAGCTTTCGTCGTCGATGTCACTGTTGCGTCCGCCTATATGCATGAGTAAGGCATGTTTGTTTTAGACGAGTTGGAGGCTGGCAGGTGATTGCATGTTCCCAAACATGCAGCTCGACGTTGTCTGAGGTGATGCGGGATATGCTTTGGCAAGCTCTCGCCAAGGGTGAAGTTGTTGTCATCTTGCCTGAGGCATGAACTCAAGCTCACTAAGCGGCATGCATCATTGGTCGAAGCTGTTCTCCATGAACTCTTTCCTCGCGCTTTCGTCTGCAGAGATGGTGCCACGCTCGCATCGTTCGTTCTGGGCTTCATGCTACCAGTCACTACAAGCCTCGAATAATCAAGCCACCGCCCGAAACGACCATGCCTCATGGCAGCATTTGTGCCACGTGAAAATGGATCGTGAGCCAAGCTTCAGGCGAGACCAGTGGGGTATGTGAGGCTGGGCGGAGGGACCCGACAATCTTCTGTAGGTTCGAATGTGGCTGGCTGTTGGTGTGGCTGCGATGGTTGAGAAGGCATGTCAGCTCGCTAAGCAACCCCACAAGAGGGACGAGGTTTCCCACATCGAGAACGATACTTACGACGTGCCTCTTCTTCGAATGCTAGAAGTCGGACTGCAGACACAGTTTGGCAACGGACATAGCTATGTGACTTACCGACCAATCTAGAAACTTAGACTGGCGCAAAGGTTAGAAAGAGTCGTACAGAGGAACTACATTTCTTGCACTCATGTTTGTGTACGGATTCTCAATGGTAACGACAATATCAACAAGTATCTAGGGCAGATAGTACTAGCACTCTGGACTTCGAGATACGGAGGCGAAGTGAACAGCGTCTCAACGGCTAGTATGCTCCTAACATCACCTAAAGCCTATGGCGACAACATAGAAGGCTCTCAATGTCGATAAAGCGCTAGAGCTTGGGCCGTACACAGACTTGAGTGTAAGTGCTGTAGGGTCTCAGCCTTTAGCACTGGGTCCTCAAGGTACCCAAGGTTCCCGGGAGACTCAGACAGTAACATTAACCTGTTAGATTTTGATCTCGCAGTCAACGAGACGACTTGTTGACTTGGACCCCTTGTTTCGCAACATGGAGCGTCGACCGTGGCATGAGGGATTGAAGATGAGCAAGGCCTTCCTTGTGAAGACGTGATGAAGCTTGTGAAGAATCCAGATAATAGTTTCCTGCCTTGGTATCTGTAGGGACTATGAGTAGAGACATGCCCTAGCTCACTGACCCTGATGAACCCATATCCTTCGCGATAGAAACACAACCAGCAATGCAACCATTTCTCATCCGAAAAGGTACAGAATCACAAAGCTATCCTCTCCGCACCGACCGAACTCCAATGCCCGCGACGTCGCCTTCTACGATAGAAAGCCCAGTACTCCTGCATCTCATTCGCAGCTATGACAACGACTTTCCATTCCCAGAAAAAGATGTTTCTCTACCACCCTGACCAATCTCCGCTGTCGCACTGTCTGCACGTCTTCGGCAATCCAGAGGCCAACTCCGATTCGTCTTTGTAGCGGTGGCAGACCGCACACTGAGACTCGGCGGTTCCAGTCTGCGTGTAGTACAACTGTCTGTCCCACTTACGATCCAACAAATCGCGAGCGAAGAGCGGGTGGTTCTGGAAGGCGTCCTCGACCTCATCTGTGTGTCTGAGGTCGCCGTAGTGATCGTAGATCGTGTCGAAGACAATTTCGCGGAGTTCGCGGACTTCTTCGGGGGTTGATTTGAGAACGACGGTGACGGCCTGCAGGAACGCTTCGCTATCCCAGGCAACGTGGACGGCGTATCTGAAGCATTTTGCGGCATATTCACGGAGCCCATCGACCTGGTACTTGACTGCGATGGCGAACACCTTGGCATGAGTGAGAATTTCCGCTTGAGGGCCGAAGGTTGCTGAGTCGTCAGATTCGTTCGCATCGTCAGTGGTGTTGGCGTTGGTATTGCCGCAGGTGTACATGTAGCTGTAGAAGTACGAGATCATGTGCTTCACCATCTCCGGATCGTCACATGCCAGGTAGTCCACGCTGCTCTCATCTTCAACAGCGGAAGGGCGAGCCTTGAGCCTGATGACACCCTCCTCTCCTTCCTATTGCCTGCCAGTTAGCCGACTGTGCATCACTTTTTTTCTGAAGTGTAAGGTCAGCGTACCTTGAAGGTATCACGCTTCAGAGCGATCTTGAAGTACTCGGAGTGGCCGCTGATGATGACCTTGTGAACATCAAACTCAAGACTTCCGCAGATAATCTTGCAGTCGGAATGCTCTCCATATTTGTAGGCACTTAGGAATGTTAGCTTTGCTTGCACTGCAGGTAAAATGGATAGAAGAGCCTACTCGTGAACGCGGTCAATCAGGATTTCGCCTCCGCTAGGCATATTTGCGTAAGACCGGATTTAACTTGTTATCGAGTAATGGGCGAGTGCGTGAGATGAAAGAAGACGGTGTGCTACAGATGTGCCTAACAGAACAGTGGTGTGTTGTTGTAGAAGTGCGAATGGAGTTAGCGATGCGTTGCTTCTAGAGGGCAGATGGAGTTGCTGCAGGAGGGCGGGTCGAGTCGAGGATGTGGTACCGAGTCGTCGGCGGTGGGAAGTGCTACAAGAGCGCGTCCAGAAAGAGCATTTACGCAACAGACGCAGCTAACAATGAGATCATCTGCAGGCGGCAACGCGTTGCAACAACCCATGCCCGTCACTTACGTCTGACGTAGACCCAGTCACTGACTGTCCCAAATCGGACTTCACTGGCGTTTTGTCCGACGCACGCCGAACTACCAGACCGGTGACGTTACGCGAGAGATAGGCATTACGCTTTTAGTAGTATCGGGATAGACCTCGATGCAGTGGTGTCCTTCACAAAATCCACCTAGAGGATGTACCGAGACGAGGTTCGCAAACCTTTGCCGCTAGCGATCACAGCGAAGGTAGGATATTTTGCATCTAATCCTGATTGCATTCAAAACATTCTTGCAGACTGATTGATGTTCGATAGAATGGCTGAGTCTGAACGGAGGTGATATATTCATTCCATGGGCACAATCTTCGACGGCACTCACTGGGGCGTCGGTAAAACCCATATCCTAGGTCTTGGGTATCGTCTAAGGCTCTGGGATTCTGTAGATGGATAGTGTTGGATAGGTCTTTGTAGCTTTGCACTTACTACTTGCTCATGTCGCCATTACTTGATGAATGTTCCCCCACGATGGGACAATAGACCCGGTGATGTATCATCTTCTTGTGGAAACACCCATCTGAGGGAACTTTCATCGGAATGTAGATACATGAGTTTTGAGTTCAATGACGACTTGATATTGACGAGGCCTACGGAAATTTTGCCCGAAGTAGGCTTCTGGTAAAAATGATTGTAAACATTTCAAACATAAAAGAAGTCCAGTACGCAGCAGAAAGAGGCCTCGCACAATATCTCCACCTATTCGTGAACACCAGAGGTGTCGTTACCATCGAAAATCTGGATACGCGCGTGGCATGACATGTTATCGTAAATTTTTGTTCGTTGAAAGAAGTCGTAAGATCATACAGAAGAAGGCTGAGGGGCTGGGTCCGTAGGCGCAATCCCTGGGAAACCAGGACTTGGACACCTGCTGCCACTTGGCGTCGGCGTTCCCCCTACCGATGGAGTGTAGGTGCCTAATGTGGAAGGTGTTTGTAGCAATGGTCGTGTCGAAGTCGTTTGCGCGAACGGGGGGCGGGTCGGCGCAGTTGGCGTGCTGGGCGCCTTCTCATTGTTGTCCTCCGACGGATACAGCTCGTCTTTAATCTTGTTGTACTCCTTCCACCACTCCTTGTTCTCTTCGTACGGAAGGAGATTCCAGCGTGTCATCAATGTCTCTTGCATTTTAGAGGGTCGGATGCGGGCCCATGCGACACCGCGGCGGTCCCACTTGAGTGGCTTCTGGACATTAGGGTCGGAAGACTTCTTTTTCTTTGGATGGTCGGTCTTAACGACCTCCCACTTCTCGTTGAAAGGAATTGTGCTGGTTTTCTCTATGAACTCGTCTGTCGCGTTTAACGTCTGTAATTTGCGTCCGATGTCGAAGCCGAAGTCGGAGCACAGAGCCCATGTGCTTAAGACAAGTAGTATAACGGTGTAGATCTGCGTGAATAGTGTACACATACCAAGGATACACATGTGTACACCCAAGGCTAACCAGCCGAGCCTGCGAGCCATCTTGTAGAACACTTTGTGCTTCACCTCGCAGTCGATTGTGAAAGTCCGGAGGACCGGCGCAGGTGCTCTGCAAGTCACCATCTTGCCATCCGAGCGGATGATGCAAAGATCCTTCAAATCCTCTTGGTTCTCCGGGTCGTTAGCAGTTTTGTCGCGGGCGTGGCGAAGCTGCCAGAGGAGGAATATCCTGGTGAAGATGGATATGATGATGGCGCCAGCGTTACCGACACCGTACCAGTCCCCTATGAGTATTGTACACACTAGTAGTGGAGCGACTAGTACGAAGGAGATGACGGGAGCGATCAGGCTGGTCGCTCGTGTATGATGCTCCCGCTTCTTCCACTCAAGGACTGTGGTGGCGTTGTTCACGTTCTGGCTCATGAGCCATCTGGTAAACCAGCCTTTAAGCTCCGTTGACGTAATGCCGTCTGTAAGGTTATAGATCACAAAGCCCGGCTGCTCGGCGGTAAAGCGGTTACCGGCTATAACAAAAGCAGCGAGCAGAGGTAGATACTCTGTATAGCGGCGTCGCTGTAGATGTCCTACAGATTGGTTTACCTCTTCGGCGCCGAGCAAAGTGACCAGTCCCAGTGCATCTATGCTGAAAGTCGACTTCTCACTCCATGTCTTGATATCTTGAAGTGGCGTTGCGCGTGTCGTAAGCTGCTGGACTCGGGACGTAATGGCGTCCATACTGTGCGGAAGAGGCGGCATTAGCGGGGGCTCGTGGATAAGCGCTGCTAGAATGTTGAAAGCACGGAAGACTTACATGGCTAGCGAGGAGACGGCCAGACGTATTTCAGTCGGAGATGCGTCAGGCTGAAGATGTGATGTGCGATGGAGCTGAAGCCCTTCCTTGCCTGGAAGGCTGCAGCAGTGCCTCCACTAAGGCAGCAAGTCGGCCGGTCTGATTGGGGCTGGTGATGAGCTTGTGGTACTGTGGCGGAGGAGGATGCTGCCTCGCGTACCAAGTACCATAACTTTTCGTGGCTATATAACGTTGTTGATGCGAGGAGATATGCCCTCTCAAAGGCTACCAAGGCACATTTGCACCACGACTTTGTCACAAGGCTGGCATCGCCTGAAGGGCGCGTGATGATGCTTGAAAGAAGGCTGAGCAGCCTTGCAGAGGGTAGTGATTTAACGCAGCCACAGACTAGTCTTCTTGTAGGAGGTAACTTATCCATCTGCTCAGGCCAGCGTGCACGCAGGGGTGTGCAGAAGTTGGTGCGGGACTCGAATCCACTGGCTTGCTTGCCGACACCGAATCCAGCCTGGCACGCAGCGATCATCTTTCGTTCTTGCTGCGCCCAACAACTCCTTCTCCGAGGCCCATGAATCAAATACTGGGCTATACCAGCCGGTCAACGCGAGACCTTGTAACAGAGTGACACCAAGGCACTGCTCCTCCTTTGCCACAGCTCCGCCCGCTCTTGCAGCCGCGACACAAACGAGGATCTTTCCAGGCCCTTCGAAACCTCATCCTCAAAACGCCGCCTCCCAACTTGCCACCTCCGTCGCGATGGCGATGCTGAAATCGCGCAACATGTGTAGTGTTTGCTCTAGACTATCGTCTCGAGGCCGCAGCGTCAGCCACACTGTTGTGCCACCGTAATCATTGGTAAGCCTGAGTCAAAAAATTGGAAAACATGCGCCTCTTGTCGCAGATTGATCTTGAAGCCACTACCTGACTTCAAAGACATCGCCGGTGCGGAAAACAGCTCATATAGAGCCTTTTCGGCAAATGTCGCTACTAACGGCTCCAAAGATTTGTGCTGCTGCCATCTGGATATCTGGACTGGAGCACACCGGCGAACTTGACTCTCAAGATCCGCGGATCGGTACTATGCTGGCCAAAAATCTCTCGGAAGTATACTTGCCCGGTGGATTGCAGACATTCTGGAGACTTCGTGCCGCCTTCAGCTATACTGTGCCCGCGCCTGGCCATGAGGTCTAGGATCTTGAGGTTCGACGGCTTGAGATCTTGCTTCACGCAAGCGGAGACCTCTTGGTACAGCCGTATGCTACTCTGAGATTGTAACATGCTTGCAGCACGATGCTCTCAAGTTGTATGTATCCTCATTTACGGTATCCAAGCGTGTTCGAGATCTGCTGCTATACGAGGCCTATCATTCCTGCCAAGCGGTATTGCTTTTATGGTGGAAGCTTGCTGCGATGCTGGATGCCGATTTCTCCGGCACAAAGAAAGCTGCATCACGGCAATCTTCCGGCACACAGAGTTAAACAAGCCCGCCTTGCAAAAGCATTTGCGTGGTTGTAGCCTGCTGCCGCGTAACACAGTGGACGTGTGCTGAGCGTGCTCGCATTCATCTCGCAGTATGTTGTCGTGGGAGATAATTCATGGCCGCTCTCAAAACGAGGCTGGGCCATACGCGCCTGCTCGGCTCGCTTGGTGTGGTACGCCATCGATCTGCATGCGAGATCTGTGTGCTGGTCCGCAGCAGCAGCAACAACAGAAATCGAAGGGCATATTTTAGTTAATCTTGACTGTGCCCACCCCTGGCTGAAGCTTGGGGATTTTGTTGAGGCGGGTGTGAAGGTATTGAATATTGAGTCAAGTGACAATCAGCGAGACTAGCTCGCTTACTCCAGGTACAAATCGTACTGCCCGACACGTACTCCTACCTCGACAAAGTTGACTACCCAGTGCAGCAAGTCCTTCACCGGCGGAAGTCTACCGTCACAGCATGATCGCCGCTCTGCAGTGCCCGGGCATCGATCCGAGCGATATTGAGTTAGTCCAAGAGTCGAGTTACGAAACTCCAAAGTTTACGAAAGACCTGTGGCGCTTGTGTAACATGATGCCAGCTCAGGCAGTCAAGGACTCGTGGGATCGTGCGGTGCATCTCAGAATGGTCAGCTCACTGATGTGTCCGCTTCTGCAACTGCTCGCCGAAGAATACCTTGATGACGACTTCCAGTTCGGAGGAGAAGATCAGGTAAGATTCATGAGTAGTCCGCTTCAGCCTGTGTTCATCCTGACGTGCCATCTCTCAGAGCTCGATTTTTGATCTGATCGAGCAGTTCGCTCTAAGGATGGGACATCGCTCACAAGGACATACGATGAACCCCATGCTGCCCAATCTGACTGGCAAGAAGATGTTGGCCACGCACGCCGAATCTACGAAGGTCATGCTCCTTGACCCTGCGGAAGAGATCGGCAAGAGGCTCCAGGACGCCCCATGGCAGACGGAGGCGAACAAGAACGCCTTCTTGATGACGCTGCGTGACATTCTCATCCCTTTGAGCAAGTACCATGCGCGTTCTACCGCAAGAGTCTTGTCTCAGTGGCAGAACCCGTCGGTTGCGGCTGAGGCGCCTACCGGAACATGCTTTACTGCCACTACGGGCGGTAGCCAGCTACATTTTCAGAGCTACGATGAGGTCCGCCAGGCGCTGGGTGATGTCAGGCTCGACACTGGTTCTCTAAATCAATCCGTTGTTGAGGCTGTCAAGAAACTCCTTGCCCCAGCACGTACAGCGGCAGCGAGTAGTGCAGAATGGAAGGCAGCCGAAATGGGGACTCATTCTTCATGATAGCTTTTACCGTGTTTAAACACCTTTAGCATTCCACTGAAGCTGTCCCGATTGCTACATTGTGTTGGTCCGTCCAATGTCTCTGTGATGTCTGTTTGGGATTGTGTTGGAGATGTTCAAAGGCCGATTGCGGCGCTGTCGGAGAAGACACGTCTGACATCATTTCCAATGCAACTGAACATGTAGCAGCGGTCTATGTCTAGACGATAACCTCACACTCACAGCAAAACACGAGTCCCCATACGCACGACCATGTCACAAACGAGCGACGACGTCATCCAGCATGCGTTGCAGAGCATCGCAGAATACGAAGAAACCTACAAGCACCTACACCGCACGCCTGAGCTATCATGGCAAGAGCATGGAACGGCCGCTTTTGTCGCGGAGCACTTGCAAAAGATGAATACTCGTGGCGGCAATGATGATTTCAAGATCACGACAGGAATCGGCGGTACTGGTGTAGTTGGTATTTTACACAACGGTCCCGGCAAGAAAGTCTTGCTCCGTGCTGAGCTTGATGCACTGCCCTTGAAAGAGGAGACTGGCTTGCCATACAGCAGCCAGAACTCCGGTCGTGACGAGCACACTGGGTCTGAGATCCCTGCGATGCACGCTTGCGGGCACGACATGCACATGACTTCTCTGCTTTGCGCGGCACATGCTCTGTCCGATCGGAGGGATCTTTGGTCTGGCACGCTCATCGTGTTGTTCCAACCTAGCGAAGAGAATGGAGCCGGCGCACAAGCAATGGTAGACGCTGGTCTATACGATGCGCAACGCTTTGCCGTGCCAATTCCCGATGCTGTTCTTGCTGGACACACGATGCCGATGCGAGCTGGCAAAGTCGCAAGTCGAATCGGCGTAGTCAACAGTGCTGTGCAAAGCGTGCAAGCTACTATCTTCGGTCGCGGCGGCCATGGTGCCCGACCGCAGAACGCAATTGACCCTGTAGTGATCATGAGCAGTATTGTCATGAAGCTGCAAACCATTGTGAGCCGAGAGATCGCCCCTCAGGAGTCTGCTGTAGTCACGGTTGGCAGTGTCCACGCCGGAACCGCCGAAAACATCATCAGCGACAGAGCTGTCATGAAAATTAACATACGAGCTCTCAGCACCGACGCTCTCCGTCGGGCCCACGAAGCCGTGGTGCGCATTATTGAGGGAGAGTGTTCCACCTTCCGCTGCCCGCAGCCACCTGAGATTGAGTCTATTGGCTCGTTCCCTCTACTCGAGAACCACGAGACGATCACACGATCTGTGGTTGATGCATTTGGCCTTCACTTCAAGGACAACTACTACAACGAACCATATGCGTCTCTTGGCGCCGAAGATTTGTCAAACCTCGCGGTCGAAGGGTCCCAATGCTGTTTCTGGAACATTGGATGCATAGACCACGACATCTGGGATGCAGCTGAAAAAGAGAACCGCTTGGAAACAGTCGCAGGTATGCCAACGTGAGCTGCATTGAACTGACGAGTCGAATCGCGCTGACTTTGCTTCTCTCAACAGGCAACCATAGCTCGAAGTTTGCACCTGTGATTCAGCCGACACTGCGCGTCGCCACTGAGGCCTTGATCGTGGCCTCGCTTAACACTTTTGGAAGCTCATAGAATCTCCTCCCTGGAATCGCTTACGAACGAGGATGGTGTTGATGACGAAAGACCATGTTACTCAAACTGTGTATCCAGTTGCGACGTGTCCTCGCTACCTCGCATGTCCTTGACAAAAATCGTACGTCCACGATGCCGCCTTCGCCAGAGACAGGGCTGTTCCACGAAACACGTTGCAATTTCCCGAGTTCATTCCGAATACGAACTCAGCTAAATCTGGGTCCCAGTGTCGTTGTGCATCCGTGGTGGAGATATGCTAGGCAATCTTTGTATTCCCAGTAGGAGCGTTAGGCCGACATGCAACAGGCAGTCTGAGGCGTCCACAGCTCGACCGATCGTCGTGTATCAATATGAGGATATCACTACGTCGAAGGATTCTCAAAACGTTGTGGCCTGGACACTAATCATTATTAGACCATACACAACGCTTCGTTTGGACCATCTTTGCCCCTGCGGACACTAACCACTAGTACCGAGCAAGGGCTGCACCTGGATGTGAAGCTAATGCAAGAGGTCACTATATGGCGCAATCCAGATGCCGAGCAGCGACCAGTCTTGTCAAGTGCTACGTATACCTGGACCGAACCATGGCCACTTTTCATCTGCCACCTCGAAGAAGACGACGTCTCCATCGATCAGGACAACATTAACGTCCACCTCTGGCCCATCGACATGTGGTTCAACAATTGTGTCGGTGCGTGGATAATGGCCAGTAACGTGGCGGTCGGGATTTTGCTTTGCGGCTCCGATGAGCTCGTCTTTGTTGCGTACCTTCGATACACCTTCGCTTGGAGGCAGTGCATCCAACTTCACCTCGCTAGTCATCGCTCGAAACACACTTCATCCTCAAACCGGGGTGGACGGTGCGCATAAAACGTCAATTTGCTGTGTTGACTAGTGTCCACGGACACTTCTCGGTCGAGAAGGCCGCAGTGACCTGCGGTGTGGGCTCAGCTTCGGTGATCGATGATCCGGTCGACGACCTGGGCTGTATGAAGCCGTCTACGCTCCGCGAACTCGTGTCTGCGGCGATTTGTGAAGGCAAAACGCCTTTGTACGTGAAAGCGACAGCCGGCACCACAGTCTACAGAGCTCATGATCCTATTCGTGACATTGAGCCATCTCTCTCGAATACGGGCTATAGTTGCACGTCGATGGCTCCTGGGTCGGTTCGGTCGCTTTCTCCGGCAAGCACAAGCACAAGCTAGATGGTAGCGAGCTGGCAGACTCTGACTATCAATCCACAGAAGATGCTGGGCGTTCCTTTGATCTGTTCATTCTTGTTGACCAATGACCTGTGGAACTTCCATAGAGCCAACTCATTACGCGCCGCGTATCTGTCCAATGACAAAGTTGGCGATGAGATCTGGGATTTGGATGACCTAAGGATGCAATGTGGTCGCCGAGCGGATAGTCTAAAGCTAGCGCTCGCATAGGTGTTCTACGGAGCCCATGGATTTGAAAGAGACATCCGACACGCCTTCGATGTTGCCAACTACCTGGCTACGATGATCAAAGAGTCGGACGATTTCTATCTAGTCTCTCGACTACCAACTAGCTGTCTGCAGGTATGCTTCTATTTCACCCCCAACGGCTTGCTGGAGACGGAAGGCAATGCAAACACGGCAATGACAAAGGAGATTGTGAGACGGATGCTACCTCGAGGCTTCAGGTTTGACTTCGCACCTGGTCCCAATGGTTACATGTTCAGGGTAGTGACAAACAGCCAGGCGCTTATGAGCACGGTAGATGCTTTGTTCAGTGGTTTAAGGGAGGTTGGAAAGAGTATCTCGGTGGCTTAGTCGTGTGGGATGGAATTACACTCTTGCTAGCAAGTCAGCGTTATCAAACTCGCGTTTGAGACTCATCAATCATCCTCTTGTAACTCAATAACTACCCAGTTCGGCGATACCTTCCACGCGAAACAGCCACGAATTCGATGGCCGTGCCTTCAAATGCGTCCTTGCCACGCGGTCCGCATGACCTCTTCACAACTAGTCAACTGAATATCTGGGAACTGCTCATTCAACGCTCGCTTGCCTGGAGCAACGACATAGTTACCAGAGCCTGCCAAGTAGTGGACCCGAGCAAAGAATGCTTCGTCATCTGCAGCTGTCCCCATTCCGATCTGTGGAAACCTGTCGGCGAAAGATATCTTGCCAGAATCCAGCTTCTCAAGGGTGTCGTAGGCGACTTCGAACTTGCAGCCTGATCGCTAAGTCAGTGTCCATGTTTTGTTTCCTGTATTGGCTCAGTGTGACTTACCTCTAATTTCCTCGGCCATATAAACGAGCTTGTTGAGTTGAATCTCGTTACCAACAACCGTAGACTCTTTGTCCCACGCTGGTGCATCCATTAGCCGAGCGACGAATCGACTCAGATCCTGCGTGGTGATGAAGGTGGCGGACGCAGTGCCATCACCTGGGATGACTGCCCACTTTCCCTCCATGCTCAAGATATTGATCCAAGGATGAAGAGAAGTCTTCCAGTGCGGCATGCCGAAGTAGTCTAGAAACCATCCATTCACAATCCGAGTATATTCCAGATCGGTTTTGTCCAGCGCGTCGATAGCTTCAAATGTGTATTTCGCAAGAGGATTGATGTCGATGTGCCTTGAGGCAATGAGTAAAATGGTTCAAGACGCTCAGGGTATCGTCCTACTTACTCGCGCAAATGCTTCATGTCGTAACTGCCGATGACGAATCGACGTGTGCAGGCCGACTTGGCTGCTGCTTTGATCAAGTTGAGCTGTGACTGATTGCTTCTCGGGGTGAGAACCCCAATGGCACACATCAATGTTTCCACATTATTGTCCTGCAACAATTTGGTGATTGCATCCACATCATCGTAATCTGCGGTAACGACATTGGAATCCTCTGAGGTTTTGTTTGCCTATCACCAAGTCAGTTCAGTGGCAAGATATACCTGATGAGGGTCGTCCCACCTTCCTGGAGAGAACCAAAACTTTGTGTCCGTGTTGCACAAGTCCGTCAACAAGTGCTCGGCCGACTTGGCCCAATCCCCCAGCTACTGCGATGATGGCCATGGTGGGTGGGCAGAATATTCACCTGCCAAGGATAGTCGGAGTCGATGTCAAGATTATCTCAGAATTATGTTACTACTGCGCCTGACTATCGAAGGCATAACAGATGCAATATATAATGCTCGCTGTCGGCGGCCAGTTCCCAAAGGGGCATTTCCCCACTCGGTCTGGCATGCCGCCTCCCCGTCTATATCAGATTGGCCACGCACATAAAACTGGCGCGTGTTCATTTTCTGTCTATTTGTTCCTGTTTCTTGAGTCCCAACATGGACTCTGAACGCAATCACTCATCCATTAATGGCGGTCACGCCGCGGAGCGCCAGCCTCTTCTGCCACAGCCGCTTTCCGTCAACGGCCATCCTGATGTAGATACGGCCGTCAATACTGGAGACGTCGCAGTGCGAGACACTGGTGGTGATACTCTGCTAGAGTGTCGTATGAAGCTAGGCGCCAGTGCCCTCAACTTCTTTCTGAGCGGCATCGCAATGGCCGCCGTCGGCGTGAGTATAACTTTCCATTCATGCATCTCAGAAGCACGCTGAAAGTCATAGGCCATCCTTCCAGATGTGAGCAACACATGTCGATATCTGTGCAACGCAATTAAGCCATTTGACACCAGTGTAAGCGACGTAGTTCGAACGCCATTATTTTATCAACGACGCCCAAGCAGCGTTGGTGTTCCCTGCTGGAGTCTCCGGTTACTTGATCGCAACGGCTACGATCAACCGTATACAATCAAGATTAGGGCGTCGCGGTATTTCCATCACGTCGTCCGCGTTCCGCCTGCTCTTCGCGCTTCTATTGAGTAGCGCTCCAGCCTTTCCCTTCTTCCTCGTTGGTTTCGCCGGCCTTGGCTACGGCACAGGGCTCACTGACACAGCTTGGAACACATGGGCCAGCAGCACATCCCAGCCAAACGTCATCCAAGGCATATTGCATGGATCTTTCTCTGTCGGCTGTGTGACAGGTCCCGCGCTAGCCACAAGTGTTCTCCGAAACTCTGCTTGGCCATTGCTCTACAGATATCTCGTAGGTTTTCTTCCATGTCTCTTCCTCCTTCGAACACATCACTGACCGCCTCCAAAGGCATGCACACTTTGCCTAGAGCTCGTGGCGCAGACGTGGGCTTTCCGTAGCGATACTGGAACAGATCTGAGCGACAATTTTGCTGGCCGTTCCAGCCGTGCAAATGCAAAGTCTCGAAATCTACTTCGGAACTACAGTCTGTGGCTCTGTGGCGCATACTACCTTGTGTGTCAAGGCATCGAGGGTAAGCGGTCTCGCTGCATACATGGACCTCCGCTGATATTCTTCGACCAGCTTCATTCACCGACTGGATCGTCGTATTCCTTGTCCGCACACGGCACGCGGACACAGCCACAGCAGCATCCGCATCTTCGATATTCTGGCTGGGTATGGCGATCGGACGCTACGCTCTGGGCCCGGTGACCGAGCGTGTCGGTCTCCACAGCTCGGTCTCGTCGTACATCGTTGTAGCATGCTGTGCTCAGCTCGGCTTGATGGCTCTGAACCAGATTCCGGTGACACTGGCTGTGCTCGGGGTCTGCGGGTTCTTCTTAGCTCCGCTGTTTCCCTCTGGAATCGTAATGTTGTCTACTCGCACGCCGCCGGAGAACCGCACGCAGGTTGTCGCGGCTGTGATCGCCTTGGGACAAATCGGAGGTGCGGTAGTTCCTTATGGCTTGGGACTGCTGGCGACGCACCTTGGTACACAGTACCTTTTGCACGTGACACTGGGCTTTTCGATCTTGCTTTTGGGGATTTGGACCGTGATTTCGCGTCTTGAGGTCGTTTCAGTTGTAGGGGCAATGTCGGACTGAGTCCCACAGTTCACAAAGCAAGTCTAGCCGTGAGTAGTTGCTCGCATTGTGTCACATATATGTATACATTTTACAAGACTTGGAATAGTGTCTAGCCGCAGACTCGTGTATGAATCAGCCGATACGGCCTCCGTTTGCAACCTGAAGGTTCACATAATGGCTCTATCTTACATGTGCCTGTATTATTACACGCCTCCAAGCAACACTTTCTGAACGAAGCTTAGATCGACCGAATCCTTCCAGCCGTCGTTGCGGATGGTAAGGTCCATATCTGAGCTAAGGGAAATTCGACTCGCAGTCACTGCTGCCTCAAATGACATACTGTAATCTTGTCAGTAACCACTTCCATACGGATGGGATGTTTCGCGACTTACTGGAATGAACAGGTACGGGACGGCTTTCTCGTAACGTGTCCAGGCCTCGCCGTACTTTCTACGGCACCTGGCAACATCTCGAGAGGTACGGTGGATAATCATGACCATGAAGAAGACGAAGTAGAACCAGGGGAACGGGCTCCTAGTGGCATGTTGTTAGTAAAAGCATCACATTGCAAGATTTCGGACCGATGACTCACTTGAACCCAGTGATCAAACCCCAGGCCATGGAGAAGAACATGTCCGGCACGTAGTTTGGCTTGCGGATGATAGCGAACCAGCCATCGACCATGATCTTGTCACCAGCATCGGTCTCGATGAACTTGGGGTTCTCGACTGCTTGCCACGGGACCTGCGGGAAAGTGTTGCGCTTGATGATTTGATCCTTTTCGCCCAGACGAACGGCGTTCTTCTGCCCGTTGGCACTGTCCCACATCCAGTAGAAGAACAGGTAAGTCACTGCGAACGCCGCGAGAGCGTAGCGATTCCAGTGGTACTGAGAAGGGTGGTGGTTGGCCAGGTAGAGGGCACAATGGCAGTATGTGAACGGCACTCCCGCAAGGTTCCAGAAAGTGAGGAGGAAGCCTAGCTTCTCGAAGTACATGTCCCTGGGGTATTGTTAGCCACGAATGTGTGTGCTAAGACATGTTCGTAGCTCAAGAGGAAATACTTACCAGCTGGTGATGATCAGATGTTCGCCCTTGGCACAAGCGTTGGCGTAGAGCCAGTGCGCACCGGCGAGAAAAATGACCTCAGCGGACACATAACCATATAATTCGTATTGACGAGCTGCCACAGAGGCTGTGATGAGGAACAGGATGAACCACGGAATGCGAACTTCGTAGAACATCTTGAAATCCAGGATGCCAATGCGCGGGTTCAGCTCGGCACCCACGAAGAAGTCGTACACGGTAGATCCAGTCATGCGGTGTGTGCGTCCACGCACGAGTGCTTGGACGTAGACGATGATGCTGTTGATGTAGCCAGAGAGGATGGCGACAGTCATGATCGAGCCGAATTCGTCGATGAGAGTGTACAGCGGGAATATGCCTGTGACATGCAGGCCAAAGGCTACAGCAATTGTAGTGTAAAAGCTGGAGTAAGCTGAGCAGTAGTAAGGCAGTCTCTTGCCTCCTTCATGGTTGAGACGGCGGCCGTAGCTCATCACACCGGGCATGTAGCAGTACATGACAGCTTCAAATATGAAGAATACCCAGTAAATCGTCCATGCTTTCGCGGTCGGGTAGGCTCCTTGGTAGACCAGATTGCAAAGATGTTGGCCGAATGCTGTCCAAGATTGACCTTCAACAGGTAGGGGAATTTGGCCATCGTAGTAAGTGGCACCAATCCACATGTACCACATCAACAGAGGAAACCCAATCATCAGTCCGAGAGCACCAAGGGAACCGCCGAATTCGAACTCGTCAGTGGCACCATCTTTGTAGTCAGTCACAGCGAGCCCGCCCTTGGGCTTCTGCTGCTGTTTCGTGGCAGTGGCACGCTTGGCAACACCCATGGTGGTTTGATGGATGGAAATGGTTGAGACAGGAGACAACAGACCTACCAGGCAAGAACTTGAAGGCGCTTATGCACATTTTCCATATGGAAGGATTTGAGGATTCTTGCCAGACATCTTACGACTTTGATGCGAGCATTACTGGCAAACGAGCCCTTAGTCTGTGCGGAGTGGTAATTTGATGAGACGTTGGATCCCTCGTTTATCTCGGGACGACGGTTGATTGGCTGTCCGACCGCGGACTGGTACGCGTTCGCCTCCTTTCGTCGTGCAATTCAATACAACAATGCCGGGTGCTGCCGGAATTTCATAATTCAGGCAGTTGTTGTATCCGATCTCATGCACAAGGTCTACACATTTGCGAGAATCTGGTTAGCACGTAATCATCGCCTCTGAATACATGCCGAATGGCTAGATCACTTGGCAGTTCCGGATTCCGCGGCTCCCTTGATCAGCACCTTAGGGTACGGATCTCTAGAAACCATTACCACAGGCTACATATGTAACTTACATGTACAGCTTGCGAAATAGCGAGCACTACACCCTGGTCTATGTTCGTCTGAGAATCTTGACTGCGGCATTGTGCCTGGCATACTCGCGCGAGTGGAATCATTAACATCTCGCCATGCCAATTGACAGTATTTCGGAGGGCCCCAGGAAATGAATTATCAGCCAATGCACCCGTCGTAATGGCCCACACTACTTGTCGCTCAATCTGTCTTCCGGCCGGTGCACTTTCACCAACAAATCACCACTCGGCATTCTATTACCTCCCCAGAAGTCTTTCTAGCGATGAGATAGTGCCAATACAGATTGCTTGGATGGTCAAGCCAAGTAAGCGTTGATGTTCAGGCTGAATACAACCCCTCTCGACAACAGCTGGAATAACGATTTAGTGGTATACTCCGCTTCCTCGAAGGATGGCCAAGTATCGTGTCTTCGAGAAAATTCGTGTCCAGACAGGCAGTTTCATCGACTATACGACCTCAGCGCGTGATCTCGTACCTTGATGGTGATGCAATAATACAGGCTGCTGCTCGCATTGGCACACTAACGACGCTGGCAATAGATCAAAACTCTGGGCAGGCATCATCATGCACAGTTAGATACTGATATTCCTACGATGGATACGGCTATAAAATTACAGGCACCATCGATTAAGCAGACTTACGAAGGGCACGAATTTTCCTGACGTAGATTGGAAGCTATGCGCTACTCCTCGTATATCGCCGCTGCGGCGGCGTTACCTGCTCTATCTCTTGCTAATATATTCTCTCCTTCTAAAGGCCATGGCAAGTCCCAAAGGACAAAGATCACGGTTCAACCCGACGAGAAGCATCAACTGATCGAAGGCTTTGGCTTCTCCGGTGCCTTCCAACCCGCCCAATTACTCCTCAATGTCACCGAGGAGGTCCAGCAAGAGTTCTACGATCTCATCTACAGTACCGAGACGGGCGTCGGCTTCAGTATGGTCCGCAATGGTATCGGATCCTCCAACTCCTCTTTCGGCGACTTGATGAACTCGCATCTTCCCGTCAGCCCGGGCTCTCCCGACGCAGAACCGGAATACGTATGGGACGAATACGACTCCGGCCAGCTCAGACTTTCCATGAAAGCTATCGAGTACGGCGTGAAGCGTTTCTACGCCAACGCGTGATCGTCTCCCGGCTTCATGAGGAACAACTCGAATGACGCCAATGGAGGGCTTCTGTGTAGCGTTGAAGGCTCTTTTGAAGAAGGCACGCAATGCAAGTATGACTGGCGCCAGGTTTACGCCGACTACTTTGTCAAGTACATCCGCCTCTACGCCTCGCACGGCGTCAACTTCACCGAGGTTGGCTTCCTCAATGAACCAGACTTGACCACCCGCTATGCGTCTATGCGCTCCGACGCACAGCAGACAGCCGACTTCTTGCCTGTGCTGTACGAGACCCTCGAACGCGAAGGCCTTGGCCATGTCGGCATCGCATGTTCCGAGCACACTGGCTGGGACGACACCGCCGAGAACATCGCTGGCTTGCAGGAGCTGGGTGCGGAGAAATATCTTTCACACGTCACCAGCCACGAGTACTCAGGCAATCTCTCGTTCCAGCTCGACACCGAGAAGCGCGTGTGGCAAACGGAGTATTGTGACCTGAGAAACGACTGGAACCCTCACTGGAATGGCGCCAACCGAGGTGATGGCTGGCGCTGGGCGTTCATCTTGCCCAAGGCTTTGGTTACAGGCAATGTCAATGCCTACTACTGGTATGTTCCCAACACCATTAGGCCTGGCATCCGATACGTATACTGACAAAATGACACAGGTGGCTCGTCGTCCAAGACCGCAACACAAACGACAACAAAAACGAGAAGCTGATCAAAGTCCAAGACGGCGAATACGAAGTCTCCAAACGCACATTGTCCTTCGCGCACTTCTCTCGCTACATTCGCCCCAACGCTCACCGGATCGGCGCCAGCGATAGCGACCTCTTCAGCTCCGCTTACGTCAACGAAGACGGCTCGTACGTAGTCGTGATGCTCAACCCGAAACATGAAGAGCGCAAGGTCAGCGTGGATCTGGGCAAGTGCTCTGGGGTCAAGAAGGTCAGAGCGTATTTGACCGATGAAGAGCATGACATGGAGGGAGTTAAGATCTCGTGGTGCCGTGGTGCCGCTACTGCGGAGTTGACTAGCCGTGGATTGCTGACTTTCAGGGCTGTGTAGGTCTATGAACAATGGAGACATGGTTCTTTGGATTTATGAGAATATGGTTAGAATTCTTGAATGGAACGAGATGTCTAGTATGTATGTGGCCTCCACGAATATTATCACAGTGATCTCCAGCTGTGCCATGTGATCCGCGACTGTGTGATACCATTGTGTCATTTGGAGACAAAAAAACCGAGGTTCGTTTGGGTTCGTTCGCCCGGCGAACGTCTGTTTGTGATTGATGCTTGGCGATCGTTTCATTCACTTTGAAGCTTGGTTGACACACAGTAGTGACGGTAGCTGCCGTGCCGCTGCCGCTCTCAATCGATCAAGCTCTAGCACGTTCCTCTGGACCTTTTCGTCTGCTAGTACATAACTTGTTGTTCGAAACCACCAGATCGCCAGGAGCTACGCCACCGTACTATACGCACAGTAAAGAAAACATATCCAGCGCAAACGAGGAGGTCGCATTCTGTACCTGGTCTAGACGTCTTGTACAATCCGAAACAGCCTCTCACAGATTAGCGACAGCGGATGCAAGTAAGAAAGAAACAACCCATACCTTTTCGAAATGAAACGCACCTACAAATCACGTGCCAAGGTCGTCAATCCGCGGGATGACAGCCATAAGGCTAGCAATTCCATGAGACCCCCTCCACGGCCAATGTCAACGATCGCTAGAATTGACGCCGAGACCCACCACATCCTTCCGGAAGAATCCTGGTTCGGCCTTGAGCTCCAGAATCGCGCAACACCACGGGAGGCAGACTACTCCGGAGCTGATACGCACAGAACTGGCGCGTTCACTGTATGGGGACCAGGGATGGTAGATCTACCTGACGAGAGCAGGCCTTATGCGACAGACGCCTCGAGATTAGATGGTAACACTGCGAAGGAGGAGGAAAGGCAAGCGAGGGCCATGAAGAAAAGCAACCAACTGATCCGGCATGGATTGGTTGTCGGCGATCACGACCATTTGAGGCCACTGTTTGCATTGCCTAATGTCAGCCATAAGGAAGGAGAGCGCAGGAATCAGACTGCCCAACGACTCGTCGACCAGTATGTCTACGAGTCATCTGAAGATGATGCTGCGGCATGGCAGCCGCCTAATGATCTGCGAAAGAAGCCGAAGAAGGGCAGGCTCGTGAAGCTGAAGCAGGCTCTGGCTAAGCTGGAGATGCCAACTGCAGGTTTCCAGGCCGGTCAGCAGATTCCGCTTGCCACATCTGGCACCGACCAGTTGAGGGCCAGCTGGAAAGGCATCACCGATGAGGAAGAAGAGTCTCTGCCAACTCTTGGCTTTCAGAAGGCTATGCGAAACCCGAGCCATCCAGACTTCGGCATGGATTTCACAGCGGCGCTGAGACTGGCGATGGCAAAGGAGAAGAAGGCGCACGTATCGGCCGTGCTGAACGACTCCTGGAATTCAGACGATGGAGATTCAGACGCAATTGTTCTTCCAGCGCCAGGAAGGATTACAAGTGTCCGGTTGGGGCAGAACGACCAACCACGTCTGACAAGGCCTAGACCGCGGTCCAGGCGTCAATCCTTCAGCAGAGCCGAGATCAATGCACAGCGAAAGTATGATATCGTCGAGTACACAGTGGCCAAAGCCAGCGAGATGGGAGGGCTGGACTTTCGCGATCAAAGACTGGTGGACATTTTCAACGGGATCATGCAGCGCGACAACCCGAGACGGCGGATCCGTAGCCAGGCGAGTCTGCTGGCAATATCTTACACAGATCCAGTCGAGTACTTTGGCGAGGACCTGCAGACGCTGCTGGAGAGCGAGGTATACAGTGAGCAGGTGGGAGGTGCTATCGCACGTTTACTTCCCCATTCTAGGCTGTCTTAGAGTGAAGTAGCAGCGCATTTTCTCGTGTGGTATGTGAGCCAATGCTTGAGAATCGCACACACACATACACACACGATATGTAGCAACAATTTTTGCAATAAATAAGCTGCATGTTGTCTCGGATGGAACGTAATGTTGGTACGAATGAGAAGAAGTGTACAGTGAAGGAGGAGTTGATTGTGAAGGCGAAGTGAGACGAGGCTCAGCCTTCTCCGCAAGTGGGGCACGGCCCGCCCATGCGACGCTAGTGACGTTCCTGCGATCTTAGTCCTCGAACTCGGCGCAAAAGTTCCATTCTGCTTACTTGCTTGCTTGCTTGCTTGCTTGCGCTTGCCACATCTATCCACCAATTCACTTACAGCAATGGCTCGCGGAAGAGGAAACAAACGTGGTCGCGGCGGTCGCGGTGGTGGAAGAGGAGGCAACAAGGGCAGAGGTGGTGGTGGCGACGGCAAGCCTTATGTCGACAACCGCACATCCTTCGACGCGGTCAACAAAGAGAACGAGAAGTTCGAGCGCTACTACAACGCCCTCAACATCGTGCCCGAGGGACCTGAGCGCGAGGCTTTCTGGACCGCATTCAAAAGAGAGCTGCCCAATGCTTTCCGTTTCTGCGGTAGCAAGGGACATGCGCTCAGCGTGAGGAAGAACCTGACTGAGCGTTACTTCCCGCTCATCAAGGATATTACTCACAATGACAAGCCGGTGGACTTGCCCCAGCAGATGGCCTGGTACCCCGAAGGACTGGCCTACAGCATGACGACCCCGAAGAACATCATTCGCAAGTACGAGCCGTTCAAGGAGTTCCAGAAGTTCCTTGTCAGCGAAACTGGCGTCGGCAACATTTCGCGTCAGGAGCAAGTTTCTATGATTCCGCCTCTCGTTCTGGATGTTCAGCCCCACCACTCTGTTCTGGATCTTTGTGCCGCGCCTGGTAGCAAGAGCGCTCAATTGGTCGAGCTTCTTCACATGAACGAGGAGGAACGTGTGCAGAAAGCCCTGCAGCGCGCTCGTGGACAGCTCAAGGAGACCGAGGGCGAGGAAGCCAACATGTCGGACTTTGGACGTTCAACCGGTTTGATGATTGCAAACGACGTGAACTACCAACGCGCCCAAATGCTGGTTCACCAGGTCAAGCGTCTGAACTCGCCCAACTTGGTCGTCACCAACCACGATGCTACCATGTTCCCTTCGATCGAGCTTCCAAGCTCCAACCCCAAGCACCCCAAGTACCTCAAATTCGACCGTGTCCTGGCCGATGTTCCTTGCAGTGGTGACGGAACCGCACGCAAGAACCCCAACGTCTGGAAGGATTGGAGCCCTCAGAACGCCCTTGGTCTTTACATCACACAGGTCCGCATCTTGGTCCGTTCCATTCAGATGCTCAAGGCTGGCGGTCGTGTCGTCTACAGCACATGCTCTATGAACCCCATGGAGAACGAAGCCGTCGTCGCTTCCGCTATTGAGCGCTGCGGTGGTATCTCAAAGGTTAAGCTTCTGAGCACCGACGATCAGCTTCCTGCGCTCAAGCGCTCCCCTGGTTTGAATGACTGGTCTATCATGGCCCGCAGCGGACGAATTTACGAATCTTGGCCGGAGGCACAGCAGTTTGAGCCGGAGGGATCAAAGGTCGTACCTGGCATGTTCCCTCCGGAGGCTGAGGAGAAGATCCCACTGGAGAACTGCATGCGTGTCTACCCCCACCAGCAGGATACTGGTGGATTCTTCATCGCAATTCTGGAGAAGCAAAGCGAGGTGAAGGCCAAGCCTGAGCCTGAATGCAAGTGCTCAAACCGTAACTGGGTGTACGAGGAGCCCCAGAAGGCACCGATCACTGCTATTCTGAACGAGGCAGCTGAGATGAAGACCAACGAGAACGGCTTGGAACTCAAGTCGGCAGACAAGCTCTCTACAGGACCTGCTCCAAGCGCAGTGGTCGACGATGCGAGCGCCGCGGCTAGGGCCAACGAGCCCGCAGATGAGTCCGTCGCCAACGGCAAGCGCAAGGCCGACGATGAACCCGCTGAGTCGAATGGCGTCGTGAAGAAGTCAAAGACTGCAGCTGGCGAGGAAGACACCACCATGGCTGACGCTGAAGCCGGTGCATCTGCCGAGGCTGCCAAGAGCGTTGCCGTGGATGGTGCCATCAACGATGGTGTGAAGAACGCTCCTTTCGAGAAGGCTGTTCCCGCAGACGTTCAGCCTGCGCCTAGGAGGCGACGTGGCGACGATGCCGTCGAGGAGAGCTTCAAGTACCTCGATCCTGCGCACCCAGAGCTCGAGTCTATCTACTCTTACTACAACGTGCACCCCTCATTCCCCCGCGAACGCTTCTTGGTGCGCAACCCCTCCGGTGACCCTGTGAAGGGCATCTACTACTCTTCCACACTCGTTCGCGATATCCTCACTGCCAACGAAGGCCGTGGCTTCAAGTTCGTGCACGCTGGTGTCAAGATGTTCCAGAAGCAGGACGTCCAGAAGCAGCCGGGCGTCTGCGCATGGCGCATTCAGACTGAGGGTTTGCCCATCCTGGAGGGCTGGGTCGGTGAGGAGAGAATCGTCCACCTTTACCGCAGGTCAACACTCAAAAAGCTTCTGACCGAGATGTTCCCTCGCGTCGGTGGCGCCGAAGGCACAGAGGGCTGGAGAGAGCTCGGCGAGATTGGCGAGAGAGTCCGCGATCTCGGCATGGGCTGCTGTGTCCTGCGTGTTCACGGCAAGGATGATGCCCCTCATGGCGTCGAGGGTGGCGAAGGTGTTAGCGAGGACGACAGCTTTGAGGAGAGCATCACTCTGCCCCTCTGGAGGAGTCTTCACTCTCTCAACCTCATGTTGCCGAAGGAGGAGCGCAGAGCCATGCTTCTACGCCTCTACAACGAGGACGTCGACCTTGTCAACCATACGATGAAGAACGACTCCAGTGCCGATGCTACACCCGCTCCTGCCAACGCAACCGAGGAGTCAGCAACCGATGCCGCCGGTCCTGAAGACGCCACTCTCACCGGCATGAGCGCTGAGCAAGACAGCTTGGCTGCTGAGGACGCGAGCCGCAAGGCTCAGGTTGAGGTTAAGGATGACGAGTCAAACCAGGTTGCAGCTGCTATGCCTGAGAGGGCTGGCGAGGAGGATGTGTCCAACAAGACGATCTAGATGATATGAGTGTGTAGAGGGATGTATATGTAAATGAAAGCAACGTTTCGGATTCCTACAATGTTCGTGTGCACATTTCAAGAAGATTGCAATCCCCATACTGATATCTCGTGCCATCCAACCTGAAGCTCCGCAGCTCGCCCATACGCTGGCACTAAGGTATCGATCTTCGAGGCATAGGATCAGCAAACCATCACACCTCGTTCAGGCATAGCGACCGGCGAGGCATCAGCCAGCACCATCTCATCCAATTTCCGAATAAGCACATCCCCCACCGCCGTCCCACGACTCTCCATCGCCGCATCCTGATCAATCACAAAACCCGTCTCCATTCCCCCCCCAACAGACAACCGCCCTTCGCGTCCCTCCGTCAAAAGTCCAATATGCGCCACCGCCTGCTGCACATCGAACACGCCCGCACTCACCGCCACGCTAAAAAGTGCCTTGACCGCACCCTCCAGAATCTTGTGCGAGGCTATCACAGGCGCGCACGCCAGTATGCACGCCAGGAACTCGGAGGCGCAGTTTGGGGTTTTGTCGTAGCGTAGGATGGTAGGTGCTATGTAGAGGGGTCCGTGGACCCAGGAGATGGTGTGGGCGAAGGGCGTGCCGGCGAAGGTTTTGTGGTAGTATGCGGTTAGCTCTTTGAGGTGGGCGTAGGAGAGGGCGAAGATGGCGATGGGGCGTTGGGGGTCGGAGGCGAAGGTTGAGAGGAGATGGGGTTGGGAGAGGAAGGGGCGGAAGACGTCCATTATTGTGGCGTGGTAGCAGATACTTGTGAGCCGTTAGCATAAAGACGGTTGGGCATCTGAAATAATATTGAGTGCTTACTGCATCTCTGCGACATTGTGCGACATTGCAGTTTGCCGACGACAGTCTGGAGGAAGATCTTCTGCCCATTTCAAGAGACTGCGGAACTTGGCTTCGGCGAATGCCAGGGGTACGTGTTCGTGGATGGGGCCTGGCGATGAGTAGTAGACTGCTGCCATATCGTGAGCAATGCACCGGAATTGGCAGAATGAGGGAAACGATACGCCTTCTCGTCCGTCTTGCGTCGGTCCAGGTTTGGGAAGCAGTGGCGGGAACTTTGTGAATGTTTCCGATGCTAGGTCGTGGAAATGGAGCGCATATACCCTTGCATATTTAGCTTGTGAAATGGTGATTGCCTGTGAGCATAGTCATACCCGGATACGTTAAAAGCGCTCCATGCCACATACGACAGCATACTGGCCTCGCTTGTAGATGAATGGTCGATTTGTTCAAGTCTGTACCTCGCACTGCCGTACAGATGCATTTCTTCTCCCATGCGAATGCACAAGGCCATGTATCTCTTTGCCAGGTCATCCTTGCCGAATGTTATCATGCTGATGGACAGTATTGCGAGCGAAGCTACAGTTAGATGGGTCGGCGAAGTCTGGTCTGCTTCTAGCAATCGCTGTGCAGAATGGAGAAACGCTTCGGACAATTCTGACGCTCCTGAATAGATCGGTCCGAATGAACACTGTTAGACGTCAACTTCGGCACGAATGCCCATAGTGATCTGGTTGACCACCTACACTAGCCCAGAACAGAACCAAATTTACAAGTAAAGAAGAGCAGAATCGCGTATCCTGCGTGACCAGATCACGGACAAAGAGATCTGGGTCGAAGAAACCATACACTGGCAACTCAACTTTTAGGAATGCCGAGAACAGTTCAGCGGCAAGTCGGTCGCTTACAGGAACGGGACTCCAGTAGCGAATTTTAACCTCCCATAGTCTCTTGTCGATCAGGTCTTGTTTCTTGTCAGGGTCGGGAGTCCAAAAACCTGGCAACGTGACTCCTGACGTTTCAATAGATCTGTGTTGACTACTTCTACGGTTTGAAGTTAGTCGACGGTGGGCTCTCAGAATCGTCCGTACTTACTGTGAATTGAGAAAAGTGCTAAGGTCGGGCAAAGAGCCCATCGAAAGATTACGTGGTTCATCTAGCGATACCGGGAATGATCCTGGATGGTTCAAAGAAAGCTCAACATCCAGCATACTATTAAGCGATGGAGATGTAGCCAGCATGACTTCTTGCGGAGGAATCTGCAAGGGAAGACGCCTGCTTCGTTCTGTAGATGCAATTGAGCACAGCTCGCCCATTGGGTCTGAAGAATGTCTCAGTCTCTCCAGGCAAGACAAAGCAGTTTCTTGGCTCTGCATCCGAAGCCAGTCAATGCTGTTCCGCGCAGTCTCTTGAGACGTCTGGATGGTCTCACGCTCACGTTTGATAGCTTGCGTGCGGCTCTCCGTGGCACTGATGGTTTCGTACTGGCAATCGGCGTTGCGTTGTTGGCAATTCGAGCAACTTGGACGCGCGCTATCGCACTGCATGTCTTAAGATCAGCACATGTGCTCGAATCGGAGAGAAGCAAGACAAGTCCCAACTCTTCGTTTCGATTGCCTACACCGATTGCAAGCTGCTAACGCCAAACCCGTTCTCGTCCGTTTGTGGTCGGCCGGTTGCACAGCATCTGGGGCTCTGCGTTTAGACTGCATGTGTATAAGGAGTCCTTTATGCTGAGCATGTTGGTTTGCCTGACTCGATCGCGCTGTTTGACCGCGGATTTGCGCGATTGTGTTGTGGCATCGTTGTAGGGCTGGGCGATGAGTCGGAAGCGACCTGAAGGTCAATGCACCCACCACACGCAGAGGCGGGGCGAGGGCTCGCTTCCATTTGCCGCGGGTTTCCATGGTTGTCACCGTGATCCGGGTGGACTTGCAGACAATGCTGAGGTTGAATCTCACTCTTGTGCGCTTTTGGTCAACATGAGGGCCAATTCAACGCTAGTAGTGTATAGTGAAGACGGTATATAATGCAGTATAAGCCCTAACACACATATGTGGTCTTTCTTAGCGCTGCAGTAGAGTGCAAATGGTCACTCAGTAACATTCGAAGGTTGACATAATCTTGCGGACTTGGGTCCGCTACCAGCCGGAGCCCATTCCTTATCATTGTATGGAGGGCCTATGCCCGGCAAGGGCAGTTTCACTTTTTCTGCTCACTATGACATGCGGCGGTGAGATGTGGACATATATCAAGAGGCTGGATTTCTCTATTCAAACTACTTTCCTTCGAGTACTCCATCCGAGGAAGACTGGCCGATTTCGTCTTCTACCGCCAATCATGCACCAACAGCCCTAAGTAAACGCATCCCCTTGAGATCGGCATCACGGGGAGCTGTTCTTATTCTTTTCCAAAAGCCCAGGACCTACACACTCTCCCGGTCTGACTTCGAAGTCCGTACTATCCGCCCTGCTGCTGAGAGACCAGTATGGAGTTTGATTCTAGATCGCGAGACACTCTCTAGCGCTCAAATCCGGGTAATGTAACGCCATAAGATGTGCCCATACCGGAGCCGGGAAGATAAATTGGAAAATGACTGGAGAATCCGTACTTGACAGTGTCGGCACAGTTTGGCCGGAACATTTTGGCTTGTCTCAGTCGCCTCAGAAGTGATCACTTCCTAAGACCAATTGTCAGCACCAACATGACATTTCCGAGCCTTCTGTCACACCGGAGAGCCCGAATGATTCCTTGCTCATCCTCCTCAAAGATCTCGCCATACATACCAACTGGGAAGGAAAGTGGGTGGCGCTGGCACGACATCGATTCGCGGCTCAAAAACAATACGCGTGGCGCTCGGGGGCTCCAGAGAGTTGGAGCTCGTTTTCCGGTGGATACCAGACTGTGTCGGCATAGAGACAGGAATATTGCTCGAAGGCGATGGCGAAGGAAACAGAGGTTCATTGTCGAGTCCCCGCCACCGGTGGTGTTGCTGCATGTTCTCTGCAAGCCTGATAACAGACACTGCCGTGTCGCCCTCGCGTAGCCGCGTCAACAGCATCAAAGAATCTGCCTCAGTGACCGAAATCAGACTCTGCAACAGATCTTTATGTTCGTCGCACTGTGTCTGTAGTGCTTCGTTCTTGCGCCTGATCGCGACTATGGGCGTCGCGTCGGCGTCCGCGACGTACACACAGGGCTGGCTGTGGTTCTCACACGAGGAGCACGTTGGACGAACGCCATCACACCTACAAACTCATTTCATCAGTATCGGCGACTTACACGCGAGTGGCGGCACATACTTGGTCTTCCTTCCACGGCATCTGTTACCTCTCACGCAGAGCAATTTTTCAGTCTACACCCCAATTTCAAGGAATGACGGCATGAGACTCACAGGCGACGGCTATTTGCGCACGCCTCGCGTTCTTCGGTGGTGATTCTGAGGGTGCGGAGCTATCCATGATAACTTTGGAGAGTCATGGAACGAGAGCTGGATATGTTGCGGTTGATCTAGATCACCGCGACGTAGTAGGAAGTAAGTGGACATCAGCGAGAGCATGCCGAAATCTCGATGCTCAGAGACACACTACTACTACACGCGCTCTTCGGGGCTGTTCCTTACCCGCCTCAAGAGAGTGGGGTAGCGTACGCTGTACTGCTACCCTATCAACTTTTCCATACACCGCTAAGCATCAGTGGCTGCTCTTCTTGTCCTTTGATCCGCCAAACCATGATGGTCTTCCCCCATGTCAGGTTGACGAAGCCCTCGCAATATTACTGGATAGACCAAACAACACAGAGCAGCGGCTACTATACCGCGTACGACAGATTGCCTGCGAAAACGGCAAAGCAAGCTGCAAGGGCAGAGAGATGCTCGTAATGATTCATCCGCGAGAAGCTGTAGGGCACCGCATACGTCAGGCTCAACGGCCCCTTGGGCGCTAATACATCAAAAGGCGCTTGACTTGCCCGCCTGCCTGCCTGCCAGGGCGGCGATCTGAGCACGGATCAATGGATTGTGGCTGGCCCAGCAGATAATCGGCGCCCAGTATCGACACTTGTTTGCTTGCGAGCGGTCAGAACCCCGGAACCTGAGTCCTTTCGGCCACGGTCACCGAACCTGCATGAATCACGGACATGACTCGTGCGGGCACGCAGTCTCCGTCTTTTTTTTTTTTCCATGAACGCTGCCCCTACGGGTCAACAACCCTTGAATCAAGTCTTTAATTGTGGCCCAGGTATCTTCATACTTTCGTAGAGAACTCGACAGATCGGCCGCCAAGAACCAAGTATCTCTGTACTGGCTTACACGAATGGGGTTCGTCGATTTGGTCAAGATTATTGAGCCAGGAGATCCATGCGATTCGCCCATCCTTTCAGCTCATCAGTCTCATGAGCGCGGCGTTTATCGTACCCGTTTGGCATCTCAACCCCTTTCGGCTACCAGGCTACACGGCTTTCAAAATCCTCACACTTGGCTACTTGGCCGTGGCAGCGACCAAGAGCACCATGATCGGCTCCGAGGCCTGATTCATCCCATGGAGATGAATTGATTCGGTCCGCAGATTCCGCGCACTCTTCATATCTGGCAGGCTCCGCGCGGATAACAAGCTCACGTGTAGCCGGACATTCGGATCTCCTCCTTTGGTCTGAGAAGAATATTGGGATGGCCAGGATAACGGACCCGCACGTTGGAGTCTCCATGTCCTCGTGCAGCGATCTCCTTGCAGAGTGATGAAGGCTTCATCGGGTCATTGTCCCCCAACAGTCTCGAGCACGACCTCGAGCGCATCATGACTCCCGCGACCTCCACACCCCTTTGATTGTCGCGTGAGCAAAAACTGGCTCACCGCAAGACTTAAATGCGAACAAGACGCACGAACCTTCTTCTCGAACCCACCGGAGAAACATTCGATGTTCACAAAATCCACAACAACAGTAAGGCGAAAGAATTTTACGAGTGGTCACAGGGACAAAGAGCAGCGCACATTCCCCTCGATCCCACGAGTCAACATGATCAACCCGGCCTCGGAAAACAGTGAAGGAGAAAAGAGTTCGCATAACCATATTCATGTTATGAAGTCAGTAACGGGGAGTTGGGCAGGGTGCCGTCGGAGTCACGACCGATGGCGAGCAATAGGGAATCCTTGGATCGGGTCTGGCTCACTTACAACCATGAACACATTCCACTCTATTGGATAAACATCTACAATCTAGGTAGCGACATGCTGAAAGCTAAGGAAAAAAAAAACCCCGCGGCCTTCGAAAGAGTTTTACAACCACAAAACATGCATTTGCAGGACGGCAACATCGTGCAGCACAACCAGCGCTCAGTCTCCATTGGGCATCGGATCTGGCATGCGTGCCAAATGGATGTTCGCCGACGCTGGTGCAAAGCGCCCGCCGAACAGTACTGGTCTCTGGTCGTTGTGCGGGAACTCTGTGTGCGCTTCGATCTTTTTCACGAGCTTCGTCACTGGGAAGCCTGACTCTTTGGCCAGTTCTTTCAGAGCCCAAGTGATCGCAGTAGTGAATGACCGTTCGCCCGAACCTCTCGTGCGTTGCTCGGATTCGCAAGCACCAAGACACTGGAAGATTCTGTCGCTGTTCTCAAGTCCTTCTCGCGCGGATTTGCAAAGTAGGCCAGCGCGGCAGCAGTCGAATATTACGAGCACATCAGACGATGTTGCAACGAGAGTGCGCTCCACCTCATGCCATTCAATACTGGCGGCGATCAACTTCTTCTGGTGGTGGAACGGCTTGCCGCTGAGGGCAAGGTGACCCGGTCCTGTGAATGATTGATATCCATGACCGGCGTAATAGACGATAAGTAGCGTTTGAGGATCATGATGAGCGTCCACAAAGTTGCTCAAATGCTTGAAAGCTTGGCTCTGAGGGGCAGTCTTGGTATGCATGAGATGACGTTCGACTACGAAGTTGTATTCCTCTCGTAGCACTTTTGCCAAGCTTTTAAGCTATGAATGTGTCAATATGTGTCTGTCGAGCGGATCATGAGGCCTACAAAACCATAAGCGCGCCAGTCAGAAAAATCGACTTCAGCTCAGGCGGTAAAAAAGTTGCCTTGTTCAGGTTTTCTTCGTGATCATGTGGGTGTTACACAGCCCAGTGTGTCTGCCTGCCATACACCATCGTCTACCACCTGAACATCGGTGACTCTTTCCATCAGCAGTTCAGCACTAGTATACACATCTTCTGCTACACCAACAAGCAGAGAGCGCCGCGCCACAGTGAGGCACAAAGTGCGCAAAGACTTAAATGTGTCGTTTGGTCACGATTCCTGTCTTTCTCACAAGGGCACGTTACCCATGAACACGACCAGCACGGCGCAGTATCTAGGATCATGTAAGTGGTTATACTCGAGCTGTAGATCAAAGCACTTACGCTGCAGCGGCACCTAGGACCTCATGCCTTTTTGCGCTCGTGAACATCGACAGGATTGCTGAGAAAATCAAAGTGAACACTAAAAGAATGCCCATGCAAGCTCCTGTCCTGTCACGTTCGAGGGATTGCTTGTCAGCTCTGCTGCTAGCTTTCTCCAGGGTGTAGAGAAAATAGATCGGAATGATGAGCAGCGCGATGATCACCAACATGATGACCAGACTTGCGCACATGTTGATCCGCTCCCGGGTGAAGTATATCTGGCGGTCGCTCATCGCTTTCCCTCTTGTTGTCTACATAGAAGTCAGCTTTCCATAAAACAGGAAATGCAATTTCAACTGCGAACACTGGATGCGAAGATGTTCTGAGCACTGTCAGCAAAAGCTTAGAGGTAACTTTCAGGCCGATCTTTCCTACCTGGATGTACGGCACTCGCGGTTGCAAGGCCTGCAAGCACCACTCAATGCCCCGATCAAGCCACGCATGGTCACGACCTGGACGCAGCGTCAAAAGGTCTTCCTTCCACAAGATGTACTGTTGCTCATCGTCATGCACAGGGTCAATGTCGGTAAGGTAGTTGTACACGCTTCGAATTTCGTTCGTTCTTGGACGATTGCTTGACATCAACGTCTGACTACTCTGGATCATAGCAGCTGAAATCGATCAGTGTCAAGACTCGAATGATGTGTGAGAGAGTTGGCACGCACCGTAAGAAGTGAAGACCGCTTCGATCTGACCAAGCAGCTTCGCACGCGGTGCATACTGATCCGGCGTGAGTCCTGTCCTCATGGATTTCATAGGATCGTGCGTGTCATAGTAATCAAGTTGTTCTTCCAGCACACGCAGTTGGTCTTGCTTATCCAGAAGTAAGCGAGCTTGCAAGTAGCCAAATCTGCGATATATTGCAAAGTCCTCATCGCTGTGGGTGAAAGCTGCCAGATTGGGATAGCCTCTCTTGAACTGACCCACTGTAGAAAGCTGTCAGTGATAAGCTTCAACGAGGTACATCAATCAGCACAGACATCTTCGCACTTTGAATTCCAGTTCATGTTTTGCACTGAACAGTCTCTTGTACCAGGGTATGCCGCACTTGGAAGTCGTCTCTGGACCACTAACTAGATGACATCAGCTACACTTCTTGGAACAATGCACATGAAAAGGCCAAGTGACACTTGCCTTCACCTGAAACAGCACTCGTTGATACAGATGACCTACGTTCCGACCCATTCACGTGAGATGGCATCAGCGTTGAGCCAGTCGCCACCGAAGCGGTCTCAGACCCGGCAAATTCCTCGATGTCCAATTCGGCAGGCATTGGTACAAGTTCAAGGTAAGAAACACTCTAGCGTGTCTGCAATTTTTGAGAGCAAACGATCTGGATAAAAGCATCAAGGCCCCCCTACGAGCATCATAGAAGACATACACTTGATATAAAAGAGCTTTCTGGTCTCGACCCCTCCGGACCTCCAGCTAGTCTCCCGATTGACACGACACAGCATACTCACGCCTGCATGCATGTCTACGCCTCGTGGTTGTACAGGCGTTTGCGATCATCTTTATCACGTAGCCTGTCCGGCTGCAGCCATTTGCCTTCTTCAAAGAGTGTGCCCGGTTCTCCGCCATCAACCAGTTGCACTCGATACATTACTTTCTGAGTAATAGGGTCTTCTGACACATCAATTACCTCACATTCAAACCAATCTTTTGGCTCTGCCTCAATGCGCTGAACCCAGACGATTTCCCCCGGACGTCGCTCCTTCTTCGCGGACGACTGTGTCAACTAGTGGATTCGGGTATCAACCGGCATGCTGACGTACATCTCTGTATGGTCTTGTCGGCTCGCGTACGATACTGCGACACTCAGATGGACCGGTACTCTGGCCTGAGGGCTCTCCTGGGGCTTCAATTGGCGTTTTTTCTTTTGCCAGCGCAGACATGATGTGTATTGACAAGGCGCGGTCGCTTGTGCTGAGGTATGGATGCAGATGGATTGCGGTGCTCAGGAGCTCGGTCTACTGCCTCTTCGTGGTGACTGGCGGCTCAGATCAGGCGAGGAGAGTGCCAGCTCCGCCTCAAATACAGAGAAGGCAGCGAGTATCGCTACAGCCAAGCTCTTTTTTCCCTGGTGCTGATCCAAGCTGCAGCAGCAGCAATATTGTGCCTGTCGAGCTCTGGCCGTGGATGGGAACAGATTGATCTACAGCGCCCCATACCAAGGCACGAATTCTTCTGCGCCTCGAGGGCATCGCCACTCGAACGCACGGGTAATAGGTGGTGTGAGAGCTCCCAAGTACATAGACATCAGCTTGTAAAGTTGATAAACAGCACAGGTGGGTAGCACATATGTATGCAGTGAGCTTGCAGCAGAGCTCGAATCCGTGGTCCGCATCACGGGTTGAAGGGCAACCCTATTGCCTCCAAAGCGTCTGAAGAATCTTCTGTCGTGGCTCAGAAGTGAGCTGGTAATGCTACCGACTATGCTCATGCGCGTGGACGGCGTATCAGAGATGTGTAAGTCCACAGCTTCGAAATCGCTGTCGTGTCGACCTAAAGAGTCCGCGGATGCCATGCAGACTTGTGATGATGCTGCGCCACAATGATCTCCCGCGATTGGGATTGCAGACAGCGTTGAGCGATTCTTTTGGGCATCGATCGGTATGGCTCGGTATGCATTTTGCGAACCTCGTGAAGCTTCGTCAGCAATATTCAATGCCGTCAGCAAGTCCCGTTGCTCTGGCCACAAACTGCTGAGCTTGGCTACAGCAGTCTATACCAAGGTACTGGATCTCAATGCTTTTGCGTAACATCCCCAACCTACGGTGCACCAAACAGGACGAGAGAAAGGATGCATGGCCATGTCAGCATGCATCATTGAAAGACGGCAGAGACGGGTCGCATGTATGCAATGACTCCACGGCTGGACACCATCAAGATCGGCAACCTGCGGCTGGAGTCGCCGCTGCAAGAATTGACAGACTTCCGTAGGCCACGGTTGGAGAGGGTGGATGATTTCATTCTGAACTGAAAAGCTTGTGCCGTTGATACATGCTAGTCGATTGGTTTAATGAAAGAGGAGGTGGATCACTGTCAATACGACACCCGAAAAGCGAACCTGAGCGGCCGCTTCGGAAGCCTGCGCTTGGTCATTCAGTATTGTGATTAGGGCTGGGGTGACTGGTGACTACCTATTCACGGGTGGAGTACAGAGCATTGGGAAGGATTTGACAAATGTATGTAAATGTGAGACACACTCGGACACAACGAGTTTACACCGAGTAAACAGCGATCTGAGATATGCTTGAAGTCGCACATCGACGCCAGAGTACGCACACGATCACCACGTCCGCGATTGAGCGATGCGACGGCAATCTTGGGGAGTTGTCCAGAGGAAGATACAGAAATACCATTCACGAATAGAAGCATTAGGCTCAAGAAGACAGCGATGCGAAACGAAGGCTCTCACGATTGACGTCAACCAATGTCCGAAACAATCTGATAAGCACTTGGCTCTTGTGCTGGTGCGACATCTGCTGCGTAGATATGACTTTCCGAGATGCCTGACGACTCGCCATTCTAATTTGCGTGAATTTGTGTATCAAAAACTCCAAATAGGAATACGCCGGTGGGATAACGATCGAAGACGTTGAACACTTCATCTCCAAACGTAACTTGATGACGACCCGGTTTCTTCTGCAGCGTGATGATGGGAACACAAGCGACTCTGCTTCAGGAGGCGGATTTGGCGGTTGGTGGGTCGTACGCCCAGAGGAATGTTGACTCGTCAATCTGGACACACCCCGGTGGGTGATGAGGTGCTCAATCTCCCAACCAGTCAGCCTTGCTCCCGGCGAATGTATACTAATTTTCAGGGCATGTCGTGTTTGAGAATCGGCTTGCAGGCGGTCCAGCTTATGCCACAACCTGAGAGTCAAGTCTCGATACCTCCGTAGCACTTCGACCTTCTTGTACTCTGGTCGAGGTTGTGACTCCTTGGCCGGTCCAGAGACACTCTGCGCATTCGTAGCTGCAGATGTCACATCGAGCGTCGACTCCCTGGTTGCAGCAGTTGTCTCCTTCGGTTCGGGTGTGGTGAATACCTCGACATCTGCGTTTAAATGCAACGTCTCTTTGGCAGAAAGTCCGTCTTCGTGGCCTCGAATGTAGTGTAGTCAAAAGCGCATTCTCGAGACACTCCAGTACTGGTGAAGAAATAGTGGGCCACAGCTTTTCCGCATACTGTCGTGCCGTCGTTGCATAGCACGTGATCGGTGTGCCATTGTAAACGACGGTCTTGGAAAGGCAGCCGAGCGCAATCTTGCCTGATGCATATTGTCCACAGAGTATGGCAGCCACATCCCTCGCCAGACGAAGTTCGATCCCTTCAGGCTGCTCTGCCATGGCTCGAGCGACTTGGTATTTGACATACGAGAGAGTGAGTCCAGTGTCGTAGAAGTCAGATGAAGAATTCACACGGGGCTGATCCTTGGCCTCGGGAAAATTGTCTCCGACGTTGAAATCCTCTCTCGACAAGTTGTCTTGGTGGCCGCGCATTCGTTTGGCAGAGTTGGAATGGGATTCGGGAGACGAAGCCCCGTTATAAGATGGAGGTTCTACAGTCGCGATCGCTTCACTTGCATCAGGCGACGCTCTGGCCCATATGTGCGCTGGTTGGGTCTTGATGAGGTCTCAGGCTCCATGTTGACCTCAGGAGCCACACCATCTCTGTCAAGAGGTTTGTCGTGAAGTTCGTGTGATGGCAGATATCGCCCGCCCGCAAATGGACCACCGTCAACTCGAAGCTGCAACTGACACAATGTGGCCTTTGGATTTAGTGGATCCTTCTTTATATCGACAACAACACACTTCAACCACACCAGAGAAGCCGCTTCCTCATCCTGAACCCAGACGACCTCGTTCAGATCTCGCTTTTCACGTTCCTCGCAAGTCGTCAGCGCTTTCATTGTCAAGGCAGTACATGTAGTAACCCACTAGTCGTTTGGACGCTGGGTAATTGGTCATGGTGATATCTGAGGTGTTCTTGTCTAGACTCAGTGTCGTGAACGACTTCCACAATTCATCCAAGGTTTCAGCCTTGCGATTATCGACCGAATAGCGATGCCACACAGCTTTGAAGGTGCGCAAACGATAGCAAAGGGACGCTCAAGAACATTCGAGCTATGTCTAAATACTGCGAGGTCCAAACTGATAAATACCTCGCCAACACATCACCTACGACTCTACGCGAGAAATAGCGGCCGGTGAGCTGCTGACAGATATAACCCAGCGGTCGGTGGGCAACGCATGTTTGGGCCCCAACACTCCATGCAAGCCTCATGCAGGCCTTGCGTCCAGCTTTGAAGGTCTGTGAAATCAGGCAAATGGTGGCGTGGGCGGGGGTTCTGCACGTTGGCGTATCGGATGCGTATACACCAGGCTGAGTACCAGTCACATTTCGCATCAGGGATGCGGCATTGCTTGTGTAGACGACCGCAGAGCTTGGTTGGTTGAGGTGCAAAACGCATGTCCATTTGTCGATCGCACGCAGCCGAGACGGGATGCTATGATCGGCCTGTGATTCTTATACGATGATAGAACACATGGCGCTCGATCCATTGTGTTCGGGGTTGTGGAGTGCGGATTGGTCACTGAACTATCGACATCAGCGAGTAGTGGTAACGTTCGTCGATATTTGGGTATCTAAACAGTGATCAGTCGCACCATTCCCTTCAACAAGCTCAACTACTCTTAAAATGCCTCCCCCCCTCACCATCCTCCCCAATCTCCCTCCTCCCCTGCATCCTCTCACTCCCAGCAGTACTTCTCGTAAAGCGGTTCGCGCTAGCAAACCTCACACTCTTTCCCGTCCCCATTGCAGCGCCGGAGGACCGCCCAAACACGCTTGTCCTAAGAGCGCTCGGCGGCATCTCAACAAACCCGCCAGCCCTCAGCTTGCGCGCAAAAGGCGTGACTTGAGGCGTGAGACCTGCCGGCAGAGGGCTATTGGCAGCCGTGAAAGGAGCCGGAGTTGTAGCCAGATAGCCCGGATCGAAAGCGAAAGGCGTGATGGCTCCTGGTGTCGGGATGGGTCTGAAGCGGCCTGCTCGGCGGGAGCGTGATGGCGTACGCATGTAGCCTGGCGTTCCCGGCGTGTAAGACACTGACTGCGAAGGGTTGAAGCGTTCTCTTGACGCTGAGCGTGCTGCGGCTCGGGAGGCTGAACGAATGCTGGGGCTTTCGGGCTCGTTGCTTTCGTCGAGTTTGGCCGTTCGTGCTGCTCGCGAGGTTGAGGCTTTCGTGGACCAGTGCCTGAACATGTTCTTGAAGTGCTTGTCGAAGTTGCGAGCCAGCAGCGCATCAGCAGTGTTCGTCTGTTGCGAGACGGTGAATGTAGCCCATTGTAAGCGTTTGAGGGCAGATGCCTGGAGCGCAAGATCGGTTTCAACGCGGAAGGAAGTCGCTCGCTGATCAAGAGTGACTCGTTCAGAGTGTCGAGCCAGCATTGCTGCGAAAGCTGACACCAGAAGTCTCTGGTCATCGATGCTGGCCGCTTGCATCTCATGCTCTCTCTTTGCTCGAGTGGCATCTCGCCATTGATCGAATGCTTGTATTCCGACTTCGAAGAGCCGTGCTTGAGCCCGCTGCTGCGACTCTTCTCCCATGGAACGGATTTCCATTCCTCTAGTACGCCAAGTCGTAAAGCATTTGCTGGCCATCTTGTACTTGACTCGCGCACGAACTTGCACATACGCGTCCCTACGACGCTGGTGTTGATGTTCGGTAGTACGAGTCCGCCAGGTCTTGAGTGCCGAGGATGCAAGACAGTACCATCGTGCATCTGCTGCCATTTTAGCCAACTTTCTAGCGTGTTCAGTCTCCGCCTTCCATTGGCCCCAAACATCAGGTATGGCTCGGCTATTTACGAACTCGATAGCCTTTCGTTCCGCATCTTCCTGCTGCCGGAAAGCAAGGTTTAGATGAACCATGCTGGACGCAAGTTTGCGGCGTCTTTGATTTTCAGCAAAGATCTCGACACGGCGATCCAAAGTCGATCTATAGTCGTCGACGGCATCGTGAAGTTGCAGAAGCGCATGACGAGCAAGTCTAGCATCCGCTGTCCTATGGAACAGATTGAGACGTCCTTGAAGCACCCATTTATACAGATTCTCAACCAGCACACGTTCATCGATGCGTTGCGCAAGCGCACGTGTGCGAAGATTATCGTTCCAGCTTGTCCATGCGTCTTGAAGTACACGCTTCCGATCAATCTGCGCTGCCTGGCGAGTGAGTGAGAGTTGTAGTTTCCACACAGAGAATGCCTTCCGCTGCAAAGTCAAGGTGACCCGTAGAGTCATGCTCTTCTCGAGTGGACGCAGCCTGCCTTGGATGACCAAGGTCTGCATACAGTTTGCTCGAGATTTTTGCTCGTAATGTGCTTGAGCTGCGGCATTTGCGTCTTGCCTTTCCTGCCAATTTGAGCGTAAACTCTGCATGACGGTATCAAGAGGGCGACGTGATCTCAGCATCTGCGCTTCCTGAGACATATCCTGGAGTTGGTGGAGGCGCTCTGACAATTTTCGCAGCGCTCGCCGGGCAGTACGTTCCTGATGCAAGTCTTCTGCTTTGCGCTCGCAGACTTTCATTGTCCACTGCTTGAACAGTCGCTTCTCTAGTGCCTCTTCGTAGTGCGCCGTTGCTCGCTCGTAGCCAATCTCTCGTCTGACGGTACGGTCTTGCCACCTCACCAGGAACTTTCGCAGGAGGATTTGCCTTGCTTTGGAGTTGTTTTCGGCGGTGATGGACCTCCATTTTCGGAAGTAGCGCATCGCAAGTACCAATCTACTTGCTTTCGCAGTCTCCCTCTTGCGGTCCAAGTGATACCGATACCAGTTTTCGAAGCCTTTTCGCGCAATCATCAAATCTCGGTATACGCCAGCCCTACGCTCCATACGCTCGAACTCCTCTTCTTGTTTTCGTGATCTAAGTCTGTCTTGTGTTCTGACATTCCAGGTGTCCAAGGCTTGACGAAGGAGGGTCCGTCCGTCATGCGCTGTAGCTCTCGCGTCGTCCACTCGATTCCGGCTGCTCTGCGCGATGAATGCGTCATGTAGCGTGTGAATAGATCGTCGGATCAATCGGAGGTCTGACATTTCATGGAAGGCATCCACCGTATCCTGCAGCTGCGCATCTCGCTCTTCGTCGCTCAAAGCTAAACGCACGAGCACAGAGGAGTCTGCCGCTCCATCTGGCTCCGAAACATTCCGTGTTGACTGCAGCGCTTGCTTGATCTTCTTCGACGTCAGCCGATTCGAATCATCAGCGTCTGCAGAATGCGCACGCTGACTGTAGAATGGACGCCCCGGCGTCGGAGGCCGGCCGAGATATGCCTTTCCATCTGGCGTCTGATCCTGGAAGAACTCCGAGTGCTCGCTCAATTGCGTCTCTTCGTATCGCGCCTTGTCAAATGAAACTCTTCTGCGGTCCGTCTTTGGTTTTTGCGACTGCGAGTCGGGCAAGTCGGGTGCTCTAGGGTGGATGTTCTCGGCATTCGCACTGTCATCTAGGTCCAGCAACGTAATGCCTTGCGACTGGCACACATTCCTCAGCTCATTTAAGAAGTCAACATGACCCTCTTCCAGTTTGACTTTCGCGCAGCGCTTGCTGATCACATTGACCCAGTTGAAGATGACTTTATCATGGTTCGAATCGATACCTCGCTCGGCGAGCGTAGCTCGGTATGCAGTCGTTAAGGCGTAAGTGCATGATTCGAGGGGATACTGTGCGGCGCGTGTAACAATGTCTCCTAGGAGGTGGATTTCTATGGTTGTTAGCAAAGTATTCCGGATTGAAAAGATTGTACAACATAGTCATACGGTCATCTTCGAGATCCGCGAGTGCCAGCTCTTCATCGTTGCCATTCATAGGCGGCTATGTCGCAAAAGGGTTTCCGGCGCACGCGCTTCGAGTACGGCGCTGTCATGAGGTGTACGGCTGCATATGATGTGTGTTGTTTGAAGGCGATACTTGTATACGACTATCGCATACCTGATTCAAAGTGACTTGGAACAATGGTTTGCAAAGATTGCCTGGTAGTGTCTCGCGGCGCAAAGTGCTGCTGCTGCTGCTGCTGCTTGTGTCGAAGTGAGACGCGCGCTTGATGTCTCGCCCGCGTTGTTGATTTGCCTTCTGCCTCTCAGAGCTCGCGCGCGACTTCCCGTCAGTCCGTGCGCTGTTCCCGTCTGGCCTTCACTTGATGAAGGTATCGATCTTCCTCCTCTGCCATCGACAAAGACCACACACATCACGACACAATGCCAGCTCGTACACGACCAATTGAGAAGTTTGCTGAGGCCACCGCCAAGTGCTCGCCGGAGGTGTGTGTGTCATTTTCATACGTCTGTCATCACGAGCATTGCTTATTCGATCACAGGGCGCTGTATATGGCAAGTGCATCGTGGCAAACTATCAAAATGCCCACAAGGACATGTGTGCTAAAGAGTTCATGTTACTCAAGGACTGCTACCTTGTATGTCAGACATTACGTTCCCCGTCACAATCAGCAATCAATGCTAATTCATTACCAGAAAGCAGCAGGCAAGAAGACATAATCGCCTTGTACTCTATATCTCGATACCCAAATATATCTCCTTCGCTATCGGCGTCTGCGTCAGGCCTCCAAAAGCTTCTTGACCGCTTTCTGGATGGCCTCGCTCATCTCCTTTGTTCCTACTTTGCCACCAAGATCACCGCTTCGCAACTCAAGCCCACCAAGGTCTTTCGCATCAAGCACCGTCTCAACAGCTTTGTCAATGATGTCCGCCTCCCGGTGCATGTTGAATGAGTAGCGCAACATCATCGCCAGACTCAGAACTTGTGCTACAGGGTTGGCCAGGCCTTTGCCACTGATGTCAGGCGCGCTCCCATGCACAGGCTCGTACAACCCTCTGGCACCGCCAACGCTGTTCTGTCCTATCGAGCCACCAGGTGGACCTGCCAGTGATGCCGACGGAAGCAAGCCTATCGATCCAGTTAGGCCACCGGACTCATCACTCAGAATGTCGCCAAAGGTATTGTCTGTCAGTATGATCCCGTTCCATCTCGTCGGTTGCGTGATGAACAGCATTGCCAAGCTGTCGGCGAGTTGATGTTGCAATTTGACTTTCGGGAATTCCTTCTCAAACAGCTCTGTGACAATTCTCCTCCAGACACGGCTGTTCGCCAGCACATTCGCCTTGTCCACACTAGTGACTGGTGTGGGCGGTTCTGTCTGCATCGCAAGTGCGCCGGCGACGCGAGCGACCCGTTCGATTTCCGCACGCGTGTATTCCCATGGATCGCAGCCATAGTCCTCCTCTTCAATCTTCTTGCCAAAGTATGCTCCGCCACAATTCTCGCGGATCAACATGAAATTGACACCTTTAACCAACTCTGCCTTGATCGGCGCTCTTTCAACAAGCGATTGTGAAGGAAAATAGCAAGGTCGCAAGTTTGCGAAGATCTTCAAACCCACAATTGTCAGCATAAACCACACCCGAACAACCCTCCACCGCCGAAAACCCCCAGGGAGAATTCGCTCACCTGCATCTTCTGCCTAACCCTCAACAACCCACTCTCCGGATTCGGCACCTTCGTCCCCCACTCCGGCCCGCCCGCGCTCCCAAAGAACACCGCATCAGCCTCCACGCTTTTCTTCAGAACCTCCTCCGTCGAGGCGATGCCGTGCTTGTCCAGCGAGCAGCCGCCGCAAAGGTCGAATTCGCGCTCGAACTTGATGCCCTTGTGCGCTTCGATGATGTCGAGCACGGCGAGCGCTTCGGTGACGACTTCGGGCCCGATGTGATCGCCTGGGAGGACGAGGATTTTGCCGGCGGAAGAGGCCATGGTGGGATATGGCTTTTGTGGACTGTGATTGGGAACCGGCTTGTGGAGAATGGTAGTAGTTATTATTGCGTGGAAAGATGCGAGATATAGTATGTGAGTGCTTGAAAAAAAAATGGTGCTTGTCTAAGTGTTAAGAGTTCTTTGATTGTGTGATTTGAACACAATCGACTTGCGACGCCTCAGTAGCAACAGTTGTGTATTTGTATCTACCTCCACCAGTCCTCCAAGTAACCAAGGGTATATTTCCCAACAGCTTCCCCGCAGCTCTTGGACCGAGATCGGGGGGACTTTGCAGCGAATCTATGTGCCTCGTCCCGAGGAGCGGGAATATCATTGTAAGAACGCAGATCGTAGCATCGTGGAACTAGCACGGCCGACTTTCCTGGATCCGTGGCGATCAGGGTCAAGTTCTGAAGGCTGATGTTTGCTGTAGCGAAGCAGTAAATTGCATTGCGTTGATGTCACGAGTCGTTACCAAAGACTGAAAATCAAAACATAAAAACGTGCTTCTCATACAAAACGTAAATGCCACACAGTCTGAAAGACAGATATCCGCTCAAGCCAACGCTCCCATCGGGTCCCAAAGCGGCAGGACCTTCGCCTCCTGCTTCAGCACCTCCCTGATCTCCTTGCCAAGCACAGACTTGTCAATCACAGCCTGGTAGCAGAACTCGTCCATCCACTTGTCGCTCATGACAAAGTAGCCTCCCACGCCCGCAGCATCAGACCACGAGTTCTCCACGCGCCAGCGCACAGGCTTGTTGTCTTCGTCAAGGTGGACGGCGGTGAGGACCATGGCGTGCGTCATTTGGCTCTCGCCGGTGAGCAGGCGCTCGGCTTTGCTGAGGTTGAGCTTGACGTTGAAGCCGAGCTCGTAGTCGATGAGGTCGGTGTCCATGATGCCCTTGCGAGAATCGGACTGCTGGCCTACGTCGGAGCCGAAGAAGATGGGCAGGCCTTTGCGCAGCTGGGCGACGCAGGCCTCCTTCAGCACGATGCTGTCGACGTTGATGTAGGAGACTGGGCGACCGTTCCAGACGTTGCCGAGGTTGGAGACGGTGAGGAGACACATGTAGTCGTTGCGAGGGTCATTGGTCAAAGAGACGAACTTGGTGACTTCGGCAGAAGCGGCAAATTCACGAGGAGTGAGCGAGACGGTCTTGAGCTTGTGGGCGCTGTCGTAGAACTCCCAGGTGAACTTCTCGTCGGCGGATGGTGGTGGGCCGAGGCAGAGGGTGACGATGCGGATCACGTCTTGGAGCATGGCCTCCTTTGAGGCTGCGATGGTGGAAGCTGAGGCGTTGCTGGACTTGAGCTTGCGCAGCTTGAGACCGTCCTGGCGGAGTTTCCTGGTGAGAAGGCCATCCATTGCTGAACTGGCTTTGGCGTTGAATGAGTCTGGGTAAAGCGTCTGGGGCACGATGCCATATCTATGGAGGTAAGGTCCGGTCAGCGATAGATCTGGGCAGTATTGTAGTTGTGGGAAGACTCACTTCTCGACCAAGTTGACAATCATATCCCACTGTCCACCGTCACCGACAGGGTCAGCGTTGAGAGCAGTGAACAGTCTACCATCCACAGGCTCATCGGCATGGGCCAAAACACTCTCCAAGAAGTAGTTTGCCTTCTCAACCTTGTCCCAGAAGAACAGGTACGCCTGACTCAGCTCAAACGCCTGGATATTGTGCTTCTGCATGATCGCAATGCGGAAAGTGTTGCACGCAGCGAAAATCCAGCATCGGCCAGAGCTGCGCTGGTTCGTGACCGGAAGACCCTCATGGGGGATGGCAAGATTGAAAGTCTGCGTATCGTGCAGGACGGCAGACTGCTTCTCCAGGATAGCGTTGATGTTGTTGGTACTCAAAGCAGAGAGACCGAGCTGGTTCTTCGGGTCCTTCAGAAGCTTCTTGACGTACTCCTGAGCCTTGACGGCGGAAACGGTCTCGGAGCCATTGTCGAGGACACGGTCTGAAGGCGCTTCGGCAGCACTGTTTTCGACACGCACGGCGTCGAATTTTTCGTCCAATGTTGAGTACACGTAGACGTGTGATTCCGGCCTTGTAGCACGGCGAGCGGGACGAGCAGGTCGAGAGGGATACTCCTGGCCTTGGAACGGAGTTGATTGAGCGCCGCCCATAGTGGTGGTCAGTAGAGTGGCGAGAAGCAAGTTGAGATGGATTAGATCTAGATGGATTAGATAGTTGGATAGACGCTTGAGGGGGATGAAGATTGAATGTTTCTGCGAACGGGGGCCAGCGACAAGATGCCGTCGCTTTCTCACTTAGTACGAGGACGGCGTCTGACTAAATCTGTGCACGACCTGGCCATCATGGTATTAGCGCCCTGATAAGAGCTTGAGCACGTCCCTCCATCACAAGATCCTTGTCAGATGATCATAACCCGAACCCTATTTGCTCTACATTTACATGTAACGTTACATGCATCGATGTAGAATGGATATAATTGTTGCGGAAATGATTAGGGCAATAACTATCTAGGTAGCATACCAATTCAGGCAACTGATCGAAGCATCACGATTTTCGCCTTCGCCACCAGGCCAAAAGTACCACACAAATTGAATAAAGTGCATGCTTTGACCAACTACTGCACACTACAGATAGCAAACCCAAACACAAGCGGCTACAACTTCCAAACCTGCAAAGTAAAGCTTACAATTCTTCTTCCGCAGTATTTATTGCCGGTTTCCCGGTATGCTTCTAACGATCATCATCGGGTTACTGAGAGAGGGGATGTCGAAGCGGGGAGCGTTCAGAGAAGCAGCGGTTTCGGAACAAAGGTCACAGCGGGCTCTTAAATACATCGAGCTCACAGATATAACTCGTAGACATACTGAAGTCTGGCAACATTGAATGCTCTGACTTGTTACTGTACAAACGCTCGATCATGACAAGTCTCTCGACCAAGCTCGCCGAGCGCGAGGCCAGCGGCACGCCGATTCAGATTGGCTTGATCGGTGCCGGCAAGTTTGGCAGTATGTTGTATGTTCTGTTCGACACAATTGATGGCCATGAGATTTCACTCGTATACTGACAATTTCGCAGTGTATCGCAGGTCCACCGTTCCCCCGGCATGCGCCTCGCCGGCATCGCAGACCTCTCCAAAGAAAGAGCCATAGCCTCGCTCAAACGAACCGGCTTCCCAGAAGAAAAGTTCGACGCACAAGCAACCATTTCCGTAGCAGAAGGCATCAAAGCAAACAAGACCGCCATTACTACAGACTCTGCCGAGCTGATCGCCACGCCTGGAATCGACGTTATTCTCGAAGTCACTGGCAGCCCAGCCGCAGGCGTTCGCCATGCGCTGCTGTGTTGCGAACATAAGAAGCACATCGTTATGATCAACGTTGAAGCAGACGTACTGGCAGGACCACTGCTCGCGCGCAAAGCACGGGAAGCGGGCATCATCTACAGCATGGCGTACGGCGACCAACCCGCTCTTATAGCAGAGCTAGTTGATTGGGCGCGGACAGCCGGTTTCGACGTTGTCTGCGCCGGCAAAGGCACGAAGCACCTACCTGCGTTCCACGCTTCGACTCCAGACACAGTTTGGTCGCACTACGGGCTCACGGAAGAGCAGACCAAAGACCTCAATCCGCAGATGTTCAATTCTTTCCTCGACGGCACGAAGAGCGCGTTGGAAATGGCCGCTGTGGCCAACGCGTGCGATCTGACACCGCCAAAAACAGGGCTGCGCTTCCCTCCGTGCGGCATACACGACCTGCCACAAGTATTGAAACCCGCAGAAGACGGAGGCCAGCTCGACACCAAGGGAACGGTGGAAGTCATCTCCTGTCTCGAAGTCGACGGCCGCCCAGTCTTCAACGATCTCAGATGGGGCGTCTACGTCGTCTTCGAAGCGCCAGGTGAGTACCAAAAAGAATGCTTCGCGCAATACGGCATGAAGACAGACTCAACCGGCCGCTACGCCGCGCAGAGCAAACCATACCATCTCATCGGCCTGGAGCTGGGCGTCAGCGTGGCGACGATCATGTGTCGTGGCGAGCCGACGGGGTCATGCAAGACGTTCGCGGGCGATGTCGTTGCGACGGCGAAGCGGGACTTGAAAGCTGGCGAGAAGCTTGATGGGGAGGGCGGATTCATGGTTTATGGGAAGTTGATGAGGGCGAGGGATTCGTTGGCGATTGAGGGGCTGCCGATTGGGCTGGCGCATGCGCTTGTGTTGAAGAGCGACGTGAGACGGGGTGAGGGACTAAGTTGGCAGCATGTTGATTGGAGCGAGAAGTCGCAGGCTGTGGCTGTGCGGCGTGAGATGGAGGCCATTTTCCGGAAGGAATTGGGCGTGAAAACCGGATAATGAGGATAAATATATTGAGGAAGCGTCGCTGCGTGGTGTCAAGTGGTTGGCTGCGAGGTACTGTAATGTGAAGTGCCATTTGGAGGCAGAGATAGGGTGGTGCTGTCGAGTTTGTGGGATTGTCGGCAGTGAGAGGCTGGTCCAGCTACGTGGGTGGCGTTCTGCAGGATGTCTTAGCTCCGGGAAGGATGATGCTTGACAAGGTCCTTGCGCGTTGTGGCGAGGGAGACTCTGCCAAGCAGATCCCAGGTCCTGCGATTAGATTGCTGCATTGTTCGACGACAGGCATGCAGCCAGCCGAGAAACAATCGCGATCTAACGTCTCACGCTTCCACAATTCCCACCATCGGCAAAGTGTATGACAAAGGAACAATAACAACAACAACAACAACATGACCGCGCGTCTACAAAACGTTGCTTCGGCGGCCGTTGGGGCTCGGTTCGCGGCACACGGCGGCTCTCCGTGCACAAGGCACTGATGGAAGCTATCGCGATCCACACTCCAGAGAACCCTACACTTCCTCTCACCTGCCTCATCCGGGTAGAGCTTAACAGCTATCATCATCAATAGTGCACCGGCAGCGAACATCCCAGCCGAATCATGCCCCGCTCACGACCCATGACCTGCCTCTTGCAGGCAGGCCGGCCGCACGCTATGCAGCAACAGGTAGGTGGTATCATCAGCGACAAACATGATTCCGCAGGGTCAGCACCCGGTTCCAAGACAAACAGCCGCACTAGCTCAGCGGTCAAGCACTGTGGTGGAGTGTACTTAAAGGCTTGGTCCTGCAACTCTGCTGATAATGAGTGCTCTCAAGCTCGTGTTGATCTACCTTGTGGCTTGACTCTTGACAATGCTATTTTCATCAAGCCTTTTGGCTTGTCTTGGCTTTTCCGCCACCCTCATCTCTGCCCTAAACCCGGCCGAGAAGGCCTTCGCAAAGGCTCAGCGCCCCAAGCTTGTTATTGAGAAGAGGGCGCCTCACCAGGATTTCAAGGACCATCGCCTTCAAAAGCGTGCCCACAACTTCCTCACTAATGGCACTGAGAAGTTTGTTGTGAACGGTACAGGCCTCCCGGATGTGCCCTTCGACATTGGAGAGAGCTATGCTGGCCTTCTTCCGATTTCTGGCGACAAGAATGAGACACGTGAACTGTTCTTCTGGTAAGAGATTGAAAAAGATTGATGGCAATGTTTGGGACACCGTGTTGACTGCCTCTCAGGTTCTTCCCTACCACCAACTCTGATCCCCAGGAAGAGATTACCATCTGTATGTAAATCACGATTCCGACGCGCCCAGAGACCACGCACTAACAACCACTGTAGGGTTCAATGGTGGCCCCGGCTGCAGCTCCTTGAGCGGTCTTCTGACTGAGAACGGTCCATTCACTTGGGAAGCTGGCACCCTCGCTCCTGTTCAGAACCCTTACACATGGGTCAACCTCACCAACATGATGTGGGTCGAGCAGCCCATCGGTGTTGGTTTCTCCCAGGGGACACCCGACATCACCAACGAGGTGGAGCTCGGCAAGCAGTTCGTTGGCTTCTACAAGCAGTTCGTCGAGACCTTCGGTGTCCAAGGATGGGATCTCTACCTGACCGGTGAGAGTTATGGCGGCTACTACGTTCCATATATTGCAGATGCCTTCATCACTGCTGATGATCCCGACATGCCTCTGAAGGGAATCAACATCAACGATCCGATCATTGCAGATGACACTACTCAGCAGGAGGTTGTCATTGCTCCTTACCTAGAGTACTGGAACAACCTGCTCTACCTCAATCAGTCTTTCCTGGATCGCATTTGGGAGCGCAACGACGAGTGTGGCTACACCGAACACATGGAGAAGTACTTCAAGTTCCCTCCGCCTCAAGGCCCGATCCCCACTCTGCCTGAGCAGACTGCCGCCAACAACTACTCTTGCGACCAATTCTCAAGCGCCTACGCAGCCATCTTGGAGATCAACCCATGCTTCAACATTTACCACATTACCGAAACTTGCCCGCACCCTTACTCTGTTCTCGGTGAGGTCAACTCGGGCGACTATGTTCCTCCTGGCGCCCAGATCTACTTCAACCGCACAGACGTTCAGAAGGCAATCAACGCACCTCCCACCGACTGGAACCAGTGTGTGGACGGTGTGTTCCGCAACCCTGCCACAAATGAGACAGTCAGTGACCAGAGTCTGGGCCCTGCGCAGAACGGCGTGCTCCAGCGCGTTATCGAGTACACCAACAACACCCTCATCGGTTCCGGTAACTTGGACATGCTTCTTAACACCAATGGTACTCTCCTCGCTCTCCAAAACGTGACCGTAAGTTCAAGAATCTCCCCGACACACACAACCGCACAAGCTAACACCTCCCAGTGGAACGGCCTCCAAGGTCTCCAGTCCTATCCTGGCACTCCCTTCTACACTCCCTACCACCCCGAATACAACGGCGGCGCTCTCGCTGGCGCTGGCTACCTTGGTCTTTGGGGTGCCGAGCGTGGTCTTACCTTCTACCAAGTTCAGCTTGCCGGCCATGAGCTTCCTGGCTACGCACCAGGTGCCGCGTATAGGACCGTCGAGCTCATGCTGGGACGTATCAAGTCGCTCAGCGAGGTCAGCGATTTCACCACGCAATCCGGAAACTTCACTGGCACCACGCCTTTGTACAGGAGGGGTGCGAGCTTCGGCGGATACAACTGAGGCTGAGTTCTGTCGTCATGACTTGGGTTGACGTTCGAGCTCACTGTATGGCTACGAATCAACCGTAATTAATGAAAGTTGACAAACGCGATTCCAAATCGATTTCACCATCTCATTCCTTCATTTTCGCATCTCCGACTTCGGATCACGACATGTCTTCGCTCGTTCACGTCTTGCTGTGAACCCCATTGCGACTGCTTACATTTCCAAACCCAATGTGTGAAACATCAGTCTAACGACAGAAGTGTTCTAGAGTACGTCCCAACGTGCCACAACGCGGCAGATTACCCCCCACGCCGAGCCAGGCGTTTCGACACCGTCGTCTTGGCGGCGTTCTCCAGCCTCGCTTCAGGTTCTCTGCCGGTACCGATAATGACGCATTGTAACAACTCTTCGTGTATTCTAGAAACATGTGGTTTCATTCGATCTCGCCTCAGCAAATACTGACAGTGTTAGGCGCATCCTTAAGCTTATCTCTCACCCACTTGTCCATTCGAACATCAACCAACGCCAAATGTCAGGGCGAACCAAAACCCACTCTACCACCAGACCTTGTCCCCAGTAGTTTGCAACCCACCCACCCGAAGCTCCACCATGCATACCAAGCCTCGGCACGCGCCGTGTCAAGTCCAACAAAGCTCAGAGTAGCCAGCCAGAATACCACGACTGCATGTTACCCAAGCCCCTCTGCGCTGCCTTGGCGCAACTGGATTGTGGGAACTTGCTTTTGCATGGTGGGTGTGCGCTTTTTTGCGCCGACGAGGCCCATGGGCGCAGATGTGTGCATAGAATGGGCTGGCTGTCCCTTGGTAGGTTGGTTGTGTTTATCTTATCGCGGTCTTCCCGACTTGTGTCTGGGTGGATGAGGTGTCTTTCTTCAACGCTTGTTGTTCCTCTGTGCCTGATACCACCTGGTCCGTATACACGACATATCCGCCATTGTGCCTTCGCGCTTGATTATTGTTCCAACGAGCTTGCATGGTCGTCCTTGCGTGACAGCTTCCCAATCCGATTACAGCTGCCGCCATGGCCGACAGCAAAGACCACGGTGTCGCCACCCAGACGACAGGCTATCGCCGCGGCAGCGCCAAAGACATCGAAGAGAAACAGCGTGCAGGCAAAGGAGCCGACCTCGACCTCCCAACCTATGACCACGACGCCGAGCGCCATGGCTCCGAAGCCGTGAACTCGTCTGGCGTGCACGACAACACTCACCGGAAACTGAAAGCGAGACACATTCAGCTTATCGGGTCTGTAGAATCGTCGTTCTGTGGAAGGGGGTCTAAGGGAGTGGACTGACACGCGAGGGCAGTATCGGCGGCACCATTGGCACGGCATTGTACGTGCAGATTGGACGCGGTCTGCTCAATGGTGGACCGGCTAGTCTGTTCATCGCTTTCACGTTGTGGTGTTCCGTCATCCTGGCCGTGACGCTGTGCATGGCCGAAATGGTAACCTACTTGCCCATCTCATCGCCGTTCATTCGCTTTGCAGGACGTTACGGGTCCGAAGCATTTGGGTTTGCTGTGAGTATCTATGATGCCACTACCTCAAGCTATTGGAAGTGCCGTTTTGTTGATTATCGTTGGTAGGCTGGCTGGAACTTTTTCATCTTCGAAGCAATCTTGGTACCCTTTGAGATGACCGCTTGCAATGTGGTCATTCATTTCTGGAGCGACGCTGTTCCAACCGGAGCGGTGATAGCTATCGTGATGGTCCTGTACGCCGTCATCAATGTGATGGCGGTGAAGTGGTATGGCGAGACTGAGTTCTGGGCTGCGTTGGGCAAGATGCTGCTGATAATTGGGCTGATTATCTATACTTTCATCACTATGCTTGGTAAGTCAAGAAATCCTGCCAAACTCGCAAGACAGTTGACAGACATACTAACCCGCACAGGCGGCAATCCACTCGGCGACCGCTACGGGTTTCGTTACTGGAAGAATCCCGGCTCGTTCGCAGAGCTCTACTACACAGGTGATCTGGGCCGCTTCCTGGGATTCCTGCAATGTCTAATTCAGGCGTCCTTTACCATCGCCGGTCCAGACTACGTGGCTATGGCTGCTGGAGAAGCAGAGAACCCACGAGTCGTCATGCCGCGAGCATTCAACGCCGTCTTCTATCGCTTGACGTGCTTCTTCGTGCTTGGAAGTCTGTGCGTTGGCATCAACGTGCCTTACAATGATCCAGAGCTTATCGCGGCGTTTGAGAATGAAGAGCCGGGCGCTGCGGCTTCACCTTATGTTGTCTCGATGAATAGGCTGCGGATTCAGGTCTTGCCAGATATTGTCAACGCTCTAGTGTTGGCATCGGCGTTCTCAGCAGGCAACAGCTACGTCTACTGTGCATCGCGATCACTCTTCGGCCTCGCGCTGGAAGGCAAAGCGCCCAAGATCCTCACCAGGTAAGTCTCCTAATCACAGCAGTCGAAGAACCATCCCCACTGACACATCCACAGAACAACCCGCAACGGCGTCCCAATCTACGCCGTCCTCACCGTCCTCGCCATCTCCCTCCTCGCCTTCCTGCAAGTCTCCAACGGCTCCGCGACCGTCCTCTCCTGGTTCGTCAACCTCATCACCGCCTCCCAACTCATCAACTATAGCCTTACCTGCGCCACCTTCCTCTGCTGGCGCCGCGCCCTCTGTGCCCAAAACATTAGCCTTGACTCCCTGCCCTACAAGTCCATTTGGCAGCCGGGCGCAGCATACGTGGGCATGATCTGCACCTTGGTCATGGCGTTCGTCGGCGGGTACCCTGTGTTCTTGCCCGGACAGTGGGACTTGCCGACTTTCTTGTTTAGTTATTTCATGATTGGGCTGTTCCCGATTCTGTTCTTCGGGTGGAAGCTGCTCAAGGGATCGAAGTGGCGGAAGCCGGAGGAGGTGGATCTGAAGGGCGAGGTTGCGGAGATTGACGAGTATACGAGGAATTATGTGCCGACGCCGCCGAGGTACATTCTTGCTTCTTTATGACTTGTGATGGGTTTGAAGAGATGATCGCTGACTTGAGGAATAGGAATGCTTTCGACAAGTGGTTTAACATTATCTTTGGAGGCTGAGGGTTAGGTAGGATGTGGGTGTGATGGTACACATGTCAATGCGAGGTATACGAACCATCTGAATTACGAACACGAATCAATCGATATCGTGGCATCGTGAGTATCTTGATATTATTCTTTGAGAGCATTTACCAGTTCTAGAATGTGTCTGAGACGTACGTCGACTTTTGGCATGCTTGATCGCCCCGAATCTAAAGTTACGATTCTAGCTTCGATTCGATGACGTACTGTCAAGGCTCCAATCGCGCAGTAAAGTGGCAGGCGCGTTTCCCTTTGACACTGTCGCGAAAATGTCATACAGGGCCATAGAGACTGCACTGATACCATGATAAAGTGACACATACGCTACAACCAGCAAGTCCATGCCTCCATACGTCTCGCGTAAGCGTGAGCGATCCGACTCGCCGGCGCAAACTAGCCCACCAGCAAAGAAACGGGCTGCAGCGAATCAGAAGCCCAAGCCGAAGCAAGGCAGGAAAACGCTGTTCGATGCTGCGGACGAGCTGGGAAAGAAACTAGGCGACTCGGAGAAGGCGAAGAAGCTTTTGGACGAGCTGGACGATGACGACGAATCTTCTCTGAGCGAGGCCGACAGCGATGAGTTCGAAGATGTTCCTACAACGAAGCGACGGAAGATCGCCAACAGCGCCGGCGAAGACGACGCAGACGACGACGATGAGGATGAGATGGACTGGGAGGATGCGTTCCAGCAGCAAGGAGATTCTGCAAGTACACCGGCAGCGCCGTCGATTGCGGAGCCTGAGATTGGCGACGTCAATGTCAGTGTGAAAGAGGATGGCTCATACATTCCTGAGATCGTGCCATCAGGAGTGAAGAAAGGACCTTCGAAGCGGGAGCGTCAGATTAGAATACAGACGCATTGCCTTCACGTGCAAGCGCTGATGTGGCACAACACTGTTCGCAATTCTTGGTTGAACGACAAAGAGGTCCAAAAGACGCTCGTCGATGGACTTGCAGACGGAGTGAAGCGTGAGATCACTCGTTGGAGGGAAGCGATGGGCACCCTGACCAAGGAAGAGCTGGAAGCAAAGAAGAAAGCTGCGGCTGCTCGGTATAAGAAGAAGGGCGGCAGGAAAGGCAAGGACACTGCTTCTGGGCGGGACTGGGGGTATAATGCTTCTCATCTGGAGCAAGGTGTGCCAGATCTCAGCCATGGCGATCCTCTGCTTAGGCTGCTCAAGATCCTGACAGCGTACTGGCGAAAGAGGTTTACGATCACAGCTCCCGGACTTCGCAAGGAAGGATACAAACCCTTGCGTCGCTTGCGTGATGACATCAAGCATTGGGAAAAGAACAAGACCGACATCGAGGGACATGGAGAGCGAATTGAGACCGTGAAGGGCTTCCGCAAAGCTGCAAAACGGTGTGATGGATCGCGCGATGTTGGCGCACAACTGTTCGTTGCACTTCTTCGTGGCATTGGCATCGAGACAAGGATCGTAGCAAACCTTCAGCCGGCTGGATTTGGTTGGAGTAAGGCTGAAGATGCCGACGCAAAAGCCCCGAAGAGCGACAAAAAGCTGGTTGAACAGGTTTCAGACGAGGACGAGGACGACGTAAAACCCAAAAAGGTAGCCGCCCCAAAGCTGAAGAGTGTTATAACGCCGAAACAGTCGAAGAAGCCTCTGAAAGAAGAAAGACCAACGCGAACATCATTGCGCGGGAACAAGGGGAATCCGATCAGTCTTGATGATTCAGATAGCCCGCTCTCGTCTGCTCCATCAGATGACGAGAAAGAAGCAGACGATACCGGCGAAGACGATGACAACTCTGTTGTTGATGTCACCCCCGATGTACCCAAGCGAAACCCCAACAAGAAGTACGATCGTTCTCTGGCCTTCCCGAATTACTGGGCAGAAGTTTTATCACCTGTGTCGAACAAGTTTATTCCTGTGGACCCCATAGTCCTGTCGACCATCGCCTCAACCGACGACCTGCTCCAGTCTTTCGAGCCTCGAGGCAAGAAGGCCGAGAACGCAAAGCAAGTCATTTGTTACACAATTGGCTATGCTGCAGATGGCACAGCGAAAGATGTCACTGTGCGTTACTTGAAGAAACACCAGCTTCCGGGCAAAACTAAAGGTACACGCATGCCGGTCGAGAAAGTGCCAATATACAACCGAAAAGGCAAGGTGCGGAGATATGAAGAGTACGACTGGTTCCGAACTCTCATGAGTGTCTACGACAAGCCAGAATCCAAGCGAACAAAGGCAGACGAACTGGAAGACGCAACTGATCTCAAGCCATTCAAGGCCGGCAAAGACACGAAGGAGGTTGAGAAGGAGTCGTTACAGTGGTACAAGCAGTCAGCAGAGTATGTGCTCGAGCAGCACCTCCGCCGTGAAGAAGCACTTGTTCCTGGGGCTGAGCCGGTCAGAACGTTCACCGCCGGGAGGGGCGACAAAGCCAAAGAATACCCAGTCTACTTGCGCGAAGACGTTGCCGTCTGCAAGACGGTCGAATCGTGGCACAAAGAAGGTCGTGCAATCAAAGAAGGCGAGCAACCAATGAAGCATGTCCCCATGCGCGCCGTGACGATCGTCCGCAAACGCGAGATGGAAGATGCGCTGAGAGAGACTGGTGAGAAGCTCCAGCAAGGCTTGTACGCCATCGATCAGACCGACTGGATCATCCCGCCTCCTCTCGTGAACGGCGTGATCCCGAAGAATGCATATGGCAATATGGACGTCTACGTCCCAACGATGGTGCCCAAAGGTGCCGTTCACCTTCCTCTGAAGGGATCTGCGAAGCTTTGCAAGCGGCTCCAGATCGACTTTGCCGAAGCTTGCACTGGCTTTGAGTTCGGTAAGCAGCGAGCAGTCCCTGTACTCACGGGAGTCGTTGTCGCCAAGGAAAATGAAGGGATCGTACGCGATGCATGGCGTGTCGAGCAGGCTGAGCAGAAGCGCAAAGAAGACACTAAGCGTACTGCTCTTGCGTTGCAGTGGTGGCGCAAGATGCTGTTCGGTCTACGAATCGTACAACGCATGGAGAGGGACTATGCAGATGCTGGCGGTGCAGGTGAAGAGATCAATCCTTTCGTCAATAAGGCTGTACGAGAAGGGAGGCACGTGACTGCTCACGATGACACGTCTGTCGATGAAGAGGAAATGGCTGGAGGATTTTTCAGACCTGGGCACGAAGAGGAGGAAGTCCCGCAGACTCGTAGAAAGAGGGAGGAAGATGGAGGTGGTGGGTTCTTTGCCGAAGGAGAGGAGCCTGAGGACACAGATTATGACCATGGCGGCGGTGGCTTTCTCATCGAAGAGGGCGGCGACGATCAAGGCGGTGGCTTCATCGCTGAAGATACTGTGGAGCCTACGGAGACGAAATCCAAGGCTGGACCTGTCTCCCTGCAGATGCTACACAAGTCCACTGATGGTGCCATGGACGAAGAAGACGACGATGAGTCCGACGAAAAAGAAATTAAAGCACCGATCCGTCGACCCGCAAAACCAGTCAAGCAACCTCCCCCAACGAAAGTCAAACATCAAAACAAATCAAAGCCCACACCCAAACGCAAGCTCACAGCTGTAAGCCCAAGCCCTTCAGGCAGCGAAGAGGACGAGGTGTCTATGTCAGGCCTGTCAGACGTTCCGTCGGACATCGGCGCTTTCACCAGCTTGCCAGAGCGCAGAGCATATTCTCCTCAAGTGGTCATCACGCCACACAAGGCAAACGGTCTAGCGCCAACGAATGGTAGGCGAAGCACTCGCAAAGCGACGCCTATTAAGAGCCCGTACTTCAGCAGCCAGGCCAACCACGATGAAGAGGAGGGAGAGGATGATGAGGACGAAAGCGAGAACGAAGTTGTTCAGCCAAGGAGGACGACTGCGAGGACCAGGAGGGCTGTATGAATATACTTGTGACTCTGTTTGATGAGGCTGTGGTTGTAGCTGGTTGCTGGCGAAGATGGAGATGCGCAGCTGATGTTACTTATACTGATAGGATACCACCACGCTTACCGAATCTATTATACCTTAATCGAGAGTCAAATCAGTACATGATTAGTTAACAACTTCCTATTGATTCTCTTGTATCTATCATTGTGTTTCGAACATACTGTACTTGTATCCTGTACTTCCCACAAAAACATGTGACAGCGCTACGTCACGGCAACCCCACTCGCTCACCCCGCCAAAAGTCAATCCACAAAATTTATCTGAAGCGTGCAGCGATAGCGGCGTCTCTTTTTATCTTGTGATTCAGGATTAGCAAAACCGATACTAAAACAATTCCTCTTAATCCTAAAAGCCAACAAACCGAAACCGCCAAACACCACAGCAGCAATGGCCTCCACCGACCTCCCCGCCTGGAAATCCTCCCTCATCTCCCTCTGCCTCTCCTCCAACGTCCTCTCCTTCGGCTCCTTCAAGCTAAAGTCCAACCGCACCAGCCCCTACTTCTTCAACTGCGGCCTGTTCTCCAACGCCAAGCTCATCCGCGCCATCTCCTCTGCCTACGCCGAAGCGCTCAACGCCCAAGCCGAAGAGAACGCAGGCTGGGGCTTCGACGTGCTCTTCGGCCCGGCCTACAAGGGCATCCCGCTGTGCGCGACGACCGTAGAGAAACTCGGCGCTCTCGACGAGAAGAGGTGGGGCGAGGTCGGCTATGCTTTCAACCGCAAGGAAGTCAAGGACCACGGCGAGGGCGGCCTCATGGTCGGCGAGAGCCTGAAGGGCAAGAGGGTCGTTATCATCGACGATGTCATGACTGCCGGCACCGCGATCCGCGAGAGCATCGAGATGATCAAGGCGCAGGGCGGCACACTTGTGGGAATCATCGTTGCTGTCAACAGGCAGGAGAAGATGCCGAGCCAGAGCGAGAAGGAGGGCAAGGGCGACGATGGCTCTGAGAGGGGCAGTGCGATTGGCGAGGTTAGGAGGGAGACTGGCGTGCCGGTTCTGTCGGTGCTGAGTTTGAAGGATTTGATCGAGGGCATGAAGGCTATGGGTCGGGAGGAGGAGGTCAAGATGATGGAGGACTACTACAGGCAGTATGGCACTCAAGATTAGGTGGATTAATTGGACTGGGACGAGAAGTAGACGAACGCGAGATGCGGGTGCCACGGCTGAAAAGAAATATAGACGAAGGAAATGATACCCAACGAGCTCGAGCGCCTGTCATATTCCTCTTGTTCGACAGAACAACTTCTGTCGTTTTAGGGTTAGTGTCCAGACGATAACACGACGGTTTCGCTCGCACAGCGGTGTCATGAGTCAACATCAGCACCTCATACCTCGCATCCTGGCCAATTATGACACCTCAGGATCGTCAACGGCACAATGAACAATGGATGAATCTAATCTCAATCCTGCTAATGACCAGGGTCTGACAGAACTGCCAACAAGGCCGTTTGCGAGAGCATATGATGGCTAGCGACGAATTCTGTGCTCTTTTAGATACGACTCAAACGGGAATCGATGAGCAGATGGCGTCGATCGCTGAGATTGATCGTGGAGATCAAGGTAAGCACCTTTAGAGAAATCGAGTGAGTGGGAATTGGAGGTCCGCCACCGCAACGTCGGCCAAAACAGGAGCAATAACAAGAACCATCACCACAAGCAGTCAAGAAGGGACAACCAGAAGTTTGTTGGTTCAGACTTCGAGCAATGATTGATCATGGGACGCGAGGTCGGCCCGGTGGTCAATATGGCAATAGACACAACCTCGACAGAATGCCTCACGAACCGAGAGACAATGGAAGCTTCCACGCGGTATAGGCTCCCTCTCTGGCTGCATGCAAGTAGATCGCACCACTTAATATCACCTTCGCGGCTGCAGGACAGATGCTTTCTCGGCGGCGCAATTGTTGAAAACAGTAGCGTCCAAGGTGATATTTCCACAAGGACCCGTAAGGTCTTTGCACGAGCGTAGAGTCTTCTCCATCGTACGCAAAACTCTGAAAAGAATTGTGAAGGATGGTAAGTGCACCAGTAACACCTACGTACCCGCTAGACGCGGCGTACATCTCAGCGACAGGGATATCGCAGGGTAAGGCCACAGTCGTTGATATATGCACGATGTGCGATCAGCATCTATTAGTAATAGAGGATCGCTCGGCGGTGCGCATAGTCTGGTCTTAACAATTCTGGAAGCACACACAGAGTAAAGGATGATGTGATCACGCTGTGGCGGATGTATCTCGATGGGATGATATACAGACCCTCTCCGAACCCTTTGGCCTTGCTGGTGTTCGCTTCGGCGCGGCTTTCAGCCTTCCACTAGCCCGAAGATCGCAAGACTGCTTAACAGGTTCAAGGCTCATTACACGGAATATCAACACAGCAGCGCGATCACAAGGCTACGTCAGAAGTCTTTTCTACTGATGCGACAGCAGGCAAAAGCAGAGAAGGTTTATCTACGTTTCTGCGTCAAGCGCAGTGATATAATACCCGCGCTGCACTAGCTACACTGACTGGACGTATACCCAGTGACTGATTCCAGGATACATAAAGTGAAACAAGGCATAGTCCAATCAAGGTGGGGCTTCTAAGCTGTCCTCAAGTAACAATGGCGTTCATACCTTGTGAAGGGCGACTTTGTTAGGTCTCAAGGCGCGCTACGACTCTCAGGTGTTATCCTAGCTCTCAAGTGCCGCCCGATCCGATTGCTCGAGTGAATGAACGCAAAATCTACAGAGTCGCGCGCGTGCTTGAAGCTGAGTTCCTCTATAATCTTTCCCTCTGCCACCCTGACGTTGCAACACCACACAATTTCAAGACCAAGCAAAACACGATAAAGGGACCAGAAGAGCATGTCCGCAAGCGACATGTGGTTCAGCGGCGCTGGCGCTTTCATGGCCTCCAGCGCATATCATCCCGCGAGCGGATCCATAGAGGTCGTGGAGCTTTACAGGATCTATGTTGAAAAACGACCCTGTGACTCCTCGGAGCGCATCGGCCGTCTGCTCGGGTACATCGCATCGAGGGTGGCGTCGATCTTCATAGGCGGCTGGGTAATCAGTGCAACGTTGTTGTCTTCCAACCGCAGACCAGAGCTGGAGTATATTGGTATTGTGTCCATGGTCACAGTGTATATCATCCTGTTGAGAGGAACGCGCGAAACAGCAACTACCCTGTATTGTCCTTGCCCGTTGCACCGAGCCCGTTGATGGAGAGACATCCCTGGACATCCCTTCCACCGCCCCCTTTCATGGACTTCAGCGAGCAGGGCGACTCATGTCTGAATCCAGCGCGTATGCGCAAGCGCGTCAGGTACGAGGGCACGATGGCCGTGCTCGAACGATACCGATCCATGGACCCGACGAATCCTGCAACGCACGAGGTTTACGTCGTCGTCACAGTCACGTACCGAGATGCCGACACACCGCTCACCACCACCACCACCCCGATCACAGCGGAGATGTGCAGCGTGAAGGTTGCGTCCAGCACAGGCTTGAAGACTGCAGACGTTGTAGATTGGATGCGCCACGGCAAGAGCGTCGGCCGCAGCATTCATGAAGAGGGGCACGACGAAGCTCTTTGGCGCGAGAGGTGGGTGTTCGATAACGTTCTGCAGGAGCACCGGAGAGTTTCGAGCCCGCCGCCAATGACCACGAGTGATCTCGAAGAGTTTGTGCGAGAGCTGCGTGGTTGGATACGCGTCGTTTGCGATCCTACTTTCAAGCTAGATGTCACTTTATGGGCATCGGCATCGGCATCGAGGGGATTGTTGCCTATAGTACCCACGGCGGAGGAATTACGTAGAGTCATTAACAGGTGAAGTAGAGGAATGTTGTGACATATGTAGTTTGTAAGGCTAGCGTGTATCCGATTCGGTCGCTAGGTGGTTACGTCAAAAGCGTGTGTTATGTGCATGCGAGATCCACGGGAAAATAACTCTTCAGGCCTCACTGTAATCGCGTCCCTAATATAACTTCCCCACAAGCTCCTTCACCTTCTCATAAAGCTCTCCCTCCTCCTTGCCCGTCGCCGTCTTGACAATGATATGCAACTGATCCTCGCCCACCCCTTTCTCCGTCAACGTCGTCTTCAAGTCCAAGTCTTGCACGAGCTTCAACACTGCATTGCCAACAGCGATAGCATCCTTCAAGTCGTCTCCAGACTTCGTCAGTCCGATGAAAGGCGCCATCCTCGCAATCTGCGCCGCGTCCCCGCTCGAGCTCTGCGCCTTCAGCTTCACAACGTGCCCAAGCGACAAGCACGATGTGATACCGTGCGGGATACCGTAAGGCGAGCCCATGGCGTAACCGAGAGTGTGGCTTAGACCAAGGCCGCCCTTGATATTCAATCCTAGGAAGCCAAGGGAAGCGAAAGCGGCGAGCTGAAGACGCGTGATGGTGTCTTCATCTTTGGGGTTCTGCTTGTACTTGGGAAGGTACTTGAAGAGCTCGCCGGCGGCATTCAGGGCCATCAGACGGGTCGGCATTTCAGTTGAGTAGCCGTGGTACATTGTCTCCATTGCGTGGTCCATGGCGCGCATGCCGGTGCTGAGGAAGAGCCATGGAGGTGTGTCGAGGGCGAATTTGGGATCGTAGAGAACGACTTTGGCGGCGAGCTTGGGGTGCGCGACGCCGGTTTTGAGACCTGTCTTATCGGTATAGCCGGCTCCGCTGGTGCATTCTGCCGCACTGAGAGTGGTTGGGATGGTGATGTGGAAGAGGAAGTTGCCGGTCTGCTCGTTGACACGGTAGGAGATTGCTTTGGCGGAGTCGATGGGTGAGCCGCCACCGATGGAGATGATGGTGTCGATGCTGCTATCTTTCTTGACGAGTTCCGTGGCCTCGTCTAGTTGGGCAATAGGGGCGTGTTGCCCAATCTTGCTGAAAGTGCCTGCATGCTTGTCGCCCAGGAGCTCTTCAACTTGCTTGATCAATGAGGTCTTTGTTGCCAGCGAGCTTCCAGTGATGATGAAGGCTTTGCTTGTATCTTTGGGAAGACATTGCAGCAAGTACTTCTTGACGCTCTCGGGGCCATAGTGCAGTCTCTCAAGATGAGTGGGCTTCCACAGACCAGAGAGGGGATGTTGAGACGACTCTGTCATCCTGGATTTGAGTCTTGTTTGCTGGAAAGAGGATGTAGTGGGTGTGACTGACCGACGGAGCCGGGGTTGTTGAAGGATACCATGGCTGGAAGACAATGCTGACGGAGCTAGGAAGGACCGGGTACTACTGTAGCTTCGAATGCAACAAGAGAGAGTATTGATTGCAAATGGTCTACCCCACCTGCATGGAAGACATTCCGTAAGAGCCGATCTGGAGCTTGAGGCGAGGCAAAGAGACATACTTAGCTGCGTTGAAGAGGTCTGTGCCGGGAGATGCTGCTCGTCGAATACCGAACTCTCAGTTAGCAAACGAGGTTAAAGAAAGGTATGAATGACCTTGACAAAGTGCCGAGACACAAGAGGCGTGGAGGCGGAATCGAGACAGTGGAAAGGCGTCCTAGACTCGAAGCTTGCCGCTCGTAAGCCGAGGAGCATCGTCAGTCACATATGACACCATCGTCTCTTCTCAATAATGTGGATATGTTGGATCAAGATGTGCGCATATGTTTACATACATGTTTTGCTCATCCAAAGCGAACCAAGCAAATCGTAACCCGTCAGAAGATGCAATGCAATTCTGTATGACAAAGATGTAGCCACTTGAGTCTAGCCAACAGCAATAGCCGCGAAACAAACGAAAAACTAACGTAGTCCGCCCATCAGCTTGCACCGCTAAACAGAACTCTTCTATGAATCGATGGGACGCCAGTTGAAATGAAATATGCTCTTGGTTCGGATGCCACGCGTAGCACCAGTCATCTCATCACTCACAAATCAATCATCCTTCCCAGCATAATCAACCTTACTCCTCTCCCTCCTCCCCGCCCCCGTCGCCCTAAGACCCGGATTGAAATACGACGAACTGCTTCCTCCTCCTCCTCCTCCTCCTCCTCCTCCACCACCACCACCGCCGCCGCCCACGCTCTGCAAATGCCTCATATCAGCGGACCCCTGCCTTCCCCTCTCGCCCTCATCCTCATCCCCTCCAATCTCAAACTCATCCGTCATCTCGATCAAATCGCCAATCCCCTGCACGCCCTTCGAAGGAGCACCAGCGCTCGCTCTCCCCACCTTAGCCCGCTCCGCAGGCTCCATGGCATCTTTGGCCTTCGACGCAACGCGCCGCATCCAGCTCTCGATCGCGCCGCCGACGTTCTCGATGTTGATGTTGCCGTTGTTCAGCGCGTGCGAGTACGAACCCGGGGTTGTGGCGCCGGAGACGTCGTCTGAGTACACTGGGATTTCGGGCTGGTAGAGGGACTGCTGGTTCTTGGGCGGCGCGACGTCGGGCAGGTGGCGGGCGAAGAGCTTGTTCAGGCCGTCTTGGCCGGGGCCCGGGGAGGAGACGTTCTTGTTCATGGTGCCGACGCCGCCGGGGCCGGAGAGGTAGGAGGGGAAGTAGCCTGAGGTTGCGTTGGAGGTGCGGCGGGAGCGACGGGGTCGTTGGGGCGGGTCTTGTCGAAGGGGAGAAAGAACGGCGTGATCTGAGGTGTTGGTCCGGGTTAGGTCGAGGGACGTTGAGGGCGTGTCGAGGTCGGAGTAGGAAGCGCTTTTCCGGCGGGCTGGTGGGAAGTATCCTAGTGTGTTGCGTGACAGACGGGCGATTTCTGTTGGTTTTGAGGCGCCAGGGAATAGGATCCAAGAATCGTGATGCCATGGTTGCTCTCCTTCTACACTCGAGCCTGCCGCCAGGGATGGTCGATTATGGCTGGTGTTCGTCGATGCCGAGTTCGTTCGGTTGCGCATGAGATCGTTGCCGTTCGTAGTTGGAGCCAAAGCCTTTGGCGTTTCGACTTCCTCTGCCTTTCCTGCAGACAGAGCGTCCTTCTCGTCGTCTAGTAAATCCATAGCTTCCAGCTCTGACAGAGGCTTCCCCTTCACTCCACAAGCATCTACAGGTAAGATCAAGACCGCCCTTCGCTGAACCGTATCGTTCGGCCACATCCTATTCGCCTTCCTGAGCGTGTTCGCGGAACAATTATAGCGAATCGTAATCCCAGCAAGCGTATCCTCTCTCCGCACGTGATGCAGATACACCAATGCATCCCGCCGTTCGTGATCTCCCGGAGGCGCAGAAGAGGCAACTCCACCTCGATCCTCGTCCGATGTCCGCCTCTTCATCCGCCCCATCGAGTCCGCATAGCTCTCCGTCCTCGTAAGCATGTCCTTCGTCTTCTGCGCTCTAATGGCATTCTCAACTTCCTCCCTCGACCCCATTCCAATACTACCCACGCCCAGCGCCGAAGTAGGAGCCTGTGGTCCCCAATCCCCCGGCGAAACAGAGGAGCCCCCTCTCGCGACATTCATCCTTCCCATCGGCCTTCTCGTCCGCTGCTGCGTCGTCGTCGTCGTCGTCGTCGCAGCGCCATCACTCCCCAGCAAATCATTCGCGAAACCCTGCAGCGTACTCCACGAATTGACCCATAAGCCTGCAATAGGGCTCTCGTGTCCCCGTCGGCTACCTGCACTTGTAGTACCTCTCGAGCTAGCCGCCCTGCTCAGCCGCTCGCGGGGAATCGGACTGCCACCTCTGCTGCCGAATGGACTGGCCGCTCGCGTTGCAGGAGCAGTGCTGGTGCTCAGCAGGCGGTCGTTGGTGCTGTCTTCGCCGTCGATATCGCTGAGGCCCGAGATGAAGCGGCGGTTGCGCGGGCGCAGCGAGGACGATGAGGAGGCGGGAGTCGAGCTGGTGCGGACATGGCTGGCGTGCATTGCCGGCGAGTGGTGGGATTACACGGATATGGGCGCGGGCATGCGAGCAAGGAGAAGGTTATAGCACAGGCGGGTGATGGGCGGGCAGCATTGATTTGGAGATGGTGTTTGTGTTCAGTGGGATGGAAGAAGAGGAGTGTTTTTATGTCAGGACAGAGCAGGCCATGGCGAGGATGATGATGATGATGATGATGATGATGGTGGTGGTGGTGGTGGTAGTGGTGGTGGATGGGATCAGCAAAGTAGAAGGTATAGTATTGAGAGCGGTATAGGGTGCAGGGTGAAGGGTGCAGAGTCAGTGTATGTATATGTATGTATGTATGCATGCATGCATGTGAAACGCTACCAGCTGTTCAGTTCAGTCGGAGGGCTTGCTCCTCCTTGCTCTCCTCTCACCACCACCAACAGCACGAGCGCCCTCCCACTCCAGCGTTGCGTTGCGTCAGACAGACGCCGGCTTAGCAACGCCCCCCCCCCCCGGATGCCGAGTTAACGTGCCCAGGACAATTATGTAACCACTCCACGAAATCACGTAAAACTCCTCTGTTGTTGCAAATACATTACGGAAGTCCTGCCTCCAAGACGGAACAAATCCAAAAACAAAACAAAACAAAAAAATAAAAGCAGCAGTAGGTATCTAACATCCAGTTCAAATGCACCGGAACGCCAGGCTTCGCCATGTGTATCTGTCCAACTGCTTTCCAGCAATGGAGACGGACCAAAACGCGTATGCAGAACTCCCCCTCACCATTCATCAACAGCACAACCCAGTACTTGTGGGACAAAAAAAAGAAAAAAAAAAGAAAAGGGACGGCTAATCGCCTCACTCTTCCTCGACCATGACCCTCTTCATCATACTCTCCAGCATCTTGTGGTAGAACTTGAGCGCCTGGTGTCTGGGGAACTCGATGTCTTCAGTCAAGTAGTCGGGCAGCAAGTCAATGAGTTCGCTATCCCGGCCTTCATCGAGCAGAGGCTCGTATGTGAACTCTGTCTCCTCGTATCGCGAGCCAGATGGTGTCTTAGGCGCACATGATGCAGAGGTGTCGTTGGCCAGTGCGAGATGGAAGTGCAAAGCTGTGATGCAGGTCAGTCTGGGTTGCAATTGCACGAATCTCAGCTTATACTCACTGCCGTTGCGGCCAGTCTGGATGCAGTCAAACTCGTCCTCACCCTCCTTGCGTTTCACATTGCGGATGATGAGTCCGGTCAAGTCGGAGTACAGGTTCTCCTTCATCTTGGCCTCCTTCTGTGACTCTGTTGTATTCGTGGGCACATTACGAGCAGCAGCAGCAGCAGCGGAACCAGCGGTTGCTTTGGCTAACTTGGCCTCTTGCGCGGTGACTTCTGCTCGCGCGGCTGCGAGCTTGGCCTCGATCGACTTGACCTCATTCTGCGCAGCTTTGGCATCGCTTGTTGCTGCCTGAGCCTTGGCCTTGAGCTCCTTGTTCTCGGCCGCAAGTTTCTCATTGCTAGCTGTAAGTGCGTTGATCTGCTTCTGAAGTGCCGTACTCTCCGAACTATCGACTTTGGTCGCTTTCCGTGCCTCGGCCACTTCCTTCCTCAAGGAGGCAATCAACTCAGCAGCAGTCTTTGCTTTCTCGTCCGTGGCGCGCTTGAGCTTATCAAAGTTGGCCTTTGCACTCTTCTCGCCGACTTCCTGCAGATTTTCGTACTTGAGGCTCAGATTCTCGTGTTTGCGTGTCATCTCATTCAACTTCCTCCTCAGTTCGGGGTCGCCGCCCCTCCTTTCGCGCTCAGTCCCACTGACACTTCCACTACGCTCTCTTGGACCTGGATATCCAGGCTGAGCTGACCCTGCCCGTGCGCTCGCGCGAGGCTGCAGTGGTTGGACAGAAGCTGAGCGTTGACGCGAGGAAAGCCCGTTTGTCTGTCGCACCACAGGCGCAGGCTCTGCGTCTACCTCGTCTGCGCCCTCAATGGTATGCGACACATCCTCCATCTGTTCATGGTCTTGCTGAGTCTCTGGGATGACGTGCATTGGCTCTGGCGACGCTGCGCGCTTGGTCGTGCGAGTCCTCTTTGCGGGCTTTGCGGCCTCCTCTGCGGGCTCGCTGGCGGCGGCCTTCTTCTTGCTCGCAGCTGTAGTCCTAGTGCGCTTGGCCTTGGGTTTGGGCTCGTCGGCGTCCATCTCGGCGTCTTCTGCGTTGTTGTTGTTGTCCTCGTTGTCGCTGCTAGCTTCGGGGTTGTTTGTGCGATGTTTGAGCGCCTGGCGTGATAATCTTCCAACGGGTGCTTTGCGCTTTGTCGGGGCTTTCGTAGTGCTATTACGGCGCATCACCTTGCCGAACTTGGTCGCGGCGAGGGTGTTTTGCGCAGCGCGTTTGTTTTCCACAGAAGAGATGGCAGCAGCGGCGGCCAGGTCGTCCTCGCTCTCCGAGTCCACGGCGGTGTTGTTGTTGTGGTTGTTTGCGACGCGAGGTGCCATAAGTTTGTCTGCTCCGGTATCTATGCTATTGCGCGTAGGGGCCCGATTGGTCGCGTGGGTATTTTGTGTTAATTTGCGATATGATGTCTGCGATATTGCCGGGGACAAAGTGCATGCGCGCACACAGAAACACGCGACGACTGTTTTGGCGGCGCGAGTCAAAATCAAAACAAACCACCCCACTTGCTCGCTTGAGCGAGAACACAGCTTGAGGGCAACGCCACCGCATCACTAGCCACATACAAGCGCCACTTTCACCGCTCAGCCCGCCTTGATGCAGAGTAGCTGAGCATTTTCTTGTTCATGTCGATGGGATGTGTTCTTCGTCGTGTATTCCTCCTTGCCTAAAGACTTCAGCAAATTTACATCTCGTCTCCAGGGACTATGCAGGGCGGCAGACAACAACCAAAAGACCAACAAGCCAACAGCCCGCGTAGCCGCTTACTCCAGCTTCCAAAAGAGCTACAGTTAGATATATGGGAATACGCCCTGGCCGAACAAGACTCAATACCCTTCTTCACCATCGGACCATCGCAGATCACTGGCAGCCACTCCAGAAGGCCACGCCCCAAATCTCTACGATGGCACATCCCGCCACTACTCCAGACTTGCCGAACATGCCGGGTCGAAGGCCTACCAGCATTCTACGCTAGCAACATATTCATCCTCGAACACGAACCAATCTTCGATGACTACCAACAAGCACACACTCTGTTCAAACGATACTGGCATCGCCTCGCCCTAATCACCGACTTCGGCATCGAATACAAACTCCCCAGCTCCACAACCTTCTTCGTCCACGGTAAGCGAAAACTGATCGACAACAAATACACCTTCGAATTCACCTCCGACGCCGCGCCATCTCATCAACGGCCTTTAACGGCTCTAGAAGCTTCGGAGACGGATAGTTGTCTGTGCATGATCAAGTCTATGATCAAGAAGCGGGCGTATGCGACGATTCGCGAGTATACAGATGCGATGATTGCGTTTCTGGCAGCGTTTGCTGAGAAGATGGCGAAGAATGAGTTGAGGGTATTGCGGTATTGTGGCGAGTGTGGGAAGAGAATGGTCGAGCAGAAGCCTAGGAGGCCCAGGTGGGAGGATCTGCCGCAGCCGCCGATTTCTATGCCTATGCAGAGTAGTATGCAGAGTATGGACGGTGATGAATGAAAGAAGATTACCTAACGTGAGGGCCGATGTCCATTCGATCAGGACGATAGAGGCTGCTCGAAAGTGGTGTGTGTCTATCTCGCTGGCAAGCTGTGTGCATGCAACATTAGCGATAGCAAAGGCTTCACATGCAGAGTAGACCATGGCCATATGAAAAGAAATCCTCAGATCCAACAACAGCAAAACACAACCATCGCGGGACATCTTCAGACCGAGGAGCTCTGCTCGGCTCATCGCAACAAGGCACCAAGGGCACATGCTAAAGTCAAAAAGCCGCTTCTCTCTGACAAGGCTGAAAGGCTGACTCGCTCGGCTGCATCCCTCCACATCCGATCATCTCGTAATAACCAGAATTTGCCGGAGAAGCGCCTGCGATTACCCGCATCGATGGAGTGGCAGTCCTGGGGGAGTCAAACACCGATTTGCTGTACTATGATGTCGCTTGGAAGAATCTGGCAAGCATTGTATGTCCTAGTTGGGATGACAACGCCAATTACGCGGGTTGGCCACTTTGATCCAAGAAGTTGCACATGAATCTCGCATAAGAAACAACCATTACAAAAAAAAAAGATACCTCGGCCTCGGCAGCACGAAAGAGAACCGGACGATGGCGACCTGTGACAGCGCGAGGCAAATAAGACTAAATCATCATGTAGCTCATCTGACTTCTTTGAGCACGCGCGCAGAGTCGCTTCTTGAATATACACCTCAAAACACCGATTCCTGCGTTAGCTAAAACTTGCCATCTTCTTACCTACTAGTTTCGTCTTTTTGCTTTCCACTCGTCGCTACCTTCCGTCCAATCACCCGGACATCGCCTCATCGACTTTTTGGCCCGTTCGTTGCCGACCGATCGCGCTGTCATTTGCCCGTTTCTCAGAAAGAGAGAATTGCCACGCTGGAGTCGTGAGCTCGAGAGTGAGATATCTGGACTGCCAAAAAATCATAAGAAATCCGAAATACGAAATTATCCTCTCTGGAATTACCTTGAGCCTTGAGAGAGTATCGCTACGGCTTTCCAGCGCATCTCTCCACTTCCCCAGCACCGGGATACAGTAGACGCCGCAAGACATTATCTCGTCATTTGAACCCTTTGCCAAAGTCCAAGCGCAGCGCTCGAATCCCTTCCCCACGAAGCCATCTGTTTAAACCCCACGCTGCCGCTTCCCTCCAACGAGTCACTTTGCAATGTCAGCATCATCCAACCCAAACAACAACCCCTCGCGACAGGACTCTTCCGCACAGCGCCTTCGCCAACTCAACAACCAGCTCGACATGTCTTCCAATGCATCCGTGAGCGCCTTTGGCGCCGTGCAGCAGGCACCTGAAGACCCTCTGTTTGGTCTGATGGCTGCGTACCGCGCCGACAAGGACCCCAAGAAGGTCGATTTGGGCATTGGCGCCTACCGTGACAACAACGCTGTGCCGTGGATCCTTCCTGTTGTCAAGAAGGTGCGTCTGGAAGAGTAATTAATGATCACGGTGTTCAAGACTAACAGTACTTCCAACAGGCCGACGACATCCTCCACTCCGACCCAGACCTGAACCACGAGTATCTCCCCATCGCCGGTCTCGCAGACTTCACATCCGCCTCGCAGAAACTTATCTTCGGCGCCGACTCACCCGCCATCTCCGAGAAGCGTGTCACCTCTCTGCAGACCATCTCAGGCACTGGTGCCAACCACCTTGGTGGTCTCTTCCTCTCAAAGTTCTACAATCCCTCCACATCTGAAGCCAAGACGATCTACCTCAGCTCGCCAACATGGGCAAACCACAACCAGATCTTCTCCAACGTCCACCTCCCCATTAAGAACTACCCATACTTCAGCAAGGACACCAAGGGTCTTGACTTCGCTGGCATGGTCGGCACACTCAAGTCCGCCCCAGAAGGAAGCATTATCCTTCTCCACGCTTGTGCACACAACCCTACAGGCGTTGACCCCACGCAAGAACAGTGGAAGCAGATCGCTACTGTCATGAAGCAAAGGCAACAATTCCCATTCTTCGACTGCGCTTACCAGGGCTTTGCTTCTGGCTCCCTTAGCACAGATAACTGGGCCATCCGCCACTTCGTCGAGCAAGGCTTCGAGCTCCTAGTTGCACAGTCCTACGCCAAGAACTTTGGCCTCTACGGTGAGCGCGCAGGCTGCTTCCACTTTGTCACATCTCCCGGCTCTCACGCCGAAGACACCACCAAGCGTGTCGCATCCCAACTCGCCATCCTCCAGCGCTCTGAAATCTCTAACCCTCCCGCCTACGGCGCGCGCGTCGCCTCCACAGTCCTCAACGACCAGAAGCTCTTCACCGAGTGGGAAGGCGACCTGCGCACCATGTCTGGCCGCATCATCGAGATGCGCAAGGCGCTCAAGGAGAAACTCGATGAGCTCAAGACTCCCGGCACATGGAACCACATCACCGACCAGATCGGTATGTTCTCCTTCACCGGCCTCAGCGAGGAGCAAGTCCTGGCGCTGCGCGAGAAGTATCACGTGTACATGACCAAGAACGGCCGCATCAGCATGGCTGGCTTGAACACGCACAATGTCGAGTACTTTGCCAAGGCGGTTGACGCTGTTGTCAGAGAGACTTCCAAGTAAAAAAAAATATCCCGAGCATGGGTATGAGCACATGTGCGACGGCGAGCGTCGTTGGGGTGGGGGGGGGATCGAGCGTGGTGTATGGGCATTTTAATCAGCAGCAGGCATGGCATTTGTACGACGGAATTGTCAAGCTATCTATGGAAGGAAAGGAATAGGAAAACAGGTAGCATATATAAACTATCGAGCTCTTGCTCAGCTTTCGGCATGAGGGTGCTGCAGACGGCGCCTTTGCTTATGAGAAATAAAAGTGTTCTTCTTCGCATTTGAGTAAGTTATTCGACATGGTGGGGGTTGGTGTAAGCAGTGTCACTGGGCCGTCTTGGGGCGTGTGCCCTTGAACGCCTCCAGGGCTGTCTGTCTGTGTCCAAGCGGCTCGTGGCTGCTATGGCCCTATGTCTTGAGTGGATCCAGCGTTGGTGGGAGTATAGTTTCTTGTAGTTGGTGAGTATTCATCGAGGGAAGATCGATGTCGCAAAGCCTCGCTGCCCCATGGTAGCCGATTGGGAAAAAAAAAGACTGTACTCTTGACCAACAATCGCCATCGAATCGAGTAGATAATTAATCTGAAAAGACGGCATCATGTTATCATCAAAAGCATGGACCCATATGCAAAGCCGGTGATTATATCCACATCTTTCCAAGCCTCTCGACCTGCCACCCACCCTGCATCTTGATTGCTTGGCCGCAGGCGAGCATCTTCTGATAACCTCTCCCTGTCCCATGGCTGCCGACCACCTCACTGCCGAGCGACATTCGCTCCTTTGTCAATCCATTCCGCCTCGCTGCAGCGTAATGAAAGACGCGACACTCGACATAATCATCCGCCTTACGCGCAGAAAGCCGTGCGCCCCCACTTTCTGCTAACAGTCGATCAATCAATCAGTCAATCAATCAATCCACCAACCAACAATGCCTCTTCTCTCTGCGCCCTCGCTCGGCTCCAAGTTCACACAACTCGTGATCGCGGCAGGCTTCCTCACAATCATCGCCTGGCTCTTCGTATCCTCCTTCGGCGTACCACAACACCTACACGTCCCCGGCTTCGACTCTCAACCACCGCCCGTCCCAGCAAAACCGCCCCCAAACCATGCGACAGACCCCGGCGCGCACCCAATCGAAGAACTGATCGCCCGCGCCGACCTCGAGCTCGCCCGCTTGCTCAAAGAAGAAGCGCACTCCCTCTCCGATGCAGCGCAGCAATACCGCGCGCGCCGCGGCCGCCAGCCACCGCCGGGCTTCGACCTGTGGTTTGCGTTCGCGCGCAACCACAGCGCCGTGCTGGTGGAGGAGTTCTTCGATCGCATCTATGACGACCTGAATCCGTTCTGGGGCGTGCCGGCGAAGCAGATGCGCGAGCAGGCCAAGACGTTCGAGCACGCGGTTAGTGTGCGCAATGGGTCTGTGACGAAGCGGTCGGACCATGCGGATCGGCCGTGGATGAGCCTGTGGCAGGATATGGTGGGGAGTATTGTGGAGGCTGGTGGATGGGTGCCGGATGTGGACATGCCGATTAATGTCATGGACGAGAGTCGCATGGTGGTGGAGAGCGAGGAGATCGAGGCGTTCATGGCGAAAGAAAGGGAGAGTAGGAAGATTGTGCCGGCTGGGAAGTTGAAGAGTTCCTTGCGCGGCTTGGAGGAGATTGACAATAATGTGCCGGGAGGGTTTGATCCACAGTTTCGTGGCGAAGGGCCGTATTGGCCACTTGCTGTAATAGGGTGTCCTCCTGACAGTCCTGCGCGCAAGACCTTCATTGAGACCGACTTCAGCACGCCGCCTCCGCTCACGCCTGGCTACCCGGAGCATTCGTATCATGGTTACGTGCAGAACTGGACTCTGGCCAAATCAGCTTGCTACAATCCACATTTCCAAGGTCTACACGGTACGTTCGTCGAGCCTATATCAATCGGCAACACGAAGAAGTTCTTCCCCTTGTTCGGCGGATCGAAGCTTTCGATGAACAATGAGATTCTCCTCCCACCAGCTATGTACTGGACCAAAGACGAGTTCTATTCCGGTGGCGAGGACCACGGCGTGGAATGGAGCAAGAAGCAGGATGCCCTGATCTGGCGGGGCTCAGCAACAGGCGGCCGGAACAGAGCAGAGAATTGGACGCGCTTCCAGCGCCATCGCTTCATAAGCATGGTCAATGCAACCAGCGTGCGAGAAGCCGAACACGGCCACAAACCCCCAAACTTCATCCTGCCCAGAAAAGGTGACTACAACCTCGAATCCCACATGTCCGCCTCCCACAATGGCTCCCTAGGAGACTGGATCGAAACCTGGAGCGACGCTGCGACCGTCTACCTCTCCTGCTTCCCCGACAGCGGCGCCCACTGCTGGTACACCGACCCCTACTACACCATCAAAAAAGGCATGCCTATGAGCAAGCAATACCACTACAAATACCTCCCCGACATCGACGGCAACAGCTTCAGCGGCCGCTACCGTGGCTTCCTCGGCTCGACATCCCTCCCCATTAAAGCAACCATTTACGACGAGTGGCACGACTCGCGTCTCGTGCCCTGGAAGCACTTTGTGCCCATGGACAATACCTTTGCCGACATCTACGGGATCATGGAGTTTTTCATCGGCAATGAGAAGGTGGGTCTTGCGGGGCATGATAGTGTTGCCGAGAGCATTGCTATGGACGGCAAGGCGTGGGCGGAGAGGGTATTGAGGAGGGAGGATATGCAGATTTATGTTTTCAGGCTGTTGTTGGAGTATGCGAGGTTGTGCGATGATGAGAGGGAGGTTTTGGGATGGGCCGGGGATGAGGTTTGATGATGGGATGGGATGACTTGGCGCGTTTAAATTTCCGGTTTTGGGGGATGACGGGGGGTTTCTTTGTTTCCTGGGATGTAAAGCTTTTGAGCGATTGATGTAAATGTTACGAGTGTATTTGTTTAGATTTTACATATTGGTAATGACTATTATCTTGTGAAAAAACCGAGCAGTAAGTAGGTGATTCAGCTGTGACGATACTTGGGCGCACGTATGACAGTGCTAGTGATATCAATCCAGGCAGTCATCACTATCGAAACAGTCGAGAGACGATGACCAGGATAGTGGCTGGAATCACGTTGGCTGATCGAGTATTGAGATACCTTGACTTACATCCCATCAGTCACGTGACGTCGGGTGGCGGGCCGTGCGATCAACGACACGGAGAGGTCGACTTCATCGCAAATATTTTTGTGTGGGTTTACCCCGAACCTTGAATAGCGTAGCGTTGACTAGATCCATCTCTCTCTCTCTCACACACCATTATTGTGTATGCTATCCTCGTGCACTCTCCCTCGTACAATCCCCCAAGTTTTCCGATCGCATCGCGCCTCCATCGGAAAGCTTTTCGCACCGGGATTTGCTCAAAGCCTGAGTCACGGAAGAAGTCTCGCATGGTCACAATCGCAACGATATAAATCGCCCAGCCGTCAACGTTGTTCCTTGCACACCACATTATTGTCACATCACAACATGGCCGCCGCACACATTACCGCTCAGCTCGAGAAGCTGGGCGTTGCTGACGTTCCTGCGTTGGACTCTGTCCAGCTCTTTCCCCACGTCAACCCCGTCGATATCTACAGGGCTCAAATCATCAAGCAAGTCTCAGAGATCACCGGCGCCGACCCACAAGTAGTCAACAACGCCGTGTCATGGACCCAGGATCTCAAGCACGGCGATCTCGTCCTCCCCGTCGCCGCGCTCAGGTTCAAGGGCAAGAAGCCCGACGAGCTCGCCGCCGAGATCGCCGAGAAGTTCGACTCGCCTTTAATCCAGAAGCCCTCGGCCGACAAGGGCTTTGTCCGTTTCTTCTTCGAGCCCACTGCGCTGGCGCAGTTGACCGGTCCCACCATCCTCCAGCAAAAGGAGAAGTATGGTTTCAACAGCTCCCTTGGTCACACCGATCCCAGCGATCCCAACAGCCCTCAGAAACTGGTCATTGTCGAGTACTCGAGTCCCAACATCGCCAAGGAGTTCCACACTGGCCACTTGAGGAGTACTATCATTGGTGGTTTCTTGGTGAAGCTTTACGAGGCCGCTGGCTGGAAGACCATTTCCATGAACTACCTCGGTGATTGGGGCAAGCAGTATGGTGTCCTCTCGCAGGGTTTCGAGAAGTACGGTAACGAGGAGGCGCTCAAGAACGATGCCGTCAAGCACCTGAACGAGGTTTACGTCAAGATCAACCAGGACAACTACGTTGAGCAGAAGCCTGCCAGCGAGTTGAAGGCTAAGATTGAGGAGCTCAAGAAGCAGAAGCTTCCTCCCAAGGCTAAGAAGCCTGCCAAGGGCGAGAAGCCCCAGCCGCCGCCCGAGCACAAGTGGACTGACGAGCAGGAGGCCGAGCTTGAGGAGACCGTCAAGCAATTGCAGGCTGTCCTGAAGGAGCTTGACGAGAAGCCTAGCATCGATGAGAAGGCTCGTCGCTTCTTCAGGCGCATGGTGGACGGTGAGCCCGAGGCCATTGCCAACTGGCAGAGGTTCCGTGACCACTCCATTGAGAAGTACAGAGACATGTACGCCCGTCTTAACATCTTCTTCGACGACTACAGTGGCGAGTCGACCGTTCTGGAGTCGGACATGGAACGCGCTGCCAAGGTCATGGAGTCAAAGGGTCTCAGCGAGCACAGCGAGGGCGCCGTCCTTGTTGACTTTTCCAAGCACGGCAAGCCCAAGTTGGGCAAGACTCTAGTCAAGAAGAGGGACGGCACTTCGCTCTACCTCACCCGTGATATTGCTGCCAACAGCGAGCGTTACGAGAAATACCACTTCGACAAGATGATCTACGTCATCGCCTGCCAGCAGGACACACACGTCGCCCAGTTCTTCGAGATCCTCCGCCTGATGGGCTCACCTTACAGCGACATCGTCGCCAAGTGCGAGAACCTGTCCTTCGGCATGGTCAAGGATCCCAAGGGCCAGACCATGAGCACACGCAAGGGCACCGTCATCTCGCTCGCCGACAGCCTGGACGACGTGCACAACTTCATGCACGACGTGATGAAGAAGAACGAGGACAAGTACAAGCAGATCGAAGACCCCGAGGCCACCGCGGATATTCTCGGCATCTCCTCCATCATGGTGCAGGACTTCAGCGGCAAGATGGCCAACGGCTACAACTTCGACATGGAACGCATGACCTCCTTCGAAGGCGACACCGGCCCTTACCTGCAATACGCCCACGCCCGTCTCTGCTCCATGAAGCGCAAGTCAGAGCTCGACGACGCCGCGCTCGCCGGCGCCGACTTCAGCCTCATCACCGCGAAGGAGGGCATCGAGCTCGTCCGCACCCTCGCGCAATGGCCCGACGTCTTCACCAACACCCTCAAGACGCAGGAGCCCGTCACCGTTCTCACCTACCTATTCAAGATGTCCAAGGCCCTTAGCTCGTGCTACGACGCCAAGGACGTCAACAACAAGAACGCGAAGACCATGAGTGTCATGTACGCCGAGAGCCCCGAGAAGAAGGTCGCGCTCATGGGCTTGTACGAGAGCGCTAGGGTTGTGCTGTCCAACGGCATGAAGCTGCTTGGCCTCACGCCTGTGGAGAGGATGTAAGTAAGTCGGTAGCGAAATCCGGATGGAGAGATGGAGATAACGCCGACAAAAGGCGTGGTGGTTCAACGGCATTTTCCGGGAGATGGATGGGTACGGTAGTAATTTGCCCAGAAGCATGATCAGGATGACTTGCTTGATGGAGGCTGCACGACAGTCAGTAGCTACCTAGCATCGCACTTTAAAATTTACGTGTGTTCAAAGCCTATATGAAAAATTATTCCAAAAGCAAACTATCATCAAGATGACCATTCCCAACCAACCATGCAAGCAGGCAAAGAAGAAACGTGAAGCCTCGTGGCGGTGCCCCCCAAAGCGATCACCCTCCCGAACCTGGTAGTCTGCCGACAACCATCATGACAAAACAGCGAGGATGGAGACATCCCGTCTCCATAAGAGCTTCACCTCACCCTCCGATTGCATTCCACTACTCCTCCACCCTGCCTGCAAGATAGGCCAATACGATTCCATCATCGTCGGCCGAGAGCTATATCCTGAGCTATAGCAGAGGTAGTGATATCGTTCTGGGTTCGCAGCGGACACGGCAGAGCGAGCAAGCGTCGGCGGAGTTGGCGAACACTTTGCTTGGTTCGTGTCTCGGCTGAAGTCTAGAATGGCGGTGTCGGATTCGATTTTCTTGGGAGGCGAGTGAGGGTCTGGAAGGTGGAATGTTTCACAGCATGTACGGGAACGGTCGCCACTACTGGATCCTGAGCTCGATGTATTCATGTCAACTTGTGGCTTGTTGCTTCGGTTCGGACGCGGACATGTGACGATATGGTGGCTCGCTCCTGCCTGGTCAGCGTGTGATATTGGTAGGGAAAGCTTTTAGTTCATCACAACCTCCTCTTCTGCACTTCTTCCCTTGTCTATATCTACAACCATGCCTTGTTTTCGTCCACACGTCCGACCCCAGAGCTACAACTGATGCACATCGCTCTAACGCTTCGAGAGGGTGTACGTTCGCCGTCCGCACCTCTGGGACTCTTGCAGCTTCGACGTTGTTTCGCGAGCGTGGTTATTGGCGCACGCAGCTCCGTTGATCCACTTTTCGCATATACCAAAAAAGCGGTGAAGAAAGACGAGATTTCCTAACGGTTCCGCTTGCGAGAGAGATTCTTTGAGATGGTCCTCTGCATGTACTCACCAAGGGACGATGCTATTTCCACTGTTCTGATGCTACCGCACGTGTCGCCGCGAGATTACTGTTCTGCCCTGCCCGTCGCGTTTGAGAACGCGCTCCGGTGAATGCTTGCAGATTGCCAGCGTTGACCTGCAGTTGTGGCGTTTTTTGCGTTTCGCGCACGGAAACCTGCTCCGGGCGTGATGTTCGCTGGTGCGGATATTATCAACGTGTTCCGTTGTCACGAAGTGCGCTGGCATACAGTATAGCCGTGTGTCTGCAAACACGTCCCTGGTATGTGAGACGGCGGGCGGGTACTACAGACAACCCCCAGTACTAGGGACGTCGTAGGATGTACTCTTCAGGTCGAAGCCAAGAAGATAGGGTACGTCGGTACAGACGATCGGTACAGCAGGTGATGCGCAGGGAAGACTGGCCGGGCCCTGCTCGTCTTCACCACTGACTGTATTTGCCCCGCCACACCAACGCGCGCATACCATCCATCCCTCAAACACCGGCACATGACCGTGTGATTCATCTTGCCAGATTGTGGCGAAAAGGCACGAGTGTCATCATGCCCGCCATCAACATGGCTATCCTGTCGTGCGACCACACCCTCCCCAGCGCGTCTGCGGAGAGTGTGGCCGTCAAGCGATACGCATGTCTTCTTCCTGCTGCTGGACACGCACTACCACTGGCGCTGCACCTTCTCGCACACCCAGCTCCACCACCTTCTCGTGCTCTGCATGCAGCTCACAGGCACTAACACAGCTAACACACCTACTGGTCTCGCCTAGTGGCCAACCGCCTGCGTGAGCCAAAAGAGCGATGCCTGGCACGCACCAGCGCCCTTCCTTATCCTCGTCGTGTCTCGCCGTTTTCCCCAGACTTTGGGCTGCCATCAATCCCTTCTATTGTTTGTCCTCAGCATGTCTCACTTCTAATATAATCTCCCTCAACTGCCTTCCCTGCCATTCGCACCCCGGCGATCCACACACTCCGCCGTCCTTCAGGCTGCGACATTCCTTCTAGCGACTGTCCGCGCGCCTTCGGGCTCCCACGTTGCTTGTGTCTGCGTCCAACTGCAACAAGGTGACCAGCCTGCTCCGCCCGTGCATGATTCGCGAACCCAGGCCATCCGCCCTAGCGGCCTCACGCAGCGCCAAACAGTCATCCTGCGACTTTTCTTGCTCTTCTGACGTCCCGACTGCTTCGTGACGAAAAACGCCTGCCATTCCTGAGACACTTTTCGACAATGCATCAAAGGACCTCGCGCATGCCCACAACCCTCCTCTCTGCTCAGGCGTCGGCGTGGTGACGCTTTCTTGGAAGACTACGCAAGCAACGATAACGCACCTCGAACCCACTCGAGTCAGACGTTTCCCCGTCGTCGGATCTCCGCGTGGCGGAGACCAGAAGATCCTAGTCGACTCCCCAGAACATTCCGCTTCTACGGGTCGCATCAGATATGGCGTCGCTGCCTCCAGCTCCCTACGTAGAAGACGTTGACAGTGATGGGAGCGCCGTCGTCCCGAACTCACGAAGGGACGCTGGCCACCATCGCCAACCATCCAAAACTCTACCGCACATGCACAAACCACGTCGCGACGCCGCCAGTGACTCCGGATACTCGTCGCACGCGAGTAACACAGTGGCAAGTAGCACACTATCACAGCCCACTGCTGGCTCTCAACACCTGAAGCAAGGCTCACAGCCTACCAACCAAATCCCGATCGGTCGACGTGACAGTCAGCGCGGCCCCTCCTCGGCGTCTCAATGCAACGACCCTCACTGTGGCGATCCAACTTGCGCGAGTGCACAGAACTCCGACCGTGGCTATGCGTTGCCTCATCGCCCGTCAACGCAACGATCTCAAACTGCGCAGTTCCCTGTTCAGGAACCAGGGTCAGCGCTACCATCCAAACAGGGACCGCACTACCAATACCCTCAGCATCACGCCGGCCAGCCAGTGTCAGGACACTACAACCCGCAAGCAGAGACACGACAACGGGCACCATCAGCATCACAAAGTCGACCGACCAGCTGGGCCCAAGCACCGTACGGATACGCCAACCACTATCAACAAAGTCTTCCACTGGGAAGTTATGGTGCTCAAGCTCAGGGCATACCAGCATCACCATCTGCTTACAATAGACTCCCTCACATGGCTCAGTACCCCGACTGGACAGGCGGTATGCTGCCTCAGATGACCTCAGGCTCACCCCGGGAGCCTTTCGGAGGTTACATGCCAGGTCAACCGATGCCTATACCTTCCAACGGCCAGGCGTATCCCCCCGCCCTGCATGGTGCATACTCTGCTCGTGCAGGTAATCCAGCCCTATCTCAAGAGATAGCGATCCCGACGGCATCCACACGACAGTCTACGAAGCCCACTATCTCGGCAAGACGAGGCCCTACTATGCCCGGAAGCTTCCCTAGGGAGGATATGGCCTTTGGCCCGCCGTCTGATTCGGGGTCTGAGTCGAGCGAGTCGAGCGAGTCGAGTGAGCCTGAGGACGACCGCGATCGACGTGTACGTCGCGAGCAGCCTCGTCGCCGCGAGCACTCCCGTCGTCGTGAGCGTTCTCGTCGGCACGAAATAGAATACGAGCGCGAACGCACCCGCCACGCGTCGGAAGACAAGAAAGCAATCGACAGGAAACTGATGCCACCACCACCACCTCAGCGTGAGCGCGAACGCGAACGCGAACGCACGTCAAGGCCTGTGTTGAAGCACACCCAGACCACACCCGCTGATTCTAGACGTCGCTCACGAGAGGTGGCCCAAAGAGCTTCCTACTCTGACCCTCACATGTATTCCGACACAGATCGGTCCACTCGCCCGAGTCGGACATACTCGACCAAACGCGACACTCGTCGGCCGATCATCACACAACATGAGAAGCCTCATCATGAAAAGCCTGGTCGTAGCAGGGCAGCCTCGCGCGCATACGAAGAGGAAGTCTTACAAAGGCAATACTTTGTCGAAGATAATCAAGGTCGCAAATTCTACTACAACACTAAGGATGAGGCTATCGCCAAAGCAGATCGTCTGGACCACCAGCAACGCGAGAGTGCGATCGAGGCCTACCAGGCTTCCAAGTGTGGCAACATCCAGCCTGTGACGCTGACAGCGGAGAATGTCAAGCATGCTGGTTCTGCGCAACAGCAGCAACCCAAGCGTGCTGCAAGTCATGTCTCTAGCTCCAGCAAGAAGAGCACCACCTCAACCAGATTGTCCACTTCTGAATCGACCATACGCATTGAGCGCGGTGATGACGTGTTCAATATCCCCGGCGACAGGACCGTCGAGATCATTACTAAAGATGGAGACACAATGATCATCGGCCCGGGCTCGCCGACAAGAGAGAAGAGCTACCACGGCAGCTCTGCCGGGAGCCGTGCGGGAGGAAGAAGCCATCACGGTAGCGAACGTGGTGGTAGGAGGAGGGATACCATCACTGAAGAAGATGGATACGAGAGTGCCTTGTGACGAGGCAGCAAGTTGCTTTCATTATGACACAAGCGTCAGCAGCCAGCCAGCGGTCACCCACAGGTGGCGTTAATGCCATCTGGTCGCTTCAGCGACATGACTTCGCCTGCTGGCCATGACGATACTTGAGCATGACCCAAAAGGTTTCCTTTCTCTCCACAGCGACGGCGTTCAACGGCAGATTTGCATTGACGATGTTATCGTCACTTCACGGCCCTGGTTCAAGAAAAATTCCTTTCCACTGCGCATTTTTTTCGGTACATTCCTGGCTCGCGTGTTTGCAAAGCGACCCAAAAGCGCAGACATCATCTCACGTCATTTTCTTGAGATCTTTACGCTTCGACCACAGAACAACGTCATCGGCGTATCAGCACTGGGAAGGAACATGCGTGAAAGAGATCTTGTTTTCTCCTTTCATCTTCCAGGTCCCTTTCCGCGTGGCTTGGCTTACCTTGAAGCGTTTTCAGCGACATGCAAGCGCTTCTTTTTCCGCACAACAAAAAGCCATTTGTTGAGGACATTGGCATGGAGGGCTTGTTTTTCCTTCCTATTCTTGAGCGGCAGGCTCCGTTTGTCCCTTTGTTGTGGGCTCAGGACCCTTGCTGCTTTGCATGGCTTGACGAATTTTACGATTTTCACTTCTTCTTCTGCTTGTACGATGTTGTTTATCCTTACTTTTAACTGATGATGTTCTGACATGATCACTGAACGGAAGGAATGTAATGACGTGCGGGCACTGGTTTTGTGGTTTTCTTCTTCTTTATGTGATACGTTGGGAATGTCTGGCAATCTTGGGAAGCGCGTGGGACTTGGCTTGGGATATCACTGGACAGTCGATCTAGCAGAAAATTGGGTGGCTTGTCATCTTCTCTCTTCGATGCAGAATGTTCCGCACTTGACGTGGTGGCGCAAGGTTGATGAGCCGGAGAGTGTCATGTAACCTTGAATACGAGGACTTTTGCAAGGTAGTTAGCCAAAAGACTTTTGATCCCAACTCGCTATATGTTCACAATGGTCTCGCAATATTTCTCCAGAATGTCCCCCACGACACACCGTTTCCGCTCTCCTCCTACACACCCTTCCCAATGACCTCCTCCGCCAACTTCGCAAAGTCCTTGCCGCTCTCCTCCTCCACCACCTCCCACAGATTGGGCTGCGTGAACACCGCAAGCGTGTTCCTCGCGACATTCTCTCCTCCACCATCGGCTTTGCCGCCGCGCACGAAATGCGGCACCGCGCGCAAAGCGCCTCGCGTGATCAGCTGCAGCGCCAGACCGGTTTGGAAGGCCAGGCTGTCACGTGGGATGTGCACTTGCGTCGTGCGGCCGGCGCGGTCGCGGATCCAGAGGCCGGCTTTGGGGTCTGGGTGATCTTCCAACTCGGGGAGGGGAGAGGGCCTGGAGCCCGGGGGGAAAGAGGCGGGGTGCGAGTGCTCGTCGACGAACATTTGGCTCGTGAGGCCAGTTAGGGCGCCGAGGTCGGTGTGCGTTGCGCACCAGTCGTCGTCGTGTTTCTCGGGGGTGTCGGCTGCTGGTGCGGAGGAGGGCGGGGGTGGGAAGTAGTGCAACAGTCTCGCTTTTGTGCTCACGCTCGTCCGCACGATGTTCTCCAGCGTGCCGGCTTTGTAGCCCTCGAGCTTCGCCACACCGTACCTGTCACAGCTGCGTGCCACGAGGCCCGCGACGTCGACGATCAGCTGGCAGAGTTTTTCAAACTTGGTCTCGAAGCCAGGGAGGACGGATTCGCTGGGCCAGACGTTGGGTGAGACCATTTCGACGACGCTGGGGTACAAGGAGCGAGCTTTGGCTTCGAGCGCCGCGTCGTGGATCGGGTTGGCGTAGTAGGAGCCCTTGAGTGTGTCGTAGCGGCCATCGGCGAGGGTTTCTTTGCCGCAGGACCAGCCGACGTTGTATTTTGCTGCGGGGTTCTCGAGTTTCGCTGTTGCTGTCGTCGGCATTCCGATGATTTATGATGGTGAGGATGGCGACGAGGTTGCGAGGCTTCACTTACCTAGTTCTTCGGCAGGGAGGTTGGCCAGGTAAGAGCTCAGGCTGAGGACTTCATGCCTCAGCTCTGCGAAGTGCTCGGGCAGGTCTTTCACGATAATGATACCCAGGCTTGCAGGGCCAAATGCTTGCTCGAGAGTCTCGAGCGAGACTGTGCCGTCTTTGAGTTCTTGCAGAGAGACGGACACTGCGGTGGGGCGTTCGCCGCTGTCCTCCTGAGCGATGGATCCCATGGTAGGTACAATTTGGCGCTGTGGTGTTGAATGGGGATGTATCTTTCCTCTTTCCTCTTCTCCCAAGGATTTCGTGCCGAATGAATTTGATAGTTCTATATGAGTGCAGTGTTCAATCACAGCACTTATTATTATTATACTTCAAGGGAGAACTTTATCACCTGGCGATAGAAGTTATACTTGCGCGCTAGCTAGCGCCGAGGTTGTCGTCTAAAGCCCGGAGCTCGCCGATAACGAACGCTACGATAGTTCTGAATGATCAGCGATAAAATCTCCAGTACTTACCTCAGCTTCCTACTATCTTACCTAGTAGCGTAGCTGCGCTCGAGCTTCTAGCAAGCGCAAAATTGATCTGGGGTCTATGTTGCGAGATCTTCGGCATCGTGATATTGGTATCGTACAAAGACTAAAGCATTTGCGCCAGCATGACGATGCTGACGCAGCTGACCGCCCACGCAGTGTGACGCATTCAAGACACCTTTGTTGACCGCCCGGCTATATTGCGAAGTACAGGTCAGTACATGGATCTGCTTGAGGAGCGAATAAATTGTTATGGCCTCTTGGAACTATCTCGTAGTTATGAACACGATGCTCATGTTTTGATCTTCTTATGAACCGAAACCTGTATTGCCCTCGGGACAGTTTCGACAATGACAACACAACGTGTCTGAACTCCTCCAGCGATGCCCAAGCGAGCCCAGTCGGGGAATATTCCGGAAGCATCTGAGCGGACCCCCGTATGCGTAAGAAGCAGTATATATTCGGCTCGAGCGAACCTATCATGGCCAACCAGCCAGGTGATAGCCTATCGTTCTTATTGAGTTCGGTGCGTCATGCTATGCTCATCGATCCGAGATGACATACATGTAGATACAGAAGTCGAGAGACCCTTCATCTTGTTCGAAAGTTATGAGTATGATCTGTGTCTAAGACTGCCTGCACCTTTCTCCATGTCTACAGGTCCGACTAGAACGCCAAGAAGAATATGGGCGAAGGTGTACTAGTCGATCAGAGCATGAATATCCCGCTTTTCATCCATTCCCGCAGCCCAAACATCGTCGGTGTCTGGTGCCTGACCGGGATGGCAGCATCAAACATGTCTGATGATGATGATACTAGAGGGACCAAATCCTTTTGGCATCCATGAACCATGGTGCATGATGCTCGAGGCGAAGTTTATAGCGTTTATAGACCAGCTCCGTTGCAATGAGATTGATGATCACGTGGTCACCGAGCCCCGGCTCAGATGTTGTCAAGCTGAATAACTTGGCGGCAAACCTGGCTGCCTGTCGAGAATGCCCTGCGTATCTATGGCAGCCGCATCGTGACAGATAGGATCCAAGTTGTGCTTCCCGTATGGAGGTGCCGACGCTGTCTCAATGCCAGATTCGTGTACCGTTTCCGAGACAGTGTGATGGCTTATGTCGGGCATGCTTTGGATGTGAACCAGAGCTCTTGAAGATAATAAGACTCGAATTGGCGCTTTCCATGCTACCCGAGATACATGTCCATCAGGGTTCCGTATGTCTAGTTTACAATCAAGGCGGTGCTTTATGTGAATTTGCGACGAGTCCGCATCCAGGCGACACTTCGTGAGCGTCCCAGGCACACATAGAGCAACGTCAAAGCTCAAAGCCTCGTCGTGAGTCTCATCCCCTTGAACTCTACCCGTGCGAACCATTGGATCAGGAGAGCCGGTGAGGTCGAAATATTGTGAAACGATTTCTGTCTCTGTGAGACGGTTGCTTTTGTTTGTGACTTTAACGTTGACACACGTGTCCACAATCTCGATCAGTTGCATCTTGAAACTAAAAAAACACAGGTTCTTTTCGAAGGGAACAAGCTCAAGTCGCATAGTGATTGAACCTCCAAGAAAAACCAAGTTCCTCAGAATCGTCAACGTGTACGCAAGCTTGTTGGACCAGATGTCTGTATTCTCGAGTTGATTTGCCATGAGACTCCTCTCACTGTCGAGCGTTCGAATTAAGTGTATGGGCGTCTTAGAGACAATATGGTTGGTATTCCAGCTTGCAAAACAAGTCTCTGACACCAGGTAATACCGGACTGACGATCCAGTCAACCCTTCAACACTCTCGTTTACGTTTGCCGTTACCCTGAACTCGAACGGCCATTCATGCATTCCAGCATTGAATTTGTAAGTTCGGTCGGGGCTGATTCTCTTCTGCTGATAGTAGAATATGGTCGTTCGTACTGTATCAGTGGGAGTGGCTCTCCCTGGGTGGTGCAATCGAACTTCCGATACTCCTTCGAGAACCAAATTTGATGACTTAATTGTGGTGGGTTGCTGAAGAATAATTCGCACCTTTCCCGTAATTGTGCAGTATTGTGTTGGGCCATTCTCGTGCGGTAACGCGATCCAGAATTGATCAGGAAGAATCTGGACCTCTGTTTCTGTCTGGCGCCAGAGTACGGTGGATGGGTCAAACCGACCCATTTCTTGCGATTTCGATCGATTAATTGTATGCGGTGAACACGAATTTTTTTGAAGGTTATACGATGACAGAAAATAGTTCCGATCAATGGAGTCAATCTTATATGTATGAAACTTCTTGGGCAGTCGTCGGCTGTAGTGTTAATGTCAAATGTGGTCTCCGTGGTCGGGCGATCGCCAAATTTGGACTGCCGCTTCGGCAAATCGAAGATTTCGGTCAGAGGATCGCCGGTCGTGGGTCACATCCAGCGGTAGAGCACATCCCGCCGCCTTCCATGAACACCAGCACCTCCACGATATCGACCACTGTCGGATCGTAGACTGATTGGCTGGAGGTTGACTGGTGTTCAGAGAAATCTACGAGTTCAGAATTGGTCTATCAACATTCGTCAAAACATGCTAAATTTCTTATGGCCAAGTCTGCGCCACGAATTTTGGTCAATTATGTAATACTCCGTTCTCGACTCCGTCATATACCGGGCAGCTTCAACAGGCAGCCTTTGCTTGGCTGGACCGTCTCTCGACCTTTGTTATGATGCTATCAATCCTGTTCGAAACCGCTTTCGGGCTTTCTTAGCCTTAGTAGCTTGCTTTATCCGCACCTACTTAAGAGTATCGGCGGCTTCCTTGCTTGGTACGTATAACGTTACTGTAGGGGAAGCTGGACAGTACGCAGGCAGGACCAAATATACGCAGTGTATGATTAAATATCCTAAGGGCAGTATCATATTTAACGTTATTGACCCTGAAGTCGGACAGACCCAGAAGTCGGACACCTCTACGCATAACTTTCGCGCTATTATCTATTTTTTACGCGATATTCTTCTCTTCTCTCTTATTGTGCCTACCTATTCTAAAGAAATCCTTACGAATGCTATAAGAGCTTATTATAATAGCAAATATACTTTAATCTAAAAGTGTGCTTATGCATTCGATATTCTAGCTTCTATTCTCTCTAACTAACTCTTAACTCGAACTTCTTATTCTAAATCGCACAAATTATAGAAGATACTCTCGACTGCTAAAGAGGGGATTCTCTTAAAGGCAATTACTTAGCTCTCTAACTTAGAGTACCCTATTACTCTCTTATTAACAAGAGACTTTATTAAAGAAATTCGACTTTCCTGCTTCTGCTTAAGCTTGATTCTAACTTCTTACCCTCCTTTAGGTAAAAAGTATCTTAATAAGTTCTAAAAACGATATCTAAAGCTTAAGATAGTCTACTCTTAATCTTTAAATTTAAGCTGCTTTAAAGGAGTTACTTATCTAATTATAAATGCCTACTTTAATGCTCTTACTAACCTTTTCCTTAAGAACTTCTACTCTTCTAATACAATTTTTAATATCGATGAGACTAGCTTTGCCCTTAGTACTACTTTACCTTCTAAAGTACTTATAAGAGGAGGAGATACTAGGGCATTTAAGAAGATAAGGAGAAGGCAAGAGTAGATAATAGCAATTAAGTGTATTAGAGCTATAGAAATTATACTATCTCTGTGTCACGGGGCGACAGCTGGGAGCATTCAGCTGCGTAGCCGCTGAGGCAAAGAAGCTCAAAAGACTAGGATGTAAGACCGGTTGTCTTACATTGCTCGCACATATGTAGCTAGATCGGATGTTCGGACGGATAAACGGATATTCTCAGCTTCTTGCCTGTGACACTTAATTATCTATTTTACTTTTAGCTATTAATAAACATTAACTTCTAGACTTTTATAATAAAAGAGCTAGAGAGCAGAATACATATAGGATTTATCTAAGATCTTATGTATGAAATCTTCTAGATATAGAGTATCTTATAGTGTTTATTTAAAACTCTATTATAGGTTAGGGCTATTATAAATTTACTAATAATGTCTGGAAAAGCCGACTTTGTAGCTAAATTCCTAGATCTACGTAGGGTATACTAAGAAATGCGTAGGAAAAAAAACCCTTAGGGTTAGGGTTGAGGTTACTTCTAAGCTATATCATAGCTTGATTCTAAAAGAATAAAGTATAATAGGGTTATTATAAGATAACACAAGTATGATATTATCTATGTCTTAGCTCAAAATAGATAAAGATAGTATCCTATACTTAATAAACCCTCTTTTACTAGTAAAGCTTGAATCCTTCTAAGTGATAGGTAAAAGTAGATTACTTATAAATAGACCTTAACCTTTTTTATATATCTTAATATTATATGTACAAAGAGCTATTATCTATGTATCTATAATAGTCTAATAGAAATTCTTATTTTAGCATTATTTAGAGAGCTATTAACAATAGAGATAAGTGGACCCTGAATTTTGGCCCAAATCCCCTACTGGCTGTCACGGGCGTGAGGCGGATCGTGCGGAGAGTAGGTATGAGAGCGTGACGATTCGGATACAGAGCTAACTACGGACTGAAGGCCAACCTTGATGTTGGTCCTATCGACAGGACGTAGCTCAAGGAGCTACGTATCGGTTGCAAAGTGCGAAGTCAGGAGTAAGCCGAAGCCTCGGCTTACCTTCTTGTCATATCAATTCCGGATGCCTGAGGCAGGATCACCGCTGGGGTGACCCTGTCACGTGATCTCAGCTGGACTTCCGTATGTGCCACGGCTTGCCCGTGACACTGGCCCAACTCCCCTACAACGACGTTATATAACCTTTAAGATCTCTAACATCTCTATAGTAGGTAAATCTCGCTTATATATAAAACATACTCTATATACTCTAAATTATTGTAATCAATATCTTGGCATAAGTCTTGGAGGTAAGAGGCGCTGCCTCAATATACTCTTCGGGGGGAGTGGAGGAAACTGTATTTTCTGGCCCGGTCTTTGTAGGACCGAAATTGGAATCAGACTGAAAAGACACTTGTTGGTCCCTTGTGTGGGCATTCATGATGAAAGCATAAATTGAGTCGTACCGCGGTGGTGAGCCGTTCACTTACTGTTTCATTCAATTTACAAGGCCCATCTGCAACAACGATTGACAGACACGTGGTTAGTGCTGACTAGTACTAACGTCACTGTACTAGAAGCGGGTCAGTACGCAGGCAGGACTCAGCCTACGCAGCACATGACCAAAACATCGCCTGTTAGTATGAGAAATACCCACAGTGACTCACTTCTAGTACTGACCCGCTTCCCATACAGTGACGTTAGTACAAGTAAAGCACGAAGCTCACGACTTGGCACCCTCGCTGTTGCTAACTGTTACAGGACTTCTCCGTGCCACCTAAGCTCCACATTGCGCCTATGGCTGCAGAGTATGAGGGATCAGGGCTCGCCCGTTTTGGGGATGACCGATACAAGCTTTCGGTGGGGTTCACCGGATTGGTAGCAGCCGACCAGGAAAGCCGCGAGCAGCTTGCTCTACACAGACAGAGAGACTGCTGAGCAAAAATTTGTCTAGCAGCTGTAGATTAATTACTCAGTCTCGACGGAGCGACTAAGCGATTGATTCGGAGTTTCATGAGAAAGATATAACGAACACATATTAGCCTCACGCTTAATTTGGTCTAGCATATCGTTTTTGTCATCCTCGTTTGAGTAATCTCAAGCACCACTTGACTGTGACACGAAATATACGACTATCCCTTGCCGGGTAGACAACTGAAAATACCTAACATCTTAGCGTATTCGCTTGTCCGCTTTGAGCGAGAGTATACGTATCGTTCACAAGATAATCACTTATCAAACACCATGCAATATTGTTCAGTGATATGTACGAGTGGATACTTCGTTTCTTGTCTCACTAAGAATAAGACTGCTCCGTCTGGATCTCAAAGCGTTCAAACGTGACTTCCAAGCAGGATGTAGCATCGACGCTTGGTCGTGCAGCGTAAGCAGCAAGCTCCACACTCCAATGTTCTAGATCACTCAGACCGTACACCCACGTTATCTCTCTTATTGGAAGCCTCTCTCCATGATCGATGTCATGGAATACCCAGAGTGCACCTTCCTTTTTCTCCACACTGAACTTCAGACTCTGTTTTCCTCCAGCGACAAGAGTGGCCGTTGTAGATGGTAAAGACGCCATGCACCAGTCGGCCCAATTGTCACAACATGACACACTGAGCCTCGGCTGGCCACCAAAATTTTCCACGCCTAGTTTGATCCACTTGCTCCTGGATGACGCCGGGGCTTGCAAGATGAGAGCAAGGCCGGCTTGATCAAACTCATGATCATAGTTCGCGGTGAATGTGATCGAAGCAGATGCAAGCGAAAGCAGCGGTATAACGGTTTTTCTTTCCATGGGAGCTGGCGCCACTCAGTAACTACGCTAGACATTTTCTTGAGAATATCTCACCATTTTCCACAATGTGTGAAGGAGGCTTTCTCCAAATGTCTGTATTTGGTGCTGCTTGAATTTGAAAAGACATACTCTTTGTTGAAGATTGGGGGTTCTCAGTGATGATATACAGGAAGTGATTCAAGGCTACAGACTTCGCAAAACATAGAAAGGAGATGACCAGGTAAGTTAATATAGGTCCGCGCCTGAGCCAGATAATGTGAATGTGATTGATTTCAAATCTATGATTCGTTCGGCAGAGGGCAAGAGCGGTTGGCGGCGATTTCCCCTTTCAGATGTCTCCACACAAGTGACCCAAGAACTTTTCGTGCAATCCGTGCGAACATGCGACAACTCACGCGCCATTGCTTTTAAGGTCAATCTAGCGGGGATCCCAAGCTGGATACATCTAGGAACGTCAACACAGGCGTCGTTGTAAAAAGGCGGAGGAAATCCCAAAGTGGACTTCCGCTGTGCGCGTCGTCGGAAACCGGCAATGTGCTTCTACATGACTGGACAGATGTTTTCTAAACTCGGACTTGCCGCCTCTGACATGTCACATATCGTGCAATACCGGGAGCCGTTCACTGCAACAACAGTCAACCTCCTTTCCACGGAAGAGCTGAGCCGAGACAGCGGACAAACTATTTCCCGCGCTTGTTCGATCTGAGCCATCTCTGGCGGCAGTGGTTGGGCCCCGACAACATGTGTGGAGGCCAATCGCAACTTTTTGAATGCCGTGATAATGGGGTTTAAGATCAATCCATCACCCTGGCCCCAGATTAGCAATGAGAACAGTCTCCCACGACGCGGCGAATCAATGGTAAGGAGCATCACAGAGATCCAGGAATACGTGGAAACTGGTCCAGATGAAGATGGTGAAAATCTAGGAAGTGTAATGCTGTACTCCAAAATAGGGAGTTGACGGCATATTATACTTGTTCTTTCGCTGTGCTACTCTTACGTGGCTTTTATCATACATCCAACACAAGTGACCTACCGGAAGGACAAAATGCCGACGAAGGTCTGCGGAAAGCGAAGACTAACTCGACTTCGGATTTCTGAGAAGTGGTTCATTCATCTCTTCTGACCTTCCCTGATATGCTGGTCCAGCAGGCCAACATCACCTCAAGGAGCAAGACGACGATGGGATGCAGCACGAAAGTACCGGTTTTCTAAGCAAGCAGCCCTGTGAGAAACGGGGCCATCGCACCTCCCAAGCTCCCAGAGGCGCTGATGGCAACCATGCCCCTCAAAGTATTTCTCACCCTAGCGTTGCACCGCTCCCGAAAGTGCAAAGTGGTCGACAGTGATACCCGCACAGAATCTACTGCTACATAGCCGACCTTTGCGGGATCTCCGCCTCTGGCATCGAACAGGAACGAAATGACCCAGCCAGATATCGAAACTTCAGCACCCTGGTAAGCAAAAATGAAGATTGCCCCGAGCAAGACGACGTACATGGGAAGAGCGGGCACAATACCAAGAAAGGCAAATTCTGCTTTCGCCGTCTCTCCCTCTCTGACAACCGGGTCGGGTCCTTGCTCATATCCCTAGAACACCCACATAGATGAAAGCAGCGTAAGAATGCTAATTCCAGGGGCAGTAGATATAACTAACTCCATACAGTCTTTGCTGCTACGACGGACGCAGTCGTTATGAGAGGGCTGATAGGTCCGCCAATACCATAGCAGCCGTGTGAAAGACTCAGGACCAGGGTTATGTTCTGGAGGCCACCACGAAAGATGTTTCCTAATGCCATGTTTACCGCTGCGCAGAAGCCTACTGGAAGGAAAGTAACCAGAGGTCGGCGTAATCAATCAAAGTAGCAATCAAGGCAAGGTGGTGGTCTATCCTTGCAATTAAGGCTCTCGATCCTAACCAATCAAGGCTCACCCTCAATCCTTGCAAGCCTTGTAAGGGAAGTGAACTTTTTTGGTGACATGTCACATGATGATTATGTGACTTAAATCCCCAGATTTCCCTGCAGCTGAGATGTCGGCCCGCGCTTGCTGCGCGTTTTAGCGCTAGGGTTAGGAGGATCTTGCCTGTTTTAGACGCCTCTGAGCACCTCTGCGCTGACTTCCAGAATCCTCGGATCCTCTATTTTTTGGTAGTGAGAAATACTACCAACACGATTATACTATCACTATGGCCTCTACTATCTCTAGCTACTTCTCAAGTGTTCCTCTAACCTCCTAACTCTATGCTCTAATAGAGGTATAATGTGCAGGAGATCTCTATACAGCCACAACTTGCATAGATCGCCTTAGACATTTTCTCAATGCCTCTAATAAGTGACGAATTGGAGCGTGTTTTTAGTGTAGCAGGTAATCTAATCACTCTATGCTGTAGGACAATAAAGGGCTAGTTAGTAGAGCAGATCCTGTATTTGCGATCTTAGACTTAATGCAAGATAATCACGCTTAACTAAGCAACGCTTCAAGAGGCAATAGAAGCAAGCTCTTTAAATGATAATAAGATTATGAGATATAGCAACAATAACATTATATACCTTGATAGTGATAATAACTCTATAGATTGAGATATTATATAAAACTTTACTTACACGAGACCTCTAAGATCTCTACAAAAACACCTTTTTTTCCCTATATCAAAGTCTTGGCATCACTGGTCACAATCAATCAATCAAGGCAGAAGATTTAGGCAAGGCAATCAAGGCAAGGAGCCCTCACTAACAATCAAGGCAAGGGACGCCAAGATCCTTGCCTTGATTGATTGTGCCGACCTCTGAAAGTAACTGCAACGAGAGGGTAGGGAGCTCCTCAGCCGCAGGTATGTAGCCAAGAAGTCGAGATGTATTTCCGATGGCTAAGACACTTGCCGGCCAAATTTGATATAACTTACAGGATGTCGAGGAAGACAGCAGCGAAGACGAAGCCCACAGCCTGTCCCATGAATATTAGTGAAGTGATGGCGTAGCCCATCCTGTAGTACCTAGATTAACAATCACATCAGAACGTCAAACGGATTGATATGTATCTTGACAGAGCACCTACTCCTGCATGTATGGGATTATGGCTCCTGCACCAGCTTCGCTAAAAGCATTGACATAACTTGCTAGACACACAGCGGCCAAGCGAAATATGTTGATCCTTGGGTGTCGCACGCTCGGGACTTGTTCTAGTGCAATAGTTTAAAGGCGCGTGGTGTCGTTCAGCCGTACATCGGGGTAATAGTCCGCAAGGTGCATTTGTCCAGTAGAGCGCAAATGCCGTGATTGCAGCATATTATCTCTCAGTGCTCTTATCGTGACTGCTACAAGTATGTGGAGACCAGCAACCCTCACCCTAAGCACTCTTGGAGTTTATCCCGCATTATTCTGCCAATCAGTGTGCATTTTCGCTGGAACACGTGACCTCTGACACCTCCGAGATCTCTGCAAATGGGCAAATCCATCTCATAACGTCAATGATGGGGAAGCGGATTAGACGGGGAAGCGGATCACTACGCAGGCAGGACATATTCTATGCATTACATGCTTAAAACATCGCGCATCAGTATGAGATATACCCAGACTGATCCGCTTCCTCATCATTGATGTTATGCGAGATGCGCTCTTAATGCTCGAAGTCATTATTATCTTCACCATTTTATCTAACTACCAATCAATGCAGTATGGCTTCTGAAAATTGCACAGAGTCAGCTTTAACCTCTGAATCAGACAATCTGACAGAGGTACATCGATTTTCTGGCCTACTAACTAAATACCAACTGCGCAAGACTGCAGGAGGCTTTCTTATCTGAGCAGACTGACTCCTAAACTGCATACTACTCTTAGGCAATAAGAAGATACTACAATCATAGATATGGCAATACAGCGAGTCTGTGGGCTTTATAAATAACAATCAAGATGTTATAAAGCAATAAGTCTGCTTGATCTGCTACAATAAGATACTTCCTCCATCATAATCAATAATGATGATCCCTATCAATAAAACAATAACCAAAGTAATTGATCACCTCAAGGATCTTCACTAATTTGATAGGCTTGGTAACAAACTACTGCCAGATCAGTCTAAGAAGTGAAAGAGAGCATTCTTTGAGAATTAGAGTAAATAGTAAGATATATATAACACGACTTTCAATGAGATTAATTGGCAGAGTGCCTACATCTATTGGGTGGTCATAAGTGGTATATCTCTTCAACAATTAATGTCAGATGAGTTAAGAGCCCTTCTGTATTTTCAGAATCTACAATTGGCAGTAGTAGTTCCACAATCTCATAGTACTACATGGCAGTAGATCATAGATGACTTTGTAAGGCATAAAGGGATAATTAATCGATCGATTGCCAATGCAAAGGGAACAGTCACTATCTCCTTTGATGGATGGAAGGCCAACAATGATATCCTTGACCTACTTGGTGTGATTGTGCATTACCTTTCAGATAACTATAAACTCTATAATGTTATTCTTGCAATGTGCAATACTCTTAGGAGTCACACTGGTGCCAATATTGCTGACCATCTGTTCGATGTCCTGAAGGATTATCAGATTAGTAGTAACCAAATTGCCTAATTCGCAGCAGATAATGCTACCAACAATGATACAGTCCTGAAGCACTTCTTGGAGTATGTTACTCTTGATCTAGTGACTTCGAGACTTCGCTGTGCTGACTATATTTACAACCTGATATGCACTGCAATCATTTTTGGAGTTAACAGCATTGCAATCAAAGATTTGCAGTATAACTTCTTACAACCATAAGATGACTCTGAGACTGAGCATATAATTGAGGAACTCGACAATACTTCAAGGAATAGCTCTAAAGAATAACAATACTGTGCACAGCAAAGGCATAGTCCTATAGGGAAGCTCCACAACCTCATTACTCATATCAAGGCTAATAACTTGTGGATCACCTTGTTTAATAGCAAGCAATGAGAAGCTATAATGGCTAGCAAGGGTAAGAAGATCTTACAACTTGTTACTAATAGAGGCATCCAATAGAATAGTACTTACCTCATAATTGAATGTGCAATTAGACTCAAGGATGCTCTAATGCTCTACCAAGGCAATGCTGAGTCAAGCATCTATAAAGACAACCTCCTTACAAAAGACGACTAGTATGAGCTTTGCCAATTTAAGGAACTCCTTAAGCCAATCCACAAAGTATTTATGCATATTCAGAGCATTGGCACAATAGCTAGAGCACTTCATGATACCCTCACATCAATAGATTATCTCCTATACTATCTTGAAGAGCAAAGGCGCCAGCCTGATAGTCCCTTCTTTATGGCATGCCTCAATCTTGGCTGATTGAAGATAAAGAAGTATTATAAGATAACTGACCTTAATCCAGCTTATATAATGGCTGTGTTCCTCAATCCTCACTACTGCCAGATCTGGTTCGAGGAGCATTATACTGCAATAACTGCGTTCATAAAGATTGCTTAAACAATAGTGGACAAGCAGTACGCTGCTGCAAAGCATACCTATAACATCGATGCTCCTGAGCACTCCTCAACATTACTGCTGGCCAAATGCAAAGAGGTTAAGGGGTATGCTGCTTGGAATAAGAAGCACTCCTATACTCAATTCATCAAGCTTTGCAACGAACTCACACAGTATAGGAATATTGCTGACCTGCCAGATGCTCAGGATCCCTTAGATTGGTGGAAGCTAAATCAAGATGACTACTCTGTGTTGAAGCATCTGACATTCACTGCATTAGCAGCACTGGCCTTGACTGCAGCTGATGAGCATCTATTTAGCATTACAAGTAATATTATTGATAAAGAGAGACCTCACACAAAGCAAGATCTTGCTGAAGCCTAGCAATGCCTTTGCTTGTGGCATGCAGAAGGTCTTATTCTATGAACACGACTTCACAAATAATGACTTCAAGTGCACTGTCACTCAATCTCACAACCTCACAAACCACAACTCTGAGCATATAGCCAATATCACCTTATTTCACTCACAAACCACAACTCCAAGCATGCACTCACCTTATCTTATGACTCATAAACCACAACTCTGAGCAACCTCACAAATACGACTCTGAGCGAGCATATGACTTCACAAATGCGACTCCAAGCGAGCGCGCAACCTTACAAATATGACTCTATTGTCAGCCCATACTACATGACTCCAAGCGTACAAGCGCACTTCACTCAATCACCTCACAAGAGCAAGGAAGGCAAGGGATATAGCCAATTTTGGTGAGGAGCATGCCTCAGACGCTACAACACCTCTGAGGACCTCAGGAGCAGCTATACCATAAACAGGCAGCATTATGCAAGGTTGGCAACTTCAAAAGAGCAAGGGAGGCAAGAATTTGGTGAGAATTACATACAAAAGATGCCTAGGAGGCTATATACTAGTTGCAAGGGCAGATACTTCACAAACATCGGATTATGGAGCCTGAGGCTCCTATACCATTCAAACCTCACAAACAAACTCAAACTGGCATCCTGATTGGTCAAACAAACTCAAACTGGCGCTCTGATTGGTCAAACAAACTCAAACTGGCGCTCTGATTGGTCAAACAAACTCAAACCAAGGCCTTAGTTTGAGTTTGTTTGTTTATCGACCACCCTGGCAAGGAGTTTGCAATGCCATAGTCACTGAGGGAGGTGGCTGATAACTGCAGGATCGGCTAAGTGAGAAAGGTACAGGGTGTACTTTTTTGTGTTATTGAGTTGAGTCATAAGTGTGAGCAAAGGTGGAGGAGAGAAGGTGGTTATTAGTACAGTTAGAAGAAGAAGTCGTTAGTGTAGGAGGGCAGCTAGTTAATATGTTTTCCTAAATATCCAAATAGCGTTAGTGCCATTTTGTAGCAAATAGAACAAGTCGGCTCGTGACTATCAATGCGCCTTTTGAGGCTTGTGATTAGCCTGTTAGTGAGTCTGTAAGCAACAGTCGCCTCCTTTAAAGTGAAGGAGTCCCTTTATCACAAGTGAAGGATTCAGAAGAAGCATCCCTTCTCGTCATATGACTTTGCTAAACTCATTCTTCACTACCATTAGCTGAAGTATCAATTACCTCCCCTAGCAACTACAGTATTCGCAGCATGTGATGTTTCTTGTTCTCAGTACTGTTCCTTAGAAGTAGGGGCTAAGCATTAGCAAGTAGTTTTGTGCCAGGGCTTCTATAGAGGCTTCTTATTGAGTTGGGGAGTGCTGAGCACCTTAGAGTGAAGTGTGAAGCATGCATTATTGGTTTTTCGCAGATTTATTGCAGGCCGAGCAGAGGTCGGCACAATCAATCAAGGCAAGGATCTTGGCATCCCTTGCCTTGATTGTTAGTGAAGCCTCCTTGCCTTGATTGCCTTGCCTAAATCTCCTGTCTTGATTAATTGATTATGGCCAGTAATGCTAAGATTCTGATATAGGAAAAAAAAGGTGTTTTTGCGAAGATCTCAGAGGTCTCGTGTAAGTGAAGTTCTATATAATATCTTAATCTACAGGGTTATTATCGCTGTCAAGGTATATAATCTTATTGTTGCTATGTCTCATGATCTCATCATCGTCTAAAGAGGTTGCTTCTATTGCCTCTTTAAGCGTTGCTTAGTCAAGCGTAATTATCTTATACTAAGTCTAAAATCATAAATATAGGATCTGCTCTATTAACTAGTCCTTTATTATCCTATAGCATAGAGTGATTAGATTGCCTATTACACTAAAAATACGCTCCAATTCGTTGCTCATTAGAGGCATTAAGAAGATATCTAAGGCCATCTGTGCGAATTGTAGCTAGACAGAGTGTTAAGGGAATATCAAGTAGTATATTTCAAAAGAGGTATCTCGCAACGTAGTGAACACCAAAGCAAGCACTGCTTTCGTACAAAGACTGATCGTTGCTTCCTCGCTGCTGTCCAGCATGCGAGTCGCACATATCGCGCTGGCTGCTGCCAAGCGCGGTACAGGCTGTGCCCTGCACGTGACCTTAGACTTCATCCTAAGGACTCCCGTAACACAGAGATCTTACTAATCTAGTAAGGGATAGGCGAGTTATGCATAAAGATCTTAGAGCAAGGCTTGTGCTTGTAAAGCTATAGCTAGTCTACTACTATGGCATCAGGAGCATTAAGCTAATCTTCTTCCTCGTCAATTATTGGTATTAGTGCTTTATAGGTGTCTTTATATTATTACTACAAACTATTAACAGCCGCCTTTATAGCTGTGATCTAAAGAGGTTTGGTCTCCTAATGCTTCTTAAACTATAACTACTTTATGCGCAGGTGTAGGAACACTACAGCACAATAGATTAGAGTCTGATTGGTGAGTTTGTAGTAATACCTGAGCTTCTACTAGCTAGTATTGATGTTAGTACTAAAGTAGTATTCGATTATAAGATAAGGAGCATCTGTAGCACTTATAGTATCGACAAAGTGGGCTATCTGCTCTATAGCTTGCATTTGATTAATACTACTAGCAGGGACTTCAGTAGTAGCAGAGCTTTAAGTGGTTACTTGTATCTGAGAGCTCTATATGTTGCGCTTAGCTATAGGAGAAGGTATAGTGAGTAGTGAGGTAGGAGGGGTAGCATCTTGAGAAGTATGCTGTGACTCCTACAGCTGATGCTGCGTATGTGCATCCTCAAATCCCTTTAGGAGATCTTCGAATATTGGTAGGACTTATTAGATACCTGCTTTAACAGCCTTACTATATCATTTTGTTATACTAACATTGCCTTAGAACTTTATTATAGTTGTCTTGCATAGCTTTAGGATCGTCAGATAGATAGTAATAGTAGATTAGTCATTTAAAAATAATTTGTTATAAAGTAAGAATAGCTCCTTTAGTAGTTTTTTAGTCGATTGCTATAAGCAGCTGGTATATCTAGTCAATCTGATATTGTAATCGAGCAGCTTTGCATCCACAAACTTGTCAATGTATTGCTATAACTTCACTATATGCTCTATAGCATCATACTATGAGTTCTATCTTATAATGTTATTATGCACGAGTTCGAGAGGCTTCCTTTAATTATCTAGGAGCCCCTATTAAGACTCAAGATAGGCCTCCTATATCGATCTAAATAGATCCTTATGCTTAGATAAGTGCATAATATAGCTAATAAGATTATAAAGCTTCTTAATAGGTCCTTTATATTACTATACTGCTAATTTAATAACCTTAGCTGTGACATTACTCTTAAGCTCTAACTCGAAGGCTTTAATATTAATGCTAAATAAGACCTTATAGGCTATAAGATTGATGATGTAGCTAATGTACAAGATGTAGCACTCCTCTAGATCGATACTAAGCTCCTTACTGAGTATAGCTATATAGGCTGAATTCTTAGAAGTATTATCAGTGATGGCATAGCTGAATTGTATTTCTAAGCTGAAGTAATACATAATTAATAAAATCTAAGAAGCAATACTAATAGCTGTATGCATGCCTTGCATACGAGGCATTGCTAGTAGGACTGTATGCAGTTTATACCTATTATTAAGGTAATGTGCAACAATGCCTAGGAGTGATAATCGCCTACTAGGGGATGTCTAAAGGTCAAAGGACAGGTTGATACAGCTAAATGCGTTTTATAGCTCGGATTCGACAATTTGGTATATAGAGTTGTAAGTTGTATCAATATAGTACATCAAGCTCTGTGCTAAAGGGATATTACCTTATAGTTATAGCTATAAGTACATAAGGAGTTGTTTAAACTCGGGAGTATCTACAATAGATATAGGGAGCAGCTTATTGAGAATAAGGAGCAGTAGTAGGCCCTTAAAGATATTGAAGTCGAATACTATAAATGCACAATTACACTTAGCAGCTCCTTCGCAATATCTATCGATCAACAGCTGCATTAAACAGACGCTCAATGGTTCCTTAATTAGGCCATCCTTACTAATCCTGTATTGCTTCTTCAAGTGATCGATTGCTATAGATATCGTCTTAGTGCAGATAAAGGTGTGGCTAGTGCTATAGCTATAAGGATTTATAGGAGTTAGAGTCTTTGTAGGTGCATAGTGACAGATCCTACAAAGCCAATAGTCGATGCTCTATTGCCTGTAGTATATACGCTATCTAAAGGCCTAAACAAAGGAGGTTAGAACCCTGTTTCTCTTCCTTATAGGTAGTAGCACCTCAGATCTACAAAGGCAGCTCTAATCAAGATCCTTATATGCTAGCAGAGTTAGAGACTCAGTCTTAGTAGATATGCTAGTTACAGTACTAGCAAAGTCTCCCACACATTGTACCTCTGTTAGAGTATAGAGTTAAAATGTTGGAGGAACACTTAAGAAGTAGCTAGAGATAGTAGAGGCTATAGTAATTATATAATCGTATTGGTAGTATTTCTCACTACCAAAAAATAGAGGATCCGAGGATTCTGGAAGTCAGCGCAGAGGTGCTCAGAGGCGTCTAAAACAGGCAAGATCCTCCTAACCCTAGCGCTAAAACGCGCAGCAAGCGCGGGCCGACATCTCAGCTGCAGGGAAATCTGGGGATTTAAGTCACATAATCATCATGTGACATGTCACCAAAAAAGTTCACTCCCCTTACAAGGCTTGCAAGGATTGAGGGTGAGCCTTGATTGGTTAGGATCGAGAGCCTTGATTGCAAGGATAGACTACCACCTTGCCTTGATTGCTACTTTGATTGATTACGCCGACCTCTGCCCTTGAGGGTTAGTCCCTCAAGCCTCTTACGATTTGCATACTTCGTTATCTGTTGACAGCAAAACATAAGTTCTAGATGTAAGTTCGTGTGCATGTCACACAGCTCGGCTGCTATGAGTGCTGCCACAGAGTTATCTGCGATGACCTCAGAGATTCCTGTAAAATCTCTGGGCTCATACCCAAAGTTTGTATAGAATGGCAATGTACCCATTGTGGTAATTAGTGAGTAATTGTATGCAATCTGAGCTAACGGGAGTAACTCAATCCAGTTGTTATGTCGCGCATTGATATAGTGTCAGAGATACTACTCCAGGGTCTGATTCAAATGTTCTATTTGCCCATCAGTCTGTGGGTGGTACGCTGTACTCATCTTGTGCTTCACACTGAGATGCTACATCAGCGCCATCCAGAAATTGGATATGAACAACTTGTCTCAATCCGAGATCAATTGTTTAAGTAACTCATGGTTTGCTACCACATTCTTAAGAAAGATGTGAGCCAAATCTACTGCTGTCCAAGTCTCTCTGTACAGTATAAACCATCCATACTTAGAGAATCGATCTGTCACCACCATGATTCTATTATAGCTTTCCTTGATGACTGAATCGGCCAATGGCAGTAGCTTAACAATAAAGTCTATAGCTACTGACTACTATAGTCTAGTCGGAACTTGCAATGGTTACAAATGACTATACAGTGCATATCGGTCGTACTTGTTATACTAGCAGATATTGCATCTCTATACATAATCTTTGATTGCTTGTCGCATGCCTAGGAAATACCAACAATCCTGATCCAATACAGCATTTTCGTTGTTCCAGAGTGTCCCTATACAGGTCTATTATAGTAGATTTTCAGAATCTCTTGTTATAGTCGTTTTGGTACATAAATGAGTTCGTCGAAGTATAAGACTCTATGCTTGTCTTCAAAACCTGCATGCTCCTTAAGGCTAGTTTGCACAGTCTTTGCAAATTGATTGTGAAGCAAAGCTTCCTTAATCTTATCCTTGAATGTGTTCATCCTGATTACAGATATAGCTGCAATCTTGTTGACTTAAAGGGTGCTATCTGTATTGCAAACCAGCAACTGAATGCCTTTCTTGGATTCGCCCTTTATATAGTCTTCTCTTCTGCTTATATCATCTGCTCAAGCATTCTCGGATCCTTTACAATAATGAATTTTCATATTGAAGGTCGCAATATCTTTGTACTAATACTATTGATAGAGCATCATAATGTGTATGATTAGGAACCTGGTCAGGTTCTAGTGATCTGAGATAACTTTCATCTTATGGGCCTATTCCTCGAAATATACTTGCTAATGTCGAAATATCTTAATGATTACAAGGAGTTCCTTGTTGTGGACTTTATAGTTATTCTTAGCTGGAGTGAACTTCCTAGAAAGGTAAGCTACCAGCTGGAGCTTTCTTTTGTTATCGGCTTGACTAAGGCATGCTCTGATGGCTTTGTCTGATGCATCAGTCTCAATCACAGAAGGCTTCTTTGGATCAAAGATCACAAGGATTAGCTCAGTAGAGAAGTGCATTTTCAACTCTTAAAATGCTTCTTCAGCCTCAGCTGATTATACAAACTCCTTGTCCTTCTTAGTTAACTCTGAGAATAGGGCTACAATCTTCGAGTAGTTCTAGATAAACTATCAATAGAAATTCGCGAAACCTAAGAATAATTAAACTTCTCTGACTATTCCTAGCTTTAGCTAGCTAGTTACTGTTTCAATCTTCTTCTAGTCTATTTTAAATCCTTCTTGCAATATAATATATCTAAGAAACTTGACTTCAATCTTGTGGAACTCTGTCTTCTCAGGCTTGATCTTCATCTTTGCATCTGCAAGAGCCTAAAGAACTTTCCTTATATTGCAAATATAATCATTGTAGGTCTTTAAATAGACAAGAATATCATCCAAGTAGATTATTACAAAATGATTAAGGTACTTGTAGAGTATATTGTTGATGTATGCCTAAAATGTGGCTAGTGCATTTGTCAGCCTGAATAGCATAATCAGATACTCGTATAATCCAAATCAAGTTCTAAAAGCTGTCTTCTACTTGTATCCTGCCTTAATTCTGATTCAATTGTATGCTCCTAATATATTGAATGTAGTAAACTATTGAGCTCCTTGCAAGCAGTCTTGCAGCTCTTTGATCAAAGGCAATAGGTAACTGTTCTTGATTGTTTCTCTATTCAAAGGTTGATAATCTATGCATATGCGCTACTTATCGGCTTTAGGAATCATATGCAATGCGAATCCTGCAGGTGATTCTGATTCTCTGAGATGACCTTTCTAGAGACCTTCCTCGATGTACTTTCTGATGTACTCAGCTTTCTTAGCTGATATGAAGTCGTAGGGATTCTCTCTTAAGTACTGCGCCTTCTTTGAGATTGATCTCATAGTCCTAAGGCTAATGTGGCAGCAGTGCATCTTTGGTGGCTTCTTTCTTGAAGAGATGTTTGAAGTCCGAATATTCAGGTGGAATATCTAAAGCTAGACCTTGTTGTATTTCTATCTTCTTGCAGTATGTTGTCTAGACTTGGGTAATATCCTCTGTAACTGCCTCGAGTAATTCCAGTAAGGACATTGCTCGAATGGCAATCTCTTGGGATACCTTATGTACCCTATGTAAGAGCATCAGCTATAAGTTTCCAAATTGGATTGTTTCACTATTCCAGTTTATTGTTAGGTTGGATTCCATGAGCCATAGCAATCCCAAAACTACATTACAACTGGGTGCATTAGTGATATCAAACTGAGTCGTCTCTATATAGCATCCTATTGATAGAAGTAATTGCTGTGTTTCCTGTGATACAATGCTGTTATTGTACATTACTGGCTTTCTGTCAAATCTTATAAGCAGAAAGGGCTCTTTCTTTGTGTGAGTCTCAATATTGTGTTGTTTGATAAAGGCTGGACTCATGAAGTTTCCTGTGCATTCTGAATCGATCAAAGCTCTAGCAGATGCTTTGCCAATCTGTACTTATACAACCAAGTTGTTAGTGTACTGAGCTTTGCTTGCAGCTATTTATTATAACGTCACTGTACCGGAAGCGGAACAGTACTAGAAGCGGAACAGTCTGGGTATATCTCATACTGATGCGCGATGTTTTAATCACATACTGCGTAGAATATGTCCTGCCTGCGTAGTGTTCCGCTTCTAGTACTGTTCCGCTTCTAGTACAGTGACGTTAGCCCAAGTCGATCCTTCCAGGCAGGGTGGCCACTGACTGACCTAGATTGCCAAGGGTTGGTCAGGTCGGTTGCCAAGCCTTGACCTGACCTCTAGGTTGCTTATGTAATTGACCAATCCAATCTATAGCCTCTGGTTGGTCAAGATTGGTCAAGTAAGTGAGGTAGGAGTACATTTTTGGTAACGTCAATGATGGGGAAGCGGATCAGATGGGGAAGCGGATCACTACGCAGGCAGGACATATTCTACGCAGTACGTGCTTGAAACATCGCGCATCAGTATGAGATATACCCAGACTGATCCGCTTCCCCATCTGATCCGCTTCCCCATCTGATCCGCTTCCCCATCATTGACGTTATACAATGTAAGTAAATGGGTTCTTAGAGGACCCCAATCCTAACCCTGAGACCGGAGTTATCACTGTGAGCCAATCACAGTGCATCCTGGCCGCAAACACGTGACCTCCGAGACCTCCGAGACCTCCGCAGCAGGCAAATCCAGCTGGTTTAGAGGAACACGCTCTTTTACACCAAGGCATTATTATCTTTACCATTTTTATCTAACTATCAACCAATGCAGTATAGCTTCTGAAATTTGCACAGACTCAACCTTAACTACTGAACCCGACAATCTGACAGAGGTACATCAATTATCTGGCCTACCAACCATGCACTCTTCACGCTGCACTGAGGCTGGCTTTGTGATCAGAGAAAGTCAACTCCCAGGTTGTTTTGCACTCCCAGCTCGCAAAACACAATACAGATTATAGATATAGGACTACAGCTATAATGTAGGCTGTCTTAACGACAACAACAAACCTATAAAACACTAGGCCTATAAGATCTGCATCGAAAAAACGAATCCTCGACCAAAAGTATCAATTTACCTTCTAAGTACTTCTAACAATACTACAAAGATTATTGATTATCTTGTAGATCTTTACCAGTTCGATAGGCTTAGTAATAAACTATACCAAGCAACATCTAAGAAGCGAAAGCATGGGAGCCTTGAGCTATAGGCCTAATAGGAGGTCATAAATAAGACGATTTTTGATAAAGAAGGATAGAGATATACCTACTGCTGCTAGGTTGTTAGTAGTAGTATATCTCTTCGCCAAGCTACATCAGATGAACTCAAGGCTCTTCTATCCTTTTAGAACTCTAGGGTGACAGCAGTAATACCCTAATCTTGTATATCAACTAGCAGATAGATCATAGCCGAATTTACGAAGTATCGCTCAAAAATTATCGAATCTATTGCAAAGGCAAAGGGCAAAGTCACAATCTCGTTTAATAGATAGAGGGCAAACAATAATGTCCTTAACCTTCTAGGGGTTATTGTGCACTACCTTGAGGACGACTACAAGCTCCACAATGTTGTCCTTGCATTATGTGACACCCTAGGGAGTCACACTAGCACTAATATTGCAGACTATCTATTCGACATCCTAAAGAATTACCAGATTAGCAGCAACCAAATCGCTTACTTTATAGCAGATAATGCTACCAACAATAATAAAGCCCTATAGCTACTCTCGAAGCGTATTATGCTTGATTTAGTAGAGTCGAGACTTTGCTGTGCTGGCTATATATTCAATTTGATATATACTATAATCCTCTTCGGAGTCAACAGTGATGCTCTTGAGGATTTAAAGCATGATTTCTTGCAGTAAGATAATGCTATGCAGATAGTAGCTAACCTTGAGAATCTTGCAAAGAATGGCTCTAAAGAAGAACAACATCGCACTCAGTAAAAGCAAGGTCCTATAGGGAAGCTCCACAATCTCGTCACTTACATCAAACACAATAATACATGTAAGGGCATCTTTAAGAGCAAGCAGTATGAGGCTGCTATAGCTAAAGACGCTAACAAGATCTTAAGAGTCATTACGAACAGAGGCATCTAGTAGAACAGTACTTACCTTATGATCGAATGTGGCATCCGCCTGAAGGACGCCCTAATGCTCTACCAGAGTTATAAGGAGTCTGATATTCACAAGGATAACCTTCTCACTAAGGACAATTAGGACGAGCTTTGCCAATTTAAGGACCTCCTTAGCCCTATCCATGAAGTATCTCTAGTGGTGCAGAGCATTGGCACAACAGCTGGAGCACTTCATAATACCCTCACATCTATAGATTATCTCCTATACCACCTCGAAGAGCGAAGGAGTCAGCCTGGTAGCTCCTTTTTTATAGCCAGCCTAAACATCGGTTAGTTAAAGTTAAAGAAGTACTACGAGCACACTAACCTTAATCCTGCTTATATTATGGCAGTGTTCCTTAATCCTTATTACTACCAGATCTGGTTCGAAGAGCACTAGTCTAATACTCGTTAATTTGTGAAGATAGTACAAACAACAATTGAGAAGGAATATGCTACAGCAAAGCGTACCTATAATACAGATGCTCCTAAGCGATCCTCAATGTTACGGGAGAGCGACGCATACGCAGAGACTCAATGTAGTATTCAACAAGTTCGATACAGGAGTAAGAGGGTTCTAAGGCAGAAGCCGATGAAAGGACAGCAGCTTCCAATTCGGAGCACAGGCCACGCCTGCACTGTACTCCCTAAGGGCTCGCCCTTCACATTGACCCCCCCTCCTCCCTGTTCCCTATCCGTAGGGCTTCACGCATTTCCCCTCAGATACCACTTATTACTGCATTGTCTACAGTTTTTGTGACATAGCAGAAGTGAAGTGAAGTCGAATGTCGTTATATGATATCTTCTCTCTCACTCGAATAAATGACTCTTCTCGCGGATTCTGAGCATAATGTATCGGATTTAGCAAAGTCATTGATAGATTCTTTCTTTTTATATTCATATAAACCTTCACTTGACATAGATTGTCAGCTAGTGAATCGAAAGTTAATATCCTTATTGCAGGTTCCGCTTAAAAATCAGTGTGTCCTATGTAGTTTCTAATAGAAGCTGCATCTTTCGTTCTTTAGAAGTATCACTTCCTCGTCACTTCTCGTTCTTGCTAAATGCAGTGCACTATCGCCTACAGACAGGAGCTCCCTGCTACTATAACATAAGTATTTGCTTCTGCCCCCTTTTTCTCCTTTTCTTCTACTACATAAATCAATTATTATAGTAAGTCGCACCTCACCCTATTCTCCTAGTACTCCTCTAGAAAACTAACAGCCTCCTTCGAAAAGCTAATAGGTTCTGTAGAGAACTAACTAAGTCCTAAAGCAGGACTATATCTACTATATTCACTATACTTCCTATAGCTAAGACTGCAAAAACAATTATAATAAGGTAAGTTGTAGTTCCTAAGCTCTTTTTAGCAGAAAACTAATGTTTCTAGCTGGCTTTCTAGAAGGTCCTTACTAAAACTGCTCCTAAGAAGAGAGCCTGTCTCGCTTGTACTGAGGCTAAGACTACCTATATCGAACTATAGGTTATTTCACTCGGCCTCTGTCTAAAAACCCCTACTAACTATTGTTTTCAATCTAGAGATAGCCTATATTGCCTATGCTGCTTAGACTCGTTCTACTGATGCTGGCTCGTGAGTAGTAGTCCCTACGCCTTTATCATTAGAAGCCTAACTTCTCTTAGCACTAATGCCCTTACCTTCCTTAAGAAGACCCTAAAGGCCTATAAGCAGCTCTAGCCCTTAGCTAAGGCTGGTATGCTAGCTAGGTAATATATCGTGCCTTCTGTTTGTTCTTCCTTACTAATTGTTAGAAAACAGTTACTTCCTTCCTACTATCAATAATACTATAGCTAATGCTCTTATGACTAGTAACTAGAGGCGAGTTATTCTCGGATTCTATTGCATTTTCATTACTAACTGTCCTTTTAGTTATAGAACTACTAGTACTTTAAGGATAGGGAGTTGTCGCACTAGAGGAGCTATCAAAAGCTCTAAGAAGTCTCACTATGCAGCTGCTAATCCTAATAAAGAAGATAAGGATGAGAGTCAGTTCGACTCTGCTGAGGAATAAGTGGCAGGCTCTATAGGATTTCTTATAGGAAAAGCCAATTTTGATAAGAAATGCAACTATATAATGAAATGATTTCTTACTTCAGTTTGACTCTTTTAGTATCTGTGCTAAATATAGCAGGATCCGTATATGATTGTGCTGTATTAAAGTTAATTAGTCCCTTTATAGCTGATTAGAGCAATCTTTCCCTTAATTCCCTTTGTGTCATCTTTGCTCCTCCTTTATGCTCATTTCTATAATGAGATTTAATCTCGTCCTATAATATCCTAGCCGGGATCCGCATCTTTTATCCTGACTTGTCCTCTATTCTTAATAGTTAGGATTCTATTATTTTCTTTATAGGATCCCCTTTTTCTCTTCTCGTTCTATAGCTTTTCTTTCGCTGCTTCTTATTCCTATATAGGACCTGCTATTTTCTTTGCAGATTCCCTCTTTTCCTCTTTCTTCGCTCCTCCCTATCTCCTTTTCCTACATTCCGCACTATTCTCGAAGGTGCTCCTTTGATTTGAACTAGGGACTATTAGTAGCTATCTTCTCCTATCTAGATCTTAGGCTGTCGTGCTTATAGGAGTCACTATATCTTTCCTTAAAAGCATCTATTACAGTATTGTCTGAAAGTTTATCTGCAGGTTCCTATATTAGTTCCTGATATCTAGCCTATTTTATAAGGACTTCTCTTTGCTAGATTCGTCCTCTTCTCTTTATTCTTGCGCATAGGATTTCTTTAACAAAGTATTCTTTATACAACTCTACTAGCACTAGTTCTAGCTATTTGTTATTAGATTCCTAGCTAAGTAGTGAGTCCTGGCTTGCTAGCCTTAGGAGATCTGAGTAGAAGACAGGATAAATATTATTTAGTATACCTAATAAGCGAATAGATACTAGTGAAATAACCTCAGCGACTATATACTTTGCGTGCTTGGCATCTAAGCTCCTCTTTAGCCTAGTTGTATAGTAGTTATGCAAGTCTAGCCACACCTTATCTCCTTTCCAGTAGATCAGTGCTAGTATATAGGTCTTATTTGCGCTTTCCTCTTGCTTTTGTGCAGCAGCTGCTATACTTGTTTGGCAAAGGTTATTGATCTCCTTCAGTTTCTTAACAAAATTTGATGCCCTCTTAGTCGCAGTGAGAATCGACAATTCTCTAGGCTCTAGTTTTAATGCCATAGGAGATATAGATTCGTAGCTATAAGTTGCAAAGAATGGGCTTGTCCTGAGTCCCACTTAGTATCTACTATTAAGCGCGAGTTGCGCTGCAGGAAGCCATTCTGACCAATCGGATTGTTCTTGGTTAATATAATTGCATAGGTAAGCTTAGACTTCCTGGTTCATACGCTCTAGGCCTCTATCTGTTTGTGGGTAGTAAGCAGAACTTAGCCTCTGAGTTACTCCTAGAAGTTAGCAGAACTCCTTCCAGAAGGTACTAGTCTAATTAGTTCCTTAGTTGCTTGTGATCGCTCTAGGTATTCTATGGTGTTTGACCTAGCATTCTATGAACTTTCGCGCGCAATTCTTAGCTTTCATGCTAGGCATCGCTTCTAGAACTACCCATTTGCTCAGTCTGTCTTTGATTACCTAAAGGTACTAATTACCTTCGGAGTCTAGTAGATCAGTAATAAAGTCTATAGAGATTTCCTGAAAGAATCGATCAGGAACTGGGAGTAGGCGTAGGAGGCTGTGTTTATGTTCCCTCCAAACCTTATTCCTTCCGCAATAGTCATAGTTCCTTAGGAATTAGCAGACATATCGGGATTAGAGAGGCTAGTAGAAGTCGTGTGCTAGTATCAAAAAGGTGGCATCCTGTCCTGAGTGACTGTAAACTGACAAATCATAGATGGACTATATAAGTTTTGTTCTTAATATGTCATTTTCGCAGATGCTGGATTCCGTGCTATTATACTCAGCATCTATTGCTGCTAGAACTCCTAGCACCTATAATTTCCCTCTATAGCAGAGGTAGCCTCTATCATTAATTGCATAGTCTCCTGCTTGAACTTTCACCTTGATATTGCTTAGTAGACTACGAGTGCTGTCCTGTATTGTATAGTATATAGTATTATACATTATATCCTTTTCTGCTGTGACTTTCTAAAGGCTGTTGAGTTTGTAGTCCTAGAAGGGACCTCTAGCATCCTACTCATTCTGCGCGGATTCTAAGTCAAATTATATAGCAAGGAGCTAGACTGACGAAGTGGCTACTTCCACCCCCTTCTTCCCTCCAGCCTCTAGCCAGTTTAGAGCGAAATCCGGGTTTAGGAACCTTTGAAATCGGGAGAGCTTGTTGTCTTCCTCTAGTATGTCTTGTTCTCAGTAGGATAGGGCATCCAGTAGGATTGCTTCAATTCCTAGGTAGTACACTAGGGAGAACTAGAACTTCGAGAGGACTTCATACTAATGGATCTAGCGCTCTGATAGTTGCTGTTTCACTATAAAATACTCGAGATTCTTGTGATCTATCCAAATTGTAAAGGAACTGCACGCTTTAAGCTCGGGTTCCTAGAACTTTAGGCAGCAAATCATAGCTAGCATTTCCTTATTATGAATATTATAGTTGATTTCTGCTTTGTTCAGTTTCTAGCTAAAAAATCCAATAGGTTAACAGATTCCGTTCTTTTCTTATATAAGTGCGCCTCCTAGTGCGAACCTGCTATAATTAGTCTTAAGGAATGTAGGTAATGCCAGATCCTAGTGAGAAAGCACTAGTGCCTGACAATACTAGTCTTGTAATACTTCAAATGCTTTTTCTTCCTTCTTCCCCTAGGTGAATAGTACTCCTTTGCTAGTGAGCAATATCAATAGTGTAGCAATCTTCGAATAGTTCAAGATAAACACTTAGTAGTAATTAGTGAATCCTAAGAAGCACTAAACCTCTTTCTGAGTCTTTGGAGCCTTCTAGTTTCGGACAGCCTCCACCTTCTCTTCATCTGGACCTACGCCCTTTCCATCAGTATAGACAATGAACCCTAGGTACTTAATTCTCTTCTAAGCGAACTTGCTCTTCTTTGGATTAAGGAAGAGGCCTCTGTCCTAAAGGGCCTAGAGTATAGTGCATACCTTATAGAAATAGTCTTCTCTAGTTCTATCCGAATAGATAATAACATTATCTATATACATAGAGGCAAAGTCGTTAAGGTATTTCTATAATAAAGTGTTAATATAGCATTAAAATGTGGCTAGAGCCTCTGAGAGACCGAACGGACAGACCAGCCATTCGAAAGAGCTGAATCTCGTACAGGATAAAATCTTGTTTTCATAGCCTACAGCCATTCTGATTTTATTAAAAGCAGCAACTACATCAATCTTCATTAAGTACTTGGCTCCTATTAGGTTTCTTAAGGTTTCTAGGATTAGTAGTAGAGGGTAGCAGTCCTACTTGCTGATTGCGTTTAATGCACAGTAATCACAGCAGGATCGTAGTCCTCCTCTAGGTTTCTAAACAAAAAGGACAGGTGCTGCTGCCTCTAAGTTAGATAGCCGGATATAACCTTTCCTAAGGAGGTTATCTAGTAATTTAAACAGGACTAGCAGTTCCTCTTTTGACATCCTATATAGCAGGCCCTAGAGTAGAGTTGGCAGGGATCTATCTAGGAGTTCGCAGAGGTCAATGCAGTAGTCGATACTAGGCTAGTGAGGTGGTAACTTGTCCGCTTCCTATTAACAAAATAGCAGTGCCATATTGCGAACTTCTGGAGGGAGTTTATTCCGGAGTTCCTCAATAGAAGGGTACTCCTTCATCTAAAGGGCCTTCTCGATATCCGAGGCTATAGCTATAGCTAGTATTGTTAAATCTCTACAGTCCTATCGATCCTTATAGTTACAACTTTCTTTGATCCACTTCTACACTCTTCTATAATAGAATTGTCATTCTTCTAGTGCAGTTCGCACCTTATTATGCACTTTCTATAGGTTTCCTAAGATAAGTAGGAAGGTAAGTCCTAGTACTATATATGCATAGACTTTCTAGCAGAATCTAGCAATTCTCATATAAAATGCGACTACTCCTTCGATCTTAGAGCTCTTTATAAACGAGGATGCTCCTTTGACTTCTCTTACTTTGCAACTCATAAAACAGAGTTTAAAACCTTTTATAAGGTCTCTATTAATTGCGGCGTAATATTGACAGCCTTCGTCGATCAGAGCAGAGGTTCCTAAATTATTTTGAAGGATTATATTAGTATATACCAGGTTTCTATTTATTCTGCTCTGCACCTCACTCTAATCTTGTATTAATAACTTCTTCCCTCTTAGCTCCTATCTTCGAGTAGGAGCTACTCTTTTCCTAACTCAAAATGAGTAGGTTCCTCTATTTCGTTATCGTCTTTTAGCAGTAGTGTAATAGAGCCAATATAGATGCCTATAGGTCGCACTGCTGCAGCGTATAGGCATTCCTAGATATAGTGTCTATTGCCTCTATAATAGAAGCAGAGCCTTCTCTCCTTATGCCTCTTACGCTTAGCAGAATCGACCTATTTCGCTCTTTGCTTATTAGGCAACAGCTTACTATCTCTGCAGAGTTGTTAACAGTCTCCTAAGGCTTGTATAGGAGCTATAATGATATCTCTATCTGCATCTATTCTAACTACTACAGCAGGGCGATGCGAGTGCGCAGAGACTATCATAATAGGCCGAGTATCCTTATTCTTCTCTTTCGACTATTGCTTATTAGCAGCCTTGAACTGATCCGTAGTTTCGAGGTTAGTTATGATCCTCTCTACCTCCTCAGAGAAGGCATAGTAATCCATCATTTTTGCTATAGCAGCTGTATAGACCCTTGCTGCATTAGAGAACATATTCTTCAGGTATCCGATCTTCATAATGTCATTCCAACTGTCTCTATCTGCACTCAGCAGGAGTCCATCGAATTCCAGCTAGTATTCATACTAAGGTTGTCCTACTATGTATTGTAAGTGGTTGAGCTGCTCTAGGGCCTTTGCCTGTTTGTTAGAGTCTGCGAAAACTTCTTTAAGTTGCGCAAAGAATGCTTTAGTTTCCTTCCTCTTTATAGAGTATCCTTTCTCCCAGAAATAACGCATGCGATCTCACTCTCTTGCTAGAAGGGTATTGTGAATAGTGTCCTAGTAGTACTCTTCGAGGAGCATCAGTTTCATTGCAGAGCGCACCTTGAATAAGCTCTTTATTCTTAATAGGTAATCCCTAAAAGTCTCTGCACGACCATCTTAGGAGGGCAGATTCTATTCTCTAGGGCCTATTGCTTCTCTAGCAGATTGCAGGGCTGAGTTCGTAGTCAGTATCTTAATAAGAGTCCGCATAACGTCACTGTAGGGGATATGGAACAGTAGGGGAAGCGGAACACTACCGCGCGCTAGTTTCGCATTAAAACTATTTTTCTTACGCGTTATCTTCTCTTCTACCTTTATTATGCCTACTTATTCTGAAGATACGCTTATTACGGCTCTAACAGCCTACTGTAACAGCGAATATTCCTCGATACGAAAGTGTGCCTACGCGTTTAGTATCCCTATTACAACTCTTTCAAAACAGCTTTCTACTCAAACTTCTCGTAATAAATCGCACGAATCACAACAAATACTCTCGACTACTGAAGAGAAGGCTCTTATAAAAGCTATTACTCGACTCTCGAACTCGGGGAACCCTATTACCCTCCCATTAACGAGAGATCTCGCTGAAAAAATCCGCCTTTCCCACTTCTACTTAAGCTCGACTCCGATGTCCTACTCTCCTATTAGTAAACAGTGGATTGATAGGTTCCGAAAACGATACCCCGAGCTAAAGACCATCTACTCTCGAGCCCTAGATGCGAGCTGCTTCGAAGGAGTTACTTATCCAGTCGTAAATGCCTACTTTAATGCCCTTACTGACCTTTTCCTCGAGAACTCCTACCCTCCTAACGCGATTTTTAACGTCGTTGAGACCGGCTTCGCTCTCAGTACTACTTTACCTTCTAAAGTACTTATAAGAGGAGGAGATACTAGGGCGTTTAAGAAGATAAGCGGAAGGCAAGAGTGGATAACAGCGATCGAGTGTATCAGAGCTTCAGGAATCGCATTACCTCTGCTTCTTATTTTTAAGGCGAAATATACGAATACTGCATAGATACTAGCCTCTACGCCCGAAAAGTGGAAGTTCTTGACGTCTACTAGCGGGTGGATGTCCAATAATCACGCGTATGAGTGGTTAATAGCTTTATTCGAGCCCGAAATGCGCCGAAACAACGGAAAACGGAGGCTATTACTTCTCGACGGACACGGATCTCACCTTACAGCAAGGTTTATTGCCTTTTGCCTCGATAAGAATATCGACCTTGTAGTACTACCTCCGCATACTTCGCATATCCTACAGCCTCTCGACGTCGGCGTATTTAGCCCTTTAAAGCAGGCTTTATCGGCCGAAATCGAGAAACTCTTCCGCTTAGATACCTGACGAATACCCCGAATCGAGTAGATGGAGGCCTATATAACGGCTCGGGCTAAGGCCTTTACAACTAGGAATGTCGAATCGTCTTTTCGAGCGTCCAGTATCTCCCCACTTAGCCTGATTACTATCCTCTCGACTCTCTGAATGCCTACTCCTACCCCTCGAGTAATCCTGCTGCCTATTACGACTCTAAACGACCTAGACCATTCCCTACTAGCTAGTTCGCTGCCAGAGGGTACAGAGCTATAGGAGGCGATGTCGCTAGTTAACTCGATCGTTCGTTCTTCTACTCTTAAGACTCCTGTAAAGCAGTATATCGAGCGATCAGGAGTAGCTTTCGAAAGGACGATCTTAGAGAATACTCTTTTACGGAAAGAGCTTACTGAGGCTAGGGAGCTATTACAAGTACATAGAGAATATAAGAAAGGGAAACGCGTAGCGATTAAAGGGAAGTTCGTCTTTAATATGAAGGAAATCCTCGAAGTCGTTAAGGAAGCGGAGGCGAAGGCGTCGAAGGGAAAGTCGAAAAGGAGACGAACAACGAGGGCTACAACTCCTGTAACTGAGTACGAGGAAGAAGAAGGTACCGAGGAGAGTATATACGAGAGTAAAAGTGATTGTATTATTGTAGCTAGTAGTAGATCGAATCCGAGGTAGAAAGTCCGAAATTCTGTTCCGCTTCCCCTACTGTTCCATATCCCCTACAGTGACGTTAAGGGAGCTTATTGAGGTTTCTTCTATTCAGTTCGTAAGGGGAACTGTGTATTGATGTGAGGATTCTGCGAGCTGGGCTATCTCTGCTTGATACTGTACTTCCTCTTCTTGTCTCAGCTGCTCTACTTGTCGACAAGCAGTTTCAGCTTGCTAAAGCGCAGCGAGCATTGTGGCCATATCGGCTTCTATACATCCTTAGCGAGTATACATCTCTTGTAAGATACTCTGTAGGTCCTCATTCTCGTTACCCGACTGTGACGATCTAGTGTCCAGGATATAATCGCCGGATTGTAATAGATTCATTAGATCGAACTTAATGTTATGGGAGAGCGATGCATACGCAGAGACTCAATATAGTATTCAACAAGTTCGATACAGGAGTAAGAGGGTTCTAAGGCGGAAGCCGATGAAAGGACAGCAGCTTCCAATTCGGAGCACAGGCCACGCCTGCGCTGTACTCCCTAAGGGCTCGCCCTTCACACTCAACCTTACCACAGGCTTATCAAAAATAGCTAACAGGCTTTGCTGCCTACAACCAAAAATGCTCTCGACAGCCTTCTTAACCAATAGATGAACTCGAGCAGTATAGGAACATTGCTGACCTACCAGAAGCATAGGATCCCTTAGATTGGTGGATCGCAAACTAAGAGAATTATCCTGTACTTAAGCATTTGGCCTTCACGCTCTTAGCAGCGCCAGCATCTACTATAGCAGATGAGCATCTTTCTAGTATAGCTAGTAATGTTGTAGATAAGGAGCGACCTCACACAAAGCAGCTGCTCGCCGAGAGCACACAATGCCTACACTCGTGGCACTACAAAGGTCTAATCTAATAACTCTGAGCGAGCTGCTATCACCTTATCTCACGACCTCACAAACACGACCCTGACAGCGCACTCCTTAAGAGAGTAAGGAAGGCAATGTCTATTGCCAAAATTGGTGAAGAGCGTGCCTTAGAGGCCGAAACACATCTAAGGGCCTCAGGGCTTACTATACTATAAACATACAGCATTATGCGAGATTGTCAACTTTTGAAGAGCAAGGGAGGCAAGGATTTGGTGAGGATTATACACAAAAGATGCCTAGGAGGCCAAATACCAGTTGTAAAGACCTCAGGAGCGGATGAACCTCATAAACACCTTTTTCAGTGCCTGAGGCGCCTATACCAATGACCTGTTTGACCAACCTGACCAACCTCACTTCAATCGTTTGACCTGACCAATCCGACGGCGCTTACGTAATTGACCAATCCAACCTCAGGCTCCAGGTCAAGGTTGGTCAGTCAGTGGCCACCCTGCTTCCAGGGTCTTTCTTTTGGAGGATTGTCTAGTTTCTCGCCTTCAGGCAAGGGTTGTCCAACCTTCACTGAGCGGATGCTGTAATTGGTTCTAGTGTGCAGCTATAGATCAGTTATTAAGGCTCTTCTCCTCGTCCTGCAGCTCACTGCTTCACAGCTAGCCTAGCACATTGGTGTGGCATCAATCCTACATCCGGGACCAAGTATTCTCCTCCCACGGCTTCTGCATTATACCCAGAAACCATTCAGTTATCCTGTTGTAGTACTTCACTGCTTCCTGCCTGAGTGTGAGGTGTCGGAAGTCGTTCTTGCAAAGTTATTGGTCGCTTCCGAACATATGGTTCTTTGCTATAGTTGTCAGGCAATTGTTGTTTGACCATATAGATCTTTGCTTTGTCTGTCTGCAATATTCGCTCGTCTTATTCCTGTTGCTCTATAACATACTCTTTCTTAACTTCTATGACCCTTAGGCGCATAGTGCAAGTAATGCAAATCTGGTTTGGAGTGAAGTATTCGCCCTGAGGAGTAAAACAGCTTCCCAGGGGTGGAAATTCTTGGACGATTCGTTGATAGTCGATGCTATTTTTTGCATAAGGCATGTTCTACAAGACCTTCCTTATCTTAGTGAACAATTCCCAGAGTTCACTTTCATCGACCATCAAACTTCTGCCTTCTGAGTCCTACAGAAGCAGTAGAGGTCTGCTATCAGCCACAGCCTCTAGCAATCTCAATATTGGATCATCGCTGTAGAAGGTACAGGTAAACTCTGTGACTCCTACTGGTTCGTTAACAGATCCTGTCTCAGAGACTTCTCCCTCTTCCTCGCTGGATTCTTCCTGCTGAGGTGGGTATCCAGCAGGGTAATAGACAACCTGTCCTGCGTCCTGCTCGGGCTCTATCTCTTCCTGTCCAGATTCCTTCTCAGTGGAACTGTCTTCTAGTGAGGGGTGTACTCCAATGTATCGTACTGCTGTGCTTGGCTATCTGATAGTTCAACAAACGCTTCTGGATCTGCCAACTGGCCACCATCCAGAGCCTTCTTTGTTGCTCCTGTGAATAGTGCAATCGTCGTCGTAGCAAGCTGTCCAAGATACTGCTGAGTGGCTGTCCATGATGCATAGTGCTTGGTTTGCATCGCGTCTCAGTGCTGCATTCTCAGGAAGGTGGAGGAGTATATTATACTCGACTCTTCCTTCTGGTTCTATATCCTAGTAGCTCCTGCATCCTTGCATAGCTTTCAGGGATTGAGGTTGTTCAACAACTTCATTGCTAGCACTCTTTGTCGCTTGAAAAGACTTATCCTGATTTCAGTGCTGTCCGGATCCTTGCAGTTCATAACACTGCTTCCAGGCATTGCATTCGTTCTTGTAGTGGCCTTTCTTGCTACAGCTATAGCACTCAATGTTGGACTTGTCAGCTGTCCCTTTCGTTTTTGGCTGAAGTCTTTTATTATTCTTCTTGTTATTAGAACCAAGCTTGCTGTTGGTTGCATCGATCTGCATCTTTTGCAACCCATAGTAATTGTCCTTCTATGTAGGGACCTCCTGCAGAGCCTTGGTATTAGCTCTTCCTTAGAAGTAATTACCCTTCTTTTTCATTTATACTTCGAAAATGCAGGAGTCGATCTCAATAGTGAGGTCTGCCATATCCTTAAGAGTCGATGGTCGTTTGTGATGCATTGTGATCTCCACCCTGACCTGCTCCTTCAGTCCTTGATAGAACTGAGAGGCCAGCGCATCATTGTTCCAACCAACCTTAGCTGCAAGGATCGAGAACTCTGCTTAATATGCAGTAGCAGATGTCTTCTGGTGCAGTGCCTTGAGATCGCAGTCAGCTTCTAGCATGTCGTTTCCCACATCAAACATTTCCTTCAGTGCGTTGAAGAACACAGTGTCGTTCCTGAGCAACTCCAAGGTTCGAGCATTTGCTCCAACTCCAATAGAGTGATCAATAAAGTCCTCTATATGAGGCTAAATCTATTCCAGTGCCTTTCTGCAGAGATAAGACATAGCGAACAACAGCTTGTTGCGCTGGTTATTGCTAAACTTGTTGGGGTTCATTTCCCAGTACAACTTGCACTGTAGGCAGAATGACTTGATTTGGTCACGTCGACTAGTGAATTCCATTGGTAGGTTCACCTTGGTGGCAGCACCACCAGGCATTGCGATTCTGTCTCCCATGGGCGCCAGTGTAGTCGGGCGGCCACGCGGATTGCTGTTGTCACCCATCTCGAGATGTAGGTTGTCAAGTTGGCTAGTGACTTCGGATAGCGATTGATTAGTGATTGACAGGGTAGCTGGTTCGTCAGGAGTCTCTTCGTCGCTAGACTCATCGGACGACTCCTCTTCTGACTCGATGTCTTCGACAGATGGATCGTCTTCCCTTCTAGATATACACAATGTCTAGGCCTGAAACACTTCTCGAAGGACGACTGAGAACAGTGCTCAAAGTGTAATAGGGTGTACTCGGTATATGAACATAGAACGAGGTGCCAAGTATTTCAGGGTAAGGAAGAAGGTCTGAGTAGCACACTGATCAAGTTGCGTTATGAACAATGACTCCAATTGTATTACTTAAGTTGAGCATGAGGCTCCTATAAAAGATAGAACTCCAACTATCCTATATACCAAGGAGACTCGTGAGTATGCACAACATGTGCGATACTGGAGAGATGTGCGAGGCTCGCAAGTCTCGCTCTTCTTGCGGTGGTCGCGCATCAATCACGTGACCCGTGTATGCGCGACGTCTGGGAAGCGCCAAGACCCATGGTCCTTCGCGCATGTGAAGCGAGTGACCCTGCAGGTCATTACACCTGCCCGCGTCGCGCTTCTCAGACACGCACCGTGCCGTCCTGCTTATAGGACGTTGACGTTGAAGAAGCAGCGGCCATGGACCCTTACTCAAAGTATCAGTCCGCCTATCGCATAACGTCACTGTACTGGAAGCGGAACAGTACTAGAAGCGGAACACTCTGTGTATATCACATACTGATGCGCGATGTTTTAATCACGTACTGCGTAGAATATGTCCTGACTGCGTAGTGTTCCACAGCCCTGTCATCAACCAACCATTAGTTGGTTGAGGGCATCTTGATGGTTGCTTGACTCTGATTGGCCGATAGTTGACGATTGGTTGGTTGAAGTGAATTTGATCAACCAATGGTTGTAGTTGAGATAATGGTTGATTGGTATAGGAGCCTAAGGCTCCCAAAATAGTGGTTTATGAAGTATCCGGACTTGCAACTAGCATTTGGCCCCCTAGGCATCTTTTGTATATAATCTTTACCAAATCCTTGCCTCCCTTGCTCTTTTGAAGTTGCCTTAACGTCACTGTATGGGAGTTCAGCCACTCCCGCGCGTTAGTTTCGTGTTATTTTTCGAATTTTTACGTGTTACTCTTTCTTTTAACGTCAATGATGGGGAAGCGGATCAGATGGGGAAGCGGATCACTACGCAGGCAGGACATATTCTACGCAGTACGTGCTTGAAACATCGCGCATCAGTATGAGATATACCCAGACTGATCCGCTTCCCCATCTGATCCGCTTCCCCATCATTGACGTTATTACTATTGTCGTGGGGTACGACATTGAGATGGGATTTGGTACAGGTCTTAAGCATAAGGCTCTGGGTTCTTATATGAGCATTCTGCAGTCACATGGTCAATATGTGACAGGGTTCAAAGCGAAGGGTGGGAGACAGCTATATTAGCTGTTGACTGCCTGAAGGGCGAAGACATGGACACCGTGTTTTTCAGACACAGAGATGAGTTTTATTTTTTCAGAGATAAAATATCGGAGTTATTTGCTTCGCATGTAGCAATAATAATAATCAGAGGTCACCAAAAACATAGTCTGCTCTCCTACTTGACTATTGTGACTCTGATACTGTTGTGGTTGTTCTGAAGTTCAATAACGTCATCGTAGGTGAAGTCGGTCAGTAGGTGAAGTCGGTCACTCCTGCGCGCTAGTTTCGCGTTATAATCGAATTTTTACGCGACGCTCTTTCTTTTTTCTTTACTATGCCTACCTATTCTGAAGAAGACCTTACGATCGCCTTAGCAGCCTACTGCAATAGCGAATATACCTCGATTCGGAAGTGCGCTTACACGTTTAATATTCCACGTACGACTCTAACCGACTGGCTTTCGACTCGAACTTCTCGCTCTAAATCGCGCGAATCGCAAAAGATACTCTTAACCCCCGAAGAGAAGACTCTTTTAAAGGCTATTACTCGACTCTCAAAGTCGGGTTACCTGATTACTCTCTCGTTAATGTAGGAGCTCGCTAAAGAAATCCGCCTTTCCTGCTTCCGCTTAAGCTCGATTCCGACTTCTTACCCTCCTATAAGCGTACAGTGGATTGATAGGTTCCGAAAACGATACCCCAAGCTAAAGACAGTCTATTCTCGATCCTTAGACGCGAGCTGCTTTAAAGGAGTTACTTATCCGATTATAAATGCCTACTTCGACGCCCTTATCGACCTTTTCCTTAAGAATTCCTATCCTTTTAATGCGATTTTTAACATCGATGAGACCAGCTTCGCCCTTAGTACTACTTTACCTTCTAAAGTACTTATAAGAGGAGGAGATACTAAGAAAATAAGTGGAAGGCAAGAGTGGATAACAGCAATCGAGTATATTAGAGCTTTAGGAGTCGCCTTACCTCTGCTTCTTCTCTTTAAGGCAAAATACACAAATAGTGCATAGATACCAGCCTCTACGCCCGAAAACTGGAAGTTCTCGATGTCTACTAGCGGATAGACCTCCAATAATTATACATATAAGTAGTTAAGTACTTTATTCAAGCCCAAAATGCGCTAAAACAATGGAAAATGGAGGCTATTACTTCCCGATGGACACAGATCTCACCTTACAGTGAGGTTTATTGCCTTTTGTATCAATAAGAGTATCGACCTTGTAGTACTACTACTACATACTTCGCATATCCTATAACCCCTCGACATCAGTATATTTAGCCCTCTAAAGCAGGCTTTATTGACTGAGATCGAGAAACTCTTCTGCTCAGATACTCGATGAATACCTCGAATCGAGTGGACAGATGCCTATATAATAGCTAGGAGTCGAGCTTTTGTACCTTGAAGTATCGAATCGTCGTTTCGAGCGTCTAGTATCTATCCGCTTAGCCCGATTACTATCCTCTTAACTCTCTAAATGCCTATGCCTACCCCCTGGGTAATCCTGCTGCCTATAACGACTCCGAACGACCTAGACTGCTTCCTACTAGACAGTTCGCTGCTAGAGGGTATAGAGCTATAGGAGGCAATATCGCTAGTTAACTCGATTGTTCGTTCTTCTACTCTTAAGACTCCTGTAAAGCAGTATATTAAGCAAGCGAGAGTAGCTTTCGAAAGGACGACCTCTAAGATCGCTCTTTTACAGAAAGAGCTTACTGAAGCTAGCGAGCTCTTACAGATATATAAAGAACATAAGAAAGGGAAGCGCATAGCAGTAAAGGGGAAGTTCGTCTTTAATACGAAGGAAATCCTTGAACTCGTTGAAGAAGCAGAAGCAGAGGTATTGAAGGAGAAGTTAGAAAAGAGATAAATGATGAGGGCTATAACTCCTGAAATCGAGGACCAGGAAGAAGAAGGTATCAAGAATAGCATATACGAGAGTGAGAGTGATTGTATTATTGTACCTAGTAGTAGATCGAAATCTAATAAGAGAAGCTGAAATTCTGTCCGACTTCCGGGTGTGTCCGACTTCAGGGTGGATGACGTTATAGTCTTCCCATCAATATAGAGATGGGACTCCTTTGACATCTTACTTGCAGAGCTTTATAGCAATTCAGCCACTTCTTGCTCTAAAGTCTCTTGAGTCTCCAACCTTTAATAGCTACAACTTGTCGACTTTCCTTCGAGAATATATATAGCTTTGTAAAAGATATCAAGTATCTGATATAAGAGTGTGTGACCTCTTTAAAGGCTACTATACTAAAGATGTAGGATCTGAGATTTGCCAAATTGTTGCTTAAGCAAATAGTAGCCTTAGTACTCTTTAGGGCCTGCTCTGAACGAAGTATGCAGCTGTCGATAATAAGCAAATGTTGATAATTGAAGATGCTCTAGAGCAGTTCGTGTTATAAGCAAAGGAATGTCCTTATAAAGATGACCTCCTATTATATAGCAAGCAGTTCCAGATTATTTCCTCTTGCATTAAAGAAGCTAGAAATACTCTCTCTATTAGCTATAAGATGATGCTATATTTATACAGTCTCTTAAGGAAGATTATAGAGAAGGCAATTAGCTCACTTCACATTCAGACTATGCATATAGAACTGATTAACTTTGAATAAGTAGTAAGCTTTGTAGACAGCATTGCGCAAGCTGCTATCTTATACTGTATTATTGAGATGGAAGACATTGATAGAGCAGTCTCAAGGGCTGTAAATCAATAATGCAATCCCTAATGCATTGCTCTTCCTGCAGAAAAGATAGTAGCAGGACTGCTTTTCTTATTGAAGTATCAGAAATCTCTATATCCTGACTTACAGAGAGGAGTGCAGGATTAGCAGTCTTTCTCTCTCAATGAGATGGTTGAGAAGTTCAAGGAGATGAAGCTAATAAGGATAGAGATCCTCAAGATGTTTGAGTCCCCTAACCTCATATACCTCACCTCAATTCAGAGAGGAGATGTACTAATGCGATGCCTTCCTTTAGAGCTAAAGCAGAATCCACCTATTGCTGATTATAATGGATATCTCTAAAGAATGCAAAGAGTAGCTGTTCAGACGAATAATGCTATACAGACTCCTCCTCAATAGCAGTATACCAGCCAGAGCGCAGAATAGTAGCTACTTCTTGAATGCTATAGCTATAGCAAGACTAGTCATACAGTGATGCACTATTGGTAGGTCGACAAACTGGTATAGCAAGGATACATCCATTTTCGCCAGAATAATTGCATTGTATTTAGGACTGCAGCCAATCCTAGCTGAGAGATGCCTAGATTGCCTCTAATTAACAGATATAATGCTTTGCTTAATATCCTTAGCTTGAATGCAGATCAGGTAGATGCTACTGCACAGCCAGCTACAGAGCCATTAGGCAGAGCTATTACTCTGTTACATCCTTTTGATAGTGAAGATGATTCTAATTAAGAAGTGTACTATAGTACTTGTATTAAAGCCATCTATACACTACAAACTGACAGAAAGAAAAGCAAGATTGCTAAATCACCTTAGTGCAATTGCATTCCAACTATCTGCGCAGATCAATCTAAGCAGTACATTCTTGGAGTACAAGATTCACAAATGCAAGATCAGACTCTCCCTCTCTAGGATATAAGGATTACTCAGGACTCTATAGATATTGATAAGGATCGCCTAACAGGCGTTCTACTTATGAAGCCTGATAATGCAAGATAGGCCCTTTGAGTCTAGTAACTAGGCAATGTACTTAGCAAAAAGAATGCTGCTCCTGCAGAGTATCAGATGATAAACCATATCTTAAATATGCCTATTAGCATCTCTATTCGAGATGCTATCAGCTTGATGCCTAGAGTCTGCAAATTGTTTATGCAGCCTCTTCACTAAGAGACAGCAGAGGCACTAAAAGCTCTAGAACAGGAGAATATCTTAGTGAATAGTCAGGATACTGAGAGAAGCAATAGTGACATTCCAGCTGAGTTCTCTACTAGTGAAGACCTTTCTCGACTTATAAGTTGAGAAAGATTCTCTACTACTAATAGAATGTCTGTAGCCCTACTGATAACAAAGCAATTTGATAAGCGCCTTGGGAATATAAAAATGTACTAAGCAAAGTGTCCTCATATCTCTATATGAATTGGGAGAGAAGCAGTACAGGCACTGGTCGATTCTGAGGCCAAAATCAATGTTATAAAGGAGAGCTTCATATTGCGCATTAAACTGCTAATCAACTTGCTTCCTCCTATAATGAAGAGCAATAAATTGATCTTAGCAAATGGAACTAGCAACTCCTTTATAGGAATAGCAGAGACTCATATATCTATTAGAGAGATAGAGACATCCTTCTGAATGCTCTTCTTTATTACTAAGGACTGTATAAGTGAAGTGATCCTTAGAGAATCCTTTATGCTTTAGTCTTCTATAGTGATCTTTCAAACTCTATCTAACTGTATCACTATTCTAATGATAATAGGGGATAGTATGCATACTTGTAAGATAAAGTCTATCAATAAGTATAAGAAGGAGCTTAAAGAAGATGACAGCTAGGAGGAGGGCAAGATGGTGCAGTAACTAGTGCTACACTTGACCAAATACTATTGCTAAACAATAACAAAACTATGTATGCTGATGCAGAATTTCCTTACAGTACTAATGTATGTCTTAATGAATGCTGCTATGCTTCCTTTTCCTTACCAACTAATGCTAGAGAAACTACAGATAATCTTTCCTAATCCATAAGTCGACATTATTCAAAGTTCTCTTATGAATGCATTCGCGCACAGACTATTATTAAAACATAAAAATACTTAGAAAATAACAAACAAACTGTAAAAACATGTGCTACAGAGCTAGTCAATCTAGTGCGCATCTTCCAGACATTGCTAGAAGAAGGCACTAGATAATGCTTAAGGAGATGAGATGAATACAGCCTGTATACTATTTCGTACTAGCAGTAAGAAAGCAGAGCTATAGAGCTAAATATATTATATGAGAAGAAGGCAAACAAAATCAGGCCTTTGGATACTGTGCTTCTAAATAAGAGCATACCTAATAGAAATCCGAATTGGAGGGAAGATATCCTAGCAGAATAGCGCTACACTCTCAATCCTATTAGAGCATTTGGTCCTTACAATCATTTATTCGAACTGAAGTACTAGCAAGAATTACAAGATTGCTATATTACTATAGCATACTGAGAAAAGATAGTGATAGATGAAGATATTTGGCTCTAAGAGAAGGAGATATTGAAAGAAATGATATACAATAGAGAGAAGGCTCTTACATAGGACTTTACAGAGATTAATTGCTACAATAAATAGATAGTACTACTACAGATCATCTGCACAATAGAATACAATGCCTAGTAGGCGAAAAGTTTCTCTATGCCAAAGGGACTTCAGGATAAAGTAGTATCTATGCTTCAATAATAGATTGATGCTTCTATGCTAGAATGAAGCTATAGGTCTTACTACAATCCTTAATTTCTGGTATAGAAGAAGGATAAGAAGCACTGCCTAATTAACTCTGCTACCAACATTAATGCTATTACTATCAGAGATGCTATACTCTCTCCTAATATAGATGAATTCTCAGAGCACATTGCTGGACGACCTGTATACATCCTGCTAGACTTCCTCTCTGGATACAATCAGATTACGCTCTATCTAGTGAGTAGGAACATAACTGCTATCCAAACTCCTCTTAGACTCCTTTAGCAAATGACTCTACTACAGGGAGCAATAAATTTAGTAGCTCAATTCGTGCAAGCTATTATGTATATCCTATACCTGCATCTAGCAGAGAAGGCTAGCCCTTTTGTAGATAATATTATTGTGCATTCACTTTAGACAGGGAATCTTACTAAACTTGCACTGCCTAGTATATGGAAGCATGTGCTTTAATACCTGCAATAGATTGATAGGGTGCTAGCTAATATTGAGCGATCTAGTTGTATTGTATCTAGAGGAAAGTCACACTTTTGCGCTCCTACCCTTAAAGTAGTAGAGTACATTTGTGGCCAAAATGGGCAGAGACTTACAGATAGATATATAAAAGCAATCCAATAGTGGCTAGCTTACAAGAATATTACTGCATTATAAGGATTCCTTAGAGCCTATATATGCTATCAGATCTGGATCAAGCACTTTAGCAATATTGTATCACCTTTGTTTGCTCTACTTAAGAAGGATGTGGAGTACTGTTAGGACATTAAGCAGGCTTAGACAATGCAATTTCTAAAGGATGCTCTAACATCTGCACTAGTATTAATACCTCTGGATTATTCTCCTGATGCTAGCAAAGTAATCCTTGCTGTAGATTCCTCTATAACTAGACTTAGTGGAGTTTTGATACAACTCAATCAATAAGGAAAAAGGCATCTATACAGATACGAAAGTAGACTTTAGACTGCTGCAGAGAAGAAGTACAATACTGTGAAGCTTGAGTATCATTCCCTCCTATATATACTACACAAATGCAGATTATAGCTATATAGGATCCAATTCACTATAGAAACTGATACAAATACATTAATTGCCTAACTTAATAGAACTGCAACTGACTTGCATAGAGCCTTAGTAACTCGTTAGCTTGCATAGATAAGATTCTAGGATTTTGATGTTTGGCATATATCTGGAAAACAGAACATTATTGCTGATGCATTATTACGCATAACGTCAATGATGGGGAAGCGGATCAGTCTGGGTATATCTCATACTGATGCGCGATGTTTCAAGCACGTACTGCGTAGAATATGTCCTGCCTGCGTAGTGATCCGCTTCCCCATCTGATCCGCTTCCCCATCATTGACGTTACTATAGGATGATAATACAGTCAATACACAATAAGATGACTTGGATGCTTTTGTCAACTATAAACTTAGCAGCATGGAGATCAGCTCTGCAGCTACTATACTAGAGAATGTTCTCCTTTCTGAATATAGCGAGAAGTCCTAGCAATATGCTCTTTGGCTCACCATACTTTAGCAGCCTCTAGAACTCTCTATAAAGGAGTTTGTTACATTCAAGAAGGAAGCCCTAAAACATCTCATGCAGGGAAGGCATCTATTCAGAAGGCAGAACAAGAATGCTCCTCTGAGGCATGTAGTTAATGACTTAGACAAACAAAGAAATATTGTTTATAAACTGCATAATGAAAGTGGCTATTGAGAGAGAGAAGGTACCTACTGAAGGATTGCTGATCGATTCTACTAGACTAGCCTATTCAAGGATGTAGAAAAGTACATTAACACTTACTTTGCTTACTAGACCTGAGCACATAATCGATCAGATAAAGCTCTCCACTCTACCTAGTCCTCCTGCATAGGAGAGAAGTGGGCTATTAATATCGTTTATATGCAGAGGTGGGCACAATCAGTCAAGTAATCAAGTTTCTTGGCAATCATAGCCATTAGTCATCAATCAAGAAATGATCCTCGAGTTCCTTGATTAGATCAATCAAGTAATGTAAGTGAATAATTACTTGTCAAGTTTTTGATGTTTCCTTGTCATTAACCTAACTCTAACCCTTATGAAGCCGGAGCCTATTCCGCTACCTTGTGATTTGCTTCCTAGACGCGGAAGTGCGGCTCACCCTGCCACTTTACCTAATTTGGTCGCCTTCGCTCACCTCCGGCTAGCCACTGCCAAATCCTCAGAAATCCCTCGAATCCTCTCAATTTTGGTGACAGCAACCACCTTAACTACCAATACCACCATAACTATGCCAAATACTATCGCATCGCTTCTCTCATCTGTTCCTCCTACGTCTGAACTCTTTGCGCCCTTCTAGGTCTAAACTTCTGGCGACTTTCCTTCGACTGCTATAAGCGAATCCACGGATTCGACCTTTCCCTCCTCAGGTTATGAAGGAGTCGACTGGGATCGATTATTAGGCTACCAACTACCAAACGGAGTCCACAAATGAGGCCGTTCATCATAGATCTACTCTTGGGGATGGCGTATCATCAAGAAGAGCAACAATGAACCATATTAGCTGTGTCGCCTTTGTGATAATGGTCGGAGTAGACGATAGTCAGATAGCTATATATACAAGGCAACTGCTACTAATAGAGCAATGTACCACCTAAAAGCAGTGCACCGAGTCTCTGAAGATGGCTAATTACCTATTGAGGATGGTACGCAATCGACCTTAGAGACTTTTGCAAATCCACAGCTACGAGATTTTAACTCCTTTGTGTTCCGATCGATAATTTTACGACTTTTCACAACCAGGCAATTACCACTGTCCCTCATCGAAGATGAGGCCTTTAGGGCCCTACTGGTGTACCTCGAACCCTATCTAGAGAAGTCTATACCATCCAGAAGGTCCCTAAGGAGGTATATTATAAAGGCATACAATGCCTTACAATCGAAGGTAGAACAAAGTTTGTTAGGAGCAATAACTCAGATAAACATGGCTTTTGACATCTGGACCTCACCAGGCCGCCGGTTCTCACTCCTTAGTGTTGTATATCATTATCTAAACTATCAACAGCGACCTTGTAATGTCCTAATAGGGCTCTTAAGGCTTCGAGGATCTCATACAGCTGTGAACATTGTAGCAATGCTAGTTAAGCTTCTAGATCGGTTCGACCTCAGATCACGCATTAGCAACTTCATTACAGATAATGCTAATGAGAACGGAGCTACCTTGGCCGAGCTGACTACCAAGTATGCGATCAACACAAAGCAACGTTATGTGCTTTGTATGGGCCATATTATCAACCTGGTAGCATAGCAACTACTATTCAGTGGTAATGTGGATGCCTTTGAGCCTGAGCTGGTTATCTTGATTGAGCAACTCGAACTACAGCAATAGCAAAGGAGCAGTCTAATTGGGAAGCTCTATAACCTTATTAAGTACATTACGCACTTATCTAATAGGCAAGAACGCTTTTACGAGATCCAGCGGGACCAACTGCAACCCCTTCAGAATCAAGATTATAGAGCAAAGGAGATTCACGACCTTATCAAGAATAATCGTACTAGGTGGAATAGCTGGTTCGATGCTGCAGAGCATGCATTAGAGTTGAAGCAGTCGATCAATGACTTTATGGATCAAGAGCTTGAGGAATATACCTTGCAGATGGCTATATTTAAGAGCTGTAGAGCGCGTAGCAATGCGCGTAGTGGTATAGAGCCTAAGAAGCCGAGCATCTTTGATGATCGACTAACCTCTGAGGATTGGTCTATTATTACGCAGTACACGCAGGTCCTTAGGCCCTTGAAGATTAGCACAATGCTCCTCTAAGGCTATCTAAAGGATGTGAAAACAAGCTCTAAGGTTGTTATAGGCGGGCTATAGATGGTGCTACTAGTTTTCGAAGAGATATTGTCATCCTTTAAAGCTGCGCAAAAGCATCATCTAACAGCTGTAAAACAGCAGAGTTAGTTGAGTCAATCAATACCACCAACTGCTAGCCCTCCCTTATTACCACTATCCCTACCAGCTACTAGAGTACAACGTACGACAAGGAGCTCTTAGATATATCTATAAGGACCCTCCGCTGTATCTCAGACCGACTATATAGTACTAAATAACTCTATTCTCGAAAAGGAGCAGTCGATAAACCCAGTAGGCGAAGACATCGATCCCTCTACCTACACTGACCTCTAAAGCCACTTCTCGACTAACTTTAATCTTAGCTAGCAAAAGTTCGATAAGTACTACAGGCTTACAGATAACACTCTAATCTACTGTGCAGCAGTTGTTCTATACCCTCGTATGAAGTAGGGATGGTTTAATAGGCACTAGGGCAAGGACCATAAAGATTGGGTGGAGAAGGCAAAATCAGCTGTTCTGAAGCTTTGGCTCATCTATAAGCCTACTACTACTATCCCTGATGCTACACCTATAACACGTCTTCGATACGACTCTGATAATAATAAGATACCTACAGATGAGGCCCTCGACGAGTATAATCAGTACTGCGCAGAGGGAATACCTAGCAGCGATTTTATGATACGACACGACTCGCCTATACTATATTGGTTAAGCAAATGCACAGTTTGGCCTAATCTCTCTCAGATGGCATTAGACCTCTACAGCACGCTACTATATAATGATGAACCAGAGCGCATCTTCTCAATCGGTGGTAATACACTCAATCCACGGCGTCGTGTAATGAAGGAGGAGATACTGAATGAGCTGTTGTGCCTACAGAGTTAGTACAAATATGGTATTATTAACTTTGAGACTCTCTCTATATTCGAACAGGCTATATAGGCTACTTACCACTCTCCAATTGCTGATGAATTAGCTGAAAATTACACTAGTGATGACAGCAATGAGGGGAGCCACAATGATCAATAGATAACTTATGAAATCCGAGATAAATTCACTTACATCAGACCTCCGAGACCTCCGCATTGACCACTAGCTATACCTGCTTAATCAATCAAGTAACTTGACAAAACAGCCTTATTTTAGTCAATCAAAACCATCCTTTGAGATTACTTGACAAGTATTTGGTCAATCAATCACAAACCTTGGATTACTTGACTTGACTTGATTGTGCCCACCTCTGTTTATATGCTACTATACATAGAATACTTATACCTTATACTAAGAAGGGAGGATCTGTCTAGATAGATTAAAAGAAGAGCTCTTTACGAGAATGACTCAAAGAATGTTTTGAAGTTTATATTTGAGGACATCATCTATAGGCATAGAATGCTGTTATGCTTAGTAAGCGATAGTAGTCCAGAGAACAAAGCACTTACTGATGAGCTTCTTGCTTAGTATAGAATCAAGCATACCTAGACATCAGCATATCACTCTTAGGCAAATAGCATGATAGAGAAAGGACATTAGCCTATTGTGAATGGGCTGGCTAAGCACATAGCTACTACAGGAGCTAGGTGGATCGATGCCTTATCTACAATGTTGTGAGCTGATCGAACAATTGTTAAGTCGACTACTAGAATAACTCCTATTTAGATCATCTACAGAGCCAAGCACATACTTCCTATCAAGATCGATATTAGTTTATGGCAGATGATTGCTTAGAATGCTATAAGATCTACTGAAGATCTTCGCGCTGCTCACTATACTCAACTAGATAGGCGGGACCATAGTGGTCTGAATCTGAATATTCAGATTCAGAAACTCGTATTCAGATTCAATTCAATTCAGATACCCATTATTCAGTATTCAGGTTTTATTCAATACGTCATTTCTTGGCAAGTCTTGGCAGATGTCAGGGTGAGTGAAGTTACTAGCTTGTCAACGGTCTAACTATTTCGAATCTGTTCTCGAGCAGGCGCGAGCGAATCTTCGTCATCAGAGCTATCCGAGTCGTAGTCATCGTCAATCTGGCAGGCATAGCCACGGCGCTGCCAGTCTTTGAGGCATTCTCCCTCTTCGATCACCTGCCTGCCCAATTGGCTGCGCGACCAGGTGATCGTCCTCCTCATCCTGCTGAAGCTTGACTCACTGGCGGCACTCATCGGCATCGCACTCAAGCAATCGATCGCCATTTGCCACAATTGGAGATAAGCGGCTTTCTGATCAGGATGGCTCCACCATTCGATAGGACTTCCTACAATCTTTGTAGGCGTGGCATTGACGAAGGCAGTGAACTCGTCTTGGCTTTGGGACGTGAGCGACTGTAACAAGCTGGTGCGATGGATGTCCCACGCCGTTAGAGCTTTATTCAGTTCCGCTGCGTCAGGCATGGAAGATCCTGTTGTGCGTTGCTGGTAACGAGTCTGGAAAAGCTTCTTCGCCCTCTCGATGCCGGGCTTGATCCAGCGTTTCTTCTAGACTTTGTCCATATACGCTTTTCGATACCCGGGATGGAGCAGAACAGCTGCCGCGTGCACCGGCACATCATCTGACAGCTCGTAATACTTGTTAAATGCAATCCAACTAGTGTTGATTGCAGCAAGCAGCGTCGCTTTGGAAGTGAACTTGCGCTCGCTATCCCCATAGTGCTTGATCAGGAAATCAATCTGCACTTGAAAGCTGTCGAAGGTGGCCTGGTCGCCCTGACTCAGCATCGTGATTTGGTGAAACGGTTGCAAGAAATCGGAGGCGTCCTAGAGGGTTTGCCATTCGTCGCAGCTTAGCTTCAAAGCTTCGAGCTGGACGTAGCAGTCTATCATCCTAGCGATGGCGTCGCGGCATTCGAGTGCGTCAGCGAGAAGCCCGTACCAGGCATTCCACCGGGTCTCGCCGGGGAGCTTCAACACTTTTCCTACAAGGTCTTTGAACTCTTTGTGCAGTGCCAAGTTGCGCACTGCAACGGCCAGCCGATACACCTTGTTCAACAGGCTATGGCTCGCGAAGCCCTCCTCACTGACTACAGCATCCTCGATTACAGAGCCGGAGTTGAGTACCTGCTGTGTGGCCATGTCGAAGGCTTCCTCGTTTCGGCAAAAGAGGAAGGCTTGTACGGCGATATTAAGCACGTGACCAAGACAGCGCAATCGATTTTGCCTAGCATTCCAGTCGAGGCCGTGGCGCTTCAACAAGGACTCCTCAATTGCCCGACATAATGTATCATTAGCACTAGCATTGTCGGCAGTGACGTAGCCCAGCCTCTTCTCGATACCGTACGATTCGAGAGTGTGCATAACAAGAGGAGCGACCAGCTCGCCAGCATGTCCATGGCGCAGCTCGGGCATAGCGAGAAGTGCATGCTGGAGCCTGCCGTCTCGACTGACGAATCTGGCATAGATAGACTGGAACTCCCCTTGATGGTTGACGCTGCTCATCCAGCTATCTGTACAAATGTTGATGTATGATACAGAAGACTGCAGCGCCAGAGCCACGACACGGCGCTGCCGCTCGTAGTTGGAATGTATCTGCTGTAGTATAGATGTGTGCGACTTCAACAGTGTCTGCGCGCATTGCGGATTAAGTGCTCTACAAAGCTCCTCGAACTCATCGAGCTCCACTACGCGATGGCTGACATTCGCTCGCACGATAAATCGCGCCAGTGCATCCCGAAAACGGCGTTTATCCAGGACATTGAACAGTAGTTTCTCTTGTTCTGTACGACTCAGCGACTCGCCCTTCTCTTTCTGTCTTTGCAGGGCGTCGATAATCGGCGACACTGTGACTCGCTTAAGGCGCACGCCATAGCTGGACCGGAGATGCTGCTCAGCGTTCTGAACTGGTTAGCAGTAGTCACATTGCTTGCAGTAAAAGAGCTTTTGGTAATGACGGTTGCGCTCAGGCTCGTGCGGTAGATGCGTGCGAGCATATGTCCAGGCGGGGTGGACTTCTTTGGTGTTTGGGAATGCTGATCGCTTGCGCTTTAGAGATCGGACTGTATCAGGTGTCCAACATCCTTCGCCATCGGTGCTCGATGCTCGCGAGGTAGAGGACGAGGCGTGGGCTTGGTGAGGCCATTGACCATCAGCGATCGACGTTGCAGCTCCTGCGTTCATCCCAGTATCTGCAGAGCAGCGGCCGTTGGACCCCAAGGTCCCTCCCTTGAAACGTCATTCAAGCTGGAATTGTGAGAGAGCGCCTTACCTGATGCAGTAAGACGCGGATCAGGGACGTCTGTTGGACCCTAGACTATGTCTGTGAGGACCTATGGAGGAGCCGCAGGATCGAATTACAACCCTAACACTATGGGTAACCTGAATAATCTGAATGTATGGTGAATATTCAGGAATCCGAATTCAGATTCAGATTCATATGAATATTCATAATCCCTGTTGAATCCAATTCAGATTCAGACCACTATGGGCGGGACAAAGCCCTAGAGGAAGTGCTGCTCTATATATATAAGCAGCAAGAGGCTAATAAGGAATCCTATAATAACTCGCATTGCATTCAGACAGAGGAGTTCAAAGTAGGCAACCTTATATTGCTCTAAGACTCTTGCTAAGAGGTTAATAAATCTTCAGCCTTAAAACTTCATTCCTGCTAGCTTAGCCTATACTGTATACTAATAACAGTTCAGACATTTGGCAGTTATTAACTAGCTAAACTAGATAGTACCAAACTGACTAGCACATTTGCAGGAAAGCAGTTAAAGCTTCTGTATTTACGAACTGAAGAAGATAGAGTAGCAGAAGAAACTCAGCTGCATCAATATGCTTAATAAAAAGCAACTGATCAGAGAAGTCTGCCTTTGACTTGCATGAATTAGACACATAATAGTTACTATCCTACAGTTGAGATTCCTCAGCCTCACTCTGACTTAGCAGACATTCTGACAATCTGAGAGAATGGCGATATCGACATAAACAATAGGAGCATGTCAGATGTCTCTCTATAGGTTCCTAGTAACCTCCGATTTTGATTACCTGGCGTTTTTCTTGGGACTTACTTGGCATTAGAACTTTCTCAGCCCTTGGATCGACATTCATTTTCAAGCACTAACCTGCAGCTGGTTCCGCCTATAGCAGTACTTAAGAATATCTTTGGCTTCCTGGATATTCCTTCTTTCTTCTTCCTTTTTCCTTTTATCCCTTTTTCAAGGCAGGTACACAGTTATGGGCAACTGGCGCTAGATTGGCATATGTAGCGGATATAAGGACTAGCCAGAGCAGATAAAGACAGGAATAAATGAACACAATGCAGTCAGAAGAGAACAAGGGATAAGGAGCTGCCTTACTGTACTGAACGCAACGATAACAGAATGGATGAGCGAGCGCAGGATTGCTTCGACTAAGAAACAGTTATGACAATCTTTCTCGACCTGTAAGTTAATATTGATCAGAGACTCCTCAGCCTCAGAGGTCGGCGTAATCAATCAAAGTAGCAATCAAGGCAAGGTGGTGGTCTATCCTTGCAATTAAGGCTCTCGATCCTAACCAATCAAGGCTCACCCTCAATCCTTGCAAGCCTTGTAAGGGAAGTGAACTTTTTTGGTGACATGTCACATGATGATTATGTGACTTAAATCCCCAGATTTCCCTGCAGCTGAGATGTCGGCCCGCGCTTGCTGCGCGTTTTAGCGCTAGGGTTAGGAGGATCTTGCCTGTTTTAGACGCCTCTGAGCACCTCTGCGCTGACTTCCAGAATCCTCGGATCCTCTATTTTTTGGTAGTGAGAAATACTACCAATACGATTATATAATTACTATAGCCTCTACTATCTCTAGCTACTTCTTAAGTGTTCCTCCAACATTTTAACTCTATACTCTAACAGAGGTACAATGTGTGGGAGACTTTGCTAGTACTGTAACTAGCATATCTACTAAGACTGAGTCTCTAACTCTGCTAGCATATAAGGATCTTGATTAGAGCTGCCTTTGTAGATCTGAGGTGCTACTACCTATAAGGAAGAGAAACAGGGTTCTAACCTCCTTTGTTTAGGCCTTTAGATAGCGTATATACTACAGGCAATAGAGCATCGACTATTGGCTTTGTAGGATCTGTCACTATGCACCTACAAAGACTCTAACTCCTATAAATCCTTATAGCTATAGCACTAGCCACACCTTTATCTGCACTAAGACGATATCTATAGCAATCGATCACTTGAAGAAGCAATACAGGATTAGTAAGGATGGCCTAATTAAGGAACCATTGAGCGTCTGTTTAATGCAGCTGTTGATCGATAGATATTGCGAAGGAGCTGCTAAGTGTAATTGTGCATTTATAGTATTCGACTTCAATATCTTTAAGGGCCTACTACTGCTCCTTATTCTCAATAAGCTGCTCCCTATATCTATTGTAGATACTCCCGAGTTTAAACAACTCCTTATGTACTTATAGCTATAACTATAAGGTAATATCCCTTTAGCACAGAGCTTGATGTACTATATTGATACAACTTACAACTCTATATACCAAATTGTCGAATCCGAGCTATAAAACGCATTTAGCTGTATCAACCTGTCCTTTGACCTTTAGACATCCCCTAGTAGGCGATTATCACTCCTAGGCATTGTTGCACATTACCTTAATAATAGGTATAAACTGCATACAGTCCTACTAGCAATGCCTCGTATGCAAGGCATGCATACAGCTATTAGTATTGCTTCTTAGATTTTATTAATTATGTATTACTTCAGCTTAGAAATACAATTCAGCTATGCCATCACTGATAATACTTCTAAGAATTCAGCCTATATAGCTATACTCAGTAAGGAGCTTAGTATCGATCTAGAGGAGTGCTACATCTTGTACATTAGCTACATCATCAATCTTATAGCCTATAAGGTCTTATTTAGCATTAATATTAAAGCCTTCGAGTTAGAGCTTAAGAGTAATGTCACAGCTAAGGTTATTAAATTAGCAGTATAGTAATATAAAGGACCTATTAAGAAGCTTTATAATCTTATTAGCTATATTATGCACTTATCTAAGCATAAGGATCTATTTAGATCGATATAGGAGGCCTATCTTGAGTCTTAATAGGGGCTCCTAGATAATTAAAGGAAGCCTCTCGAACTCGTGCATAATAACATTATAAGATAGAACTCATAGTATGATGCTATAGAGCATATAGTGAAGTTATAGCAATACATTGACAAGTTTGTGGATGCAAAGCTGCTCGATTACAATATCAGATTGACTAGATATACCAGCTGCTTATAGCAATCGACTAAAAAACTACTAAAGGAGCTATTCTTACTTTATAACAAATTATTTTTAAATGACTAATCTACTATTACTATCTATCTGACGATCCTAAAGCTATGCAAGACAACTATAATAAAGTTCTAAGGCAATGTTAGTATAACAAAATGATATAGTAAGGCTGTTAAAGCAGGTATCTAATAAGTCCTACCAATATTCGAAGATCTCCTAAAGGGATTTGAGGATGCACATACGCAGCATCAGCTGTAGGAGTCACAGCATACTTCTCAAGATGCTACCCCTCCTACCTCACTACTCACTATACCTTCTCCTATAGCTAAGCGCAACATATAGAGCTCTCAGATACAAGTAACCACTTAAAGCTCTGCTACTACTGAAGTCCCTGCTAGTAGTATTAATCAAATGCAAGCTATAGAGCAGATAGCCCACTTTGTCGATACTATAAGTGCTACAGATGCTCCTTATCTTATAATCGAATACTACTTTAGTACTAACATCAATACTAGCTAGTAGAAGCTCAGGTATTACTACAAACTCACCAATCAGACTCTAATCTATTGTGCTGTAGTGTTCCTACACCTGCGCATAAAGTAGTTATAGTTTAAGAAGCATTAGGAGACCAAACCTCTTTAGATCACAGCTATAAAGGCGGCTGTTAATAGTTTGTAGTAATAATATAAAGATACCTACAAAGCACTAATACCAATGATTGACGAGGAAGAAGATTAGCTTGATGCTCCTGACGCCACAGTGGTAGACCAGCTATAGCTTTGTAAGCACGAGCCTTGCCCCAAGATCTTTACGCACAACTCGCCTATCCCTTACTAGATTAGTAAGATCTCTATATAGCTACAACTCGCATAGATAGCCTTAGATATTTTCTTAATGTCTCCAATGAGCAATGAACTGGAGCATGTTTTTAGTGTAGCAGGCAATCTAATCACTCTATACTGTAGGACAATGAAGGGCTAGTCAGTAGAGCAGATCCTGTGTTTACAATCTTGGACTTAGTGCAAGATAATCACGCTTAACTAAGCAATGCTTGAAGAGGCGATAGAAGCGACCTCTTTAGACGACAATGAGATTATGAGATATAGCAACCATAGTGGTCTGAATCTGAATTGGATTCAACAGGGATTATGAATATTCATATGAATCTGAATCTGAATTCGGATTCCTGAATATTCACCATACATTCAGATTATTCAGGTTACCCATAGTATTAGGGTTGTAATTCGATCCTGCGGCTCCTCTATAGGTCCTCACAGACATAGTCTAGGGTCCAACAGACGTCCCTGATCCGCGTCTTACTGCATCAGGTAAGGCGCTCTCTCACAATTCCAGCTTAAATGACGTTTCAAGGGAGGGACCTTGGGGTCTAACGGCCGCTGCTCTGCAGATACCGGGATGAACGCAGGAGCTGCAACGTCGATCGCTGATGGTCAATAGCCTCACCAAGCCCACGCCTCGTCCTCTACCTCGCGAACATCGAGCACCGATGGCGAAGGATGTTGGACACCTGATACAGTCCGATCTCTAAAGCGCAAGCGATCAGCATTCCCAAACACCAAAGAAGTCCACCCTGCCTGGACGTATGCTCGCACGCATCTACTGCACGAGCCTGAGCGCAACCGTCATTACCAAAAGCTCTTTTACTGCAAGCAATGTGACTACTGCCAACCAATTCAGAACGCTGAGCAGCATCTCCGGTCCAGCCATGGCGTGCGCCTCAAGCGAGTCACGGTGTCGCCGATTATCGATGCCCTGCAAAGACAGAAAGAGAAGGGCGAGTCGCTGAGTCGTACGGAACAAGAGAAACTACTGTTCAATGTCCTGGATAAACGCCGTTTTCGGGATGCACTGGCGCGATTTATCGTGCGAGCGAATGTCAGCCATCGCGTAGTGGAGCTCGATGAGTTCGAGGAGCTTTGCAGAGCACTCAATCCGCAATGCGCGCAGACACTGTTGAAGTCGCACACATCTATACCACAGCAGATACATTCCAACTACGAGCGGCAGCGCCGTGTCGTGGCTCTGGCGCTGCAGTCTTCTGTATCATGTATCAACATTTGTACAGATAGCTGGACGAGCAGCATCAACCATCAAGGGGAGTTCCAGTCTATCTATACCAGATTCGTCAGTCGAGACGGCAGGCTCCAGTATGCACTTCTCGCTATGCCCGAGCTGCGCTATGGACATGCTGGCGAGCTGGTCGCTCCTCTTGTTATGCACACTCTCGAATCGTACAGTATCGAGAAGAGGCTGGGCTATGTCACTGCCGACAATGCTAGTGCTAATGATACATTATGTCGGGCAATTGAGGAGTCCTTGTTGAAGCGCTACGGCCTCGACTGGAATGCTAGGCAAAATCGATTGCGCTGTCTTGGTCACGTGCTTAATATCGCCATATAAGCCTTCCTCTTTTGCCGAAACGAGGAAGCCTTCGACATAGCCACACAGCGGGTACTCAACTCCGGCTCTGTAATCGAGGATGCTGTAGTCAGTGAGGGGGGCTTCGCGAGCTATAGCCCGTTGAATAAGGTGTATCGGCTGGCCGTTGCAGTGCGCAACTTGGCACTGCACAAAGAGTTCAAAGACCTTGCGGGAAAAGTGTTGAAGCTCCCTAGCGAGACCCGGTGGAATGCCTGGTACGGGCTTCTCGCTGACGCACTCGAATGCCGCGACGCTATCGCTAGGATGATAGACTGCCACGTCCAGCTCGAAGCTTTGAAGCTAAGCCGCGACGAATGGCAAACCCTCCAGGACGCCTCCGATTTCTTGCAACCGTTTCACCAAATCACGATGCTGAGTCAGGGCGACCAGGCCACCTTCGACAGCTTTCAAGTGCAGATTGATTTCCTGATCAAGCACTATAGGGATAGCGAGCGCAAGTTCACTTCCAAAGCGACGCTGCTTGCTGCAATCAACACTAGTTGGATTGCATTTAACAAGTATTACGAGCTGTCAGATGATGTGCTGGTGCACGCGGCAGCTGTTCTGCTCCATCCCGGGTATCGAAAAGCGTACATAGACAAAGTCTGGAAGAAACGCTAGATCAAGCCCGGCATCGAGAGGGCGAAGAAGCTTTTCCAGACTCGTTACCAGCAACGCACAATAGGATCTTCCATGCCTGACGCAGCGGAACTGAATGAAGCTCTAACGGCGTGGGACATCCATCGCACCAGCTTGTTACAGTCGCTCACGTCCCAAAGCCAAGACGAGTTCACTGCCTTCATCAATGCCACGCCTACAAAGATTGCAGGAAGTCCTATCGAATGGTGGAGCCATCCTGATCAGAAAGCCGCTTATCTCCAATTGTGGCAAATGGCGATCGATTGCTTGAGTGCGATGCCGATGAGTGCCGCCAGTGAGTCAAGCTTCAGCAGGATGAGGAGGACGATCACCTGGTCGCGCAGCCAATTGGGCGGGCAGGTGATCGAAGAGGGAGAATGCCTCAAAGACTGGCAGCGCCGTGGCTATGCCTGCCAGATTGACGATGACTACGACTCGGATAGCTCTGATGACGAAGATTCGCTCGCGCCTGCTCGAGAACAGATTCGAAATAGTTAGACCGTTGACAAGCTAGTAACTTCACTCACCCTGACATCTGCCAAGACTTGCCAAGAAATGACGTATTGAATAAAACCTGAATACTGAATAATGGGTATCTGAATTGAATTGAATCTGAATACGAGTTTCTGAATCTGAATATTCAGATTCAGACCACTATGATAGCAACAATAAGATTATATACCTTGACAGCGACAATAACCCTATAGATTAAGATATTATATAGAACTTCACTTATATGAGACCTCCGAGATCTCTACAAAAACACCTTTTTTTTCCTATATCAGAGTCTTAGCATTACTAGCCACAATCAATCAATCAAGGCAGGAGATTTAGGCAAGGCAATCAAGGCAAGGAGGCTTTACTAACAATCAAGGCAAGGGACGCCAAGATCCTTGCCTTGATTGATTGTGCCGACCTCTGCTCAAGGGGGAGGATAAAGTGTATCTTCTCCAGTGCAACATCAGATCCGATAAACCAATAAAGAAATTGGATGCAGTCAAACTAGGACCATTCAAGGTTCTGAGGGAAAAGGGACCAGTCAACTACAAGCTGGAGCTACCCAAACGAATGCGCATCCACCCAGTATTCCATGTATCATTACTAGAACTAGCAACACCAGAAGCCACACTACAACAAGATGTCAGGGACATCGACTCAGAAATACAGGAACCACTATATAATGTTGACAGGATTCTAAGAGAGAGAACTGTCAGAGGTCAGAAACAGTATCTCGTACGATAAGAGAATTATGACCATACTGAAGATTCATAGCAGCTAGAGGAGCACTTCATGTCGAGGGCTCCAATAGACTAGTATCTACAGGGAAAGCAGAACCAGTCATCTGACCCCAGGCAAAGGGAGATACAGCCAGAGCAGTAGTGTCGAAATTGCTAAGGTCCAGGAAATCCAGGAGCTCCAAGGAGGCCAACAGGTCGTTCACAGAGGGAGTCGATGAACTTGCAGCCAAGGCCTCTTGTTCCATTGCCCGAGCCACCTCGATGGCTGCCAATTCGCATTGGTAGAAACCATCTTCCTTGTTCTCTGCGAAGCGTAGTTCCCTATGCTTGTAATGAGCCTTAGCACGAGCCTTAGCAATCATCTTATGCGCCTCTGCAATCAGATGCGCAGCCTCTTTCTCTGCATCCTCGAGCTCATATTCTGCTTCATCGGCTGCCTTGGATAGGCACGCCTGGGTCGCAGCAAGTTTCTCAAACTCCTTAAAGATGATACGAAGGTCACAACGAATGTGCGAGTCATTGCAGGACTTGCAACAACTGGATCGGACATCCACTAGGTAACAGTGTGGCGGATTCGCTTTCGAACAGTTCGTACAGAGAGTTGGCATTTCGTTTCGAAAATGGGAAATCGCTTTAGTGATTTTAGCGAGACATTGGGAGGAAGTCGCAGGTCGAGGAGCTATTGCAGCTTGCCAGTTGGAAGTTGCAGAGCCTGCCTCAGTATATGACATAGCGTTGAGACAATGCTAGCCAGGAGGGGAATAGTATAATAACCTGTAGGGTCACTCGCTTCACATGCGCAAAGGACTATGGGTCTTGGCGCTTCCCAGACATTGCACATACACAGGTCATGTGATTGATGCGCAACCACTACAAGAAGAGCGAGACTTGCGAGCCTCGCACATCTCTCTAGTATCGCACATGTCGTGCATACTCACGAGTCTCCTTGGTATATAGGATAGTTGGAGTTCCATTTTTCATAGGAGCCTCGTGCTCAACTTAAGTAACACAATTGGAGTCATTGTTCATAACGCAACTTGATCAGTGTGCTACTCAGACCTTCTTCCTTACCCTGAAATACTTGGCACCTCGTTCTACGTTCATACACCGAGTACACCCCATTACAGCAGGCCGCGCAAGCGCGGAGGTTGTGAGACGCTAGCGCCAAAAGGGGCATGGTGAATGCACTCTAGGTAGAGTGGACTGGCTGCGTGTAGTGTGTTGTTTCATGCCCTTTCCACTCGCCAAGATCGCCCTTTTCTGCAAACGATAAGGATGTGGAACATATGCTGAAGAGCGGTAGCGCCGCAGAGGTCACCAGGAAGGGCGTGTGTGTTATATGGCAAGGTGTGAGAAGTTATGGTTGATCTCGTGCAAAATGGCTTTCGGAACGACAATGTTTGATAGAGGTTAGGTTAGTCATAGTGAACCATATTCATTTCTGTTTGCATCTACACCTACGCCCCGACCTCCGCCCGTGACACTTCTGATCTTCTGCCCAAGGCCTCATTACATACAGGCATATCACGGGCCAGGCCCATGGCATTCATGCAAGGGAGGTGTAGTTCCTCCATCCATGGGTTCCACGAACCGAGCTTTACGGCATCTTAAGGCCTTAGGAATTAGTATGCTGGTTGGCCACCCTGAACTTAAACGCGGGAGGTTCCGGAAATGCTCCTGCGCTCCACAAAGCGTGACATCACTTCCTAAACGGTTTAAAGTCGTCGCGCTGTCCACGCAGTACAAGCTTTTGCATTTCGCCTCATTGATTTTCTAAAAGATTTCTTTGCAAAATAGACTGAAGCTGGCTATCCGGAATGTTGTTCACGTCAGTTCCACAATATCATCCTGTGCCTGACCTGGCAGCCGAGAACCTCGACTCCAGCAGCTTCGACACGAGCGTATCTTCGAACCATGACCGAAAAAAAGCTTCCAGCACTATTACTCGGAAGTCAGTCGCACTCGTTATAGCGAGCTTTGTCGTTGGAGCCGCACTCGCTGGAACTTACCGAATCTATTTTGCACGATACCTAGTCTCCTGGAGGAATTTAAGCCGTGTCGAGACACCGCTTAAGCGGTGCGGACCGACACCTCAAGACGCTGTAAACCAAGGATGTCGATTCGAGTTACACAATTTCGCTTGGGTTCCGCCAGAGTGTTATGACGAGGGTTTGGGTGATGAGTGGGATTCGCATTTGGACTGGGGATTTTCTCGATCCCCTAACAACAGTATCGACACCGACGCTCAATTTGTGGCAGATTGTCGTCGCGGCGTGGTTGAGGAGGCATGGGTCTCATGGTACCAGCATATGGCTCACTGTTCGCTCATCGCGAAAAAGTATATGCGCTCTGTCATTTTCAACAAGCCCATGGACAACTGGACCTCTAATTGGCACCACGGAGAACATTGCACAAACATGCTGCCCCGGTTCGACGTGGAGCCCTTCTTCTACAACAGCCTTTTACATTTGAAATTTCCAACTTGCGACTACTCATGGTTGGATGTTGAGACTGACCGCGACATGGCAATTCTTGGTCCGTCGTGGCATGGAGGGGAATCCACGGCCTTAGAAAGGCCAGCATGAACTCGGATAGTATGTACTTGGCTAGCTAGGCATTGCGTCGTACTCGAAATTCTTAATACTTTACTTAGTATTGTGTATGAGCAAGATATTTCTCAAGATCTTCGCCTTGCAGAAAACTGATCACAAGCCGTCCACAATGTGTATCATGCTCATCCTGCTCGCGCCTCCCCATAGGTATCAAGGTCCCGTCAAACCTGCTTAATCCAATCTTCCTCCAAACGAAAATGCAGTGAACGAGGTGCCATCTGGTGGTTTGCCACACCACTCGCCCGGGTGCGATCACATCGATGATTTGGTTTACACCAGTCGAAACCATAGACCCATTCAGTTCCGTACGATAAGACCAGGAGCCTCCAACGCCAGGGCCTGACACAGAGAATTCGTTTGATATGTCATTGTTGATGCAAGTTGGCTTTGTAAATCTGTTCTCAAGCTCATCAAACACGCATCCTGCTGCCCAGGCAGCCATTGCGCTTTGTGGACATGATTTGCGACATTCAAACACCGCTTTCGCCACTTGTTGGGAGGTTTGATCGTGTATGACAGGCCGGGTAGCCAATAGAGGTATACTGACAAGAGCCCAGAGAGCCAGAGCTGAAGTCGCCACCATGTATGCACGCGAAATTGTGCGCTCCCCAAAACATGTTCTCTTCTCGCCGTTGTAGCCATGTGAGTCGTTCGAGACGTACATAGAGTAGTTCACAATATCGTCATCTGACCCTCGCTCCTCGGAGTCATGCTTAGAGGCGGTGCATCTTGTAAGAGAACTGCTTTCGACATCCGTTCCCGACTCTGAGACTTGCTGCGACTTGGTCGATGTAAAGTATCTAGTCGTTCGGCCAAAGGACATTTTAGACTTCTCCGAGCGAATGATTTCTTGCTAATTGCCTACTTTTCGACATACAGTAGGACTTGGCTAGGCCAGTAAATTTCCTCAAAACCAGCAGATGTCGTTAAAATTGGGGACCCTTCATTAGGCGAAATGTCAACCGAATTGTATTCAGGCAAGAAGAAGTATTGCATACCTTCGTGTAGCTAGATTGTGGGACTAGACCGACTAGAGAAGTATCTTTTCCCAAGAAAATCTCGGCTCGTTTCAAGGACTTCAAACGAATTGAAACAGAGAGGATTTGACTCTACCATAACGTAGTCAACAAGAGTCACCCTCCTTTGGAGTCTTGATTAAATCGCTCACAATGATGCCGATTGGGTTCTCGTCTCACGAAGTTTTTTGCTATGCTTTCGTGTTCCCACGTCTAGAAGCGCTAGCCAATATGAATGTCGGTATGTTCCGCACTAATCGCAGTGATTAACAATCTGTCGGCAACTGATCTATGCGACATTCGAAATTAAAGTAAGGCTTCCGAGATATATATTCATTTATCAGTAGCCAGGGTCTCGCCCACGATTACTGCGTGTATCACCCTCCTTTGAAGTGTTAATTAAATCGCTCACAATGATACCGATTGGGTTCTCGTCTCCCGAAGGTTGTCGCTATGCCTTCGTGTTCCCACGTCTAGAAGCAATAACGTCACTGTACTAGAAGCGGATCAGTACTAGAAGCGGGTCACTACGCAGGCAGGACTCAGCCTACGCAGCACATGACCAAAACATCCTCCATTAGTATGAGAAATACCCACAGTGACCCACTTCTAGTACTGACCCGCTTTCCATACAGTGACGTTAGCCAATATAAATTTCGGTATGTCCCGCACTAATCGCAATGATTAACAATCTGTCGGCGACTGATTTATGCGATATTCGAAATTAAGGTAAGGCTTCTGAGATATATATTCATTTATCAGTAGCCAGGCTCTCGCCCACGATCACTGCGTGTATCACACAAATTCAAGCACAATATCTCACAATATCGATAATGTCTCCCCACTTTGTTCACATCGCGACTACGGTGACTGTTCTGTCCGCTCTCGCCAAGGGTCAACCATTGGGTAATAAAGAAGCTACAGCTGCTCAGGGCGAAGCTCTGGACGACCAGAAGTACGCCTGGTACAACTTCAAGCGCGACGAGGCGAAGGAAGCTGCGGCCACTCAGGGCGAAGCTCTGGACGACCAGAAATACGCCTGGTACAACTTCAAGCGCGACGAGGCGAAGGAAGCTGCGGCCACTCAGGGCGAAGCTCTGGACGACCAGAAGTACGCCTGGTACAACTTCAAGCGCGACGAGGCGAAGGAAGCTGCGGCCACTCAGGGCGAAGCTCTGGACGACCAGAAATACGCCTGGTACAACTTCAAGCGCGACGAGGCGAAGGAAGCTGCGGCCACTCAGGGCGAAGCTCTGGACGACCAGAAATACGCCTGGTACAACTTCAAGCGCGACGAGGCGAAGGAAGCTGCGGCCACTCAGGGCGAAGCTCTGGACGACCAGAAATACGCCTGGTACAACTTCAAGCGCGACGAGGCGAAGGAAGCTGCGGCCACTCAGGGCGAAGCTCTGGACGACCAGAAGTACGCCTGGTACAACTTCAAGCGCGACGAGGCGAAGGAAGCTGCGGCCACTCAGGGCGAAGCTCTGGACGACCAGAAGTACGCCTGGTACAACTTCAAGCGCGACGAGGCGAAGGAAGCTGCGGCCACTCAGGGCGAAGCTCTGGACGACCAGAAGTACGCCTGGTACAACTTCAAGCGCGACGAGGCGAAGGAAGCTGCAGCCACTCAGGGCGAGGTCTTCCACAGCTAGAAGAGCACGCCTGCTAGGTCTTTCATGCTGACAGATACTTGCTCGTAATTAGAGATACATTGCGCTTCGATAGTCGCACGGGTGGTACCTGTCGATTTGTGCCACCCTAGACACCCAATGTCCATAGCTAGTTGCAACTATCCATACTGTCACTGCTTGACACTTAAGAGCGCGTAGATCGACCTAGAGGCTTCTCCGTCCAGACGTGACTATAGGAACCTCGCAATCCTGCTCTTTCCAGGGGCCAGCTCTCCTACTCGCTGAATTTAGGTACGCTGTCCGATCATCGACTTAAACTGGTTAGCCAACTGCGCCATTAAGTGTGGTTTTCTTGTCCTTATCAACCGGGCGATTTCGAAATCCGAGGCGAAACCCTATTGCGAGCTATGACGTCTAGCAGGCTAGCCCCACATCCCAACACGAGAATATCACAGCTCGGCTTGCTATTCTAACGATGCACTAGCTTCGAACTCGCTTCATCCCTTTCTTCGTAAGCTTTCCATCAAAAGCCGCGTATATATTGGTAAGTTTCTGCATTCCTGATCGCAACGGTGCACCAGCCATCAAGGTTTCGAAAGCCTCAAATGACAATATTGCGTGTATTGCTAACGGTTGGTCGGCACACGTCACTATCTTTGCCGAATTCGTGTTGCATCCTCCGATTTCAGCTTCCCTACCTCGATCTCGATCTAGTACTTGCTACGATAATATAATCACCCTTACTTTTATACATACTCTCGTCGATATCTTCCTCTCCCTCATCCCTGATTTCGGGAGTTGCAGCCCTCATCGTTCGCCTCTTTTTCACCTTCCCTGTTGATACCTCTGCTTATACATTCTCGACTAACTTAGTTTAAGGATTTCCTTCGTATTAAAGACGAATTTCTCCTTAATAGCTAACGTCATCGTAGGGGAAGCTGGACAGTCCGTGTAAATATGATACTGCCCTTAGGATATTTAATCATACACTGGGTATATTTGGTCCTGCCTGCGTACTGTCCAGCTTCCCCTAACGTCACTGTAACGTCACTATAGGGGAAGCTGGACAGTAGGGGAAACCGGACGAAATTTAGGGTCCACTTTTTTCTATAGCTATTAACTCTTTAAATAATGCTAAAACTAGAGTTCCTATTAGACTATTAAAAGTATCTAGATATTACCTTCTTATATATCTATATTATAGAAATTCCTAGAACGGTTAGTAAGCTTAACTACTTCTTTTACTTTTACTTATCTATAGAGCTTGACTTCTAGACTTTTATAATGATAGAGCTAGAGAGCAGGATTTATTTACGATTTTTCTAAGATTCTATATATAGAATCTTCTACTTATAAAGTATCTTATAGTATCTCACTTATACTCTATCCTAGGTTAGTATTATAATAAATCTATAGATGAGGTCGAAAAAAGCCGACTTTTTAGCTATATTCTCAGATCTACGTAGAGTGTACTAGGAAATACGTATAGAGTATACCTTAGGGTTAGAGTTAAGGCTACTCATAAGCTAGATTATAGCTGATTCCTAAAAGTATGAAGTATAATAGAGTTATTATAGGATACTATAGAGATAATATTACCTATATTTTAGCTTGAAATAGATAAATATAGTATTCTTTATCTAATAAACCTCATATTTCTAGTAAAGCTTAGAATCTCTCTAAGCAATATGTAAAAATAGATCACTCCTAAATAGACCTTAACCTTTCTAATACATTTTAACATTATATATATAGAATTTATATATATAGAATTATTATCATATAAATAGATCTTGAATTGTAGGGCTGTTTGAAGAGTTGTAAGTAATAAAGAAGAATAGACCCTAAATTTTGTCCGGTTTCCCCTACTGTCCGGCTTCCCCTACAGTGACATTACCGGAAGCGGATCAGTACTAGAAGCGGATCACTACGCAGGCAGGACATATTCTACGCAGTACGTGATTAAAACATCGCGCATCAGTATGAGATATACCCAGAGTGTTCCGCTTCTAGGTCTGTTCCGCTTCTAGGACAACAACGTTAGCATTATCTCTAAATAGGATTCTGACATTCCTCCAATCTGGTGTTTTACTGATTATGACATTCTTGGTATTAAGCTTTCGTATTATGGTTGCTCGCTCTCTGCGCCACTTTCTGCACTCTAGCAAGAGTTGTTCCACAGTTTGCTTGCTGCTGCTGCTGCACCACCACCAAGGTCGATATCCTTATTGAGGTAAAAGGCGATCAGAGCTGGGTACAATCAGTCAAGTAACTAAGTTACTTGATAATCAAGGCCCTTACTCATCAATCAAAAATAATATTTGAGATCCTTGATTGGTTCAATCAAAAAATGTAAGTGAATCAAAAATTGTCAAGTTTTGGGTATTTCCTGGGTATATCCTAACCCTAACCCTGGTGAGATCGGAGACAACTCCGGCAGATTATCATTGATCCCCCACACGCGGAAGCGCAGCCTAATGTAGCACTTCACCTAATTTGGTCGCCTCTGCTCACCTCCGGCCAGCTACTGCCAAATTCTCGGAAATTCCTCGAATCCTCCACTTTTTGGTGAAAGCAACTACCTTAACCACCTATACAACCACAATCATGCCTAACACTATTGCATCCTTCTTCTCATCTGTTCCTCCCGCATTTGAACTCTTTGTGCCCTTACAGGTCCAAACCCCTAGTGACTTTCCTTCGACTGCTACGAGTGAATACCCAGATTCGACCTTTCCCTCCTCTGTTTATGAAGGAGTCGATTGGGATCGATTATTAGGCTACCAACCACCAAACGGAGCCACCAAAAGAGGCTGTTTATCATAGATCTACTCCTAGTGATGGCATATCATCAAGAAGAACCACAACAACAACAAAGTATATTGGCTGTATCGCCTTTGTCACAATAGTCGGAGTGCATTACGGCCTAATAGCTATATATATAAGGCAGCTGCTACCAATGGAGCAATGCACCACCTAAGATCAGTGCATCGAGTCTCTGAAGATGGCTAAGCACCTATTGAGAGTGGCACACAATCGACATTGGAGGCCTTTGCAAATCCACGGCTACAAGACTTCAACTCCTTGGTGTTCAGATCGATGATTTTGCGACTTTTCACAACCAGGCAACTACTACTATCCCTTATTGAAGATGAGGCCTTCAGGGCCCTTCTAGTATATCTCGAATACTTTCAGGTCGAAATATATTCGTTATTATAGTACGCTACGAAGGTAGCGATAAGCGTATCTTCGGAACAGGTAGGCATTATAGAAAAGGGAGAAAGAGTAACGCGTGAAAAATCAGAGATAATACGAAACTAACGCGCGGGAGTGGCCGGAATCCCATACAGGCCGAACCCCCCTACAGTGACGTTATACTCGATCGCCTACTATCCTGAGCCCTCCCACGCACTCCCAGAATTTCAAAAGCCTCTAGTTTCTTAGGATCTAAATTCCTCCGAACATTTCAACTCTCATACTGGGGCGTCGTGCGCAATTATCCACCTTTCATCAACAAGTCTGCGATCTTCTGCCCACTGAACAAGTTCCTCATGGTTTCGACAGACGTGGGTATGGCCATAGCCATCAGTTCCCTTCGTATTGTCTTGCGTAGTTCGACCTTCTAGTGTCATATCACCATTGCATAATATGGCTTGTCTCAGATAATCAAGGCAGTGATTCGTGTGAACTGAATGATGCCCCACCTCGATAGAGGCTTCGTTACCTGTAGGTCCGTAACGTATGACTTGGTCGTATGCATTCATCACATAATAGAGACAGTGAAGCTGGTGGGCCCAGGAAACCTTCCACATGGGTACACCGTGTGCATTAAAAAATGGCTCACTGAGGTTCGGATATTTTTCATGATGAGGTATGTGGACATTGCCTCCCCCCTCTGAAATCGAGTCAGCTTGAAACACACTAGAACGAGGGATTGTGCCAATGGATACTAGGTAATAAAGACTGCCATGATTCTCTGACGACTCTAGCGTCTTCGGAAGAATTGTAGTTGAGGGTATATCGATCCATTTGAGGGGTGAAACTTTGGAGGTTTCTCGAAACTTGCACTCCATCAGACACAGATCATATAACCTTTTCCAAAAAGATAGATATTGCTCACAAGAACCAGCGATACCGCTTGAGTCACCCCCAAAGTCCCCTGGTGATGATCTACCGTCCTTGATTAGGTAGGGAATCGTAATCCAATTCATCAGCAAACTCGTCGCAACGGCGAAGTAGAGTGTCCACTGCTTTAGATTTGTTCTCCACGTCTGCTTCTCGTTGCGGGTCGTGTCATCCAATGGCGTATCAATGTATTCTTCGGTTGATGGCAGCTGTACGTATTCCATGATGGAGGTAGTGGTGCCGTGGAAAACTTCTGGTAGTGTAGTGGACAAATATAAAGCCAATGGCGGGACATTAGCATCTTTGAGACTGATTGGTAGTGGAGTGGTAATCAACGCTCGGCTAAAAAAACTAGCTCTAGAGCTTATCGGAGGATTCCAGGACCCGCTGGAGGAATACGAGCGCTACTCAAAGAGCTATAATATACGACACAAAGAGACCGATCAAAGCTAGCAAGGGTTCTGAGATCGCTGGTCGCTCATTCGTAGCTCGGGGACGGGTACTGCCGCCACACGAGACCGTATGATTAAGCTTTCCATTATCTTGGCGGCTTGGTCATCGGCCAGAGCCCACGCCGCGTGATTTCTTTCGAGTAGCCGACTGACTGGCACCTTCCCCTCCATGAGGTATCTGGGCAGTCCTCTCGTAACATCCAGACCCATGTCCCCGTCGCCTAGCCGACAAGTCGTGATCTACTTCGAGTATATATTGGCCCCCAACCATGCGACATAGTGGAGCACATAGTCAACCCTTTATTCATCCTGGATCGCGTTCTTTTTTCTACGGTTACGTGTTCGACAGAAACTCCATGGCACTCCCTCTACCATCGATACAGACACACGAACGAACATTATGTCAACACAAAAATGGTAAAGTATCTCCCCTTTGCAAAGTGAGTATTCGAGAGTGATATGTTGATTAACACGACGTACAGATCACGAAGTCATAGACGAAACTCGGTTGCTCGTTGATTGGAATGATGTGACGATGACTTCCAATCCGTTGCGAAAACATGACCACAGGTTCCGAGATCCTCGATTTCCATGTGCGATTGTTCTTATCGTCTCTCTTTGTTTCGTCATCGGTGCCACTACACTCTTCATGAGCCTTACGAAGTTGAATGGCCGCCCGCCACAGAAGATGTTCGATGGCTTTGTGGTTCAAAGAGATGACTTGGGTGAATTCATCCAATGCCCTAATACGTCGTCCGAGGCTGCTCGCGAGGCCGGTTGTTCGTTTGACGTCTTGCTCTATGGATGGCTACCAGATGCTTGCTTCGATCGCCAAATGTATGAAGACATCACCGACGGGGCAGATTACGGGTTTTACGAGGATAGGGAGGGTAAAACCCGGATATCCATGTCTCTGTTGATGACAGGGAACTATGAGGACTACCCGGAAGCCTACGTTTCAGTTGAGGAGCATTGGCAACACTGCACCTACATGTTGAACACGTCTTTGACATTCCGCGCCAGATCGCCCCCTACAATCTTGAACTTGCATTTGGATCAACATCATATCGGGCATTGCCTGAGGTTCCTGCTTGATCCATTCACAAACAGAACTGAAGAGGTTACTCAGACACGAGCGCTCTTCTCTGCCGTGAGGAGATGTTACCTGCGACAACATACGCAATTCGAATGACGAGCATATTCTGGCCTTGTTTGCAATCAACAATGATGTGCTATGAGCAGGGGGGCTAAGCTGGTCCCTGAGAGCATGAATCAGTTCAAACCTTCTATCAGGGTGTGTCTTTTTTGTTTTTTTTTTTTGTTTTTTTAAATTATACTGCATTCAAGCCAAATAGCTTATGGCACATCAGCTATCTTCTCGACGATTTCTATGCTTACATAACGTTATTAACCCTGAAGTCGGACAGACCTAGAAGTTGGACACCTCTGCGCGTAAATTTTGCGCTATTTTCTATTTTTTACGCGATATTCTTCTCTTCTCTCTTATTATGCCTACATATTCTAAAGAAACCCTTACAAATGCTATAACAGCTTATCATAATAGTGAATATACTTCGATCCAAAAGTGTGCTTATGTATTTAATATCCCAGCTTCTATTCTCTCTAATATCAATGATGGGGAAGCAGATCAGATAACGTCATCGTAGGGGAAGCTGGACAGTAGGGGAAGCTGGACAGTCCGTGTAAATATGATACTGCCCTGAGGATATTTAATCATACACTGGGTATATTTGGTCCTGCCTGCGTACTGTCCAGCTTCCCCTACTGTCCAGCTTCCCCTACAGTAACGTTAGGGAAGCGGATGTCACGGGCGTGAGGCGGATTGTGCTGAGAGTAGGTATGAGAGTGTAACGATTCGGATACAGAGCTAACTACAGACTGAAGGCCAACCTTGATGTTAGTCCTATCGACAGGATGTAGCTCAAGGAGCTACATATCAATTGCAAAGTGCAAAGTCAAGAGTAAGCCAAAGCCTTGGCTTACCTCCTTGTCATATCAATTCCAGATGCCTAAGGCAGAGTCAATCTGGCAGTGACTCTGTCACATGATCTCAGCTGGACTTCTATATGTGCTATCAGGGTGGTCAGCAACCAACCCAGATTGCCAAGGATTGGATTGGTTGGTTACTGGGCAACCAACCAATCTGTGGCCTCTGCTTGGTTGGGATTGGTTGCCAAGCATTGGTATAGTAGATTTTTGGTGTTTTGATGTAACGTCACTGTACCGGAAGCGGAACAGTACTAGAAGCGGAACAGTCTGGGTATATCTCATACTGATGCGCGATGTTTCAATCACATACTGCGTAGAATATGTCCTGCCTGCGTAGTGTTCCGCTTCTAGTACTGTTCCGCTTCTAGTACAGTGACGTTAAGTGAATAGTTTCTTCTCCTGCTGAGGGTCGCCCTAACCCTGACCTAAGAGTGCGGGAGCTACCATCAGCCAATCAGAAGGCTCCCTAGCCGCATGCATGTGACTTTGAGACCTCTGAGATCTCTGCAAGCAGGCGCAAACCAGCCTCTGCAAGGAATGCGCTCTCTATAAAGCCAACCACCATTATCTTCACCATTTTATATAACCATCAACCAATGCAGTATGGCCTCTAAGGATCGCACAGAGTCAACTTTAACCTCCGAACCCAACAATCTGATAGAGCTACACGAATTATCTGGCCTACTTACTGAGCATCGTTCACACTGAACCAAAACCGGATTTGTGATCAGAGCAAGCCAGCTCCCAAATTGCGTACCTCTCTCAGCCAACAAAAAGGTGCATAGATCATAGATTTGGCAGCATGGCGAGTCTGTGGGCTATTGTGAGGATAATATTACTATTACAAAGTGCTGGCTTTGTATAGATTGCTACTACAAAGACCCTATGCCAAAAATACTGACTTTCCTTCTGAGCATTGAGAAAAACACCACAAAGATCATCGATCACCTTGAGGACTTTCATCAGTTCGACAGGCTTGGTAACAAACTACACCAATTCGTGTCTAAGAAGCGAAAGTAAGCAAGCCTTGATCAATGGAGCAAATAGCACAGGTATGGGCACAATCAAATATTTGATTGACCAGACCCTACCAATCAAATATTTGACTCCCTATAGGCTATCAAATATTTGATTGGTAGTATTCATCAAATATTTACCAAATGTTAAATATTTGATTATATAAGCATGAAGCCTTAGATTAGTGGTATAGACCTAAAGTTGGTGTTTTGGTGACTTAGCCGTTTTTTGCTGCAGAAGTGCCTTTATATGAAGTGAGGTATCCTTTATTGCTCTTATTACTACTATTTATGCTCACTATCAACGTTCCCAGTATAAGGCCTTATCGTCGCTGTCAGTGGTGTTGCTCGCTTCCTCATCTACTGTTAAGGGAATACCAAATAGTATATTTAAAAAGAGGTATCTCGCAACGTAGTGAACACCAAAGCAAGCACTGCTTTCGTACAAAGACTGATCGTTGCTTCCTCGCTGCTGTCCAGCATGCGAGTCGCACATATTGCGCTGGCTGCTGCCAAGCGCGGTACAGGCTGTGCCCTGCACGTGACCTTTAGACTTCATCCTAAGGACTCCCGTAACATCTACCCTACGAATTACCTGTTCAAACATTGCACCATCAAGCACTATAATACCATTATCTTGCTAGTTCTGTAAACACAGTATCTCCTGAACATGATCAGCAAGCATATGCCGACGATGCTGCTGTAGGAGGTTGCTGCCTTTACTAAAGATGCGCTCAGGCTCATTGCTGCATGCTGGTATGCCATAGATGTCAAGGGCCATCTGTGCTAGTTGTGGCCACACAGTCAATTTGCTGATCCAATAGGGGATTGGCAACTGCTCCTGCAGCACTATTGCAAAGGGCTCATTAAGGTAGGCCTGGAACTGATCGATCTCATTATCTTAGCCGTCATCTGGTGACTACTCATCATGTATTGCAGTAGGGGAACTGGTAAGAGCTGTAAGGTGGTATTCGATCGGCTTATCCTTATAATCAGTCTTTGTTTGTGACAGATACTTATTCCCTACTGTTTGAGAGCTTCTTTATACACTTGCCATAAAGCCAAACAAATGACTTCGGCTGCTTAGATAAGCACAGTATTGCAACATAGCCTGTAAGGCGAGTCCAATCCAAATTCTCGTCTCGTACGAATCCAGTATCAGTAGAAGCAGTAGTGGCAGTGCTGTCAAAGTCGTCTAGGCATTGAATCGCTGTTGGAGCATATAATTGGGACGTCAGAGGAGTAGTTGAGAAGAGGCTGTTAATAGTAGAGGGCATAGTAGTTGGTATTTCGATGTTGAAGGTAGTTTATGTCACCAAAAAGGAGAAGATTCCTGACATTTCGAGGATTTCTAGAAGTTAGTGTGGAGGTGCTCAGAGACGTCCAAAACAGGTAAAGCGTTTGGGATCCTATGCTGCTGCTCATGAGGCAGCAAATCAGAGTGCGCGGATCTAGCTCCAGTTCCTGTTAGGGTAAGGATTAGGGCAATTCTAGGAAAAGTATCAAAAGTATCAAATATTTGATAACTGTCAAATGGCTCTCGGCCTGAAAGCGGGATTACACGGAGAGATCTCGGGAATGAGCAGAATTCAGGGAGAGAGTTCGGGAATGAGCCGGATTCAGGGGGAGAGTTAGGGCATAAATACCCTCTAATCTGCAGTACTGAGAAATTCAAGCGATTGTCAATATTCTATCACCCTGAGTCCCCTATAATCCAACAGTTATGAGCCTGGAATAGCGCAAAACCCCTATGCAAAACTCGAAAGACAGAACTCAGAATGTCCTATCGCTTTAGAACACAAGAAAGAGGAAGATATGATGTCGTACAAATACAGAATAGAAGAGTCAAAAGGGAAAGAGTATAGAAATAGGGAGATCATCTGCAAAAGCTATCAAAATTATAATAACTATTGCACTCAAAGGAAATCGAAAGCGATAAGTAAAGGACTATAGAGATATATGCAGGACAATAACAAAGATTCTAATATTCCAATAAGAGAGTTAGAACCAACCTATCCAAAAAAGCCAGAATTCCCAGATATACTGCTACTACATGCAGAAGAGTTAGAATAGAGAATATTCTCACAACTCTAAACAATCTATTCAGCCAAAATGACGTCCTGAACTAGTAAAATCAGAGAGTACAAAAAATTTGAGAATCTCAAGCATGACTAGAAGGCATACCCATAGTGGTCTGAATCTGAATATTCAGATTCAGAAACTCGTATTCAGATTCAATTCAATTCAGATACCCATTATTCAGTATTCAGGTTTTATTCAATACGTCATTTCTTGGCAAGTCTTGGCAGATGTCAGGGTGAGTGAAGTTACTAGCTTGTTAACGGTCTAACTATTTCGAATCTGTTCTCGAGCAGGCGCGAGCGAATCTTCGTCATCAGAGCTATCCGAGTCGTAGTCATCGTCAATCTGGCAGGCATAGCCACGGCGCTGCCAGTCTTTGAGGCATTCTCCCTCTTCGATCACCTGCCCGCCCAATTGGCTGCGCGACCAGGTGATCGTCCTCCTCATCCTGCTGAAGCTTGACTCACTGGCGGCACTCATCGGCATCGCACTCAAGCAATCGATCGCCATTTGCCACAATTGGAGATAAGCGGCTTTCTGATCAGGATGGCTCCACCATTCGATAGGACTTCCTGCAATCTTTGTAGGCGTGGCATTGATGAAGGCAGTGAACTCGTCTTGGCTTTGGGACGTGAGCGACTGTAACAAGCTGGTGCGATGGATGTCCCACGCCGTTAGAGCTTCATTCAGTTCCGCTGCGTCAGGCATGGAAGATCCTATTGTGCGTTGCTGGTAACGAGTCTGGAAAAGCTTCTTCGCCCTCTCGATGCCGGGCTTGATCTAGCGTTTCTTCCAGACTTTGTCCATGTACGCTTTTCGATACCCGGGATGGAGCAGAACAGCTGCCGCGTGCACCAGCACATCATCTGACAGCTCGTAGTACTTGTTAAATGCAATCCAACTAGTGTTGATTGCAGCAAGCAGCGTCGCTTTGGAAGTGAACTTGCGCTCGCTATCCCTATAGTGCTTGATCAGGAAATCAATCTGCACTTGAAAGCTGTCGAAGGTGGCCTGGTCGCCCTGACTCAGCATCGTGATTTGGTGAAACGGTTGCAAGAAATCGGAGGCGTCCTGGAGGGTTTGCCATTCGTCGCGGCTTAGCTTCAAAGCTTCGAGCTGGACGTGGCAGTCTATCATCCTAGCGATAGCGTCGCGGCATTCGAGTGCGTCAGCGAGAAGCCCGTACCAGGCATTCCACCGGGTCTCGCTAGGGAGCTTCAACACTTTTCCCGCAAGGTCTTTGAACTCTTTGTGCAGTGCCAAGTTGCGCACTGCAACGGCCAGCCGATACACCTTATTCAACGGGCTATAGCTCGCGAAGCCCCCCTCACTGACTACAGCATCCTCGATTACAGAGCCGGAGTTGAGTACCCGCTGTGTGGCTATGTCGAAGGCTTCCTCGTTTCGGCAAAAGAGGAAGGCTTATATGGCGATATTAAGCACGTGACCAAGACAGCGCAATCGATTTTGCCTAGCATTCCAGTCGAGGCCGTAGCGCTTCAACAAGGACTCCTCAATTGCCCGACATAATGTATCATTAGCACTAGCATTGTCGGCAGTGACATAGCCCAGCCTCTTCTCGATACTGTACGATTCGAGAGTGTGCATAACAAGAGGAGCGACCAGCTCGCCAGCATGTCCATAGCGCAGCTCGGGCATAGCGAGAAGTGCATACTGGAGCCTGCCGTCTCGACTGACGAATCTGGTATAGATAGACTGGAACTCCCCTTGATGGTTGATGCTGCTCGTCCAGCTATCTGTACAAATGTTGATACATGATACAGAAGACTGCAGCGCCAGAGCCACGACACGGCGCTGCCGCTCGTAGTTGGAATGTATCTGCTGTGGTATAGATGTGTGCGACTTCAACAGTGTCTGCGCGCATTGCGGATTGAGTGCTCTGCAAAGCTCCTCGAACTCATCGAGCTCCACTACGCGATGGCTGACATTCGCTCGCACGATAAATCGCGCCAGTGCATCCCGAAAACGGCGTTTATCCAGGACATTGAACAGTAGTTTCTCTTGTTCCGTACGACTCAGCGACTCGCCCTTCTCTTTCTGTCTTTGCAGGGCATCGATAATCGGCGACACCGTGACTCGCTTGAGGCGCACGCCATGGCTGGACCGGAGATGCTGCTCAGCGTTCTGAATTGGTTGGCAGTAGTCACATTGCTTGCAGTAAAAGAGCTTTTGGTAATGACGGTTGCGCTCAGGCTCGTGCAGTAGATGCGTGCGAGCATACGTCCAGGCAGGGTGGACTTCTTTGGTGTTTGGGAATGCTGATCGCTTGCGCTTTAGAGATCGGACTGTATCAGGTGTCCAACATCCTTCGCCATCGGTGCTCGATGTTCGCGAGGTAGAGGACGAGGCGTGGGCTTGGTGAGGCTATTGACCATCAGCGATCGACGTTGCAGCTCCTGCGTTCATCCCGGTATCTGCAGAGCAGCGGCCGTTAGACCCCAAGGTCCCTCCCTTGAAACGTCATTTAAGCTGGAATTGTGAGAGAGCGCCTTACCTGATGCAGTAAGACGCGGATCAGGGACGTCTGTTGGACCCTAGACTATGTCTGTGAGGACCTATAGAGGAGCCGCAGGATCGAATTACAACCCTAATACTATGGGTAACCTGAATAATCTGAATGTATGGTGAATATTCAGGAATCCGAATTCAGATTCAGATTCATATGAATATTCATAATCCCTGTTGAATCCAATTCAGATTCAGACCACTATAGGCATACCTCGACTGGACAATCCCTAGAATGTACATTTCAGAAATGAATAATGAGGGTAATACTTTAGCAACTTGGTGAGACTTTATCACTCAAAAACTTGCTCTAATGTCACTGTAGGGGAAGCGGATCAGTACGGGAAGCGGATCACCTCCGCGCGCTAGTTTTGTATTAAAACGTATTTTTTACGCGACGTCCCTTCTTTTCTCTTTATTATGCCTATATATTCTGAAGATACGCTTACTATAGCCCTAATGGCATACTATAATAACGAATATACCTCTATTCAGAAGTGTGCTTACGCATTTAATATCCCGTACTCAATACTCGCTCTATGGCTTACTACTCGGACTTCTCGCTCTAAATCGCACGAATCGCAACAAATACTTTCAGCTGCTAAAGAGGGGACTCTCCTAAAGATAATTACCCGACTTGCGAAGTCTGGATGCCCTATTACCCTTCTATTAATGAGAGATCTCGCTAAAGAAATCCGACTTTCCTGCTTCTGCTTAAGTTCGATTCCGACTTCCTATCCTCCTATTAGTCGATAATAGATCGATAGATTCCGAAAATGATACCCTGAACTAAAGATAGTCTACTCTCAATCCTTAGATGCAAGTCGCTTCAAAGGAGTTACTTATCTGATTATAAATGCCTACTTCGATGCTCTTACTGACCTTTTCCTTAAGAATTCCTACTCTTCTAATGCGATTTTTAATATCGATGAGACCGGTTTCGCCCTCAGTACTACTTTACCTTCAAAAGTACTTTATAAGAGGAGGAGATACTATCAGTTTTAAAAAGATAAGCAGAAAGCAAGAGTGGATAACAGCGATTGAGTGTATTAGAGCTTCAGGAATCGTATTACCTCTACTTCTTATCTTTCACGCGAAATATACGAATACTATATAGATACTAGCATCTACGCCCGAAAATTGGAAGTTCTTGATGTCTACTAGCAGGTGGATGTCCAATAATCACACTTACAAGTAGTTAGTTACCTTATTCGAGCCTAAAATATACTGAAATGACAGAAAACAGAGGCTATTACTTCTTGATGGATACAGATCTCATCTTATAGCTAGGTTTATCGCCTTTTGTATCGATAAGACTATCAATCTCATTGTACTACTGCTATATACTTCGCATATCTTACAGCCTCTTAATATCAGCATATTTAGCCCTCTAAAGCAGGCTTTATCGATAGAGATCGAAAAACTCTTCTGCTTAGATACTCGACGAATACCTCAAGTCGAGTAGACAGAGGCCTATATAATAGCTAGGAATTGAGCCTTTATACCTTGGAGTATTGAATCGTTGTTCCAGGCGTCCAGTATCTACCCACTTAGCCTGATTACTATCCTCTCGACTCTCTGAATGCCTACTCCTACCCCTCGAGTAATCCTGCTGCCTGTTACGACTCTGAACGACCTAGACCATTCCCTACTAGATAGTTTGCTGCTAGAGGGTATAGAGCTATAGGAGGCAATATCGCTAGTTAACTCGATTGTTCGTTCTTCTACTCTCGAGACTCCTATAAAGCAGTATATCGAGCGATCAGGAGCAGCTTTCGAAAGGACAGCCTCAGAGAATGCTCTCTTATAGAAAGAGAATTCTGAGTATAAAGAGCTATTAAGGGTATATAGAGAGCATAAGACAGGGAAGCGCATAGCAATAAAAGGGAAGTTCGTCTTTAATACGAAGGAAATCCTTAAACTAGTTGAGGAAGCAGAAGCAGAGGTATCGAAGAAAAGGTCGAAGAAGAGGCAAACAATAACGACTACGACTCCCGAAGTTGGGGACAAGGGAGAGGAAGGTATTAACGAGGATATATACGAGAGCGAGAGTGATTATATTATCGTAGCAAGTAGTAGATTGATTTCGAAGTAACGAGGCTGAAATTCTGATCCGCTTCCCGTACTGATCCGCTTCCCCTACAGTGACGTTATAAAGTAAGGTTCAACTAGCTCTTCTTGCAAAAGAGCATAAGAGGCTAATGCAAGGACTCAAATTAGAAGATATAGAGTCATTCTTTACAAAATGGATTGATCTAGAAAAGAGAATAAGGAAAGTCAATTATCCTCAAATGATCTATTTGAAGAATGACTTCTGCTGAATATTTGAAGACAAAGTCGATTTTATACAAGGATGCATTATCTCCTTAAAACTAACACTTTAAGAAGTGATTGAGAAATGCAGACTCTTCATGCAAAAATAACTAGCGAAAATAAAACTCAGATCAAACTATATAGAAGTTGTAGCATCAAATGCAACTTACAAGAGTAAGACTCTCTATAACGAAGGAGAGAGACTAAGAGGATGCAGAAACATCACTAGAAAATCAGAATATAAGCAGTGCCTAAATCTAAAAGCATGCGAAATTGCGAACTATTGCAAATGACCAAATCAGAGCAAGATAACTTCAGATCAGCAGAAGTATCTTCAAAATTACAAGAACTATCTAAGGAAGAATAGCTGCTTTCGTGCAATACAAGATAAGAAATTTGAAGATCTACTTATAAAGAAGATTTGCTCAGAAATGAATCAATTAGTAATAACAAAACCAAGATAATAAATTAGAGAAATCAATATAGTCACATTCAATAGAACTATTGTAAGATCCAATACTGCTTAAGTATTGTCACTTGAGGACAAGCTGCTCCTAGATGGAGGATCCAATAATCACATTATTAATGATATTCAAATTAGCGAATCCAAGCTGATATTAGTACCCTACGACACCAAAATCAAGGCAGAAGATACTGAGATTACAGCTATAGTCAAAGGAGATCTTTGCATTACTCTTCTTGATATGGATAGAGACAAGATTGATCTTCATATAAAAAATATCCTCTATGTTCTAAGCTTTTATATAAATATCGTCTCAAATACCCAAATAAGGAAGATAAGGCTATATCTCAATAGTAAAACCAACTTTTAGAGAGATAAAGCAGACAATGCTTTTATAAAGATTATTAGAAAAGAAGAATTACTATACCTCACTTTCAAACATGGATAGAAGGGTGAGAAGAAAGACATCATGCATTAGCCAACTAACTCAAAATGGGATCCACTTCTAGTAAGTAAGGTTCTATGCCAAGAATGACAATCAGATAGCTGCTATAAGTCCTTTGTAGCTCAATCAAGCAGAAAGGCACTACATCTTAGAAACTTAAATGCAGAACAATAGCACTCAATTTTTGGGCATATAAGTAGAGAAAGAATATCTCACTTAGAAACAGCAATTGAGGAGGTAATACTTCAATCTAGAACAAAAGCCCTATTGATAGCAGAATACGAAATATGCGCCTAATTAAAGGCATATAGGATTATTTCATACTATATAAGGATCAAACAGAGTTTCCCTGCCCTATTCTCTCATATTGCAATTGATATCCTCGAATTCAATCAAGCATTTAATAGCAACAAGTATATGCTACACTCCTACAATAAAGCAACTAAGATGCATTTTATTTGGATAATGGCTTTAGCAAATCAATTTGCTCTAGTTGAATATTATCAGGAACTCAGATACTTTGTACAGAAACTAGGACATCAAATTATTGTACTTTCATCTAATAATAATAACGTCACTGTACTAGAAGCGGAACAGTACTAGAAGCGGAACACTACGCAGGCAGGACAGATTCTACGCAGTACGTGATTAAAACATCGCGCATCAGTATGAGATATACCCAGAGTGTTCCGCTTCTAGTACTGTTCCGCTTCTGGTACAGTGACGTTATAGCAATAATAGGATTCATCTTCTAAATGCAATTATAAGACAATGTAGTCAGCCATCATCCTACAGCTCTATATACTCCTGCATAGGACCCTATAAAGCAAGCAAGAGGACTCATTACAATAATTGCTTGAAGTCTAGCAATCGAAGGAAATTTGTTTAAAGGACTATAGCCAGAATTGGTCACAATAGCTGCATACCTACTTAACAAGTCACTAGTTAAAGGACTCGACTTCAAAACTCTATATGAAGTAGCAATAGGCTGGAAATCTTTAGTAGCTCACATCTATAAAGTTAGAGTAAGAGCTTATACTTATAAGACAAGAATAGGAGACCTCCTAAGGAAGAACAAACTTGATCCTTGCTATCACATTAGTTATCTGATTAGATTTGAAGAGCACAATATCTACAGGATCTGGATTCTATCTCAGAAGACTATCATTAGGACAAGAGATATATTCTTTAACGAAAATCTGAAATACTAGAGATACAAGGACTTCGACTTGAAAATAGCTCTCAGACTAGATATACAGATAGCAGCTAAGCAAGAGCTTCTAAGAGAACTATATGCTACACAATTTGATAACCTAATCCTATAACATCAGAATGAATCACCCATGTTTTAACCTAAAGGAGTAAGAGATCAATATCAAATTCAGCAAAACCAAGAGCAAGAGGATCAGGATATTCTACAAGTACTAGTTCAGGCTAATAACGACAATGTGGAATATGAGATTCTCTATAGCAGAGAAGTTACAATGCTTGACTCAGTTCTCAAATATTAGGAATAAGCACAGCAAGCTGTTAGCCTATTAGGAAAAGATGTAGTGAATTCAGAAGAAGTTATTCTAAAAAAAATTATATCTAAGACTACTATCTATAGACCTAGAAGAAGAACTCCAGTATGAGAACAAGAGAATGCATATATTTGTAGTACTCATATTAAAGGCATTAGAATAAGAACATACTGAAAGCAGTCTAATATGCATCCTGATTAAGAATTTACCTTAAGAACCAAGGAAGTGAAAGGAACTCACAATCCACAAATACGGACTTCAGTTCAAATAGGCATTAGAAGTCGAGTTTCAAAAATGTCTCGATATACACACATTCTATTGAGTCGATAAAACTGAAGTGAGTAAGAAGATCATACCTCTCACCTGAGTCTAGAAATACAAGAGCAATAGTAATAGCAAACTAACTCTCTTTAAAGCGAGAGTTTGTACTAGAGGCAATCTTTAGAACAATGACTTAGATACCTATGCAGCTATACTAAGCTCTAGGACATTCAGAATGATAATAGCCCTAATTGCTCAATCTGACCTCGAAATATAATAGATGGATACTGTAAATGCCTTCCTGAATGCAAAACTACTAGTCCTAATCTACCTATATCTGCCTGATAGATAGAGAGATCTCCCTTAGATCAAAAGAAAACTCCTAAAATGCGAGAAAGCATTCTACAGATTTAAGCACTTATCTCAATTGTGGTACAACCTATTGAGAGATGTCCTTAATACACTTAGATATATAGAAGTCCTAGAATGCATCTTTCAGAGAAAGAGAATCCTACTCTTCTTTTTTGTAAATGATATTGCTATTGCCTATCTCAAAGAGAAAGAACAGGAAGTCTCAATACTAAGAGAAAAGCTCAAAGAATGCTTTAAAATAAAGGAACTAGGAGAACTCAAATAGTTCTGTAGCATTAACATTATTAGAGATAGGACAAGAAGTCAGCTTTAGATCAATCAAGAAGCCTATATTAAGAAAATGATGCACAAATATGCCCTAGAATCAATAATGAAAGTGATTTAAATACTCCTTTTAGTCAACTTTACAATTAGAAATAATAGAGATACAACAAAGAATCTGATTAATCGATTTAGAAGTTGTATTAGCAGTATCAACTTTGTAGCAATACAAATACGATCTAATATTGCCTTTGTAATATCATTATTATCTCAAAACCTGAAGAATCTAAATAAGCATTATATCAAATCAGCTGAAAATATCCTATAACATCTATATCAGACTAAAGGACTCAGTATATAATATGGATTTTAAGATGAGAATCAGCTATACTAGTTCTATAGAGCCTTAGATGCTTCATTTGCAGATAATACTCAAACTAGAAGATTAAGTGAAGAATTTATCTACTTCCTCTTTAGAAGAGCACTTGATTAAAAGGCAGTTTGCTAAACAATAGTTACTAAGTTAAGTACTAAAGCTGAACTGTATAGTTTGAGTCATACTGCCTTGAAATTGATATAATAGGAGAGATTGTTTAAGAGAATCGACCCAAAACTTGAATCATAAGGAAGAATCTATTATAATAATTGACAAATACTGAGGATTGTTCAAAGTGAAGAATACAAACTATATACCAGAATAAGACATATAGATATTCAATGATATTGAATGCAAGAAAAGTACTAGAAGGGTGAGATATAGGTTGAGTAGAAGTCAATAAACAAGATTGAAGCCAATAGATTCACAAAAGCTCTTATCTCTTAACAGCATAAAGAGTTTGTGAAGCAGCTTTGTCTTTCACTTGTGAACCTTACTGAGCAGTCATTTAATTAGGACTAGCGCATATGCTAGTCACTGAAGCAATGCTCCAAGTTGCTTTCGTACTTCTCACCTAACGTCATCGTAGGTGAAGTCGGTCAGTAGGTGAAGTCGGTCAGAATTTCAACCTTTCCTTCTCGGATTTGATCTACTACTAGCTACGATAATACAATCACTCTCACTCTCGTATATACTCTCCTCTATATATTCTTCTTCCTCGTCCTCGATTATAGGAGTCATAGCCTGAGTCATTCGTCTCCTTTTCGACTTTCCCTTCGACGCCTCTATCTCCGCTTCCTTAATGACTTCGAGGATTTCCTTCGTATTAAAGACGAACTTCCCTTTAATTGCTATGCGCTTCCCTTTCTTATGTTCTTTATGTACTCGTAATAGCTCCTTAGCTTCAATAAGCTCTTTCCGTAAAAGAGCATTCTCTGAAGTTATTCTTTCGAAAGCTACTCCTGATCGCTCGATATAACGTCAATGATGGGGAAGCGGATCAGATGGGGAAGCGGATCACTACGCAGGCAGGACATATTCTACGCAGTACGTGCTTGAAACATCGCGCATCAGTATGAGATATACCCAGACTGATCCGCTTCCCCATCTGATCCGCTTCCCCATCATTGACGTTACTGCTTTATAGGAGTCTCGATAATAGAAGAACGAACGATCGAGTTATCTAGCGAAGTCGCCTCCTATAGCTCTATACCCTCTAGCAGCGAACTATCTAGTAAAGAGCAGTTTAGATCGTTTGGAGTCGTAATAGGCAGCGGGGTTACCCTAGGGGTAGGCGTAGGCATTCGGAGAGTTGAGAGGATAGTAATCAGGCTAAGAGGATGGATAATAAATGCCCGAAACGACGATTCGATACTCCGAGGTCTAAAGGCTCGATCTCTAGCTATTATATAGGCTTCTGTCTACTCAATTCGGGGTATTCGTCGAGTATCTAAGCGGAAGAGTTTCTCGATTTCGGCCGATAAAGCCCGCTTTAGAGGGCTAAAAATGCTAACATCGAGGGGTTATAAGATATGTGAAGTATGCAGAGGTAGTACTACGAGGTCGATATTCTTATCGAGGCAAAAGGCTATGAACCTTGCTGTAAGGTGAGATCCGTGTCCGTCTAGAAGTAATAGCCTCCGTTTTCTATCGTTTCGGCGCATTTCGGGCTCGAATAGAGTACTTAACTACTCGTACGCATGATTATTAGAAGTCTATCTGCTAGTAGACATTAAGAACTCCCAATTTTTAGGCGTAGAAGCTGGTATCTATGCAGTATTCGTGTATTTCGCCTTAAAAATAAGAAGCAGAGGTAGGGCTACTCCTAAGGCCCTGATACACTCGATCGCCATTATCCACTCTTGTCTTCTGCTTATCTTCTTAAACGCCCTAGTATCTCTTCCTCTTATAAGTACTTTAGAAGGTAAAGTAGTACCTAGGACGAAGCCGGTCTCGTCGATGTTAAAAATCGCATCAGAAGAGTAGGAATTCTTAAGGAAAAGGTCGATAAGGGCGTCGAAGTAGGCATTTATAATCGGATAAGTAACTCCTTTAAAGCAGCTCGCGTCTAAGGATCGAGAATAGACTGTCTTTAGCTTGGGGTATCGTTTTCGGAACCTATCAATCCACTGTACGCTTATAGGAGGGTAAGAAGTCGGAATCGAGCTTAAGCGGAAGCAGGAAAGGCGGATTTCTTTAGCGAGCTCCTACATTAACGAGAGAGTAATCAGGTAGCCCGACTTTGAGAGTCGAGTAATAGCCTTTAAAAGAGTCTTCTCTTTAGGGGTTAAGAGTATCTTTTGCGATTCGCGCGATTTAGAGCGAGAAGTTCGAGTCGAAAGCCAGTCGGTTAGAGTCGTACGTGGAATATTAAACGCGTAAGCGCACTTCCGAATCGAGGTATATTCGCTGTTGCAGTAGGCCGCTAAGGCGATCGTAAGGTCTTCTTCAGAATAGGTAGGCATAGTAAAGAAAAAAGAAAGAGCGTCGCGTAAAAATTCGATTATAACGCGAAACTAGCGCGCAGGAGTGACCGACTTCACCTACTGACCGACTTCACCTACGATGACGTTATATTAACATTGCCTTGAGATCACCTCAAATTCAATATGGCTGAAGGCAACCTCACTCTGGAATGCTCTACTACAAGCAGGAAACACTCCTCCAATCTCTCTAACCAGGGCTTTCCCACCTCATTTGCCTATGCACCACTCTACTTAAGATAGCACATCCAGAATACATAGGATGAAGTTGAGAAACTCTTTGCCTCTACTCGCTCTAAAACTACTAGAAGAGCCTAAAGCGCTAATAATGAAGATGCTACTTTTGATGACTTTAATAAATTCCTTCCAGATTCTCAAGCTAAGAAGGAGGACTCTAATAAAACTCTTCAACTAAAGAAGAAGAGATAGGCTAAGAAAGAGATATCCCTAAGTAAGAGATCTAAGAAGAGAGAGAAGAGAGCTAGAACTAACAACAACTATAAGCTAAGAAAGCAGCTCAATCAGATCCTGAATGCTATAAAAAGGGGCCTCTATACATTCCCAGAATTAAAGGTCAGGGCATAGAGTAGGAGTGCTCTTTCTAGAAATGAAGAAGCAGTTACAGCACACTAGGCATTCTACACTCTAAAAAACAAACTAGATTGTGAAGATAAAGACTTTAACTGCTTCTACCAATCTTGTACTAAGATCATTTAGAAGTTAGAGAATACAAGCAACTATAAGACAGCTATAGACTATTTCCTCAAACTCTACACTGCAAATCCATTTAAAGACTCGCCCTTAAAGGAAAAGAAGAGACAGGCTGAAGCAGTCACTCCTAGCACATCTCGACCTGCTAGAGCAGCAGCTGGAAAAAAAAGACTATCATTGAGGTCTCAGACAATGAAGAAGAGGATGTGATCAAAGAACCCATTCCTCAGCTAAGCCCTAAGAAGGCAAAGACCTCAATCCAGAATAAGGACAATAAGAAGATGCGCCTGATTAAGCGTATTAACACTCTACTTGAGCGTCTTGGAGAAGACTTCAATAGCATTATTGAGAAGGCTATAGAGTAGATAGAACAATAAACCTTGCAGTGTGAGAGGGTAACGTGCTTTACGGGACGATGCAAGTTCCGGTAGATGCAAGGCGCCTTGGCACTGGTATCAAATTCTAAACCAAACCCTAACCCTGTAGAATAGGTTCTTCCTGAGAAGTATCAACTTTTGGTGGTATTTACATATAAACTTGATACTGCTATAGAATGGGTTGTTCAACAATCTATGATGACCAATCAGAGGCTGATGTAAGTGAATAGAAGTTCATCATCCTCATCCTCATCCTCAGTGCTGTTTTGCGAGTCTGGGATCTCAAGGTGGTACAGCTGTTGGCCACAGTGCTTTATAGGAGTCCATGGAGGTTAAACACACTCATTATCAGTGTCAGACTCCTCTAGGTCGCTCTCATGAATATAATTATAATAAGCATCTTTGATCTCAGAGCCCAAATCCGAAAACTCGCTCTCATGCAAGGCAGTAGCTGCAACTGCAGCAAGCTCATTATTAAGGATCTCATTAACTATAGCCTCATCAGCATGCTCCTATAGTAGCTGATCTATATTACAGAGCGCGTCCTTAATCTAATCATTTGCATATATAGCTACATAAAGTGTAGCATTTGTAGCAATAATAGATTGAAGCTGATCATCAAGTTGCTGCCAATTTTGCTTATCAGCTGCAAGAGTTGCTGCATGTTTATCAATATGCTCCTGCTGCTCAAGTATAGTAGTATTTGTGATCGATTGCAATGCTTGAGATTGAGATAATTGTGGCCTTACAATTTGCTTCTTCATCTTTGTGAATACAGCTATAGCATAGTCATATGCCTTTTTGGATAATGAGACTAGTCGACTAGAACTGGTACAGCGAGTCTTAAGGTATTTAATGATCTTGTTGCTGTGCTTTACTGCATCCCTTTTATATTACTTAAGTGCCTTCTTATCTGCTGCCTCTTAAAGGCGAAGAGCCTATTGATATTGGATAGCATCAATCTTTGCAACAGTCAGTACTTTGCCTTTATCTATTAGAGCGCAGCCCTAAGGAGTCTTTAGCAATTGCTTATATGAGACTGCTTCTTCTAATACAGCAATGCACGCTCTAAGGAGTATGTTCTTATGATTCTTCTGTTCGAGACTATTAGCCAAATCTTGTAGCATGCAAGGAGCACTGCATAGAGTCATAGCTACTAGAGGTAAGTAATAAGGTGCTGTCCCTGTAGGTAGCAGAGTGACTGCTTGCACGCATGGATGATTAAGCATGCACTTAGGATTGTAAGGAGCAATACCAGTACTTGCAAAGGATGAGCAGATGAGCTCTAGTATGAAGACCTCACTCCATACTTGTGCATATAAGCGCACAAAGGCGTCACAGCTAATCCGCTGTGTGAACATGCTCTCAACAGCCATAAACTTGCTGTACTTGCGCTTGAGTAGCGCAAAACATCCAATGTCAAGAGGTTATAGTAGGTGCATGGCATGTGCAGGGAAGCACAAAAGGATAATGTAGTGATGCTCTGCAAGGCAGATGAAGTCAATTGACGCATGAGATGAGTAGCCATCAAGGATTAGGAGCCTGAAGGGCGTGACTCTATCAGTGCCATGCAGCAGAGCTGTGGCCATTGCAAAGGACTCCAACCACTATAGGCTAAGGGCCTGATTGCTCCAACCATTCTCACTGCACGCAGCAGTGGCATTGATGTTGAGTAGTGTAAAGGCCTCCTTTAGATTGTGAGCAAAGGCCTTTGAGACATTCGCTCCCTTTGCAATAATAAATGGAGCCAACCGACAGCTGTTGGCTGTAATGCACTGGATTACAGTGCACTACTCACGCATGCCTGCATGCGTTTGTGAGGCCTTTGAGATGTTCTTTATCTTGCTGTGAGAGACCTCAATAATGACCTTCTCGCTCTATGAGGTCACTCCTATAAGAATACCAGTTTCATCCATATTGTAGGTGTTCTCAGAGATGATCTCATAGGTGTTCTGCATCTCCTTCAGAAGTTTAAACCAGCCACATAATGAGGATGGATCATTGTTCTTTTGGGCTCTTAGAGCATCAAGCAAACAGCTATACTTCATTTCTAAGTATGGATTCTCCTTCACAAAGCAGTAGGACCATCCGACTCCAATCTTAGGAGGCTAGCTGAGTTTGCGAAGGAGGTCAATTATAGTATACTGAATCATCTTATGCATAGCAGGGAAGCCACAGCTAGCCAAATGCACCAAATGAGCAGCGAGAGCGCTAGCTGCTGCTTCTGAAAGGAGCTTAAATGGTTTCTTATTATTCTAATAAGATTGCATGATTCCCTTAAGTCGACAGCCGAATGTAGAAGGATGGATGCAGTGCTTCCGAGCACACGCATCCTGCGTAAGGAAGCAGCCATAGCTGTATCTGTGCTATTCATATATTTCTTTACATGTGCGCCTCTTGTAGGAGTAGTGCTCAGGTGTAGTAAGTCTTATTGTAAGTGAAGTAATCAGTATTAGTAGAATAAAGAAAAACACGCGCTCCGACACGAGGTGACATTCAAGGCCTATGCATAATCGTGATCATGCGCTGATAAATTGGCGTGTATTTTCTGTCATGCCAAGGCGCCTTGCATCTACCGGAACTTGCATTGTCCCGTAAAGCACGTTATATCAAATGGCTCTCGGCCTGAAAGCAGAATCACATAGAGAGATCTCAGGCATGAGCAGAATTCAGGGAGAGAGTTCGGGAATGAGCCGGATTCAGGGGGAGAGTTAGAGCATAAATACCCTCCAATCTGCAGTACTGAGAAATTCAAGCGATTGTCAATATTCTATCACCCTGAGTCCCCTGTAATTCAACACAATTCATATGATTTAGAGCAAGAAGTTCGAGTCAAGAGTTGGTCAGAGAGAGTAGAAACTGGAATATTAAATGTATAAGCACATTTCAGATTGAGGTATATTTGCTATTATAGTATGCTAATATAGCATTAGTAAGGTCTTCTTTAGAATAGGTAGGCATAATAAAGGATTAGAGGAGAGCATTATGTGAAATTCTAGTTTTAATGCGAAACTAGTATGCAGAGTGGCCCGCTTCTAGTACTGACCCGCTTCCCCTACTATGACGTTATAGAAAATGAACTCGCCAAGCTCGAGCTCTAACTTGTGGTCTGGGTTAGTACCACTTAATGTGACTTTTGGCTAATATAGGCTCTAGCCCTGCACAACCCACTATTGGACAGGAAACAGTACAGAGGGGGGCACGAACGGATGGAACCCCTGCTAGTTCCCGAGCTGACAGAGCCAGTAGTATATTCTGTTACTTGGAGTTGAGCCAATTGGAAACTTGCTTAACTTACAGGGGTTCCATCCATTCGTGCCCCCCTCTGTATGTCCTGTGCAGCAGAATGCTACAAAGGAGATCGTGCTATAAGTAACACACGTGCGACGCGTTCCCCATCGCCAAAACAACGCAACTGCACTGTAAGCGATCCAATCAGGTACTTTCCGTCGAGTTCCCGATGCAGTTAGGTCAGACCAATAAGACTAGAGACTGTATACCGAACCAGACCAGACCATTAACGTCACTGTAGGGGAAGCCGGACAGTACGCAGTCAGGACCAAATATACGCAGTGTATGATCAAATATCCCCAGGGCAGTATCATATTTACGCTGACTGTCGGGCTTCCCCTACTGTCCGGTTTCCCCTACAAGGACGTTAACGAATAAAGACCAAGCCAGACCGAAAGCGACCAGTCGACTGACTAGACCAAAAAGCTCACTGTTATCGACTCCCTAATATTCAAACGAAGTTCACCTCGAGCAGTCCTTTCTCAGTGGAAACAGTCGAGTGAATTGGCCGAGCTTAGTACCTAGAGCAAGCAATGCTCACAGGAGTAAAGGCTCGGAAATTGGTTCTGCATTCCGATGTAGAGTCGATCCAAAAGGTGTTGTCGCCCAAGAGAGGTACGCCGTTTGGCTTAGGGCCATTAAGCTGTACTATCGTTGTAAATCCTTGTCCAGAAGTGTAAATCCTCAGGACTCCAGCTGTGGTGCCAGCACTCGGGGGTGCGTAGTGTACTACAAGATCAGAACCACAACCGGCTTCGTATCGCGGGCCAACCCGGGTGAATAATCCCACGTCGTAAGGTTCGTTTCGCATAGGAGGAGCTTTAACGCACGTAACTTCTGCGGCGTTGACGATGTTAAACGCGCAAATTGCGAGCATAGCGAAGGTAGACTTCATGATAGGCGACAAGTGTGAGGTGACAAATCTGAAGAGAAAGGGTAATTGCTAACGATCTTTGCTGGCGGACTAATAGGTGGGCATGCCTGACTTCTATATAGCAGTGGGTAACGAATGGGGCGCTGCTAATTTTAAGCACCATGCACGACTTAAAAAGATAAAACAGAATGAAAACTTAGTCACGCTTAAACCTTAATGTGCTGCATCATACGGAAGTAGGGTACTATACACTAGCAGGCTACAATATGTACGAGGAAAGGATTAGGTCGGATCACCGTTTGATCAAATCTATGAAATTCGACCTATGATGGCAACTAGAAAAACGCCAATTAACTACTCACAATAAGCATCTATCAAAGTACTATTCAGTCATGTTTGACATTCTCCATTAATGGTATGTTTCGGAATAACACATAGGGTTTTCGCACAGATGTTATAGAAAAATGCATGCAGCTAACAGTCGTAAGTCATTTCAGGGTAATTCTGTTAGCGTGGAAGGCCTGGCACGCCTGATTGCAAGGCCTGAATGTCATGCGGTTAGGCAGAAGCTTCCGAATTGTAGGGCATGTCCAGCCATCAAGCACACCCCTACGGACGACCTGCATAGCTGAGCACCAGCCTAACGACCCTGAGTATGTCAGTACAGACTCGACTCAAACAATAGATCTAGTTGACCTTCACCTCCGTCCTGTCTCTCAGAGCGCGTTCCATGGTTGTGATGTGTAAAGGCTTGCGTGGCACGCTCTTTGTCCCCGGCGGCTCAAATCACGCTTCCAGGCTCTTTGCTAAGGTTCCGTGTTCTCGTGTCGCTAATGCAGAATGCGTGATCGCGCACGACTCCTCGGAAACGGTGCACTGGTGCCAGTCCCGGTCGGTATAGGCCGCCGTCGGGGGACGCTTTCTAAAGGCACGCCGAGAAAGCCACACGCTAGGACTTGGGAATTTCTTTAGGATTCGGCCCTTTCGTTTCCGGATCGATGCGGTGGCGAAACTCGCGATCAGTCTCATTTATTCCTCCGCCACGAACCGCGTAGCACATTACAGAGGTCGCAGAGTTCGCAGAGTTCGCCTCATCGGTCCCCTGCTCGCCCCACATCACAGCCGCGCGAACTGTATATAGAGCGCAGCCGTCGGTCGTGTGAGTCGCCTCACGACATTGTCAAGCGTCCCGTGCAGACCATGGACGATGGCGGAGTTTGACCGTGGGGAAGTGGTAATCGTTGGTTGGAGTAGGAAAAACTTGCAAACGCTCAGACTGAAGGAAGGAAGCGCGAACCAGTGCATCTGAAACTGTTGAATTACAAGGGGCACAGGGTGATAGATTATTGACAATCGCTTGATTTTCTCAGTACTGCAGATTTAGGGGGTATTTAAGCCTCAATTTTCCCTCTGAGTCCCACGCATTTCCGAGATCTCTCTGTGTAACTCTGCTTTTAGGCTGAGAGTGTCACGGGCAAGCCGTGGCACATACAGAAGTCCAGCTGAGATCACGTGACAGGGTCACCGCCGGGGTGACCCTGCCTCAGGCATCCGGAATTGATATGACAAGAAGGTAAGCCGAGGCTTCGGCTTACTCCTGACTTCGCACTTTGCAACCGATACATAGCTCCTCGAGCTACGTCCTGTCGATAGGACCAATATCAAGGTTGGCCTTCAGTCTGTAGTTAGCTCTGTATCCGATCAGTTAAGCTCCCATATCTACGTCCCGCACAATCTGCCTCACGCCCGTGACAGAGAGCCATTTAGTAGTTCGTAGAAGGTATATACTTGCTAAACCGATTATTTCTAATATATATTAGACATAGTTGCTTATATATTTAAGCAGATATATCTAATAATCCTTTTGCTTCTTACTTATAGGCATCTTAAGTCCTAATAGAGGAATCTGCTATAGCACTACTAAAATCTGTCTATAAGTGTGATGGGCAAGCCCTTAGAGAGTGCAGCGCAGGCGTGGCCTGTGCTCTGAATTGGAAGCTGCTGTCCTTTTATTGGCTTCCGCCTTAGAACCCTCTTACTCCTGTATCGAACTTGTTGAATACTACATTAAGCCTCTGCATATGTATTGCTCCCTTGTAACATTAAGTTCGATCAAATGAACCTACTGCAGTCCATCAATTATACCTTGGACACTGGATCGTCACAGTTGGGCAATGAGAATAAGGACCTATGGAGTATCTCACAAGAGATGGATACTTGCTAAGGACGTATGGAAGCTGACATTGTCACAGGCAAGAAGCTGAGAATATCCGTTTATCCGTCCGAACATCCGATCTAGCTACATATGTGCGAGCAATGTAAGACAACCGGTCTTACATTCTAGTCTTTTGAGCTTCTTTGCCTCAGCGGCTAACGTCACTGTAGGGGATATGGAACAGTAGGGGAAGCGGAACACTACCGCGCGCTAGTTTCGCGTTAAAACTATTTTTCTTACGCGTTATCTTCTCTTCTACCTTTATTATGCCTACTTATTCTGAAGATACGCTTATTACGGCTCTAACGGCCTACTGTAACAGCGAATATTCCTCGATACGAAAGTGTGCTTATGCGTTTAGTATCCCTATTACAACTCTTTCAAAACAGCTTTCTACTCAAACTTCTCGTAATAAATCGCACGAATCACAACAAATACTCTCGACTACTGAAGAGAAGGCTCTTATAAAAGCTATTACTCGACTCTCAAACTCGGGGAACCCTATTACCCTCCCATTAACGAGAGATCTCGCTGAAGAAATCCGCCTTTCCCACTTCTACTTAAGCTCGACTCCGACGTCCTACTCTCCTATTAGTAAACAGTGGATTGATAGGTTCCGAAAACGATACCCCAAGCTAAAGACCATCTACTCTTGAGCCCTAGATGCGAGCCGCTTCGAAGGAGTTACTTATCCAGTCGTAAACACCTACTTTAATGCCCTTACCAACCTTTTCCTCGAGAACTCCTACCCTCCTAACGCGATTTTTAACGTCGACGAGACCGGCTTCGCTCTCAGTACTACTTTACCTTCTAAAGTACTTATTGTCGTGGGGTACGACATCAGGATGGATTTTGGTGGAGGTCTTAAGCATAAGACCCTGGATTCTTGTATGAGCATTCTGCAGTTACGTAGTCAACATGTGACAGGGTTCAAAGCGAAAGGTGGGAGATGGCTATATTAGCTATCGACTGCCTGAAGGGCGAAGACCAGCGACACCTTGTTTTTCAGATACAGAGATGACTTTTGTTTTTTAGAGATAAAATCGGAGTTACATGCTTTGCGTGTAGCAACAATGACAATCAGAGGTCACCAAAAACACAGTCTGCTCTCCCACTTGACTATTGTGACTCTGGTACTGTTGTGGTTGTTCTGAGGTTCAGTATACTGCCTTGAATCTTTCTCGACCCATGGGTCGAGATTGTTTTTTATAGCTGCACGAACTTCAGGCTTCAAATTGACTTCTCGACCTATATAGCCACATATTTGGTGCCGCTTCTGTGGACCGACCTTGCCTTCTGGAACTGGAACAGTACGACTTGAACAATACAAAATGGAATAAGCAGAACGACATCAATCACAGATACAATACAGCGAGGGACGAGGCTAGGAAAGGGGGGGGCATCCCTTTGACCCTGACAGTAGGAGCTTTTGAAACCCCACAAATTTCAAGGGAGCTCTGACCAATATGAGTTATTACAGGAAAAGGCAACAAGAGCCTTGGCACCAGGAGCTACTAATAACAGCTCGAAATGGAATCTGGATAGCGATCCGGATTTACGCCCTGTTTCAGATTATGCAGATGATAGCTGCATGGATCCCAGCAGTCACAATCTTAATCAGTGTGACTTACCTATTTCAGCAGTTAGCTACTGGAAGAAAATGCCTCCGAGACAGGCATATAACAGTAGCGCAGCAGTCCGTATTACGAAAACGAGAAGGAGGAAGAGGACGACGACGGAGCCGACAAAAACATTCACGAAAAACAGCATATGGGAACAGCCTATATAACTAGCAGTTAAATACAGTGCGATACCTGAGGATTCAGAGAAGGCGTGTACCTGAGACTAAGTCCACCTTTCTTTCTATTTGTTATTCTTGTCTTTTTATTATACTACAGGTAGGAGGAAGAGGACTGTCTGCAATCATGGCGGATCAGGACTTTCTTCCTTCTGCTCTATCTGGATTTATGCCACAGGCTACAGAGGGTGTTACACCTAGTAGGATCCCTCTCGACCCAATACAGCCTTCCCAACAATATGGAGATAGAACTCCTTCGACATCTTACTTGCAGAGCTTTATAGCAATTCAGCCACTTCCTGCTCCGAGGTCTCTTAAGTCTCCAACCTTCGATGGCTACAACTCGTCGACTTTCCTTCGAGAATATACACGGCTTTGCAAAAGATACCAAGTATCTGATAAGAGAGCGTGTGACCTCCTTAAAGACTATTATACTGAAGATGTGGGTCCTGAGGTTCGCCAAATTGTCGCTCGAGCGAATAGTAGCCTCAGCACTCTTCAGGGCCTGCTCCGAACGAAGTACGCAGCTGTTGATAATGAGCGAATGTTGACAACTGAAGGCGCTCTGGAGCAGTTCGTGTTGCAAGCGAAGGAACATCCTTATAACGATGACCTCCTATCATATAGCAGGCAGTTCTAGATCATTGCCTCTCGCATTGAAGAAGCTGGAAATACACTCTCTACTAGCCGAAAGACGACACTGTATCTACATAGTCTCCTAGGGAAGATCATAGAGAAGGCAATCAGCTCGCTTCACATTCAGGCTATGCATATAGAGCTGGTCAACTTTGAACGATTAGTAAGCTTCGTGGACAGCATTGCTCAAGCTGCTACCTCACGCCGTATTATTGAGATAGAGGACATTGATGGAGCAGTCTCAAGGGCTGTAAATCGATGGCGCAACCCCTAACGCATTGCCCTTCCTGCAGAAAAGATGGCATCCGCACTGCCCTCCTTACCGAAGCGCTAGGAACCTCTATACCCTGATTTGTGGAGAGGAGTGCAGGATCAGCAGTCCCTCTCTCTCGATGAGATAGTCGAGAAGTTTAAGGAGATGAAGCTGACAAAGATGGAGATCCTAAAGATGTTTGAGTCTCCTGATCTCACGTACCTCACCTCAATTCAAAGAGGGGATATACTGATGCAATGCCTTCATTTGGAGCTGAAGCCAAATCCACCAATTGCTGATTATAATGGATACCTGCAAAGAACGCAAAGGGTGGCATTTCAGACAAACAATGCCATGCAGACTCCGCCTCAACAGCAGTATACCAGCGGGAGCGCAGAACAGCAGCCACCTCTTAAATGCTATGGCTGTGGCAAGACGGGTCATACAGTGACACGCTGCTGGCAGGTCGATAAGCTGGTACAGCAAGGATATATCTATTTTGGCCAGAACAACCGCATCGTATTTGGAACTGCAGCCAATCCTGGCCGAGAGGTGCCTAGATTGCCTCCGACTAACAGATATGATGCTTTGCTTAATATCCTTGGCTTGAGTGCGGATCAGGTAGATGCTACTGCGCAACCAACTGCAGGGCCTTCAGGCAGAGCTATTACCCTATTGCATCCTTTTGATAGGGATTGATGACTTTGATTTCTTATTTTTCTTTTTTTTTCTTTGACTACTTTTGGCATCATGGGACGATGCTATGGTTGGCAGGGGAGGAAATGTCGTGGGGTACGACATCAGGATGGATTTTGGTGGAGGTCTTAAGCATAAGACCCTGGATTCTTGTATGAGCATTCTGCAGTTACGTGGTCAACACGTGACAGGGTTCAAAGCGAAAGGTGGGAGATGGCTATATTAGCTATCGACTGCCTGAAGGGCGAAGACCAGCGACACCTTGTTTTTCAGATACAGAGATGACTTTTGTTTTTCAGAGATAAAATCGGAGTTACACGCTTTGCGTGTAGCAACAATGACAATCAGAGGTCACTAAAAACACAGTCTGCTCTCCCACTTGACTATTGTGACTCTGGTACTGTTGTGGTTGTTCTGAAGTTCAGTATACTACCTTGAATCTTTCTCGACCCATGGGTCGAGATTGTTTTTTATAGCTGCACGAACTTCAGGCTTCAAATTGACTTCTCGACCTACACAGCCACATTATAAGAGGAGGAGATACTAGGGCGTTTAAGAAGATAAGTAGAAGGCAAGAGTGGATAACAGCGATCAAGTGTATCGGAGCTTCGGGAATCGCGTTACCTCTGCTTCTTATTTTTAAGGCGAAATATACGAATACTGCATGGATACCAGCCTCTACGCCCGAAAAGTGGAAGTTCTCGATGTCTACTAGCGAGTGGACATCCGATAATCACGCATACAAGTGGTTAATAACTTTATTCGAGCCCAAAACGCGCTGAAATGATGGAAAACGGAGGCTATTACTTCTCGACGGACACGGATCTCACCTTATAGCGAGGTTTATTGCCTTTTGCCTCGATAAGAATATCGACCTCGTAGTACTACCTCTGCATACTTCGCATATCCTACAGCCTCTTAACGTCGGCATATTTAGCCCTTTAAAGTGGGCTTTATTAGCCGAAATCGAGAAACTCTTCCGCTTAGATACCTGACGAATACCCCGAATCGAGTAGATGGAGGCCTATATAACGGCTCGGGCTAAGGCCTTTACAACTAGGAATATCGAATCGTCTTTTCGAGCGTCTAGTATCTCCCTACTTAGCCCGATAACTATCCTCTCGACTCTCCGAATGCCTACTTCTACCCCTCGGGTAATCCTGCCGCCTATTACAACTCCGAACGATCTAGACTGCTCCCTACTAGATAGTTTGCTGCCAGAGGGTACAGAGCTATAGGAGGCGATATCGCTAGTTAACTCGATCGTTCGTTCTTCTACTCTTAAGACTCCTGTAAAGCAGTATATCGAGCGATCAGGAGTAGCTTTCGAAAGGACGATCTCGAAGAATACTCTTTTACAGAAAGAGCTTACCGAGGCTAGGGAGCTATTACGAGTATGTAGAGAATGTAAGAAAGGGAAGCGCATAGTAATTAAAGGGAAGTTCGTCTTTAATACAAAGGAAATCCTCGAAGTCGTTAAGGAAGCAGAGGCAGAGGCATCGAAGGGAAAGTCGAAAAGGAGATGAACAATGAGGGCTACGACTCCTGTAACTGAGGACGAGGAAGAAGAAGGTACCGAGGAGAGTATATACGAGAGCGAAAGTGATTGTATTATTGTAGCTAGTAGTAGATCGAATCCGAGGTAGAAAGTCCGAAATTCTGTTCCGCTTCCCCTACTGTTCCATATCCCCTACAGTGACGTTACGCATCTGAATGCTCCCAGCTGTCGCCCCGTGACAGACATGGCCACAATGCTTGCTGCGCTTCAGCAAGCTGAAACTGCTCATCAATAAGCAGAGCAGCTGAGACAAGAAGAGGAAGTACAGCATCAAGCAGAGATGGCTCAGCTTGCAGAATCCTTGCATCAATATACAGTTCCTCTTGCAAACTGAACAGAAGAAACCTCAATAAGCTCCCTTATGCAGACTCTTATTGAGACACTGATCATGAACTTGGCCCTGCGACCTGCTAGAGAAGCAATAAGCCTCAGAGAATAGAAGCTGCCCTCCTAGGATGGTTGTGCAGAGACTTTTAGGGATTACCTATTAAGAATAAAGAGCTTATTCAAGGTGCGCTCTGCAATGAAACTGATACTCCCTGAGGAGTACTACTGGGACACTGTTTACAACACCGTTCTAGCAAGGGAATGAAGTCACATGCACCTTTTCTGGGAGAAAGGACACTCCATAAAGAGTAAGGATACTAGAGCATTCTTGATGCAACTCGAAGAAATTTTCGCAGACTCTAATGATCAGGCAAAGGCTCTAGAGCAGCTTACCCACTTGAAACATATAGTAGAACAAAACTGGCACAAATACCAGCTGGAATTCGACAGACTCCTGCTGAGTGCAGATGGAGACAGTTGGAATAACACTACAAAGATCAGATATTTGAAGAATACGTTCTTGAATGCAGTAAAGGTCTATACAGCTGCTATGCCAAAAACAATGGATTACTACACCTTCTCTGAGGAGGTAGAGAGGATCATGACTAACCTCGAAACTATGAATCAGTTCAAGGCTGCTAATAAGCAATGGTCGAAAGAGAAGAACAAGGATACTTAGCCTATTATGATAGTCTCTGCGCACTCGCATGGCCCTGCTGTCAGAGGTGGGCACAGTCAAGACAGTCAAGACTCCTTCGGAGTCTTGACTGATTGACTAATCAGAGAGGTCAATCTTGACTGTTGCAAGGTAAGTGAGGTAATCTTGACAAGTCTTGTATGACTGTTAGGCCCTTGGCGGCTGCTCCCGTCCGTGTTCATGGTATAGTAGCCTGTAGAGTGGTAGGAGGTGTTGTTACGCAAATACTTCGGAGGTCTCGGAGGTCTCGGATTTTCATGTTTGTAAGTGAATGAATAGATACATCGTCTATATATAGTCCTCATCGTCGTTGTCTAACTTATCCCCAATAGGTACAACCTGGTTACACCAGCAGTTTGAGCGCGGTTACACCAGCAAAGCTTTAGGGTTAGAGTTGTCACTGGTGCAACCTTGGCTCCCACTGACAGGGGTGAGAAATTCGTTAATTTATGGAAGAATTACAGACATGCAACATGTAAATCCAGATACAATTTCTCCGAGTTTATACTCGAAGCTAGTTGGCAGGTATGGAGTCGGAAAATTTGGCCGCCACCTACGCTCTTAACGACTTGCTGCGGTTGACTGGTGAACTTTGCAACCTGACTTTCTACCGGAAACACATTCCATGCACACCGGTCCAAATAATACATGACTCTAGCATATGCTATAGCCACGATATCAAAATCCTTCTGTGTACCACATGTAGCAGAGTCCAGAGCCAAAACACCACGATTCGACATCTGAAACAGAGGCACCGCACAGAGTACAGCCAATTAAAAAAAGCCTCGAATGGAATTCAAGACGAAATCAACCATTTATCGATCGATGCTGCGGAAGCGATCAGCATAGACCATAACACGCATTATTTCTCCTGTCTGCCCATTACCTTCGACAACTTCAAGTGCAGAGAGTGTGCTTATGTCGACATCAACCGGAAGAACGTCCGAAACCACTTCCAGTCGCATCATTCTTCCCAGACTAAGTATACCAGGAGCACGAACCAGAGAGCAGACTACGTACTCGAAAACATTCCTCTTCAAGTCCTGGAGGGGTTCCCGAATAACAAGAAGATTTACTTCATTCCCAAATTGCCGATCCTGCAAACGGAAACACCATTAATCCAGTCCGAAGTTACGACCCCGCAACCTGGTAGTCGATACCACTTTGCTGACAATGTTCGAACGGCGCTTCTCGATGCACACCAAAAGAGCATCGAAGACAGAGAGTGCAGGCAGTCATACAACGATGCAGCTTCTAATAACAAGAAATTGCTAAACAGCTTCCTCACCAACTCCAATCTTCTCGATTTCCTCGAAGAGAAGGACAGGGACATACTTGTCGATCTTATCTGCAACCCCAGTACCACCAAACTCAGGGTAGAGAAAGATCTCGACCTCGAGTTGCTCGAGGCAAATATCCTTATATTCATGCTTGAGATGCACAAGCACATCCCCCACCTCACGAGAAGATTGCGGCAGTTGCTGAGAACGGAAGACACCTCGAAATCGTACAAGGAAATGAAAGACTTCATCCAGTTGACAAGAGCTGAACCGCACTTTAAGAGATACTGTCGACTAGCAACGTTCATAATCCGAGTCCATCTTATCTAGGATAATTACAAGGAGGCGTCTTCTGATACAATCAAGAGCGAATACTTCGAAACCATCGAGCAAATTCATCTCAGCGAGGAGACTCGAACGTTGATCAAGCGGCTCATAGACCTTGGAATCAAGCCGATCCGGGACGATATCGATCAGGAATATACGTCAGCTTTGCGCAGCATCGTCGCTCGACTGTTCCACTCTTTATTGAAGGATCGGATTCACTTAAAGGTCAAGGAGAACACCACGTTCAGAAACCCCGTTGTCTTTTTCTATTTTTGCAGCATCTTGCATCCACAGACAAAAGAGGTCCTGGATAGCTCTATGGTCAGCAAAATCGCCAGCATCTTTATATACAACAGCCGGCTGATGTTCCTCGCCTACTACTACGCCGTCGAGGACAAACACATGCTTAATGAACACGACATGAATCGAATGTACGAAAAAGAGGTTCGCAGATATCTTAGCAATGATTCGAAGAATTATTTCGAGGAGCTCACGCAGATCCGGGCCTTTAGTTTGAAGCTTGCTAAACAACACAAGTCGACGACATATACTATTAAGGAGAGCCCAGCAGGCACAGTGGAATTCAACAGCGTGCCATATCCCATCGAACACATCAAGAACTTCTTTATGCGGTTAGGTGTTCAATTAGAAGGGCAGCTCAAGAGCAAGTTGCTATTCGTCGATAACCTGGATATGCTTAGGATAGATTTCAGCCGGATCGAAGATACGCTGCTACTTAACAAGACTAGCCAGAGCATTATCGATACCCTGCAACTCGAGCGATTTAAGTTATGGTTCCTATAGGAGCTTATCAAGGAGAATAGCAAGTACAATCGATTTTTCGTCAAAGATGTGCAGGGCGGTCGAATCCGATTCAAACAATCGAATGTTTAGCGGTTCCTTGCTAACCTTAACACTTTCACGGAGCTTCTCGGCAACGCCATTAATCTATACAGCAGTAGCCCTCTCCGAGGCACGGAGCTAAATCTGATTCTGTATAAGAACACTAGCATCAAGGATAGGAGCATGCTATATAACAAGGATGCAGGTATGTTTTTTGTCACGACCGACTATAACAAGACTAACAACATCACGCGCAAGGAAAGGGTTAGCTACTGCTACCTCACACCGATGCTCAGTAGGATCATCATCATCTACGTAGCAGCCGTCTTGCTGCTGAGGGACTACATCTATCGCCAGCACCATTGTGACGAGCACTACGACAATCTATACCTTCTAGGCAGAAACCAAGGGTCTATTAGCTCGTACTCGATAAGCATTCGCCTACAGAAGGAGACAGCCGCCTCTTTCCGCAAGGGGTTGAGCCTACAGGCGTAGAGGAAGATCATCAACTTCATTATTAAGATTAAGATGCACGCGTCCCTGCTCGATCCTAATGACAGCAGTGACAGCAGCGACGATAAAGATCTCGTAGAAGATAAGCAGGCTAATAGAAGCACCCGAGTCAGCTTTAATCACTATTTCAACTCGGAATTCTTCGTTAATAGCACTATCACCCCGAAAGATCTGAACGCACTTCGAGACTTCAGCATTTAGTACTTCAACTACTTCAACCTTCTGGACGACTTCTAGCCTATGGAACAGAATCATGGCCGCATCACTATGAGCACTGATGCAGAGCCCGTCGAGATGGTTACGCTCAATAACAAAGGTGTGCTGCAATGGCTGAGAAGGCTATACAGTGACCCGAAGGCCAATTTCCTCAACAACGAGCAGAGGAACTACGTCAGTTAAGTGCTCTCTGGTCGGCTATACATCACGTACATTAACCGAACGGGCTCGGGAAAATCATTAGTCTACTTGCTACCAGCGTCTATTAAGCGGAACCAGCTGTACATCATCGTTATACCCTAACTCGCCCTAAAAGAGGATCTCTATAGGAAAGCATGTGAGCTCAAACTCCGTCCAAGTCGATTCGAAGATGTAGTAATGTACGACAGCAACCTGATGTTTTGCTCGGTGGAAGACCTCGACTTACAGGGGCTAAAGCAAATCATCGGTAGACACAAGACTCTTAGCAGGGAGGTCACCATAATGCTCGACGAGGCGCACCTGTTTTTAATCGAAGCAACGTTCCGGTTGCAGCTTCGCAACCTCATCACCATTCTACAGTATAAGGCCGATATGGTGTTTATTACTGCCACCCTCCCCTAGCCGCTCCTGCAGCTCCTCAATACGACATTTGGCATTAGCAACTTTAACAGCATCATTCGGGGTAGCAGCAATCGAAGCGACATCAGTTATCGAAGAGTGTACTATAGCAACAGGGAAGACCGAGACGAGGTCGTTCTCGAGACGATCCGAAAGATCGAGGGGGAGGACGACGATGTCCGGAACAAGGTCCTGATTTTTGTCACGAACAAGAAGCAGGGAGAGGTTCTGGCAGAGTTGCTAGGAACGGACATAGTCTACTCCGGCAAAGAAGGCCTCTAAGTGATCCTAAGTGGATTCGTCGAGAGCAAAATGCAAAGGTGCCTAGTAACGACATCGGTGCTCGAGGTGGGGATCGACATTAAACAGATCAAGTACACGATCAGTATCGAGCCGATCTACAGCTTGACTAGCGTGGTACAATCGAGCGGACAGATCCATTAGCGAGGTATTAGTTACATCGTCTGCCAGCAGCTAAGCAAGAGCATCCGGAATCGAATCGAGCGAAATGCAAGGATGCAGCGAGAAGTTCGGGATATTGAGGACTTCAACGAGATGGACTAGTGGTGGTACGGACTGTTGGCGATCGAGGAGGGGTGCCTGCGGACGCTAATCAGCCAATTCCTCGACCACGTGCCGTACCAGTGTCAGGGCCACAAGGACGATTTGTGCTCACTCTGCGTAGAAAAAGAGCAGGTGAAAGAAGAGGGGCGGAGGAGGGAGGAAGGGGTGATGATGGAGAGGCGAAGTCGGTGGTTAGAGTTAGAGGAGAGGCTGCTACGTCTCAAGGAAATGTACTGCCTGTATTGCATGTTGGACCCATACAACAGCAGCAACAACATCAACCACGCAGCGACGGAATGCAGACGAGTGCAGGCAGACAAGGAGATGGAGGGGTTGCGTAGGCAGGTGGCGGAGGAGCTCCGGGGGCAGAAGCTGCCACCGCACGAGTGTGGATGCATTCGATGCCTGATGCCGAAGAATATATGCATAAAGCAACAAGAGAACAACGGATTGGGAGAGGAAGAATGTTTGATGGGGAGATTCCTAGGGGAGACGATGGCAGTGCTGTTCCGTTTCCGCGAGCGGACGAAAGGGATGATAGTAGGGGTACCGGAGGGGACGGGTGAGTTGAGGGAGTTCGTGAAGGGATTGATGGCGGGGCGAGAGTGGTTCAGACTGAAGACAGTAGCATTGGTGGAGGTGGTAGGGGGGTTGGAGGTGGCAGAAGTGATAGAGGGGTTGGAAAGGAAGGACGATAAGGACGATGAGGAAGGGTTTGGTGAAAGAGGGTGGGAAGCGGAAGTGGAAGAGGGGGAGGCGGAGTGGGCAGGGAGAGGGCGTAAGCGGCGGAGGAGCGTAGGTCAGTAGTAGAATAGAAGGGAAGGAAAGGAAAGGAAGGGTTAGGGTAATTTGCTACTACTAGAAGACAAAGGAATGACCATGATTCCTTTGAATTTAGGTGAGACGTAACCCTAAGAATTTCGGAAATGACCATGATTCCTTTGCTTTAATGTCTATCAAATTCCTTGAAATTCAGTAGGTGACTACAGAAAAATCAGAACGCTTTGCATGCCAATTTACAGCTACATTCATCCTATATAGCTGTCTTTATTAGTCGCGACATCTTGGTGTTAGGGGTAGTGAGGCGCTGCTTATACAAGGGTTATTCCCCACAAAGCACACTGATCTAGCGTTAGGGCTACAGAACACTTCACCAATTGATCGAAGTAGCAGGCGCAACCATAATAAAAGCGAAACAAACCTAGTTATGCAGGCCTATCATTCATTTTATAAAGTAGTATGCCAGTACAATTTTTTCGTAGTCCTAAAGGCTTTGTCTGCATTTTTATGTTCTGCTTCGTGATGGACGAATTCCATCGTCTTTTTACAGTCGATTCACGATCCCGCATCTTGATCTGTACGAGTTGTCAGTATGCTGTGGTTCCTACGCATCTAAGCAAGCATCTTCGGACACATCATAAACGCCTGACATTACAACAGCGTCGCGCTATCATTTCAGCAGTAGATGAACTCTCCATTCTCGCCAGAGTGCCTTCGGATGTTATCTACCCTTCACCAAACGATCCACCTGTTGCAAATCTGCCTGTGTACTTCGATGGTCTCAGATGTAGCAGCATAGACTCTCAGGGTGCGCCTTGTTTATATATCTGTCGAACCCCGCGAGGGATACGAGAGCATTGCGAACAAAAGTATAGCTGGATAAACTCGCAGAAGCGCGGTGGCGATGCCCGATCCAAACAAATTCACGCAAAGAATAAAATCTGGACGGAGAACCATGCTTGCTAGCGATTTTTCAGAGTGGGGGTTTGGCAGCACTACTTCGAGGTCGCTCGTCAAAACGTGCTAGCAAATCTCGAGAAACAAGCATCTGGAAAGCACGACTTTTTTCTAGCACAAGAAAATGATATTCAAGCGGCAGCACGAGATGCTGCTGAGGACGCCAATCGAGTGCACGGGTTCGATAAGCATGTCTCTGCTATAGTGCCTTGGTTGAGGGAGACGGGCATTGCTGATCATATACACAGTCTTAGAAAGGACGAGATTCGAACAGCAATTGCTGTTCCTCGCCTTGGAGACGAGAGTGAGCTCCGCACAATCATTGATACAATGGAGTCACTCTTGAAAGATGCCCATAGGCTGTGTTTTGACGGACCCGAATGCATGCTGACTTACCAATGCCGAGTCGTCCTCAGCCGCTTCCAGCCTTTGCAAGTCGACCTTACAGGAAAAACCAGACTGTTCGATCCTTACAAAGGACCAAAGAGCCTCGCTACATACTTCGGGATAGCGCTCCGGTTCGTGTCGTACTTCAGCAGAGTCGTCGCTCCTGATGAGTACTATTTTAGTGCAGTGGCTGAAGACGACGATGATATCCAGAGGCCAGAAGATATTATCGAGGCGACAGACGAGCAGTTGGCAGTATGGCGGGATATACACCAGATCGCCCAGCAAAGGCAGATAAGCCCTAATGAAGAGAATAAAGAGGAAGCTGACGAAGAGGAGCGAAAGAAAATAAAGGATCGACTTCTCAAGCTATAGATGCTCCTCATCTGCTACACAACAGGCGCCCGCCGATACGAGTTGCCACTCTTGAGTTTTTGCGCTATGCTAAGCATTAAACCGTCGACACGAAGCTGGATAGAGCCTAGTAACTTCAACAGTAGCCTCTTAGCCATCGTCTGGATTGTGCAACTGTTAGTGTTCTACAACAGCGCCCTGAAAGAGCAGCAAGGCTGTGGCAAGATGCTCAAACTCGTAAAAGCCTACTACGACCAGTATCTCCAGCAGACTGTAGAGACGCCGATGGGAGAGATACTTAGGTGGCGCCTGTTACTGTTCAGAGTATCGGGTGCGAGCGTCGGTACTCATGAGGCATCTTGGGATGAGAGTGAGCAGGTCTTGACTTACGAGGATACGGAGCTACATATGGATCAGATACTGTCTCTGCTCGCATCTGAGTACCAGGGATGTTGTCAATTACTCTACGACGATATGATGTTAGGTCTTAAGAACCTTCGCCGAATGAGTCCTCGCTTTCTTAAAGACAGTGTTAATGTCGACACTATCTGTTGGAACTTCACTCAACACAGAGACAACGTGGTGAGCCTCGATGGCACGGAGCGGGCATTAACGAAAGCAATCGAACGATCCGACCAATTGAGTCGAATCTTCCTTGTCAAGAACAGCCAGTCGTCCGGCGGATGGGCATAGAGGGAGAGCGCGATGGCTGGTTACGAGGCTACAGTACAGGAGTTCTTAAAGCGGCTGAGCGTCCTTATACATATCAGTGGTGGACAGCCCGTACGAGAGAGCGAGTTCTTCTCGATGACATATCGCAACACGCAGCGGCGTCGTTCAATCATTGTACGCTTCGATCGTGTGATGGTACACGTCTAGTACCATAAAGGCCAGCAGCAAACAGGAAACTATAAGGAGAATGTTCGGTTTCTTGCTGACCCAATTGCCGAGCTACTTCTAGACTACATCGTCTATGTTCTGCCACTGCGAGAGAGGTTCCTACGACAAGCATCGCCAAAGGCATTGCTTTCTCTGTACCTCTGGGAGAAGGATAGTAAGGTATGGCCAGAGGGTCACCTAAGTCGCTACCTAGAAGAGGCGAGCATCCGAGCATGTGTGCCCCGGCTTCACGTCGCCAATTGGAGGCAGATCACAGTAGCGATTGTCAAGACGAAATTCGCTAGTCAGATCGAGTGCTTCGACCCTGATGATAGCGATGAAGACGCAGAAGAGATAGACCCGATCATTCGAAGCATGACTGACCAGCGAAACCATAAGACACGAACAGTGAACCGAGCCTATGCCAACCAGGCAGGAGCGGTATTCAGCAACTTGTGGGATGGTAAGGTCCGGATGGGATTACAGGCCTCTACACTATGGCAGGACTTCTGGGGCGTAGAAACAGTCCTTAAGCAAAAGAAACGCGGGAGGATCGAACAAGAGTCTCGTCTGACGAAGAGAGTAGCTAAGGGGATCTACTGTCCTCGCAAGCCTTGGTCGAGCGAAGCCCTCCTCGGGGGATTAAAGAAGCTGTATAGTGACAAAGAAGCAGGCTGGAAGTCCTGCGAGCAGGAGAAAGCCCTCACCACAATCATGTCCTGGACGGAGCAGGTTGTTGCTATCCTTCCAACAGGAGCTGGTAAAAGCTTACTTTTTATGCTTCCGTGTACCCTACCTGGCGCTAGAGTAACGATACTCATCGTACCGCTCGTCTCACTCTATAGAGACATGCTCCGGCGTGTAAGAGAGATGAAGATCGATCATCTAGAGTGGCAGCCAGGCGAGAGTCGCGAGGCAGCACTGATACTAGTCAGCGCGGAGGCTGTCTCTTCGAAGGACTTCATGAAGTACGCCTGCAGGTTGATAGCAGAGCAGAAGCTCGATCGGATTGTTGTTGACGAATGTCACCTGACTGTGGTTGCTGCCGAATATCGACCCAGCATTATCGAGCTTACAGCTATCCGGAGCCTCAGGACTCAATTTGTCTATCTCACGGCCACTCTTCCGCTATCTATGCGAGCAGAGTTCGAAGAAAGAAATTACCTCTACCATCCTACAGTGATCAGAGCACCAAGTAATCGACCGAACATCTTTTATATAGTACGTAAGATAGACGCTCGCGCTGGAAGGCTCCTTAAGCAGGCTGCAGCTGAGGCCAAAGAGGCATAGACTGACTCAGGCTTCTTCGACCACGCCTACGACAAAATCATCCTGTACGTTCGGACATGCAAGGATGCGGATGATCTAGCAGAGCTGCTCGGTTGCAGCTCGTACACTGTAGAGAGTGGAACACCAGTTAAGAAGAAGCAAATACTCGATCGTTGGACTCAGACTATTAATATGCCTTATATTGTAGCAACTACAGCTCTGGCCGAAGGGTTCGACTATCCACACGTCCGACTCGTTATGAACATAGACGAGCCAGAGTCTCTAGTAATCTTCGCCTAGGAGTCTGGCCGTGCAGGGCGGGATAGGAAGCGTGCATATTCGATGGTATTGCTACCAGCTACCTAGCAGCCTCAGATAACAGACAGACCGCGAGTTTATCCACATCAGACAGACAACTACAGAGACGATCTTACACTACGAAAACGTCGGGACAAGCAAGCAGTGCACCAGTACCTACAAGGTAGGCAATGCTACTGGACGTCTTTAAGTGATTACTTAGACATTGTCTAGGATCGAAGATAGTGCATACCAGAAGACGTGCCATGCGATGTATGTAGGGTGGCCTACCAAGATGCGATAGATCTAGTCGAAAAGGTCGAGCAGGACATTGCACATACTGGGCTCCAACTCATCCAGCAAGAGCGGCTTCAGGCTCATACAGAGCTGGCGCAGTACCGTCTCGATCTAGCGAGCGTGAAAGGTACATATTTGCTCTGCAGAGCGGTCAAATCGAGCTGGGATTATGACTTCTCGACATGTCTATGCCGATTCGAGGTCTTCGAAGAAAGAAGCAGAGCCAGACAGCAGCACGAAAGAAGAGGGCGGAAATGGCTACAACCATATACGAGCTGCTTCTGGTGTCTCAACCCGCAGTCAATCTGTCAACAAGCAGAGCAAGGGAACAAAGGTGGTAGGGATTGCGAGTATAGAGACATCGTGTTACCACTCTGCTTCGGAGTGTTTAAGAGCGTCGAAGGGCCAAAATGGCTACAAGAGCAATTTAATCAACTGTTCGACAACATCGAAGACTATTTCAACTGGCTCGGGGAAGAGAGTCGATTCAGAGGTATTACTACCATACAAGCAGTACGAGTTACGGCTTTGGCTCTACGATCTATATAGATTCGAATAGTAACAACCTTCTGTTTTCTATAAAGTTACCCTGAAGTCTGACCAGATCTCTAGAATCTATCGTAACGTCGCGAGGAGGCTAAGATGAATACTATATAAGTAGTCTAAGGTATATAAAAGAAGAACTTAAAGAATAGAAGAATATTATAGAGGAGATAAAAGAAGACTAAATTATAATCACTATCATATACTACTAGTTAGAGCAGACTATAATATATAGAGCAAACTAGAGGAGTAAGAATAATTAGTAAGTAGTAAATATCCAAGATAGTAGAGCAGTAGTAGATACTTAGGTAGGTAGGAAGAAAAAGAGGTTAGAAGAATGAGAATAAGTTTTATCTCATATCTCCTTTCTTATAATTCTACTCCTCATACTTAGCCTCACCACCTTGCTTGTGCTCAAGGCACCACTCCATCCCAGCCTCCTGCTCTGCACGGCTCAACTGAGCCTCCCCAAGCCTAATCTTGAAGCCTCTAAACTCCTCCACAGCCTGCCCACCCATCACATCAGGCTCGCCATCCACCACCTCTGTACTGATCAATCTCTCAATCTCAGAAATAGCAAAACCCTCAATCATTGCCATATGCTGGACAGTGCAGACACCCTCAGGTGCTCCAGCCCTCAGCCATGCATTGAAGGCCCCTCCAAAGCACCCCTTCTCACTCTCCTTCACCTGACTGCCAACCTGGTTGTGGAACTCCTTCAACTCATCTTTCAGCTCAAGCGCCTTCTGCCTAGCTTGATGACCTCCAGTCCTGTAGGCATGCATGCTGAGCTCATAGTCAATCTGCTTGGGAGCCATGATTGTGGTTGTGTTGGTTGTGTTGGTTGTGTTGGTTGTGTTGGTTGTAGTGGTTGTAGTGGTTGTGGTGGTTGTGGTGGTTGTGGTGGTTGTGGTGGTTGTGGTGGTTGTGGTGGTTGTGGTGGTTGTGGTGGTTGTGGTGGTTGTAAAGGAGAGGGAGAAGGAAAAAGGAGAAGAAGAGGATGCTTATATAGAATGATGCTGCATAGAGAGAGCTACTTACTATTGTTATGCCTGCTATTGTGAAGCAAGCTCTGTTACTATGCCTACTATTGTCAGGGAGAATAGCAAGCTCTGTGATTGTGCCTGCTATTGTCAAGCAGGACTGCAAGCTCTGCAATTGTGCCTGCTATTGTCAAGTAGGATTACAAGTTCTGTGATTGTGCCTGCTATTGTCAAGCTTGTGCCTGCTGTTGTGAAGCAGGATTGCAAGCTCTGTGATTGTGCCTGCTATTGTCAAGCTTGTGCCTGCTGTTGTGAAGCAGGATTGTAAGCTCTGTGATTGTGCCTGCTGTTGCTAAGCAGGATTGCAAGCTCTGTGATTGTGCCTGCTATTGTCAAGCAGGATTACAAGCTCTATGATTGTGCCTGCTATTGTCAAGCAGGATTACAAGCTCTATTATTATACCTACTACTGTTATAGGATTTATTATTTAGCAGAATTATACGTACTCTGTAATCATCCCTCCTACTATTAGATATCATAGTAAGCTCTAGTATTTTACTTACTATTACTAGGTATAATAGATAGCCTTATAATTACATATAGAGTCTCTAACTATAACTATTCTCTAAAGATCCTAATTTCTTTATTCTCTTTATCTTAGTAAAAGTAAAGTCAGACAGATAGGAAAAGTAGATTAAAGATAGTAGTAGGATTAAGGAAGGAAAGTAAAGAGGAAAGAGTAAAAAACAAAGAGAAGGCCTAAGAGTAGTTTAGTTAGCAAGGAAGATAAAACGAGTAAATACTAAGATAAAAATAAAAGAGAGTAATGTATAAATATAAATAAAGAGTTAGAATAAAAGTAGAAATAAGAGTAGAGTAAGATTAGAAATAAGAAAAGAAGAATATATAGATAGAAACCAAGTTAGAAGAAATAGAGGATATAAGTAAGATAAATATATAATAGAAAATAGAGAAGAAGAGGATTAGGAATAAAAGAGATATCTAATATAAGATATCAAAAAAGTAGAAGATTATTAAATCTAAATAGTATTGATTAGTATAAGTAGATATAAAGAGACATTTAGAATTAAATTAAGGAAAAGAAAAAAGAAAATAGAAAAAGAATTTAGAAGGAGAATTAGTATAAAAGAAAAGGAACTGAAAAGAAAATAATTTATTAGGAATAGTTAGGAGAGATATAATTAGAATTAGTAGATTTAAATAAAATAAGAAAGAAAGAGAGTAGAATATAGAAAGAAAGAGAAGAGGTATAAGAATTAGAAGTAGTTAATATAAGAAGAAATAAAAAGAGAAATAGAATTAAGGGTAAGAGAGAAAAGAGAGAAAAAGAAGAGAAAGATTAGAAAGAAAGATTAGAAAGAAAGAATAAGAATTAAAAGAAAAAGAATTAAGAAAGAGAAAATAGAGAAGAGAGAAAATAAATGAGGATTATAGAATATAGATTAATTAAATAATTTTTTTAAAAAGAAAGATATAGAGGAAAGAGGGATTTAAATTATTAAAGAAGGAAAGGAAAGATTTAGAGAAATAGAATATAGAGAAAGTAGAAGAAGAGAATTTAGTATTAAGAAAAAAAGAAAAGAAAAGATAATAGTAGAATTAGAAAGGATTAGTATAAGGAAGAGGTTTAAAAAGATAGTAGAGATAAAGTAGAGAATAGAATAGAGGATAAGGTTAGAGATAAGATAGGAAGTAAAATAGAAGATAGAGTAGAGAGTAAAAAGGAAGAAAGAAAGAAGAAAGAAAAATAATGATAATAGAAGAAATAAAAGAGATATAGGTAGAGAATAGATTAGAATGGAGAAAAGAAGAAAGATGAATATTAGAAAGAAAGTAGGGTAGGATATAAAAAGAAGTATAAATAGATTTATGGTGAAGAAGATATTAAATAAATAGGAGTAAATTAGTAAGTAAGAGAATAGAAGTAAATAAGAAAGAAGAGAGGATTAGAATAGAGTTTAGGAATAAAGATTAAGATATTAGGAAAGAAAATAGAAGATAGAATAGGAGATGAAATAGGAGATGAAATAGGAGATGAAATAGAAGATAAAATAGAAGATGAAATAGGAGATGAAATAGAAGATGAAATAGGAGATGAAATGGGAGATGAAATAGGAGATGAAATGGGAGATGAAATGGGAGATGAAATGGTTTTAGGGTTAGGGTTAGGGGTTCAATTTAGAATATCGGAATGCAGCCTAGCAGATGGCGGCAAAGATAAGCTACATACATTAAAGGTCAGACTGCAGAGAGGAGAGGCAAATCCATGCATTTCTCCCTCTAACCGACTAAGTCAGTCGGATCGGGCTGGGTACCGGATGAACTATTCCCCTTTTATATGCCATTATGCCAGCAGAGGATAGATCACGTATAGCCTTCGCAGGCATCTAACAATCCTATCGATAATTCCTATAGTCCTTCCTGATAATACACCCACCAGATACACGCCCTATGGACAGACAGCGCTAGCCAGTATCCTGCTATCAGGTTTCACTCCCTTATCTAGATCAGACATCATTCGATTAAGTAGTAGCTAACTACCTATACCTATAGTGGCACGAATGATATCTTCTTTAGCAAAGAGCCTTAACGAATCTACGCAAGACAATCCTAACTAATAGAACCTGTATTTAACGCCGCCAGGCGACATAGTTATCTCAAGTGTAAGGCTCGAGTTCCCGTCGGTTCGATCAGGAGCTAATACTATCCAATCCAGGGCACGTTCGCCTCCCTTGACCCAGTCGACACCTCACTTCTAGGAGAATGTGCACGCCTCGTGATAACAGGTCGAATGTATATAGCACATACGCCGACTCTCCTATCCTATTATGCGGCCACAGCTAGCCGAGTGTGAGTGAGTCCTGCAATAGGAGTATTAAGTCCACAACGCTGCCTAAAGAGGACCTCACTTTAGAATAGCAAACCTATATCAGGTATGCGAAGGATCATATGACTAGACGCTATAAGGTACCACCCTGAGAGGATAGCTGCGCTCACCTCTAGGAGCATCTATAAGGAATGCGAATAGGCGAGACAGAACTAGAATCCACTAGCAATCGGCCACAATATCTGGAGTCCACTAGCAATATCGTCACCCACCCAAGCTGTCTAGAGTCCACTAACAACAGCTTTAGTAAGTGTCGTCTATCTGCCTGTCTAGCAGACAGTATCTAGAATCTACCAGAAACGCTATAAGAGGACCTACATTCTAATAAATGTAACCCCCGACATCCTTAGGTCACGACAATGTCGGTCCGTCCTCGGATATAAGGCAACGAGATAGCTACCTAGTTAATACCATAAGATAGGGTTAAGTCACATAGAGTCGGTTCGTCCAAGCTTTCGACCAGCTCAGTACTAACTAAGTCCTCGTCGAGTTGTATTCGTTCCGTATATATCGCGCCGAGGGTCACGCGTATAGCAGCGAGTGCTCGACCGGCGCGACGATATTGCTTGGTATTAAGTAGGAAGTCGAGGTCTGTAAAGCTGGCGGATATGCTAATGCCAAGCTCCTTCGCCATCTTATTCTTTCGACGTCGTTCTGCGCCAGACAATTATGGCAGTCGCAGCAGATACCTACAGTCTTCGTAACTATAATAGAACTATATATTCGGGCTACAAACATATAGTTTCCTGAGTTAAAAACGCCCCATTCTGTACCTCATAAGGTTTTGCTGATATTCTAAGGGAGCGAGGAAGATACAGTCGGCGCTATACAGCGAAGTAGTAGAGCGAGATCGCGCAGTTAAGCAGGTGAGATATCGCGATTAGCAGGATAGCATCACTTCAGTACATCGCAAACGCTAGAGATAGAGACACAGAATACGACGCGAGCAAGCCTGGGAGCGACCCTGCCGAGTGATCGAAGACTATTCCAATATGTCTCAGAGACTGTTAAGGAACAGTCGACTAGCGGGGGCTCGAGGAAGAAAAGGTCGAGAAGCTAGGCAAGAATTGAGCAGACTATTAGCAGGCGAGAGGCTGAGCTGCTACTGGAAAGAAATGTGCAGGTGTCGGAAGCAGATCTTAGGCTCGAGGATACTACAGAGGTTAGCACCAGCAGCAGACCCGTCAGGGCTGCAATTAAGAATCCACCCAACGAGCTCTTTCTAACCCACTATCATAGCTCGGAAGGCTCTCTTGTTTGCTTCGTTTTAGCGGGACTATACAAATACAAGAGGAGCACTATACTTAAACATAGGCGCAAGATATCTTCTATATATATGCAGATGGTAGGTCGGGCCCTAGTCGTCCGAGTGAAGATATAGGAAAGACGCACGACTGTTAGCCTAGGCGAGATAATTGCTTAAATAGGCGAGGAAATCAATCCCGTCCGATCGGACTAGGAAGCCAAGGTAGGTATAAGACTCGACGATTAGCAAAGGCTTCCTACAGATAAGGATAGGATCCGAGACGAGTTTAGGAGCGACTCCCCGTCCAAGGACGAGCCTGCACTTTTTGATATTCACAGCTATACCAGCCTTAGTGCTCTACTCTGTTAGGAGATCGGCGAGGCGGTATAGTGAGGGCAGGTCTTGTGCGAGAAGGACGCTGTTGTTGGTATAGAATAGGCTATAAGGAATGCTAGTAGCAGCGTCGTTCAAATGCATGATCAACTCGTCGATGTAGATGTTGAAGAAGTAAGGCGAGAGAGGCGAGCCTTATAAGACGCCTCTTATGCGAGGGAACCAGTCGGACGATTACCTGTTTACCAGTACGCGAGAGTGCAGACCTCGAAAGGTAAGGCTTTCTATTAAGCTGCGGATTCTGCCTGGGCAGCCGCGCTAAACTAGCAGGGTACGAAGGCTCGTGTGGTCGACTATATCGAACGCCTTCTCGAGATCGATGAATGCAGCGTAGCAGACTAAGCTAGTCGAGAGCAGGTGGTGCACGACTGTAGCATTTGTGAGAGTCGAATAATCGCTGCGAAAGCCAGCTTGCATAGGATGTAGCTTCGCCTAATTAGATTTGTTAAAGAAGTGCACGAGTAAGAGTCTCTCGAACAGTTTTTAGTATATGCATATTAGAGTGATAGGTCTCACATTATCGACATCGCGAGGATAATTAGTATCTTTGGTGACTATGTGTACATTAGTCGAGTTCTATGTTACAGGAGTAGTACTACTAGCAAGGCAAAGGTTAAACAATCGACAAAGCACTTTCGGATAGCACAATAGCAGTAGTGCCTTAATGATACGCATGTGTATACCATCTAAGCTATACGTTTTGCTCGCATCCTGCCTGCGGATCTCCTTCGCCATATAGCTCTCCGAGAGCTCATCGCGGCTCTGATCCAACGTTACTCCGATACTTTAGGCCGACTCGTCTGACAGTAAGGCTCGGCCTGCATATCGTTCCGCGAGCGAGTCACATATCTCTTACAAAGCCGACAGTCCTGCTGAATATCTATGCTCGGAAGGCAGAATATCGCCAATCCAAAAATGTCGAATCCAACGCGTACGCATTGGATTCAGCCCGCATACAAATTTCGTTAGGGTTACGCCAGCAGAGGGCCCATTGGATTCAGGCCCGTTGGATTCATTTGGAGTAACACCAATTTCGCCCAAATTTTGATATGTTGTAGTACACATCAATGTAAGTAAGTTTTGTGTTGCAAGCACCGCCATAAGTTGTATAATCGTCGAGTTATCGTCGTCGGAATCGAGGTAAACACAGTCGTAGAATGCAGGGATCAGACGAGCGTACCAATGAGAAGTGTCACACCACCCGAGGCGCAGCAGTGGAGATTAGTATTGTTACAAACAAACAATTTTCCCAAGGACAGGATGAAAAATGTGAAAATATATATGTTAGAGAGAAGGGCGTCAAGTGAGAGCGCAAAAAATCGTCACCCATTCGTTTCATACCCGCAATCAGCAAGGCGACACCAAACAGTCGAACCGTACATACACCGCGCCCGGAACGAAAGAAATGGCAAGCAGCCATTTTCAGCATTTGACCGAGTGGGAGGTAGTCGTATGCAAGGAATGTCGATATGCGGTATGGCCGAGGCAAGTAGTGGGTCATTTAACAAATAGGCAACATAGGATGCCCAGAAAGCAAGCCGTAGGGATTTCGGACGAGATCGAGCAATGGCATGGTATCGCACAATTTTCCGGCGAATTTAAAATACCCGAATATGTCGAAGAAGCCGTGGAAGGTTTGCCCGTGTACACGGACGGTGTAAAATGCGAGTTGGATGAAGGGCAATGTGCGTACGTTTGCCGCAACATGGATGTCATCAAAGAACATTGGCGGAAGACGCATGGACATTCGGTCGGTCAAAAGCGAGGCGGGTCAGGCATGTTGAAGAAAGAAGACATCGACCGTCAAATATTGCAGAATTGCCGACAGGTACAATGCCAGCGATTTTTCGTACAAAAAGAGCATTCGCAATATTTCGAGGTACGATCCAGCGAAGAGCGAAGGGAAGGAAGCATCAGACAAAGTAAGGAAGAAGATGTTTGGTCGCAGGCGTGGGAGCAGGCATCGCAGCATTACGACAAGATCCGATCAGACGAAACGATACGGCCGGGCCAGACAGACGAGGTCAATCCGTGGTTGAGACGGACAGGATGGATCCCGTATTTAGAGGGTTGCGACCGCAAAGACATTTTACGATGTTTAAGAGAACCCACCGTCGATGAAGAGATAGCCGAAGGCGAAAACGAAGCGAACGATAATGAGCGAGCAGCAGCAGCGATTTGGGAGGCGATAGGCGAGTTGGCGTCGGCCAGCCAGGACGCGGTATCCCGCAGCGGAGTCATGTTACGGTTCGAGGCGATCCGTACGGAAGCGCACCAGAACGTTTACCGTCCGTTGGAACCATACCAAAATCGGGACGAGATCAGGAGGCAAGGTCGATATTGGCAGCAGATCGTGACGTTTTTCGTACGCACGAGACGAGTCCATTCGTGGAAGAGCCCGTCGTACAAGTTCAACCGTAGGCAGGACCGGGCGTTTGCGCAGATGATGGCAGTTGCAAGATCGACGGTGAAAGAAGCAGATGAATCGAGTGACACCGAGAGCGACAGTACGAACACCGATAGCGAAGCAGAAGGTGAGGAGGGGAAACCAGCGATGACCGAGATACAGCAGGCGTGTTTGTCGTTTTGCATCGAGTTATTGAACCAGACGATTCACAATCGCGAGTACGACATGGCGTTGGTTTGCGGGTTGGCAGCGTTGGGTGTCAACCCGAGCGGTCGAGGGTTTCGAGGTGCCGATACGTATCCATCGATTTTGTCGGCGGTGACCAAGGTAGCCCATTTCATGATCGTGCAGCAAGCCGAACGATTAACGCAGCCAACAACAGGCGAGTGCGATGAGTTCAGCCCGGGTCGCAGCCCGTGTGAGTTCGAAGACAGCGGGTACGAGAGTGAAGGGACGCAAACCGATAGAGGCGAAGGCAGACGGAAAGTTGGTAAGAGCAGTTTTGAATGGGTACGGAAGATGATGGACGGATTTATGGTACGAGGGTGCGGTAGCCCGATGCAGTGGATGTTGGATTTACGGGGTTATGGGATGAAGATCGATTTCAACACGACATCGGCAGGTCACGTCAATTGGCGAGACGGCGACACGTTAGAGTACAAAGCGGTGAAGTTCAACATGGCGGAGTTTCGTGGCATGGTCGGGGGATTGCACCAAGCCACCCGTCGAGCATTATTAGAAGATTTGATGTTCGCGACCGATGAAGGAGGCATCCCGGCCGTGCCATGGCAGCATTTGTACGACGACCCAAGCAACGACGAGGCAGGTTGGAGTTTCATCCGCGATCAACGGTCCCGGTTGCCGGTCGACGGGCAGAGTTGGTTGCACGAGAGA